>CM035431.1:31025481-31300481 GCA_020310875.1 Ceratopteris richardii
ATCACTTCTATATCAAGGTTAACCTTAGACTCCACCAAACTTAGAGATCATCCACCAAATTATCAGAAATATTGAAAATTCTGAAAAATCAACTTCTCAGAAAAGTCTGCTGCAGATTAGTCACTCATTGACTAATCAATTCTGTAAAGTTTTAGATAAAACTTTGCACAACACTTCGCCTTGAGGTTGCGCAACTTTGCCAAGTTAAATCTCTCAAAAAGATTAAGTACACACTGAGAAATGTGTGAAACACTTTACCTATGTCTGAAAGTGCTTCTCTGCAATGGCGACTTTGACACCTGCAACTTCTTAGCACTGGTTCTCCCAACTCTGAACCCGTTTGATCAAGATCTTCTAGCCATAGATGGCTTACCTTCCAACTTAGATTTTGAGTCCTCACTTGTGTAAAACTTTACACTGTAGACTGAGCAATGATCATTTCATTGAAGATGAAATGTGCGCCAGATTTCTCGATTGTTAGAACATTCTTACATATGAATGTTCCTAATCAAAATTCTCACAGCCTGATTACAATTAACCTCTCAAATTCTAGCCATAGATAGATTAGCTATGGACTTAGATACGTGCAAAAGGATTTCTCAAAAGATTAAACACAGAGGGAGCAGACAGCAAAATATCGGGCGCAAAATTTTTTGATTTCTCAGAAAATTTACATCTAAGTGAGGATGGACAATTCACTCACTCTTCATGTGTCTAATGACACTAATTTCTCTCTCCCTATTCTCAAATCTTCTTGTGCTCTACTTGCCCGACATTTTCCAACATATTTATAGATGAATATATACAAGTGTATGACTTAAACAAGAGTATAAGTCAGCTAATGTACATATGTGTACATATCTTTGAGTTTTCTGAAAATGTCCTTCCTTCAACCATCTGACTTTGTTTCCTTCTTGACTCCTTGACTTCATTTCTCCATAATCCTTCAATTGATGATTGTCATGCACCAACAGCTCCCCCTCAATCATTAATTGAGGTTCTTCTCTATCTTCTTTACTCCAGCCATATCCTTGAATCTTTGTAGTTTTGGTCCATCTAGACTTTTAGTCATCATATCTGCAACTTGATCTTTTGTGGGAGTGTGTATGACTTCAATCTCTTTCTCAATGACCTTCTCTCTCAGAAAATGATACTGTATTTCAATATGCTTAGTTCTAGCATGAAATACAGGATTAGCTGCCAAGTATAATGAACTCATATTGTCTCCACAAATAATAGGAGTACTCTGAATCACATCAAAAACTTTCAAAAGTGTCTTTAGCCATATTACCTCTTTTGCAGCTTCCACCATACCTTTATATTCTGCCTCTGTAGATGACAAAGCAACTGTATGTTGCTTCTTGGAACACCATGAAATCAATTTGTCTCCTACATAGCACAAGTATCCATGTGTTGATCTTCTATCATCCACATTACCTGCCCAATCTGCATCACTATATATCTTGATTCTTGTATCTGAAGTAAACCCATAGTACAACCCTTCTCTGAGTGTACCCTTGATGTACCTAAGTACTCTTTGTCCTGCAATCCAATGTTCCTTTCTAGGACAATGCATGAATTGTGAAAGCACACCAACTGCATATGATAAGTCAGGCCTTGTCAATGTAGCATAAATCAAGCTACCAACCAAACTTTGATATAGTTTCATATCTCTGAACTCTTCTCCTCCAAACCTAGACAATTTATGGTTCACTTCCAAAGGTGTAGGTGCAACCCTGCAATCTTCCATTTTAAATTTGGTTAGCAAATTTTTAAGATACCTTTCTTGGGTCACATATACTCCATGTTGAGTATAAGATATCTCCATTCCCAAGAAGAATGACAGGTTCCCTAAATCACTGATTTTGAACTCTTTCTCCATCTGCTTCTTGATCATTTGTATTCCCTTATCATCTGTTCCTGTAAGTATTATGTCATCAACATAAATACACACATAAATGAACCCATCTTCACTTGCTTTGACTAGCAAGCTACTATTTGCCTTTGATGCTTGAAAACCAAGATCATTCAAGAATTTTACAAGCCTATAATTCCAAGCCCTTGGGGCTTGCTTCAACCCATACAAAGCTCTCTTGAGCTTACACACATAATTTGGACTCACTTGATCTTTGAACCCATCTGGTTGCTCCATGTAGACTTCATCTGAAATGTAACCATTCAAGAAAGCATTTTTAACATCTAATTGAGACAACTTCCAACCTTTACAAGCAGCAATTGCAATGAGTGTTCTGATGGTTGTCATCTTTGCCACAGGACTATAAGTCTCATCATAGTCCACTCCATATGTCTGTGCATACCCTTTCACAACAAGTCTAGCTTTGTACCTAGACACACTTCCATCTGCAAATCTCTTTGTTTTGTAAACCCACTTACATCCAATAATCTTTTGACTATTAGGTTTAGGAACCAAATCCCATGTTTGATTCTCTATCAATGCATCATACTCCTCTTGCATAGCATCTTCCCAATTCTTCTTCCCTTTGGCCTCTTCATATGTAGAAGGGTCTTCATCTGCTTTTACCAAATAAGCATAATCTTTAGTAGTCAAGAATGAAGTGTCATAGCTATACCTTGTAGGTTGCCATTTGTGCCTAGATGATCTCCTAACTTCTGCACTTCTTGAGGTCTCTGGTTCATCACATTCTGGATCAAACCTTGGCCTCTCTTCAACTTCAATCTGCACTTCATTACTCTCACTTTCATCAAGTAATTGAACCTTTGCTTTACCTTTCCTTTGTTCCACTACTTCTTCATCATCTGCATGTACATTATATTTACCTGCATACCAAGTACCTTGCTCATCAAATGTAACATCCTTGGATACAATAAATTGCTTTGTGGATGGACTCCACAACCTGTATCCCATTTGCTTATCATCATAGCCAATGAATACATACTTTTCTGCCTTAGGCTCCAACTTATGCCTCAATTGAGATGGCACATATGCATATGCCAAGCATCCAAATATTCTGCAATGATCCAAGGTAGGTTTCTTACCCCACCAAGCTTCATATGGTGTCATACCCTGCAAAGCTTTACAAGGCAATCTATTAACCAAATATGTAGCTGTATTAACAGCCTAAGCCCACAAATAATTTGGGCAATTCTTCTCTTTCATCATGGACCTTGCAAACTCAACAAGAGTCCTATTTCTTCTTTCTGCTACCCCATTTTGTTGAGGAGAGTACCTGCAAGTAACTTCTCTCTTTATACCTGCATTCCACAAATAATCATTGAACTCATTTGAAAAATACTCTCCCCCTCCATCTGACCTTAGTCTCTTTAATTTTTGACCTGTAATCCTTTCTGCATATGCATGATAGTGTTTAAATGTATTAAACACTTCTGACTTTTCCTTAATCACATAAATTGTGATCCACCTGGTAGCATCATCAACATATATGACATAATATCTTGAACCATTTATACTAAAGTCCTTTGAAGGACCCCACACATCTGTATGCACCAACTCAAGTCTTTTTGAATACATAAACCCATGCTTGGAATAGGATTGCTTATGAGCCTTACCTAATTGACATGTCTCACATCTGTATGTCATGTGTTGACCTGCAATGTTAGGCATACCAAGCACTGAATCATTGTTAATCATTTCTTTGATACCTCTTTCATTAAAGTGTCCAAGTCTTTTGTGCCAAAGATCCAATTCTGACACCTTCTGCTCTCCATATGTGAACATAGCATGTCCAACATTTCCTTGTACCTTCAATGTGAAAAGCCTTCCTTCTTTCTTTCCTGCAATAACTTGTTTATACCCTTGACTAGGGTCTTCCACATAAACTCCATCATTTGTGAACCTTACCTCATAACCTTTTTCCACAATTTGACCTACACTGATCAAATTCTTTGGAATTGTGGGAACATAAAGTACCTTACTCAGAAGAGTGCTCCCATCCTTAGCCTTGACTGAACCAATTGACTTTACCTTATGCTTTGTATTATCACCTGTCTGCACTGTATGATTAATTGCATTATGATCTAGGTCAGTCATCAAAGCAATATTTCCACTTAAATGATTACTACATCCTGAATCAATATAAAACACTCTCATATCCTCATGTGAGGTTTCACAAGTATTCATAATGAGAGTCGAATCCTCCTTTTGATCTGATGCATAGTTGTAGTAGGTGTTATTATAGGATTGACTTTGGAAGTTTCTTCCACCACCTCTTCCAAAAGAATTCCTACCACCTCTACCTCTGAAATTTCCTCTCTGAAATCTACCACCTCTTGCTCTTTGATTAAAGTTCTGATAATTACCATTGTTTTGATTATTGTGCCAACAATCATGAGATAGATGATTGGTCTTACCACATATCCAACAAGCTCTTGCATTCTCTTTGTTGTTTCTGCCTCTTCCTCTACTTCTGCCATTTCCTCTTCCTCTTATGAAGTTTGCTTGGTTTGATGTACCTTCTTCTTCACCTGATTGTTGCTTCCCTTTGTTGGCTTTCTTCTTGTCTTTAGAATACATTGCATGACCTGCACTCTTATCAACATCTCCTTTGATATCATTCTCAAAAGTTAGCATATGACCTAACAATTGATTCAAATCAGGAGTAAAGTGATCTAATGAAAGTTCTGTAGATAAAATGAAAGGCTTCCACTTCTCATCTCCTCTTAGCCCTGTGAGTATTTGTCTTACCAATTTGTCTTCTTCAATATCTTCATCAACTGCACCTAAAGAATCTGCAATGTCCTTCATCTTTGTCACATAATCAGAGATTGATTGTGAGGCCTTCTTCTTGAAGGTAGTAAACTCTGCCCATAGTGAAGCCTTCCTTGATTTGGTTGTATTTTGGAAATGCTCTTCCAAAGCATTCCAAATGTCACAAGCACTTTCAAGTCCTCTAATGTGAGGAAGCAAATAGTCATTGACTGCCATGTAGATGATGCTTCTTGCTTGAGCATCCTTCTTCATCCAATTCTTCAAATCTGCAAGCTCCTCCCTAGTTGGAACACTAGGATCTCTGAATTCTGGCTTTTCTTCATCTCCTGTGATGTATCCTATCAGATCTTTGCTCATAAGGTGAGCTTCCATCCTCATAGACCATGCAGGATAGTTCTCTCTATCCAATTTTTCAATTTGGAGACTATCTCCCATCTTTACTTCACCTGTAGCTTCAAATCTTTAACCTTTACAGATAATAAATGTACCTTTACTTCGAATGTTGCTCCTTCTGATCCTTTTGATGCTCTTTGTATGTCTTCCTTTGATCTTTCTTCAACCTTTACCCTTCTGCACCTTCAAGATGTAAAGTTTTGTACTTCTGCAATAGTCGGAGTCTTCTTCACTTCAATTTTGACACAACCTGCTCTGATACCACTGATGGAGAGTGTTAATCTCCAAAAGAACAAGTTAACCTTGAAGTTAGATCACTTCTATATCAAGGTTAACCTTAGACTCCACCAAACTTAGAGATCATCCACCAAATTATCAGAAATATTGAAAATTCTGAAAAATCAACTTCTCAGAAAAGTCTGCTGCAGATTAGTCACTCATTGACTAATCAATTCTGTAAAGTTTTAGATAAAACTTTGCACAACACTTTGCCTTGAGGTTGCGCAACTTTGCCAAGTTAAATCTCTCAAAAAGATTAAGTACACACTGAGAAATGTGTGAAACACTTTACCTATGTCTGAAAGTGCTTCTCTGCAATGGCGACTTTGACACCTGCAACTTCTTAGCACTGGTTCTCCCAACTCTGAACCCGTTTGATCAAGATCTTCTAGCCATAGATGGCTTACCTTCCAACTTAGATTTTGAGTCCTCACTTGTGTAAAACTTTACACTGTAGACTGAGCAATGATCATTTCATTGAAGATGAAATGTGCGCCAGATTTCTCGACTGTTAGAACATTCTTACATATGAATGTTCCTAATCAAAATTCTCACAGCCTGATTACAATTAACCTCTCAAATTCTAGCCATAGATAGATTAGCTATGGACTTAGATACGTGCAAAAGGATTTCTCAAAAGATTAAACACAGAGGGAGCAGACACCAAAATATCGGGCGCAAAATTTTTCGATTTCTCAGAAAATTTACATCTAAGTGAGGATGGACAATTCACTCACTCTTCATGTGTCTAATGACACTAATTTCTCTCTCCCTATTCTCAAATCTTCTTGTGCTCTACTTGCCCGACATTTTCCAACATATTTATAGATGAATATATACAAGTGTATGACTTAAACAAGAGTATAAGTCAGCTAATGTACATATGTGTACATATCTTTGAGTTTTCTGAAAATGTCCTTCCTTCAACCATCTGACTTTGTTTCCTTCTTGACTCCTTGACTTCATTTCTCCATAATCCTTCAATTGATGATTGTCATGCACCAACATAGACAATGGTACCAAAAGTTTGATGCTTTTATGAAGTCTCAAGGCTATTCTCAAAGCAATGAGGATCATTGTCTCTACACAAAGAGATGCTTAGATGGCAACTTGATATGCTTGATACTTTATGTCGATGAGATGTTGATTGCTGGGAAGACCTCTTATGACTTGTCAATTCTCAAAAAGAAATTGATTCAGACATTTGATATGAAGGATTTGGGGGATGCCAAACATGTTCTTGGCATGCGCATTACTCCTGATAGGAGTAAAAGATGCAAAGTGAGTACATATCCAAAGTACTTCACAGGTTCAATATGTAGGGTGGAAAGGTACTGAGTACACCTTTACCCACATATGTGAAATTGAGTAAGAATGATTGCCCCAAATTAGATGAGGAAAAGGAATTCATGACCGAAATTCCCTATTAGTTTGTTTTTTGTAGTCTCATGCATGATCTTACATAGTCACTTGTAGACTATGTAACATGCCCATCAGGTGGGAGGTATAGTTTGTATACTTACACTTAGATATTCTTTATCATTCTTTATTTTTCTCCCATAGTTACTTTGGCCATATTGGCCTTTAGTGGGATATTGTTACCGTTAGTGTCCAGGTGAAAGGCCAAATGGCCACCAAAAATTTATTTGCATACGTTCTTTAATAAAAGAGATAGTGGCCAGGTTAGCCATAGACTATAAGTTCGATCGCGTTTGTAACACCTAAGAAGTATTTGTTTCGTGCTCCCTGTGTACTATCTTTTTCTGTATGTTCTACAGCATCTGTGCATAGTACCTGTGTGCAGCACCTAGAGCTCGGTTTTCTTTTCTGAGTATATCGTTGTGGAGCTCTTGAGAAGGAGAGTGGACTGTGGTGCATTTCCAACATAATACTTCACTAGCAAAGAAATTCTAGCTTTTAAGCTAAAGAAGAGCTTATATGGACTTAAGGAGTCCCTTAGACAATGATACAAAAAGTTTTTCATGCTTTTATGAAATTTCAAGGCTATTCTCAAATCAATGACGATGCATATTGACAAAAGGAGATGTTCATCACATGGGAGCTTGATATGCTTAATACATTATGTCGATGATATGTTGATTGCTAGGAAGACTTTTGATGATTTTTCATTGCCCAAAAAGAGTTGAGTGAGACATTTGATATGAAAGATTTTGGGGCTGCTAAACATATTCTTGGCATGCCCATTACTCATCATAAGAGTAAAATATGGATATAATTGTCTCAAAGTGAGTACATATCCAAAGTACTTCACAAGTTCAATATGCAGCAAGGCATTGAGTATACCTTTACCTACATATATGAAATTGAGCAAGGATGATTGCATCAAATCACATAAGCAAAAGAAATTCATTATCAAAATTCCTTATCAATGTACTAGTAGTCTCATGTATGTTATGGTAGCTATGAGAACAGACATTGCATTTGCATTTATAATGGGATTTGTGAGAAAATATATGTCTAATCCTTGCAAGAAGCATTGGAAGAAGTGAATATGATTTTGAGATATTTAACTGGCACTATGGACGAGTATCCATGTTTGGCTAAAGCAAAGGTGTCCACTATTGCTTACACAGATTCTAATTATGCTAGTTGTGTAGACAATCAAAACTCTAGATTAGGGTACATTTTTCTATTTGTTGGAGGTGCTATCTCTTGGAGATCTCATCGTCAAGAATGTATAGTTATTTCCACTACAAAAGTACAGTATTTTGCAGCAAGTGTGGCATGTAAGGAAGTATTCTAGATTTCTCATCTTACTTGTGATATGGTTCTACCTCACCATGTAGCTCATTTTCTTAGTGATAGTCAAAGTGCTACACATTTGTACAAAGTTTCAATGCCATGAAAGCTCTCTACACACCTTAATGTCACCTTGGAAACCTCCAAGTATAGTCAATCTTCTATAGTGGAGATTCAAATGGGAGGCTTTTTAGCATATTCCTAAAGCGGAGGCTTTAAAATATAGCCTTACAAAGTCTCATATTTCTAAAAGAATATTTAGAGGAGAAAAGAGCACAAAAGCAATGGAACAATTTGATTGACCATGTTGTACAATCAGGATGAGATCACATTCGAGGGTGAAGATACACCACAATTAAAGCTAGGAGGAATCCAGGAGTTTTTTTACGTGGATAAACCCGAATTTGATGGACAAGAGAAATAATGTAAAGTTTTTCAAAGATAGCAGGCTAATGTTATCCAAATCCATATCAGCATTGATCTGACAGTCCATATCTTCCCAAATCCAAGGGTATAGAATGAAGGCATCTTTCTTCTTCTCCTTTGTCCTAGATTTGATATGAACAAGCAATCCTAGTCATCTACTTGAAGAATCCAATGGTTGTAATCAAAAGTTGTTGATCCCAGAATTCAAAATTGATCGGTGCATGATCCAAGGGAGAAAATTAAATCAGAAATTTATAAAAACTGCCTCTTAAGCTCGTGAAAGATCATTATTAGGCATCCATAGGGCCTTGCTAGCACATGGTTTTCTTGTGATGATCACCCTTAGTTGATCACATGAGGATTCAAGGTGGGCTAGTAAGAGCATAGCTCCTAGTTTCTAATTTAGTTAGACTTCTAAAATAGGATAGACTTATAAATTGAAGAGTTTCTTTATCTTTTGCTCACCCTCAATGGAACGTATGATTGAGTTAGATTTGATTTTATCGGTCTTAGACTTTCTTAGATACACATTTCATTCTTAGTGAGATATAGGGTCAATGAAGTGGTTCTTATCCTCTCACATATGGAATTCAGTTGAACTGTCATAGTGGAGGGTCGTGCAAACTTTCTTTGACCATTACATTTCCTAGCTTGATGTACCATGATGCCCATGTGTGTGCATTGCATTGTAATCTCTTTTTAATTCAATTCATCTTATATTCATGTATCTTGTCTTCTAAGTTTTTTTTTACATGTCTCCTCTCAAATCTTTCCTTGCGTCATAAGACTCCACAACTTTGCATTGAACCAGTGAGGATTTTCCATTGGGTTGTGAGGAAAGTCTCGTAACATTCATAATGCATGTCCCACATGCATACATACGATCCACATGCACCCTTGTATATGTATTGATCTCGAAAGTGTCTAAGAAGCTCATTTTGGATCATCCTTCCTTTAAAGGTTGATTCATGTGCATGGTTCTTTATTGCTATCATCATCCATGTGCATATATTGATCTTTAAAGTTTCTAAGAAGGTCTTTGGATGATTCTTCCTTTAAAGATGGATTCATTTGTATGTTTCCTTTTACTCTTATTATCATTCATGTGCATGTATTCATCTTGCATATACATTCCTATTCCCATATTTAAATCATCACATATCTCCTCTCCATACCCCAAGTTTTACATACCTTCATCTTCACTTTCAAATTCAAATCACATCAACCGTTCAACTCATGATCAATTGTCATACACCTTGTGTGTGCCACGACTGGACCCAATCCACCCAGATTGCAATCACCTTCACAACAAATCAAGTCTAAAAATCATCAGCAATTGCAGATGAAGTTTCATAATATTTATAGTGTCATTCGATGGGGGTAGAGTACTTGAAATGTGCTTTTACAAGGGTGTTGAGGGTGGTGTATTATTACATGATACTATCAAATAAACTTACAGCACTACTACAGTCTTGTGGTCTAGTTAAGCATCAAATATTGAAGCACTTTTTTATTTTTTCTTCTTTGTTTGGGTGTTTATATCGAGACTACACAAAGAACTGCACTTCTATAGGTACTTAATGAAATCCTACAACCATTGATGGCTAACTCTAGTTCTTAGTTAGAAGGATCCTAAGAAATTAGACCCTTATGCTTTTCCACTAACACTTCATCCATTATCTAGTTCTTACTTCAGTACACAACAGATATATTACATAGTGTAGATATATTACATAGTGTTGATGCCTTACGTTTCTCAAATTAGAGAGTTTACTAACTTACAAGTTATAGTTCATACCTCTCTTCTCTCATCGTCAAGCACAAATAGATTATTGTACTATGGTTATCACTTTTACCAATTATCATAGAACAAAAATGAACAAGATAAGAGAAAGAGAGAGTAACATATGTTGGTACTCTAAGCTCTGATACAAAATATTGGAAGTGGGAGTGGGCCATAATAATAATAAATTCACAGGTTTACAAGATCTTCCGATAGATGAACCTTAACATACACACCTTAAGACTCAAAAATAGATGAGTGAGAGATAAAGAGAGAATAGGCAAGATTTCAAGTGTAATGGTAAGCTATGAGGCTCACCTACACTAACTTATATATGAATGTCAAATTACAATGTGTGAATATGATACAAACTGACAGTCTCTGTATCTAGGCAGAAATAGGAACTAGATACAAGAGATTGTGTGTCGAAGAGGTATGAAGGGTGTGTGTGTGTGAGAGAGAGAGAGAATATGGAGAATACAAATAGTTTAGAATTGTTTTACAGCAAACCCAAATTTTGATCAACCTAAATAAAAAATGAGTGACCTAGCAAGTAAAAATGGAAATAGACTTGCTACTCATAGTAAATCAACAATGAATGTTGATGGTAAGCTGGTAGAATCTCCTCCGAATAATCACCAAGATGTAGACCATAACTCCTACAAAGAAGGTTAATAGCCGTCTCGCCCTCCTCATGTGGGGCCCCTTTGGGTTTAATCTTGTTGTTCTCAATGAGAAACATTTTATGATGCCTAAAGGGTGGGAACCTCTTTCAATTGGAGATTCTTTTGCCGAGGAGGAACAGCGATTTCTTGATCGACAACTCTTTAAGAGGGTGTCCAAAATTGTAGGCACACCGCTTCCTCTAAATCTTCCAAAGGTTTTCCCCTCTTATAGCATTCCACAGTGCTGTTGAGAAGCCAATCGCTTCGCCTTAGAAGCACTTACATCCATGAGATTTGATCCCGCAGTAACAAAATATTCCCAAGGGTCCTCTAGAGCAGGAGAGCCTTGGGGCACATGAAGAAGATGTGACCCAATTCCTCCATGCTACGGTGGCATCATTTGCACCACGAAGGAGCCCCACAAATTTTGCTAACCTTTAGATTGGTCCAAATACCACAGTGGAGAATATTCCACATGAGAACCAACTTTTTGAACTCGATGAGTGGATACCAGATAGACATGAACTTCAGGTCCCAACATAGCCTTGTCCACGATAGGCACCACTTCTTATTAAGCATGATGCGATAGTCTCTGTTCACCTTGATTCTAGGAATTTCAGACAAGGAATTGCCGTTGTGCCAAATAAGACCCTCATGGCACGGAGGATCCCTCCACCCAAAATGGTTGCCCATAATCGGATCCCCTTTAAGGTCTACATTGAGAGCTTTCTTAAATAAAGCAATGGACATCCATCATATGCTAACTTTAGTCCAATTAAAGCTTTGGATGCAAAACACTTTGCCCAAAACCATCCATTCCTCATCGCTTCCACTTCTCATCCGTCGGCTGATTTCAGAGCTCTTAAGGTCTCTTTTTAGCTATTTTTTGGAGATTTTATATGAACCTAGAAAAAAAATCAAATTAGTTTTGACGAATCGGTACCCATGGGATTTGAACCCAAGCCATGTAAATAGAGATTATGTCTCATATACCACAATTTTCCTTCATTTCTCCATTTAGGAGATTGTTGTCCAATTTCTTTATCAAATTTTTAACGTTAATTAAAAAACATATAGAATATATTGCCATTTTTTCCTGCAATGTTCTCTTCTTAACCAATTACCAATTGAACGGCTTCAGTCATTTAAGGAATTTGATCAAGGATTTTCATTGATTCTCATCATTTGGGAGATAAGGTTGAAATCTCATTATCAAAAAATCTTTCTTCTTTTTACTGCCATGAAAGTAAGCAGAGCTCTTCTCTCCGACATTTACCCCTACTAAACGTGTGCATCATCATCGATGGGACACTCTTGAAATCAAAAGTAGAAGAAATATCAAAGCTTCTTTTTCCAATTCATCTTCCCCAAATTTTTGGCCATTGAAAGAGTATCTTCTAGATTACCCTCCAAGAGTTTTTCCAACCTTTTTGTAAGAGAAGAAGCCTCACAAAGGATTCCCAAAGAAGGCCTCAAATCACTTTTTGCAACTCTTTTTTCAACAAAGAATGGAAGTTCATGAAGATTGGCGAGTGGAGAATGATTCAAGGCACATAAACAATGATTGTGTACAAATTTGTGGAGTAAGAACTCATCCAAAGGTGGTTGAAGCTGACCTAAAACAAGAAATGAAACTTGGAGAAAGACTAAGTGAAGTACTCCATTTGTATTACATACCTCTTTCCTTTTCGAATTAGGAATGATTTCATTAATCTCTTTTGCGAGAGTATTCATGGAAGGGAACTTGTTTAACGATAGTAATATGTTATTAGACATTCCTAGGAAGGAAGTAGATTACAAGTTGGGGAAGGGGCTAGAGAAATGTAATATATGCCAGGACTTTGAGAGAAGGAACACAGGAAGCACATGAGATTAATATTTATCAATAAATAAATGGTTTGGGTGTAAAGTTGAATGATATCCAAGTGGATATGTTCATGGTTAAGGAAATCCAAACGGAGATGGGAACCCTACACACTTCCATAAATAAAGTGCAAGAGAAATGGAGCAAGTATTAAGTAATTTCTACCCAACTCAACCTCTTCTTGGACAAATGAGATCCTTGTCGATTCAGCCTAGGAACTCATCGATGAGTAAAGGACTAAACATTCCATTACCCATCCAAAGCAACATATCACTTAGAAATAAAGTTAAGGATTCGATCACCAATACTCAACATAATACTTCCTTAAGATCTAGGAGGTCTATGCAAACAAAGGATCATGTCAAATGGGAGGATTCCATGAAGAATGAATTGGATTCTATTCACACAAATGGTACTTGGGATTTAGTACCTTTACCCAAGGGAAAGAAAGCTTTGCCATGTAAATAGTTATATAAGCTCAAATTCATATCAGATAGTGCTTCTCCAAAGTATAAAGCATGACTCGTTACAAAGGATTTTAAGAAACAACATGGTGCTGATTTTGAGAAAATCTTTGCTCCAGTAGTCAAGATGACTACATTGTGCATGTTGCTTGGATTCATTGCAATGAAGGACTTAAAGCTAGTCCAAACGGATGTGAAAACTACTTTCTTGCATGGAGATCTTACATATGAGAGCTATATGGAACAATCAAAGGGTTATGGTGTTCGTGGGAAACAAAGTCTAGTTTGTAAGTTAAAGAGAAGCTTATATGGAGTTAAGGAGTCCCCTAGACAATGGTACCAAAAGTCCATGATGCTTTTATGAAATCTCAAGACTACTCTCAAGCAATGAGGATCATCATCTCAACACAAGGAGATGCTCACATGGCAGGTTGATATGCTTCATACTTTATGTCGATGATATGTTGATTGCTAGGAATTCATTTGATGACTTCTCATTTCCCAAAAACAAATTGAGTGAGGCATTTGATATGAAGGATTTTGGGGCTGCCAAACATATTATTTGCATGCACATTACTCATGGTAGGAGTAAAAAATGCATATAGTTGTCTCAAAGTGTTTACATATCCAAAGTACTTCACAAGTTCAATATGTAGGGTGGCAAGGCATTGAATATACCTTTACCTACATATGTGAAATTCAGCAAGGATGATTGCCCTGAATCGGATAAGAAAAAGGACTTTGTGACCGAAATTCCTTATAAATTTGTTGTTGGTAGTCTCATGTATGTTATGGTAGCTATGAGACTAGACATTGCATTTTTAATGGGATTTAGGAGAAAATATATGCCTAATCTTGGCAAGAAGCATTGAAAGCAATGAAGATGATTTTGAGATATCTCAGTGGCACTAAGGACAAGTTTCTATGCTTGGCTAGAGGAAAGGCATCCATTATTGGTTACACAAATTCTGATTATGCTAGTTGTGTAGACAATCACAAGCCTAGATCAGGGTACATTTTTGTCTTTGTTGGAGGTGCTATCCCTTGGATATCTCATGTTCAAGAATGTACAATTGTTTCCACTAAAGAAATAGAGGATTTTGTAGCAAGTGAGGCATGTAAGGAATCACTTTGGCTTTCTCATTTTTCTTGTGATATGGTTCTACCTCAGCATGTACCTCGTTTTCTTAGTGATAGTCAGAGTGTCACTACTTTCACGAAGAACCTGGTCTATCATGCAAAGTATATTAAGGTGAGGTACCACTTCATTAGATATTGCTTAGCCATTGAGCACATTATTCTAGAGAAGGTTCATACTTGAGATAATGTTATAGATGCTTTGACTAAAGCTCTACCACAAGATAGATTTTGATAATCTTGTCAATTGATGGGGGATACTTGATTTTTGATCATACAAAGTCACATTGTGTAACATGGCCATTAGGTGCAAGGTATAGTTTGTATACTTACACTTAGGTATTCTTTATTATTCTTTATTTTTTCTCTCGATTTACTTTGCCCATATTGGCCTTTAGTGGGAGATTGTTACCGTTATTGTTCATGTGAAAGGTGAAGTGTTCATCATACACTTTTGTATATGTTGTGTAAGAAAAATTATAGTGGCTTTGTCAGTGCCAAACTCTAAGTTTCATCACATTTGTAAAACCTAGAAAATTTGTGTTCATGTCCATTGTGTATTGTGTGGTTTCTGCATATTCTATAGGTCATGTGTGGAGTACTGTGTGTGACATCGAGAGCTCGATCTTGTAGTGTGAGGGTATTGTGTTGAAGCTCACGTGAAAGGGAATCCACCATGATACATCGCGATCATACCACTTCATTGAACGTATCTTGATGGTGGAAAACACTTTCTAGTTCTTTTTCACATCGCGATCATACCACTTCATTAAACTTATCTTGATGGTGGAAAACACTTTCGAGTTCTTTTTCACAAAGTACTTATCATCGAATACTTAAGAATGCCAAAGTGTTGTCCAAGCGTTCCCAAAAGGAGACAACGTTGAAGCTTTTTCCACCATATTTTTCACTTCGTTACAAAGACATTTTATTATAATCTTGCAACTCCTTGTCTTCCCTAATACTCTTCCATAACTTTGGCAAGAATGATAAAACACATTTAGCAGTATTTTCTACAAACATTGAGGCTACACTCCTATTGCATTATTCATATTTCTTCGGTTCCCTTGCGTCATTTTTCATGCTTTCATGCATGATAAACAAGGAATATTTGAGCAATTCATACAATCTTGATCTGAATCCATGAGATAAAAAAACTCTTTCTTTTTCTCTTATTATGCTTACTTTCACATATATTATTGCAATGTGATGAAAGACATCCTTTTCTCTTTCTAGGTCCCATGTCCTTCCGTTGCACCTCCAAACATACTTATTGCCTCCATCAGAATGGTCCATGCACAAGATAAAGAAGCTCTCTCTCTCTCTCTCTCTCTCTCTCTCTCTCTCTCTCTCTCTCTCTCTCTCTCTCTCTCTCTCTCTCTCTCTCTCTCTCTCTCTCTCTCTCTCTCTCTCTCTCTCTCTCTCTCTCTCTCTCTCTCTCTCTCTCTCTCTCTCTCTCTCTCTCTCTCTCTCTCTCTCTCTCCCTCCCTCCCTCCCTCCCTCCCTCCCTCCCTCACATATATTATTGCAATGTGATGAAAGACATCCTTTTCTCTTTCTAGGTCCCATGTCCTTCCGTTGCACCTCCAAACATACTTACTGCCTCCATCAGAATGGTCCATGCACAAGATAAAGAAGCTCTCTCTCTCTCTCTCTCTCTCTCTCTCTCTCTCTCTCTCTCTCTCTCTCTCTCTCTCTCTCTCTCTCTCTCTCTCTCTCTCTCTCTCCCTCCCTCCCTCCCTCCCTCCCTCCCTCCCTCCCTCCCTCCCTCCCTCCCTCCCTCCCTCCCTCCCTCCCTCCCTCCCTCCCTCCCTCCCTCCCTCCCTCCCTCCCTCCCTCCCTCCCTCCCTCCCTCCCTCCCTCCCTCTCCCTCTCCCTCTCCCTCTCCCTCTCCCTCTCCCTCTCCCTCTCCCTCTCCCTCTCCCTCTCCCTCTCCCTCTCCCTCTCCCTCTCCCTCTCCCTCTCCCTCTCCCTCTCCCTCTCCCTCTCCCTCTCCCTCTCCCTCTCCCTCTCCCTCTCCCTCTCCCTCTCCCTCTCCCTCTCCCTCTCCCTCTCCCTCTCCCTCTCCCTCTCCCTCTCCCTCTCCCTCTCCCTCTCCCTCTCCCTCTCCCTCTCCCTCTCTCTCTCTCTCTCTCTCTCTCTCTCTCTCTCTCTCTCTCTCTCTCTCTCTCTCTCTCTCTCTCTCTCTCTCTCTCTCTCTCTCTCTCTCTCTCTCTCTCTCTCTCTCTCTCTCTCTCTCTCTCTCTCTCTCTCTCTCTCTCTCTCTCTCTCTCTCTCTCTCTCCCCAACAGATGAGGGACATACCGACAATCATGCCTCGACATCGGTATGACCGTTGAAAATGCTTGAAAAACAAAATAGAAAGAGAATGAGAGAGAGATGCATACATGCATACACACATATGCATACGCATACTCAAATACATATTACATATACACATGCATATTACATACACACTCGCATACATATTACATACACACATGCATATACATACACACACACATATGCATACTAATACTCACATACATACATGTACACACACATATACATACATACATGTACACACACACATGTATACATACACACATGCATATGCATACATACATACAAAATCATATGCATGTACACATGCACACATACATACATACATACATACATACACACATGCATATTACATAGACACACACATATACATACACACTCACATATACATACACACACATATGTGCATACACATGCACATGCATACATACATACATACACACACATATGCATACATACTCACATACATATTACATATAGACATGCATATTCACGTATATATTACATACACACATGCATATACATACACACACATATGTGCATACACACATGCATATCCATAGATACATACACACACATATGAATACACATACTCACATACATATTACATACACACATGCATATTACATACACACTCAGATACATATTACATACACACATGCATACAAATACACACACATATGTGCATACTCACATGCATATGCATACATACGTACACACACATATGCATACGCACATATACATACATACATGTACACACATATATGCATACACACATATACATACATACATGCATATTACATACACACATGCATATTACATGTGCACATGCAAATACATACACACACACATATGCATACTCCTACTCACATAGATACATGTACACACACATATACATACATACATGTACACACACACATGTATACATACACACATGCATATGCATACATATATACACACATATATGCATACACATACTCACATACATATTACATACACACATGCATATTACATACACACATGCATATTACATACACACATGCATATACATACACACACATATGCATACTCATACCCACATACATAAATGTACACACACATATACATACATACATGTAAACACACACATGTGTACATACACACATGCATATGCATACATATGTACACACACATATGCATTTACACACACACACACATACATACATACATATGCATATACATACACACACACATATGCATACTCACTCACATACATACATGTACACACACATATACATACATACATGTACACACACATGTATACATACACACATGCATATGCATACATATATACACACATATGCATACATATACTCACATACATATTACATACACACATGCATATTACATACACACATGCATATTACATACACATGTGCATATACATACACACACATATGCATACTCATACTCACATACATACATCTACACACACATATACATACATACATGTACACACACACATGTATACATACACACATGCATATGCATACATACATGCACACACATATGCATGTACACACACACATACATACATACATGCATGCATATTACACACACACATGCATATACATACACACACACATATGCATACTCATACTCACATACATACATGTGCACACACATATACATACATACATGTACACACACATGTATACATACACACATGCATATGCATACATACATACACACACATAGGCATGTACACACATGCACATACATACATACACACATGCATATTACGTACACATGCACATATACATACACACTCACATATATATTGCATACACGCATAAAGTTTTAAGATTAATATTAATATATATAATCATATATATGTAAAATATAAATAATTAAATATAATATAAGATTTTATTTAAGATTAATATAAATATATATATGTAAATATATATAAATAAATATATATATATATATATAATTAGATATATAAAAATTAGGATTTTTGGTTTTTACACACAAACACATCCTAATATTAATTTATATAATCATATATATGTAGAATATAAATAATTAAATATCTAAAAAATAGATCTCTAGAATTTTGTAGAGTATATATATATATATATATATATATATATATATATATATATATATATATATATATATATATATATATATATATATGTGTGTGTGTGTGTGTGTGTGTGTGTGTGTGTGTGTGTGTGTGTAAAATAGGATTTTTGGGTTTTTACACACACACACATCTTAAATAAAGTTTTAGGGTTAGTATTAATTCATATAATCATACATACGTAAGAATAGGGGAAAATGATAATGTGTAAATGTTCTATTTAAATGTATGTAGACATTAGAGAAAAAATCAAAATTTATGAAATATAAATAATTAAATATCTTAAAAATAGATCTTTAAATTTTTAGGGTTTATATAATATATATATATATATATATATATATATATATATATATATATATATATATATATATATATATATATATATATATATATATATATATATATATATATAGAGAGAGAGAGAGAGAGAGAGAGAGAGAATTAAATATATCAAAAATAGGATTTTTAAGTTTCTACACATAAACACGTCCTAAATAAAGTTTTGGAGTCAATATTAATTTCTACAATGAAATATATGTAAAAATATTGAAAAACTAGATCTTTAGATTTTTTTAGGGTTTATATATATATATATATCCTCATATCTCCTCATTGGATTGGATGGCATTTCCACGTACACCTTGGGAAGCTCATGACCATGAGGACTCCAAGATGTATCGCATACATGATGGAGCTCCAATGATGGATGTGGTCAAAAACTCCATGCATCAACGCATAACACAGCTTTGCTCCATATAGTTTGGACATTCTCTCATGTTGAAATGATGCAAGCAGGATAAAGATTCCAAAAATTATATCATAGAGTCGATATATGAAGAGTACTGACCAACACTTGGGCATCCTATTGTCCGCTCAGATTGGATTCAGCACATGGCACATGAGGTGATGTCTCATCGGCTCTTTGAGGCTTGTGATGCTTTCAAAGCAGGCTTACCAAAGCATGTATGGTTAGATGTTGAGGAGTGGGAATCGATTCACGATGAGCAGCAACATACTCCTCATCGATATCATCAATAACAAGATACGGCGGCCACATGTCTAGATATAGTTGGAATGTCATATTTGGGTAGCGATGAATATGACACTATGCATTACCAGTTTGTAAGTATCATTTTAATTATTGAATTTGTTTGTGTTAAGCACATCATGTATGTTAATCTAACATTTTGCATATTTATTATAGGAGTTGGCAGTGGCTCATCCTCCGACATGAATCGAGGAAGCTTATGGATATCATCATGGATTGGTTGCACTATTGGAGGACCTAGAGGGATGCAGTGCGATCATTTCATGGGAGCATTTATGATGAGGTGAACGTATAGCTTGGTTTGGTATTTTTAGTTGTTGTTTATAAGTATCATGTCAATTTCTCTGATTTTACACATATGCTTTGTTGTAGAATTGTAGGTATAAAGATTTTGATTCCTTTGAGCATATGTATGGCAGTGCTTTGCCACAATTTTGTATTACACTCATATATAGCAATGGTGTGCCATAGTTTTGTATTCAGTTCCTATGTGGAAGTGCTTTGCTACATTTTGTATTTCACTCATATATGGCAGTGTTTGCCACACTCTTGTACATTGTTCATTTATGGAATATATAACTTTTTTGTGCATGGTTCATGGTTCATTCTGCTCATCTCTTTTGTATCTGAGAGAATTTTGCTATATGAAATCATGTTTTGGTTTCCATTAGAGTACACATTACATGTACTCAGTTTTCTTTGGGCAGAGTGTATTATTTTTTGCTACACGACATCATGGTAATGTTGCTACAGCAAGAGACAACACACTCTGCCCAAAACAAATTCTACACATATGGTCGTCAGTATGTGCGTCGGTACTCCCAGCACGGTCATCAATATGCACGATGGTACGCCAAGCAAAGTTGCCAGTATAGGCACCAGTATGAGCATCGATAATACTGACGCTTATATTGATGCTCATACCGATGCTTATACCGGTGCTCATACCAACGCCTATACCGGCGATTTTCTACTGGCAGTTTTTCTACCGACGTGTATGAGGACCCTGACACCGACGTTGGGGCAAAATCGTCCCCATGCATTTGCCCTGGTAGAAGCCTCGGTATAACCCTGATATGTTGTAGTGTCTCTCTCTCTCTCCCCCATGTCTCTCTCTCTCCCCCATGTGTGTGTCTCTCAATGTCTCTCTCTCTTTCTTCCTTTATCCCTCATAGGATGCCCTTACATGCTAGCATTCCCTCAAAATATTCTCCCCAATCGGGACTCTTTCTCTATCAAGTAGCTAGTTCACGTGGCTTTAAGGGCACAAATGGGAAAGATAAAAAGCAAGCCTCTCTTCATCCCTTGTATCATTAGGGGTGGCCAACTATGAAACTCTAGTTATCATAAAGCAATCCAATCCATGTTGGCTAATAAGGCCATCAAGCAAGCACATATAATCCCATAAATAGAGATGACACGTTGATGAAACTCTACATATCGTACCCTTTGAGTTCACTTGTTTTAGAGTTAGGTTAGATGTTGATAAAGCATTCACCAAATCTCAACTTGGGGAAGACATTATAGTGTGATGTGTCAGGGCATCATGATGTGGATGTAAAAAATCTTGGTAGCCCGAATTGATGTGGGCTAATTGAAATCGAAGTTGACCATTGATATAGTAAAAGTCAATTATTAACATTGTGTTTGACTTGCAAGATGTAACTTTGCAAGTCTTGGAATACAAAAGGGTCACAAAAAGTATAAATGAAATGTGGAAGGGTAGAACTGGGGAAAACCTCAAAACCCATGTAAAGATATGAATAAAAAAATAGACTCTTTCACAAGCTAGGGTAGCTTATACACCCCATGACATGAAATGACAGAAGCAATAATGATATCACCATTTGACAAATCATGAACTCTACATGTGTCATCAACAAATTTCATAACCAAGACAATCTTGACTAATGCTAAAATTGATAATAGATTTTTCTTGATCACTCGCACAAATAAAGCGTCCCACAATGTAAAAGAACTACCATCAGTGAAGTATTTTGATGGCGATGCACCACAATGCACCCTGCTTCTCGCGAGCTCCACGATGATATCCTCGGAGTAGAAAACCAAATGCAATGTCTGGTCTCGTAGCTACCATAGCATACATGAGACTATCAACAGTAGTCTGATAGGGAATTTTGTTCATGAATTTATTTTCCTCATCTAATTTGGAGGAATCCTCCTTGCTCAATTTCACATATGTGGGTAAAGGTGTACTCAATGCCTTTCCACCTTGCATATTGAACCTGTGATGTACTTTGGATATGTACTCACTTTGAGACAAATATATGCATCTTTTGCTCCTATCACGAGTAATGTGCATGCCAAGAATGTGTTTGGCATCCCCCAAATCCTTCATATCAAATGTCTGACTCAACTTGTTTTTGAGAATTGACAAATCATAAAAGGACTTCCCAACAATCAACATATCATCAACATAAAGTATCAAGCATATCAAGCTGCCATCTGAGCATCTCTTTGTGTAGAGATAATGATCCTCATTGCTTTGAGAATAGCCTTGAGATTTCATAAAATCATCAAACTTTTGGTACCATTGTCTAGGGAACTGTTTAAGTCCATAGAAGCTCTTCTTAATCTTACAAACTAGACTTTCCTTGCTAGGAACTACATAACCCTTTGGTTATTCCATATAGATCTCATCTCTAAGATCTCCATGCAAGAAAGTAGTTTTCAAATCCATTTGGACTAGCTCTAAGTCCTCCATTGCAATGAATCCAAGCAACATGCATAGGGTATTCATCTTGACCAATGGAGAGAAGATCGCCTCGAAATCAACACCATGTTCTTGCTTAAAACCCTTTGCAACAAGTCATGCTTTATACTTTGGAGAAGCACTATCTGATGTGAATTTCAACTTATATACCCATATAAAGCTTTCCTATCCTTTGGCAAAGGTACTAAATCCCAAGTACCATTCTTGTGAATAGAATCCAACTCACTCTTCATGGCACGCTCCCAGTTGACATGATCCTCTGTCTGCATAGTCTCTTTCTAGCAAGAAGGCTCACTGGCATCTGTTAGCATAACAAAATCTAAACTTGGAACATATCTATCAGATGGATGTGAGACATGTGCAGAACGTCTCAATGGTTCCTGAACAAGAATATGTGCAGATTGATCTGAATGGACATTCTCTTGAACATCCCTATGTGGAACATTTTTATGCATGCTAACCGGAGGAATAGCATCCTCAAACACCATTCTTCTCACTTCAACCTCCTTAATGGGTTGTTTATGCATCTTCGAATCATTGAAAATAACATCACTACTTCTGATCACTAACCGTGTTTCAGGATCCCATAAGCGGTATCCAAATTTTCCTTCTCGACCATATCTAAGAAAAATGCATTTCTTTGACTTATGATCCAAATTTTGTCTAAGATTCTTGGGTATATGAACATATGCTTCACACCCAAAAACGCAAAGATGATCATAATATGGTGGCTTCCCTGTCCATAACTCTTGTGCCACTTTCAAACCTTGGTTAATCACATGAATTGCACTCAATACTGCTTCTGCCCAAAAACCTTGTGAGAGGTTTGCATGAATGAGCATAGTGTCAAAATATCATAAAGCCGCAAGTACTGGCATGTTTGCCTACATATTGAATTATTGACTCCCTTGCATATAATTAGTTGCCCAATAGAATCCAACTAGGCTTATCGAGCACCTATGAACAACTATCATACATCTCCTATGGCTAGGCTGGGTAAGTCTTCCACCTACATCACCAAAGAGACCCCGACATCTGGGTGTCTCCCAGTTACGAAACCTCACCACAACCCTCTTTATCAAATGTAAAAGGTGTTACCGTTAGTGTCCATGTGAAAGGCCAAATGGCCACCGGACACTTCTTTGTATATGTTTTTTAATAAAACATATAGTGGCCTGGTCAGTCACGGACTGAAAGTTCGACCGCATTTGTAAGACCTAAGAAGTCTGTCTTTGCGCTCCCTGTCTACTGTGTTTGTCTGTGTATTCTACAGCCTCTGTGCGGAGTACTGTGTGCGACGTCAGGAACTCGGTTTTTCTACTCTGAGCATATCATCGGGGAGCTCTCGAGAAGGAGAGTGCAGTGCGGTGCATTGCCATCGAAATACTTCACTGGTATCAGAGCAGTTGGAGGCAAAAGCTTTGTTCCTTTGTGCGAGCGAAGCGAGCACCCCCCCCCCAGGCTTTCGACTAAGGCGGCGACCAAGGCATAGACCTTGGCATACCTTGTCATCCGAGTCACCGAAGTCACCGTTGGCGCCGTTGGCTGCGTGCGAGGGAGGACCTCAACGATCAAGGAATATAGAGGTTCCCGGTACTTCCCGGGAGGTCATCCATCCCAGTACTGTTCCTCCCCAAAGCTCGCTTAACTATGGCAATCTCTTGCCACTAAGCTACACTCTTGTGGTGTTTGAAGAAGGGGAAAGACTAAGGTTGACATTACCTTGAACAAGTTTTGGTCCCTCAAAGCTTCATTTTTGCTTTTAAAGCGTATTTCTGAAGCAATTTTGGGGTGTTTTTTGGAGCCATTTCGGAGTACTTTCGCACGTAGTTCTCTTCACACAGGTCCAAGAACATCAAGAAGAGTGTTCCTTGTACTTCTCAGACAATAAATATCAACCTTTGGGGCTGTATTTTCAGCCACACTCGTAAAACTACAGGTTTCTCGAGGGGTTTTCAGTTTTGGTGGGAGTAGTCGCTGCAAATTTATGCAGGTTTTTAAAGCCTAAAACATCAGAGTTGACAGACACTTGCAGGTGTTATTGGCTAGTTTTTGGGCTGTGTATTCAGCCTTTTAGTGTCATTTTACTGCATATATTGAGCACATACACACCATGTACGCTTCTGTGGATACCGCTTATGTACGTCCATGTGGGCATTGATATAGCGGTTACGTTCTTTGCATAAAGCCTTTTACGTTTGATAAAGAGGGTCGTGGTGAGGTTTTCTTAACTGGGAGACACCCAGATGTCGGGGTCTCTTTGGTGATGCACGTGGAAGACTTACCCAGCCTCGCCATAGGAGATGTATGATAGTTGTTCATAGGTGCTCGATAAGCCTAGTTGGCTTCTATTGGGTAACTGATTATATGCAGTGGAGTCAGTGATTCACTATGCAGGTAGACATGTCAGTACTTGCAGTTTTATGATACTTTGACACTGGTCATATGCTAATTTTGCAGAGGATACTCTGGCAAAATTTTTCCAGATTTCTGGTTTAGTCAACTATATAGTGGTCGATTTACTCCTTGATACACTTATTTGTTGGTGTTTGGACTCTTCTAGCTCCATTATCATTCTATCCAGTTCTCTACGATCATGGCATCAGAGGTCTCAAGCACATCTGGTGGATCAGGGTCTAGTGCTAGCGTTCCGAGGAGGAGCTATAACTTGCAGGGCAAATACCATTTTGAGATCCGAAAATTTGATGGCACAAACTTTGCTCTATGGAAGAATCAGATTAAAGATGTGCTGATTCAAAGAAGGCAATGGAAGCCAGTAAATGGGATTTCAAAGAAGCCTGCTGACCTGGATGAAGATGATTGGGATGAGTTAGATGAAATGGCCAGGTCTACCATTCGCTTGCACCTGGCAGATAATGTTTACTTTACAATATTAGACTGTGAAAGTGCAGAGGAGCTTTGGAAGAAGTTATGCAATACATATGAAAAAGAGACGGCATCAAATAAAGTATATCTGATGAGAAAATTATACGACCTTCGTATGAAGGACACAGATAGTGTTGCTGCTCATCTAAATGAGTTTCATGCCATATTCTCCCAGTTACAGGCTCAGAAAATGGATATGGACAATGAAATGAAAGCAGTATTGCTGTTATGCACCCTGCCATCATCATGGGATACATTTTGCACAGCTATTAGCAATAGTGCACTAGGTGGTAAACTCGTCTATGATGACATATGTGGAGCACTCTTGAGTGAGGAGATTCGTAGAAAATCTATGGTTGGCACTCAGAGTGGAGATGCATATAATGTTCGTGATTCTTACCAAGGAAAGAATCAACAACGTGGC
The DNA here is from genome assembly GCA_020310875.1 of Ceratopteris richardii. NCBI lineage: Eukaryota > Viridiplantae > Streptophyta > Polypodiopsida > Polypodiales > Pteridaceae > Ceratopteris > Ceratopteris richardii. The sequence goes on from CM035431.1 coordinate 31,051,506, forward strand.
AGGAGCAAGAACAAGGAAAAGAATGGTCAACGGAATAAGAGCAGAAGTAAATCAAGGAAGAGGGATATTGAATGCCATTATTGTCATAAGAAAGGACACATGAAGAAAGACTGTTATGCATTAAAGAATGCTAAAGGTAAAGGACAGAATGTTGATGGGCATGTTAAACAGTTACCTGCACCATCTACTTCGACTGTGAAGGTTGAAGAAATTAATGCTATTTCTGATGATGCTGATGTGTTGACACTTGATAGTATTGTGCCATCTGAGGCACTTATGGCTGATTCTCTTTCCCACACCTGGCTACTAGATTCTGGTGCTTCTTTCCATGTGACACCACATAGAGAATGGTTCTCTAATTATGCATCAAAGTCTCTTGGTACCATGAGACTTGGTGACTCTTACCAGTGTGATGTTGTGGGGATTGGAGATGTGGTTGTGCAGTTCATTGACGGTTCAAAATTTACTATGCATAATGTACGCCATGTACCTCAGTTATCACGCAGTTTGATGTCAGTTGGTCAACTTGATGACCTTGGTTACAAGGTGGTCTTCTATGCTCAGTCCTTTCGTATATCAAAGGGCAATATGGTTATTGCAAAAGGAAGGAAAGTTGGCTCACTTTACCCTTTATTTGTATCACAGAAAGAACACTTGTTAGCTGTTACTGAACAGCCTATGGCTTGTATTTGGCATGGTCGTTTGGGCCATATATCTCATAGTGGAATGGAAAATCTTTCTCGTTCTGGCTACTTACCTGTGTTATCTTTCTCTGATTTTTCATTTTGTGAGCATTGTCAATATGGAAAGCAAACCAGAAATGTGCATAAAACGCACATTGACTCTTCAATTCAGCCTTTAGATCTTGTTCATACAGATGTGTGTGGTCCTATGCCCACTAGGTCCTTAGGTGGTTCTCTTTACTTTGTCACTTTCATAGATGATGCTACTAGAAAAGTCTGGGTATATCCTATCAAATCGAAGGATGATGTATTCCCTACTTTCAGAAAATGGCTTGCTTCAGTTGAGACTGAAAAAGGAACTAAGCTTAAGGCTTTACGTTCAGATAATGGGGGTGAGTATACCTCACATGAATTCAGCCTTTTCTGTCAGTGTAGAGGGATTCGTAGAGAGTTTACAGCTCCTTATACCCCAGTACAGAATGGTGTAGCTGAGAGGATGAATAGAACTATTCAAGATAGAGTAGTCTCTATGTTGCATCATGCAAACCTCTCACAAGGTTTTTGGGCAGAAGCAGTATTGACTGCAGTTCATGTGATTAACATTTCACCTAGTACTGCCAAAGGTCTGAAAGTGGCACAAGAGTTATGGACAGGGAAACCACCATATTATGATCATCTTCGAGTTTTTGGGTGTGAAGCATATGTTCATATACCCAAGAATCTTAGACAGAAGTTGGACCATAAGTCAAAAAAATGCATTTTTCTTGGATATGGTCGAGAAGGACAATTTGGATATCGCTTATGGGATCCTGAAACACGGTCAGTGATCAGAAGTAGTGATGTCATTTTTAATGAGTCTAAGATGCATAAACAGCCGATTAAGGAGGTTGAAGTGAGAAGAGTGGTGTTTGAGGATACTAGTCCTCCGGTTAGCATGCATAAAAATGTTGCACATAGGGATGTTCAAGAGAATGTCCATTCAGATCAGTCTGCACATGTTCCTGTTCAGCAACCATTGAGACGTTCTGCACGTGTCTCATATCCACCTGATAGATATGTTCCAGGTTTAGATTTTGTTATGCTAACAGATGTCGGTGAGCCCTCTTGCTACAAAGAGGCTATGCAGATAGAGGATCATGTCAAGTGGGAGCGTGCCATGAAGAGTGAGTTGGATTCTATTCACAAGAATGGTACTTGGGACTTAGTACCTTTGCCAAAGGGCAGGAAAGCTTTACCATGTAAATGGGTATATAAGCTGAAATTCACATCAGATAGTGCTTCTCCAAAATATAAAGCATGACTTGTTGCAAAGGGTTTTAAGCAACAACATGGTGTTGATTTTGAGGAAATCTTCTCTCCAGTGGTCAAGATGACTACTTTGCGCATGTTGCTTGGATTCGTTGCAATGGAGGACTTAGAGCTAGTCCAAATGGATGTGAAAACAGCTTTCTTGCATGGAGAGCTTATAGATGAGATCTATATGGAACAACCAGAGGGTTATGTAGTTCCTGGCAAGGAAAGTCTAGTTTGTAAGCTCAAGAAGAGTTTGTATGGACTTAAACAGTCTCCTAGACAATGGTACCAAAAGTTTGATGCTTTTATGAAGTCCCAAGGCTATTCTCGGAGCAATGAGGATCATTGTCTCTACACAAAGAGATGTTCTGATGGCAGCTTGATATGCTTGATACTTTATGTCGATGATATGTTGATGCTGGGAAGTCCTCTTATGATTTGTCAATTCTCAAAAAGAAGTTGAGTCAGACATTTGATATGAAGGATTTGGGGGATGCCAAACATATTCTTGGCATGCGCATTACTCGTGATAGGAGTAAAATATGCATATACTTGTCTCAAAGTGAGTACATATCCAAAGTACTTCACCGATTCAATATGCAGGGTGGAAAGGCATTGAGTACACCTTTACCCACATATGTGAAATTGAGCAAGGATGACTGCCCCAAATCAGATGAGGAAAAGGAATTCATGACCAAAATTCCCTATCAGTCTGTTGTTGGTAGTCTCATGTATGCTATGGTAGCTACGAGACCAGACATTGCATTTGCAGTGGGAGTTGTGAGCAGATATATGTCTAATCCTGGCAAGAAACATTGGAAAGCGGTCAAAATGATTTTGAGATATCTGAGTGGCACTAAGGACAAGTGTCTATGCTTAGGTAGAGGGAAAGCATCCATTATTGGTTACACAGATTCTGACTATGCTGGTTGTGTAGACAATCGTAAGTCTACATCAGGGTACATTTTTCATTTTGTTGGAGGTGCTATCTCTTGGAGATCTCGTCTTCAAGAATGTACAGTTGTTTCCACCACACAAGCAGAGTATGTTGCAGCAAGTGAGGCATGTAAGGAAGCATTGTGGCTTTCTCGTCTTGCTTGTGATATGGGTTTGCCTCAGCATGTACCTCACTTGCTCAGTGATAGTCAGAGTGCCATTGCTTTGGCTAAGAATCCGGTCTATCATGCAAAGACCAAGCACATTGAGGTGAGGTATCACTTCATTAGAGATTGCTTAGACACTGAGAGCATTATTCTTGAGAAGGTTCACACTCGAGATAATGCTGCAGATGCTTTGACTAAAGCTCTACCACAGGATAGCTTTCGACACTGTTGTCACTTGATGGGGGTTACTTGATTCTTGATCTTACGCAGTCACTTGTATACTGTCTAACATGCCCATCAGGTGGGAGGTATAGTTTGTATACTTACACTCAGGTATTCTTTATCATTCTTTCTTTTTTCTCCCATAGTTACTCTGGCCATATTGGCCTTTAGTGGGAGATTGTTACCGTTAGTGTCCATGTGAAAGGCCAAATGGCCACCGGACACTTCTTTGTATATGTTCTTTAATAAAACATATAGTGGCCTGGTCAGTCACAGACTGAAAGTTCGACCGCATTTGTAAGACCTAAGAAGTCTGTCTTCGCGCTCCCTCTGTACTAGGTTTGTCTGTGTATTCTACAGCCTCTGTGCGGAGTACTGTGTGCGACGTCAGGAACTCGGTTTTTCTACTCTGAGCATATCATCGTGGAGCTCTCGAGAAGGAGAGTGCAGTGCGGTGCATCCCCATCGAAATACTTCAAAAGGCTTTATGCAACGAATGCAACTGCTATATCAATGACCACATGGATGTACATAAGCGATAACCACAGAAGTGTACATGGTGTGTATGTGCTCACTATATGCAGTAAAATGACACTAAAAGGCTGAGTGCACAGCCCAAAAACTAGCCAATAACACCTGCAAGTGTATGTCAACTCTAATGTTTTAGGCCTAAAAAAAAAACTACATAAATTTGCAGTGGCTGCTCCCACCAAAGCTGAAACCTTTCGAGAAACCTATAGTTTTACTAGTGTGGCTGAAAACACAGCCCAAAAGGTTGATTTTTAATTTTGGAGAAGTACAAAGAACACTCTTTTTTATGTTCTTGGACCTGTGTGAAGAAAACTATGTGCAAAAGTACTCCAAAACGGCTCCAAAAGACACCCCAAAAATGCTTCAAAAATAGGCTTTGAATGCAAAAAATGAAGCTCTGAGGGACCAAAACATGTTCAAGGTAATGTCAACCTTAGTCTTTCCCCTTCTTCAAACACCACAAGAGTGTAGCTTAGTGGCAAGAGATTGACACTATTAAGCAAGCTCCGGGGGAAACAGTACTGGGATCAGTGACCTCCCGGGAAGTACCGCGAACCTCTACATTCCTTGATCGTTGAGGTCCTCCCTCGCGTGCAGCCAATGGCGCCGACGGTGACTTTGGTGACTCGGATGACAAGGTATGCCAACGTCTATGCCTTGGTCGCTGCCTTTGTCGTAAGCCTTGGAGAAAGCCGAGGGGGGGTGCTCGCTTCGTTCACACAAAAGGGACAAATCTTCTGCATCAAATTGTTGTGATACCAGTGAAGTATTTTGATGGTGATGCACCACAATGCCCTCTCCTTCTCGCAAGATCCATGAAGATATCCTCCGAGTAGAAAACCAAGCTCCTAACACCGCACACAGTACTCCACATAGAGACTGTAGAATACGCAGAAAACACAGTACACAGGGAGCACGAAGATTGACTTCTTAGGTCTTACAGATGTAGTCGAACTTACAATCTGTGATTGACAAGGCCACTATACGTTTTATTAAGGAACATATACAAATAAGTGTCTAGTGGTCATTTGGCCTTTCACATGGACACTAACGGTAACAAACAGCAGCACTCAAAATGATTTTACCAACTCCCATAATACGATAAGAGGCGTTTTTGGCACATGTGACAATATTCGCTATAGGGGCAAGCTCAAGTGAAGTGAAGAAACTACACTGGGAGGAAATATGTTTGGTTGTCCCACTATCAAAGTACCAAAAATCTGAGTCTACTACAGACATACATTGTTCGTGAGAAGATGGATTGTAACTACAAACAATAGTAAATGCCCATTCTTCATTCTGCATAAGATTAGCAGACTCTATTTTGGGTGTAGAGGCCTCTAGAACAAGCATTCTAGCCTCATTTTTCTTTGCCTCTTTTGCAACCAGTTTTGGAAAACTCTTTATGACATGATAATTCCCTTTATAGTATTGTCAAATCAATTTTTGCTTTTCTATTTTCTTCTCGTCTCTGTCATCCTTCTTTGATTGTGTAGAATCAGATGATTTTTTCTTACCAGTAGATGAGCTCCATTTACCTTTGCCCTTCTCACTAGCCAGGAAAGCTTGGTTTGCAACATGCATAATGGATGTGTTCTCCCTAGAGTGATCTTCTTGCAATAGAAATAGAGACTAACTCCTCAAATGTTAAGGCATTCGGATTTCCTTTCATCATCAATTGAAGAGTAGAAGCAAAAATCTGATATGAATATGGAAAAACATTTAGAATAGTCTGCACAAGTGAGCTGTTAAGTAAGACTTCATCAGTAGAAATCAATTGCTCCTTCAATCTTTGATCTTTGTCAAAAAATTATCCATGGAATCTCCTTCATTCATGTTCTCACTCTCCTACTATTTTTTGAGGTAAACAAGATGAGCCTCATTCCTTGCCTGGTATAAAGCGATAAGTGTATCCCAAGCATCCTTTGCTATTTTGCAAGAGCGAATGTGAGGAATAATGGCACATTTGACAGACAAGGCTATCAATGCATGTGCCTGAGCATCTCTACCATCCCAATGAATTTTCTCTACAATAGGTGCAACAAGAACCGCAACACAAACATGAACCTAAAGAATATCACCATCATCAATGCCATCTACATCAGTTTTAGTAGCTGTATTTACAGGTGTGATAGGACATTTTTCAACACTCTTCACAGTATTCCACAGTCCTTTTACGACCAAAACATGATGCATCATATAAGCCCATAATGGGTAATTGGTACCATCCAACTTATCGTCAATAGCCAACATACTTAATACATCACTGCTTTTAGCCATGGCCACTAACTAAAATACCCTGATGTAGAAAAATGAGTGTATCTCAAAAAGTTGAATAGAACTAGTTTACCAAGTTCTTGTAAACCATGTAGCAGATTTTGAGGCACTTATACTAGTGAATCGAAACTTGTATATATCTTTGGCACATTAAGACAAAATTTTCTACATAGGTATTGTGATAGTGCGTTCGAAGGCTGAAATGAGCTCAGATTGCGATTTTGACACCACAAAGCGAAGCCATTTTGAACTACTAATGGCCCTGATTATGCTCACCAATTTTCATGCGATTCTAAGACTATGATCCGAGGGGTGTCAATGATGCCCTAAATGAAGCGAGGACCTTCTCTGATACCGATTGTTGGAGTTTGAGGTTTGTGGAAGCACGCGGATGGCACAAGGAAGAAGAAGAAGCTTGGGGCACAACACACAATATTGAATGTATTACCAAGACAATGTAAAACAATAAGTCACCCGTTAGGGTTATATGCATATATACAAGGGGGGGGGACCTCATAAAGAGGGAAAAAGGTTCCCCAATGATCCTAGTGTGTTCATATACATCAGAGCTATTTCCCTCCTAATCCTTACATTTTCATAAATATGCCCCAGAAAGTCATCTTTTTCCACTACTTTCTCTCCGTCGCACATGATTGAAGCTCTTGTTTCTATATTCCAACCTATCTACATGTCCTATATCGAACTAGTGTTCTAGCTTGTGTTGGGAGTGATGATTGGATGCACTCAAGAACTGAGTTGGTGCTGCAAAACCTGCTTCACACCTGCCCTCCTTTGACTCCAGATATGTTAAGTACACTTCTTAAGCTTCCAAATGACACCAAAATATGCTATATGTACTTTGGAAAAGGTTTGAGTAATGACTTGATCAAAACAGACTACTTTGTAAATCACAAGACTTGAAAACTTTCTATTTTGGTCTTGATACCTGCTCAGTGTTATGCTCAGTGTGACCAGTGTAGTTACAATGAGCAAAATTCCTTCTAGAGATATGCTATTAGCTTAGTAAGCTTCCATTTGCAAGTGGAATGAAAGGAAATGATAAACCACACTCAGAGAAATCACTTTAGCAAAATAAGGTGTACCCCCGATTTTTTAGGAGACTTACAGTCACAGACCAGTGAGCACCCCGACTGAGATTTCTCTGTGATGGTTGATCCAATGGCCTTGAAATTTTGTAGGTGTATAGTAGACTTTGAGCTGAATCCAATGCACTTTGAATCATCCAATTTGGTTCAGTAAATCTTGAGATATGCCTCTTGGAAGTTGACAGAGTTGAAGATGATCACTCAGAGAAATCAGAGATTATGAATATAAGTATATGTATTAACTCTATTGATTGTACATTCCCATTGGCATAGAATGTGATGCTCAATGGTACTCAGATGTGTAGGCTATGGTGTAGCACTCACACACTCAGAGATAGATGGATTAGCCTCGGGATATGAGCTGAAAAAGAACAAAACTTACCCGCGACTTTTCTTCATAGCTTTTATAAGAGTTAAGTAAGAGTTTGAATTTTGAATTCAAGTTTTGGCTCCCTTCAATCTAGCATCTAAATATAAGGAGATATTCCCTCAATCATATCATCTACTTTTCCACGACTTTCTCAAGTAGGTGTGATTACAAGAGTGGTTAAAGTCATATAGACTTTTACATGAGATAAATGGTAATAACCAATAAGCATTGGTTCCTATGATCCTTGTTCCATGTAGATACATCCTTCAAGGGTCCAAGCTTTATGTGAGGTCTTCAAGGTTGATATCCAATCCAAGTGTTAAGGCTTGAATTACACCAACAGCTCCCCCTCAAGCCAAACACTTTGGCTCAAGTCTTCATCTCTAGTCTTCAATTACTTCCTGCAATCCAATCATGGATTTGAATCTGCATAGCTTGCTTCCATCCAGAGCTTTAGTAAGCAAATCTGCACATTGTATATTAGTAGACACATATGATAATTGAATATCTTTGCTAAGTAACTTCTCCCTCACATAGTGGTAATGAACCTCTATGTGTTTTGTCCTAGCATGATAAATTGGATTAGCTGCAAGGTGAAGAGAACTTGTGTTATCCCCAAAAATGATTGGTGGTCTTGTGTATAGACCCAATTCTGAATATAAGAGCTTCAACCATATGGCTTCTTGAGTGGCATTTGCTAGCCCTCTATACTCTGCCTCAGTAGATGACAAAGCTACTGTAGGTTGTTTCTTGGATGACCAAGAAATTGGTTTATCACCTGCAAAACATATGTAACCAGATGTGCTTCTCCTGTCATCCTTGCAACCTGCCCAATCTGCATCTGAATATACCTTAATATCAATGTCTGATGAATAGGGAAAGTACAAACCATGATGTTGTGTTCCCTTTAGGTACTTTACTATCTTCTTTGCTGCCTCTAAATGAGGTACTCTTGGTTTGTGCATAAATTGGCTAAGTACACTAACACCATATGATATATCAATCCTCGTTAATGTAGCATAATTTAGACTACCTACCAAACTTTGGTAACCTGTAATATCTTGGAGTTCTTCTCCTTCATGAGCACTGAGTTTATGGTTGACCTCCATAGGAGTGCTTGAGACTTTAGCTTCTTGCAAATTAAACTTCTTGACCATATCCTGAATGTACTTCTTCTCAGTAATAAAGATACCTGAATTTGTATAGACCAATTCAAGTCCTAGGAAGTACTTCAATAATCCAAGATCATTAATCTTGAATTCCTTCATCATCTGTCCTTTGATGTGTCTAATTCCCTGAACATCATTTCCTGTAATAATGATGTCATCAACATAGACACACAAGTATATTACCTCTGAATTGTTCCTTTTGATAAACAATGAAGTATCTGCTTTGCTCATTATGAATCCTTGGTCTAGAAGATAGGTTGTCAACCTGTAATTCCATGCTCTAGGTGCCTGCTTCAATCCATACAGAGCCTTCTTCAATTTACAAACATGATTTACCTTCTTGGGATCTTCATAGCCAGGTGGTTGTGACATGTAGACTTCTTCACATATCCATCCATTCAAGAATGCATTCTTCACATCCAATTGGTACATGTTCCAATTCTTGGATGCAGCTACACTCACCATAACTCTGATAGTTGGCATCTTGGCCACAAGAGAAAATGTCTCCTCATAATCAATGCCTTGGGTTTGTGCAAAACCCTTGGCTACCAACCTAGCTTTATACGTGTTTATTGTACCATCTGAATTTCTTTTGAGTTTGTAGATCCATCTGGATCCTATCACTTTCATGGAGTCCTTCTTGGGTACCAAGTCCCAAGTGTCACTCTCCTTGAGAGCCTCCATTTCTTCATCCATTGTTTCCTTCCATTCTGGTTTAGTGATTGCTTCTTCAAATGTACCTGGTTCTTCATTCAAGAGATCCTTTGCAAGATATACAGAATGCTTAGTTACAAGTGAAGTATCATACCCATACCTAATAGGTTTTTTCCTTTCTCTCTGAGATCTCCTCATAGCTTGAGTTGAGGATTCTGGATTATCTTCTAGTTGCTTCATCTTCATCTTCCCTTTGGATTTCCAAGCCTTGAACTCTTCAATGTTGATGGTGTCTTCATCATCTGAGCTTGTGTCTTCTTTCTGAATTGGTTCTTGCTTGATAAGCTTGGGGAAGTCTTCTTCCATGTCATAAGGTAGACTAACCTTCCTGCATTCATTTTCATACCATGAATCATTCTCATCAAAGATGACATCTCTGCTTACCTTGAAGCCTTTGTTTGAGGGGTTATAGAATCTGTATCCCTTCTGATTCAAATCATAACCAATGAAGATACACTTTTCAGCTTTAGGGTCTAGCTTTCCCCTTACCTGTGAGGGAATATGCACATATGCAACACAACCAAAGATTTTGCAATGATCCAGAGATGGTCTCTTACCATGCCAAGCTTCATAGGGTGTCATTCCATCAAGTGTCTTTGATGGCAACCTGTTAATTAAATATGTGGCAGTAGATACACTCTCTGCCCAAAGATAATTTGGCAATTTCTTTTCATTTAGCATAGACCTAGCTGTCTCTACAATGAGTCTATTCCTCCTTTCAGCTACCCCATTTTGTTCAGGTGAGTACCTTGTAGTAATCTCCCTCTTGATGCCTCTTTCGTGCAAGAAATCTTCAAAGTCATTGGAGAAGTATTCTCCACCACCATCTGACCTTAGCTTCTTCAAATGTCTACCTGTTTGATTTTCAACTAGTGCAAGGTACCTCTTGAAACAATTAAATACTTCATCTTTATGTTTCATGAAATATAAGACAGTCCATCTGCTATAGTCATCAATGAAGGACACATAGTACCTTGATCCAGATATGGATGGCTCCTTGCTAGGTCCCCAAACATCTGTATGCACCAATTCCAGATAATCTTCATGCATAAAACCTTTCTTGGTATAGGGCAATCTGTGTGACTTACCAAATTGACAAGCCCCACACTTGTATATCATGTGTTGCTTGGATACATTAGGGATCCCAAGCACACATTGATCTTTGCTCATTTGTTTTAAGGTCCTCTCTCCAATGTGACCTAATCTCTTGTGCCAAATCTCCAATTCTGATAGTGTTTGATCCTTATAGTTGTACAAAGCAATATTCTTAGTGTCTTCAAGTTCAAAGGTAAACAATCTACCTGATTTTTCTCCCTTGGCTATCCTTCTGAATCCATGTCTTGGATCCTCCACATATGCACCATGTTGAGTGAACCTGACCTGTAGATCTTTTTCCACAATCTGACCTACACTCATTAGGTTCTTGGTGATTGTTGGAACATATAATACTCTGCTCAATAGATTCTGATTACCATCACTAGTTTTGACATTGCCTACTTTAACACCTGAATGTTTAGTGTCATCACCTGTCTGCACTTGGTGCTTGCCTTTGGGTTCTTCCAAATCAGAAAGTAATGCAACATTTCCAGCTACATGATTAGAGCAACCAGAATCAATATAGAATAAGTGATCATCATTGATACCTGACTTAGATGTCATGTTCATGATTAATAAGGAATCATCTTGCTCCTCTGCATAATTGTTGTAGTCTTTCCTATTTCTGTATCCACCTTGATAGTTGCCATTGTGATTGTAGTTGTTGTTAAAATTATTGTTGTAGCCATGGTAGCCTTGAGATTGGTTAAATCTGCCTCTGCCTTGAGAATATCCTCCTCTTTGGTGACCTCTTCCTCTTTGGTTCTTGTAGTTTTTGTAGCATTCATCTGTGGTATGGTTAGACAAGCCACAAATGTTGCATGGAGAATGGTTGTAGGGTCTCCCCCTACCTGACTTACCTCCTCTGCCCCTACCTCTAGAAGATCTACCTCTCCCTGCATAGTTTGCTTGGGAGGTAGAGCCTTCTTCATCAACCTTCTTGCTTTTACCTTTATCTTTTACCTTCTTATCAGTATATAGGGCAGAGGGATTGTTACCTTTTGATTGCTCTCCATTCTTTGTGATCTTTGCTTCATGTGTAAAGAGTTGTCCAATCAGAGTTGTTAGATCAGGTGCTTGGATGTCCATGTATAAGTCCATTGCTGTGGTAAAGCTCTCCCACTTGTCATCTGCCTTTAGTACATTGATAACTTGTCTGACTATTTGCTCTTCCTCAATCTCTTCTCCAACACTTGCAAGTTGGTCTGCAATGTCCTTGACTTTGGTAACAAAATCTGAGACAGATTGCTTTGATTGCTTCCTAAGAGTTGTAAACTCAATCCATAGCTGATTCTTTCTGGCCCTTGTGCTTGATGAAAAGTAAGTTGACAAGGTTTCCCAAGTTTCTTGGGAAGTTTTGCAATTCCTTATGTGTGGTAGAAGGAAATCAGAAATAGAGTTTAGAAGATATGACCTTGCCAAAGCATCTTTTGCACACCATTGATTGAGTCTCTCCTGCTCTTCCTTGGTGGGTAGGCCTCTAGCTTTGAATGAGGGCAATTCCTCATCTCCTGATATGAATCCATACAAGCTCCTTCCTTGTAGATAGGTCTTCATCCTTAGAGACCAAGCTTGATAGTTGTTCCTGTCTAATTTGTCAATGAAGGAAGGGAAACCATCACCCATGATTACCTTATAAGCTCTGATACCACTGTTGGGAGTGATGATTGGATGCACTCAAGAACTGAGTTGGTGCTGCAAAACCTGCTTCACACCTGCCCTCCTTTGACTCCAGATATGTTAAGTACACTTCTTAAGCTTCCAAATGACACCAAAATATGCTATATGTACTTTGGAAAAGGTTTGAGTAATGACTTGATCAAAACAGACTACTTTGTAAATCACAAGACTTGAAAACTTTCTATTTTGGTCTTGATACCTGCTCAGTGTTATGCTCAGTGTGACTAGTGTAGTTACAATTAGCAAAATTCCTTCTAGAGATATTCTATTAGCTTAGTAAGCTTCCATTTGCAAGTGGAATGAAAGGAAATGATAAACCACACTCAGAGAAATCACTTTAGCAAAATAAGGTGTACCCCCGATTTTTTAGGAGACTTACAGTCACAGACCAGTGAGCACCCCGACTGAGATTTCTCTGTGATGGTTGATCCAATGGCCTTGCAATTTTGTAGGTGTATAGTAGACTTTGAGCTGAATCAAATGCACTTTGAATCATCCAATTTGGTTAAGTAAATCTTGAGATATGCCTCTTGGAAGTTGACAGAGTTGAAGATGATCACTCAGAGAAATCAGAGATTATGAATATAAGTATATGTATTAACTCTATTGATTGTACATTCCCATTGGCATAGAATGTGATGCTCAATGGTACTCAGATGTGTAGGCTATGGTGTAGCACTCACACACTCAGAGATAGATGGATTAGCCTCGGGATATGAGCTGAAAAAGAACAAAACTTACCCGCGACTTTTCTTCATAGCTTTTATAAGAGTTAAGTAAGAGTTTGAATTTTGAATTCAAGTTTTGGCTCCCTTCAATCTAGCATCTAAATATAAGGAGATATTCCCTCAATCATATCATCTACTTTTCCACGACTTTCTCAAGTAGGTGTGATTACAAGAGTGGTTAAAGTCATATAGACTTTTACATGAGATAAATGGTAATAACCAATAGGCATTGGTTCCTATGATCCTTGTTCCATGTAGATACATCCTTCAAGGGTCCAAGCTTTATGTGAGGTCTTCAAGGTTGATATCCAAGCCAAGTGTTAAGGCTTGAATTACACCAACAGCTTGAAGACCTTGAATTTCAATGGCAACATCTAAAGCTCGTATATGACAAAAAGATGAAATCCTCACGCTAAGATTTCACAATATCAAAGCTACAAATGGATAATGGCTACCAAATGAGTACATCAAAGGTGCATGGTGTGTACATGCAACCCACTAGATTTGGGCATCATCGAGTTAGAGATCATGGAAGCTTGGATGTTAATTGGAAGGGAAAGTTGCTTGGCTTCAAGAAGCACAAAGACAATGGGATGGTTGCTATTGTAGAACGTGTTTTTACAATGGAAACTATGAAACTTGAAAACTCTATTAGAATGAGATATTCTATCAATTGTAAGTATTACTCTATAATATTGTATGTTTTATATTGTTGAATATATCTCTGAACCACGTAGATATGCTTTTATTTGATTAAGAGATATTTCCTTCTACTTTGGTGGAAGGCTAGCCACATCATAGTCTTACAAGTACTTTGTAGGCATTGCATGTAGATGTAGGTGCACTAGTCTTTCCACAAGTATATCCTTCTCAACTTTTTCATAATAAGCTTTTCTTTTACACACATGGACATCATGTAACCTCTACATTGATTGGTATTGGAAGGTTAGAGAAAATTGAAGTATACTCTCTTCTTAGATTGGAGTGGCCAAAACCTGATATATGGTCCATATTATCGTTTAAGCACAAGATAGTAATGGATATATATTTAGACTCTTTGAATCCACAAAAGTTTCTAGATTTGTAGGTTTGCACTGGAGTTTTCCCATCCATTGTTTTTTGTTTCAAGGATTCTCGTTCCAAGAGACTTCCACCATGTTCATGCTTAAAGATATCACATATGAGCAAGTGGAAGGTCTTCTATGTGAAAACTAGGCTTTGATAGAAGGCATTGCAAAAGGTGACAAATATCTTTGAAAAATAGGTGGAACAAGTATAGAATTTTGATACTTGGAACATCATACTTCATTGTACATTAGATTCTACTATGATCTCTGGATGTGGAAAGTTGGCCAATGGATACCATTACAAAGCTCTAAGGGATCTTTAGTTTCATTTATCCATAAAGGAGATGAGGCCTTTGTGAAGAATTTCAAACATTTCATGGCCATTGTTGAGGATGCAGGGCACTTGTTAGATGACATAGTGCCAATAATCAAACATTATAATAAGAAGAGGAAGATGGGAAAGAAATAGTTCTTTTACATTGCTATAACAATCTTTATCATCAATGAGAAGTCTAGATCTACACCCATGGACCTACCCCATCTTGTTACTAAGGGTTTTGTAGATTAAAAAAAGGAACCACAAAAAAAATCTCTCAACTTATCAGAAGAGAGTGATAAAATAAGTAGAGAATTTCCACATGGTTTTGTGGATAAATTAAATGAAGGCAGAACTAAGCAAATTGTCCACCCTCAAACTTGGAGCCATTGTAACCCACTCTATCAGAGGTAAAGATCAAATGTTTTCGGATGTGCTTGTAGATGGAGAAGATTTTCTGTTCCTACATGATATTGAGAAGGCATTTGTTCTACACCTTGACGAATTTCTTAGAATGTTTTGTTCAATATGGACAACTCTTCAAACTTAAATGAAAAATAAACCATTCCATTCAGTGATTTAGTTGCAGACACTATTGCCTTGGTATGTGAGGAGATTTTATGTGATGCTAATTGGCACACCACTGGAGCAAATTTGGTTGCAGCAAGGGAAAGAGTTTTGGAGAAGAAAACTACAACATCACCTATTGTGGAACACAGTGGCATGGCTCACTCTTCCATTCCTCTAGATATGTTGGGAAGAGGAGAGGATGAGAATAGGGTTCAAGAAGAATAGCAAAAATAATGCTTGCCACAAAAACAAGGGATTGAGCCTTGTAAAAAATTTGCAGGGCCGAATCCTCTGTTTTTGTGGTAGGCCGTCTTTTTGTCAATAGACACTTCTATACAATAAACATACGCTAAAACATGTGTAAGACTAAGTTATTCATGTGCAAATACACTTTCAAAAAGTTAGGAGACAATAGAATTCCAAACACTTTAGAGAACAAATGTAATTGAAGATCACATTATTCAGTTGGGATAATGCAAAAAGTTCTCTCATCAAGAGAAGTTACAAGTGTTAAGGGTTATTTCCTCTAATCCTTCTAGCTAGCTAAATATCCTTAGGTTTTATTATTACTCTCTTTGCATGGATAGAACATAGGCTACAGTCTTCCAACATTGACATTAGATAAACCTTTGCAAGCTCTTGGAGTGCCTCGATTGCTATCCCTTGAATGCAAAGTTTGGCACTATCACTTTGAAGCTCTTCTTTCACAATGTTTGCAAATGGCCTTCATGGAATTAGAAGCTCCATAGAATCCCAATAATTCCTTATCACCACAAAGGATCTGATTTTCTTTCTACATCTTTGTGGTGCTTCACATTTGCGGAGATATTGGGTTGTGGTTGTTGTGGTCTAAGATGTTGTTGATAGGTATCCTTTTTTCTTGAAGCACATTGAAATGGCCGTGAATCTTCATTAACATGCTCTAAGCTATTCAATGCTGACTTTACTCTCTTTCCTTATCTGTTGGTCTTTGCCCTTGTCCAACAGGTAGTGTCTTGCCTTCTTGTGTTACTAGATAGTTCATTGAGATATGAGTGTTGTTCCATCATAGCTCGATAACACTTTCTTCATATGAGGAATCCTCAAAATCTCGCTCTCACTCACATATGATTCATCTCCATCCTCATTCGTTGGGCCTTGACTTGAATATTGTCTTGACTCTTAATTGGGGGCTTTACCCTTCTAGCATTTGGGGGTCGAGTGGTTTTCTTTGAGCCCTTGTATTGTTGTAAGTGTGCTGCTAGAAGGGCTCTTTCAATGGCAATATCATAATCTAAACACATATGAATAATGTGTGTGAGAGCACAGCAACCATGGATAACCTTCTTCTTTTCCCAATGATGTCCTACCAGTACAAGCTGGTCCTGGATGTAAGTTGCAATGTCAATCGTTTGCGGGCATGTGGTAGCAAGGTATAATCCAAACCATAATTGCTTGTGGGGAATTATAAAGCACTCTTGTGCTAGAAAAGAAAAATGTTGGAGACAGATCCTCAACGGAGTAGTGAGTTGAGGAGTAATTGCTAAGATAGCAAGCCATTTGTCCATGTCACTTCTCTTCATAGCCTCAGAGATGAGGTGCTCTTTCTCCATGGGCGTATGATTACCATGAATCTTAAGATTTGTTCTGATTAAATCCAAGGACAAAGTGAATTTCTTGAATGGGGGGTCATTGACTAAGGAAGGTAGTATGAATACTAGATCCAACTCCTTTCACTCTTGTTCCTTGATAGATGCAACCAGATAATAGCACCGATAGAAGTCGGGTTTAGGAAGTGGTTCATTGAAATAGGGTGCAAATCATGCTCTCTACCAAATAGGCCTGAGTTCTTCACTATTCTGGAGAGCTTCAAACTCTTGAGAGAAGAACTGATATTGTTGCCATAATTGGCTCCATATGTCAGGTTAGCCTCATAGATAAATTTTTCTTTGCCTAGTGGTCCGACGAGTCCTTGGAACCAATGCGCTTTAATGCTCACTTTTTCCGTCTTGCCCTTGGCTGGGTCTTCAATTGGCATGGGCCCCGTGAAACCTTGGAATTCAGCCGGCACTGTTGTTAATATTTTCTCGAATTGAATGGTGGAGAAATTGACCACTCGTCATTCGAGTGTCGCACTAGTGGAACTTTCTGGTTGCATGACAAAGTCATGTGAATGAACCTAAATTGGAGTGAGGAGGAAAACACATTAGTCATGGAAATTAATAAAGATCCCAAGGAGATGATACCTCCATTCCTTTCCACCACCAACATGCTTCCCCTGGAATGTGCATGGTTTGAATGATGTGAGGTTGTGGAGTGAAAGTGAGTAGTGCATGATTTGATTGTGAGTAATTGTGTGTGAGGTGTGTGGCTCATAAAGAATAGGATAGTCCATCTGCTGCAATCATCAATAAAGGAAACATAATACCTTGATCCAGATATTGAAGCTTCCTTGCTAGGTCCCCATACATATGTATGAACCAACTCCAAGAGATCTCCATGCATATAACCTTTCTTCATGAATGGTAACTGTGAGACTTTCCAAATTGACATGCACTACACTTATAAATCATATGTTGTTTTGACAAATTAGGAAGTCCAAGTACACTTTGGTCCCTGGAGATTTGCTTTAATGACCTTTCACCAATATGTGCTAACCTTTTGTGCCATACTTCCAATTCTGTGAGTGTTTGACTACCAGAATTAAAGAGAGCAATGTTTCTAGTGTCCTGTAATTCAAATGTGAACAATCTACCTGTCTTTTCACCTTTTGCAATTCTTCTGAATCCTTGACTTGGATCTTCAACAAATGCTCCTGCTTTTGTGAACCTGACTTGCAACCCTTTCTCTACTATCTGCCCAACACTTATCAAATTCTTTGTAATGGTAGGGACATAAAGTACCTTACTGAGTAGGTTGATGTTTCCATCAGGTGCTTTGACATTGCCTATTTTCTCCACAGGATGTTTTGTATCATCTCCTGTTTGTACCTCATGCTTATTCCTTGGATCTTCTAAATCTGATAGGAGTGCCACATTTCCTGCCACATGATTTGAACAACCTGAATCTATGTAGAAAACATGCTCATCAGATTTACCTTGTGGCATAGCCATGTTCATGATCAATAATGAATCCTCTTTGTTTGATTCTTCTGTGTAGTTATTGTAGTCTCTCCTTGTTGGAGTTAGACGTCTGCGGAAGCACGCGAACAGCACAAGGAAGAAGAAGAAGCTTGGAGCACAACACACAAGACTGAATGTATTACTAGTGAATGTACAAAGATAAGTAGCCCATTAGGGCAATAGGCATATATACAAGCCGGGGGAAAAAAACCTCCTAAAGAGGGAAAAAAGTGCCCCGGCGGTCCTAGAGTGTTCACACACATCACTACCTAAATATATCAACAAATCCCCCCTGGGAGTGATGCGGTGAACAAGGAGCTGGCACTCATGTATAAGGAAGTGCCGAGCTATGTGGAAATCACTCCACAAAAGGAAGTAAGCCCAAAGCTTTGCGGAAAGCTTCAAACTTCTCCCTAGGCAGAGCCTTCGTGAAAAGGTCTGCAATGTTCTCCTGCGTGGGCACATATGCCAAGCTGATCTCCCAAGCACAGAACCTCTCCCTGACATAGTGATAATGCACCTCAATGTGCTTAGTGCGAGCATGGAACACAGGGTTCCTCGCAACTGCCAATGCGCTCTGACTGTCAGTGAAGATGGTGGTGGCAGAAGACTAGCCAACACCCAAATCAGCCATAAGGCGTCTGAGCCACACACACTCAACAGTTGCTGTGAAAGCTGCCCTATACTCAGCCTCACAACTGGAAGTGGCCACAGTAGGCTACTTCTTGCTCAACCAAGATATACATGAGCTACCAAGCATGAAGCAAAAACCACTGGTCGACACACGAGTGTCATAGCAACCAGCCCAATCTGAGTCAGAAAAAGCATGCAAATCTGGCAGTAGTGATCCCCCCTTGGGATAAAACAACCCAAGTAGCCGAGTACCACTCAAGTAGCGAAAGATGCGCTTAACCGCTTTCCAATGCGTGACTCTTGGGCAATGCATAAACCTGCTCATCTGTGAGACAGCAAACTGAATATCTGGCCGAGTAATGCATAAGTAAATCAAGCATCCAACAGCCTGCTGATAGAGAACAGCATCAAATGCATCTCCAGCATCATGAAGACTCAATTGTAAACCTGTCTCCATAGGAGTGGCAATAGGCTTACAGTCTTCAAGGCCAAAACGCTGCAATAATGTGTCAATATATTTCGTTTGACACAAAGCCATTCCACCATCAACTTGCATAAACTGAATGCCCAAATAGTGATGCAAATGCCCCAAATCAGACATCTCAAATGAGGCATGCAAATCAGCCTTGAAATCAGCAATATGCTTCTCAAGAGGACCAGTGAGCAGCATGTCGTCTACATAGACAACAATGATCAAAAGCACATCATTAGCACGCTTAACATATAAGGTGCTTTCAGTTGGACTGTTCTCAAAACCATGTGCAATCAGATAGGCATGTATTTTCTCATACCAAGCACGTGGTGCTTGCTTTAAACCATATAACGCCTTCTTTATCCTGCACACCTGGTTTTCATGCCCTTTCTGCACAAAGCCACGGGGCTGAAAAACATACACTACTTCATGCAAGTCACCATTCAGAAATGTTGTTTTAATGTCCAACTGATGTACATTCCAACCATGATGGGCTGCAAGTGCACAAATGCTCCGAACAGTAGTCATACGGCATGTAGGTGCAAAGGTCTCATCAAAATCAATGCCTCTTTCCTGCGCATAACCCTTTGCAACAAGCCTAGCCTTATACCTGTCAACTGTACCATCAGGTTTACGCTTCAGCTTGTATACCCACTTAGTGCCAATGGCCTTCTTGCCAAGAGGCAAGTCACATAAAGACCATGTACCATTCTTCATTATAGCATCATATTCAGATTGCATAGCAGCCATCCAATTTTCTGAATTTTGTGCTTCATCAAAAGAAACAGGCTCATTCTCATCACAGAGACTAGATGCAGCCATAGCATAGCAATCTGATGCAAAGGAGGTACTATGAGAGCCTGAACGAGTACGATATGACAAAGGTGCATCTAATTTGCTGTCACGCAAAGTCTGCACCAGCCATTTTGGCATAGTTTTTGCCTGTTCAATATCATCTCTCTCATCAACAAGTGCATCATGTAAATCTGCATCAGAAATGGAATGATCTGCATCATCATATGAAGCCTGCAAAGGCTTAGAAGTTGCCTCATTAGGACCAGCGCTAGCCTGTCCACCTGTAAAAAGAGGCATCAAAGTATCATACATGTCTTTGGAGCTAACAGATGTCTCCTTAGTACATGAAAGCAATGGCTGAATAGCATCTTCCACAAAGACAACATCACGGCTAACCAGAATGCGTTTAGTCTGTGGATGATATAGACGATAGCCTTTACTTTCAGACTGTACCCAACAAAAATACATTTTACTGCCTTATCATCCAATTTTCTGCGATATTGTTCAGGCACTAATGCATATGCCAAACAACCAAAAACACGCAGATGAGCAACAGATGGCTTGCGGTCATGCCAAGCCTCATATGGAGTGATAGACTGCAACACTTTCGTGGGACACCTGATCAGTACATATGCTGCACACATGACAGCCTCAAGCCAGAAACTATGTGGTAAAGCCTGACTTTTGACCATGCACCTCGCCATCTCCATGAGTGACCTGTTCTTTCGTTCAGCAACTCCATTCTGTTGAGGTGTATACGGCACTGTACACTGGTGTTTTATCCCACGTTAAGCCAGAAATGCATTAAAATCTGAAGACATATATTCCCCCCCTCGATCAGAACGGAGGGTGCCCATTTTACATGCTGACAGATTTTCAGCCAAAACCAAAAATTGTTTGAAGCACATGAACACTTCGGACTTTGCTTTGAGTGGATATACCCATGCATGCCTCGAAAAATCATCAATGAAAGTCACGAAGTAAAGGTAATTTCCAAAAGAGGGTGTCTGCATAGGACCACAGACATCACTATGTACAAGCTGCAATTTCTGCATAGCCCGAACTGAACCATCTTTTGGAAAGGAAGAACGCTGCATTTTGCCCAAAATACAGCCTTCACAAACATGTTTTCCAGGTGCCTCAAGTTTGGGCAAAGAGGACACCATTTCAGATTTCTGCAGGCGTAACAAACTAGCAAAATTCAGATGACCAAAGCGTGCATGCCAAAGCTTTGCATCTGACATAGCCTGAGAATCATGAACTGCACATGCCGAATCATTCACAGATTTTTCATAGTCTATGAGCTTATACAGCCCACGACATAAAATGCCAGAAGCAATAATCACATCGCCATTTGAGAGATCATGGACTGTACACCTGTCATCAACGAATTTCACAACCAAGCCAATCTTGGCTAATGCAGAAACTGATAACAGGTTCTTTTTTATCCCTGGCACAAATAAAGCATCTGACAAAGTGAAAGAACTACCATCAGCAGTAGTCAGAATGATCTTACCAACTCCCATAACAGGATAAGAGGAGTTATTGGCACATGTGACAATATTCCCTGTAGGGGCAGGCTCGAGTGAAGAGAAGAAACTGCGCTGCGAGGTAATATGTTTGGTTGCCCCACTGTCAAAGTACCAAACATCTGAGTCTACTGCAGACATGCACTGATCATGAGAAGATGGGTCAAAACTGCAGACAGTAGTAAACGCCCATTCTTCTTCCTGCACAAGATTTGCAGACTCTGTTTTTGGTGTAGAGGCCTCTGCAACAACCATTCCTGTTGGTGCATATCAAGCCTCAACACTTGGCTTGGACCCTTGAAGGATGATTATACATAAAGCTTGGAACATGGAGTTTCAACTTGGATTTATTTTATCTGAAGAAAGAACCATAGGAACTAAAGTCTATGAGTTTTTAACTCTTCACTTATTGTAAAAGTCAAAATGACTTAGCATGATTTATGTAATCAAACCAACTTGTAAAAGTCGTGGAAAAAATTGGTTGAGTTGATTGAGAGGTGGAGAGAATATCTCCCCATATGTAGAGGAGGTGAATGATTGAGGGAATATCTCAATCAATAACCTTTTAGGTACATGATTGTAGGAAAGTGGCAACCAATCATCAATCAACTTTTTATAAAATAAAGGAAAAAACTCGCGGGTCAGATCACCACCTTTTTTGACACAACTCCCGAGGCAGAAATCTCTTGTAACTCTATGTGTGTTTGAGCTAAGCCATAGCCAACACCTTATCATCTCAATTAGCCTTGCTTATCAAGCTAATGAGAGTGTAAAATCATTCATATCAATAGAACATATACATTTTGTATCTCTGGTTTTTTCTCTGTATCATCTTCTCCAAGTCAGTCAACTTCAGAGAGGCATAACTCAAGATCTACTGAACTAAATTCAATGATTCAAAGCTTGTTGGAATCAGCTCAAGGTCTTCTACAACACTACAAAGTTTGAAGGATTTTCATTCAGCCAATTACGAGAAAAGTCGATCGAAGCAGTCACTGGTATTTCTGTGTGTAGCTCCTAAAAAGTCGGGATCATCTCTTATTTTGCTAAAGATAATTCTCTGTGCATAGTTTGTCAATTGAAGTGATTTAACTTGCAATCAATAGCTTGTTAAGTTAATTTAATACCCTCAAAAGGAATTTGGTCAATTGTAAGTGTGCTGGACACACTGAGCATTAGACTGAGCAGGTGTCAAGACAAATTTAGCAAGTTTTCTCAGATTTTTTGAAGTCTCAACCATCTGTTTTGATTTGATCATTGCTCAAAGAGTTTGCAAAGTACATATGTGATTTCTTTGCATCATTTGGAACCAAAACAAGTCTACAACACATATCTGAAGTGAAAGGTAGCTGGAGTCAAGCAGGTTTAGCAGCTCCAACTCCATCTTCTGAGTGTCTCCAACCATCACCTCTCACAGTGGTATCAGAGCAAAACAAATAAGGTAATCATGGGTGATGGTTTCCCTTCTTTTATTGACAAATTAGACAGGAACAATTACCAAGCATGGTCTCTGAGAATGAAGACCTATCTACAAGGAAGAAGTCTGTTTGGATTCATATCAGGAGATGAAGAGCTACCTACATTCAAAGCTAGAGGTCTACCCACCAAGGATGAGCAAGAGAGACTAAATCAATGGTGTGCAAAAGATGCCTTGGCAAGGTCATACCTTCTAAACTCTATCTTTGATTTCCTTTTACCACATATAAGGAATTGTAAGACTTCCCAAGAGACTTGGGAAACCTTGTCCAATTATTTCTCTTCCAACACAAGAGCTAGGAAGAATCAACTCTGGATAGAGTTTACAACCATGAGGAAGCAACCCAAGCAATCAGTCTCAGAGTTTGTGACAAAGATCAAAGATGTGGCAGACCAACTAGCAAGCATTGGAGAAGAAATTGAAGAGGAGCAAATAGTCAGGCAAGTGACAAATGGACTCAAGGCAGATGACAAGTGGGAGAGTTTCACCACTGCAATGGACTTATACATGGATATGCATACCCCTGATCTTACAACTCTTATGGGCCAACTCTTCACACATGAAGCCAAGTTTACAAAATCAGGAGAATCAAAAGGTAACAATTCCTCTGCTCTTTATACAGATAAGAAGTCTAAGGATAAGGGTAAAGGTAAAAAGCTTGATGAAGAAGGATCCACCTCTCAAGCAAACTTTGCAGGAAGAGGTAGATCTTCAAGAGGAAGAGGCAGAGGAGGTAAGTCAGGTAGGGGGAGACCCTACAACTCATCACCTTGCAATATATGTGGTTTGTCTAACCATACTACAGATGAGTGCTACAAAAACTACAAGAACCAAAGAGGAAGAGGTTACCAAAGAGGAGGCTACTCTCAAGGAAGAGGCAGATTCAATCAACATCACCAAAACTACAATGGATACAACAACCAATACAACAACAACTACAATCACAACAACAATGGTGGATACAGAAATAGAAGGGATTACAACAATTATACAGAGGAGCAAGATGACTCCTTACTGATTATGAACATGACCTCCAAGGAAGGTACAAAAGATGACAATTTATTTTATATTGATTCAGGTTGCTCTAACCATGTAGCTGGAAATGTTGCATTGCTCTCTGATTTGGAAGAACCTAAAGGAAAGCATCAGGTACAAACAGGTGATGACACTAAACACTCTGTTATAAAAGTTGGTAATGTGAAGACATGTGATGGCAAACAGAATCTTCTGAGTAGAGTACTCTATGTACCTACAATCACCAAAAATCTTATGAGTGTTGGTCAGATTGTAGAGAAGGGATTGCAGGTCAGATTCACACAACATGGAGTTTATGTGGAGGACCCAAAGAATAGTTTCAAAAGGATAGCAAAGGGAGAAAAAACAGGTAGGTTATTTACCTTTGAGCTTGAAGATACAAAAAATATTGCTTTGTTCAACTACAAGGATCAAACCTTATCAGAATTAGAGATTTGGCACAAAAGACTTGGACACATAGGTGAGAGAACCATCAAGCAAATGTGCAGGGATCAATGTGTGCTTGGGATACCTAATGTATCCAAGCAACACATGATATATAAGTGTGAAGCATGTCAATTTGGTAAGTCACACAGGTTGCCTTATTCAAAGAGAGGATTCATGCACCAAGACTACCTAGACTTGGTACACACAGATGTTTGGGGACCTAGCAAGGACCCTTCAATATCAGGATCAAGGTACTATGTATCTTTTATTGATGACTATAGCAGGTGGACAATTTTGTACTTTATGAAGGGTAAAGATGAAGTATTTAATTGTTTCAAAAAGTATCTTGCACTTGTTGAAAACCAGACAGGTAGAAGACTAAAGAAGTTAAGGTCAGATGGTGGAGGAGAATATTTCTCCAATGACTTTGAAGAATTTTTACAGGAAAAAGGTATCAAAAGGGAGATTACAACCAGATACTCACCTGAACAAAATGGTGTGGCAGAAAGAAGAAATAGACTTATTGTGGAAACAGCTAGGGCTATGCTCAATGAGAAGAAGCTACCAAATTATTTATGGGCAGAAGGAGTTTCTACTGCAACCTATCTCATAAATAGATTGCCATCCAAAACTCTTAATGGTATGACACCCTATGAGGCTTGGCATGGTAAGAGACCATCTCTGGATCATTGTAAAATTTTTGGTTGCATAGCATATGTGCATATACCCTCACAGGTAAGAGGGAAATTAGACCCTAAAGCTGAAAAGTGTATCTTTATTGGTTATGATTTGAACCAAAAAGGGTACAGATTCTACAACCCCACCAACAAAGGCTTCAAGGTAAGCAGAGATGTCATCTTTGATGAGAATGATTCATGGTATGAAAATGAGTGCAGGAAGGTAAGTCTACCATATGATATAGATGAAGACTTTCCAAAGCTAATTAAGCAGGAATCAATCAAAGAAGATGATTCAGAATCAGATGATGAAGACTCCATCAATCTTGAGGAGTTCAAAGCTTGGAAATCAAAAGGAAAGCTAAAGATGAAGGATATTCCAGAATCTTCAACTCAGGCTATGAGGAGGTCTCAAAGAGAAAGTAAGAAGCCAATTAGGTATGGTTATGATACTTCTCTTGTTACAAAGCATTCAGTATATCTTGCAAAAGATCTCTTGAGTGAAGAACCAGGTACCTATGAGGAAGCAATCAAAAAACCAGAATGGAAGGAAGCAATGGATGAAGAGATGGAAGCTCTTGAGGAGAGTGATACTTGGGACTTAGTACCCAAGAAAGAATCCATGAAGGTGATAGGATCCAGATGGATCTACAAGGTAAAAAGGAATTCAGATGGAACCATAAATAGGTATAAAGCCAGGTTGGTAGCCAAGGGTTTTGCACAAACCCAAGGCATAGATTGTGAAGAAACATTTTCTCCTGTGGCCAAGATGCCAACTATCAGAGTTATGGTGAGTGTAGCTGCATCCAAGAATTGGAACATGTACCAATTGGATGTGAAGAATGCATTTCTGAATGGATGGATTTCAGAGGAAGTATACATGTCACAACCACCTAGATATGAAGACCCAATTAAGGTAAATCATGTTTGCAAATTGAAGAAAGCTCTATATGGTTTGAAGCAGGCACCTAGAGCATGGAATTACAGATTGACCACCTACCTACAAGATCAAGGATTTGCAATGAGTAAAGCAGATACATCTTTGTTCATCAAAAAGACAAATTCAGAGGTAATCTATTTGTGTGTCTATGTTGATGACATCATTGTTACAGGGAATGATGTTCAAGGAATCAGACATATCAAGACACAAATGATGAAGGAATTCAAGATCAATGATCTTGGATTATTAAAATATTTCTTAGGACTTGAGTTGATTTATACAGATACAGGTATATATATCACTCAAAAGAAGTATATACAGGACATGGTCATGAAATTTGGTTTGCAGGAAGCTAAAGTATCAAGTATTCCAATGGAAGTCAATCACAAGCTTAGTGCACATGAAGGAGAAGAAATCAAGGACATTACAAGTTACCAAAGCATGATAGGAAGTCTCAACTATGCTACCTTGACAAGACTTGATATATCTTATGGTGTTAGTGTACTTAGCCAATACATGCACAGACCTAGGGCACCTCATCTTGAGGCAGCTAAAAAGATCATTAAATATCTCAAGGGAACTCTGAACCATGGTTTGTATTATCCATATACATCAGACATTGATCTTAAAGTTTACTCAGATGCAGATTGGGCAGGTTGTAAGGATGACAGGAGAAGCACCTCAGGGTATATTTGTTTTGCAGGTGACAAAGCCATTTCTTGGTCATCCAAGAAACAGCCTACAGTAGCCTTATCATCTACTGAGGCAGAGTACAGAGGTTTGGCAATTGCTACCCAAGAAGCAATGTGGTTGAAGCTACTATATTCAGAGCTAGGACTATTCACAAGGTCACCAACCATATTTGGTGACAACACAAGTTCTTTACACCTTGCAGCTAATCCTGTTTATCATGCTAGGACAAAACACATAGAGGTTCATTACCACTATGTGAGGGAAAAATTGATTAGCAAAGAGATTGAATTAAGTTATGTTTCTACTCATTCTCAATGTGCAGATTTGCTTACAAAAGCATTGGATGGAAGTAAACTATGCAGGTTCAAATCCATGATAGGATTACAGGACATCATTGAAGACCAAAGATGAAGACTCAAGCAAGTGTTTGGCTTGAGGGGGAGCTGTTGGTGCATATCAAGCCTCAACACTTGGCTTGGACCCTTGAAGGATGATTATACATAAAGCTTGGAACATGGAGTTTCAACTTGGATTTATTTTATCTGAAGAAAGAACCATAGGAACTAAAGTCTATGAGTTTTTAACTCTTCACTTATTGTAAAAGTCAAAATGACTTAGCATGATTTATGTAATCAAACCAACTTGTAAAAGTCGTGGAAAAAATTGGTTGAGTTGATTGAGAGGTGGAGAGAATATCTCCCCATATGTAGAGGAGGTGAATGATTGAGGGAATATCTCAATCAATAACCTTTTAGGTACATGATTGTAGGAAAGTGGCAACCAATCATCAATCAACTTTTTATAAAATAAAGGAAAAAACTCGCGGGTCAGATCACCACCTTTTTTGACACAACTCCCGAGGCAGAAATCTCTTGTAACTCTATGTGTGTTTGAGCTAAGCCATAGCCAACACCTTATCATCTCAATTAGCCTTGCTTATCAAGCTAATGAGAGTGTAAAATCATTCATATCAATAGAACATATACATTTTGTATCTCTGGTTTTTTCTCTGTATCATCTTCTCCAAGTCAGTCAACTTCAGAGTTGAGAGAAAAACACAGATGTCAAAGATAGATGTAGACTAAGAGATAGAGAACTGAGATTGCCAAGAGTAATGCAACTACAATGATGGTGTTGTCCACCCTGTGCACTCCCAATGTGGAGCTTAGATGGTGATCTAGATAGACTCTAGATGAAGGGCTTACTAGTGCACAATGCTATGTAAAGCTCAACTTGGGCCATGCTTATATAGCTTTTACAAGGTGATTTGGTATAGATAAACATAGTTGTGAGATACAAAATAGTCGGTAAAATATACAATCCCACAATATCTCCAAGACTTCTATCATCTCTGCTTTACGCGCTAGGGGATAGTCCCCCGGACCCCCTAGAAGGGGGCAAGCCCCGCTCTGCACTCCCCCCATTAAGTTTCTATGGGGAAATCGTGCAATGCCACATGGCATTTATTTTCACCTTTAATGGCAACCCAATGGCCTGCAAGTTCATGCCCTACCTAACCCAATGGGTTGGCTCACAAAGATCATCTATAACCATCAATGGTCACACATAAACCTCATCTAACTTGGAAGTTAGGGTTCCACAAATGTTTGGGCTCTCACAATGGCTTCTCCTCATAATGGGAGCCTTACAACTTAGAGCACCATGGATCATTTGTGGTCACTTGAGGGTGGAGTATTGAGTATATCTAACAGATTAATCACATTGATGTCACTCCGGAACACTCGTCATGCATGCACAATTGACATCATCTCCTATCAAACAAAAACCATCACCAAAAAACTCTTGCAAAACAAAATGAAATCAAAATTAGAAATCCCTAAAAACAATAAGAAATAGAGAGAGAGGGTGAGGGAGTGCATCACTTACCAAGATTCGAGAGAGAGAGAGAGAGTGAGAGAGAGAGATGTTTGTGTGTGTGTGGGGGGGGTGGATAGAGAGATGTGTCTATCTATGGGGGGGGGGGGGGAGAGGAGGGTGGATGTATGTGATGGGAGAGGCAAGAAGCAAAGGGGGGGGGCTAGAGTGTAGGTGAGATGGAAGGGAGGTATGCATGTGCATTCAAGTGAAAAAATAGAGCATTCGACTTTTGGGTTAAAAAGGGGAGTCAGCTTTCGGTTTATAAAACACTATGTGAAAATAGGAAGCAGTATAATCATCCATATAGTCATAGAAATAAGCATCAATATGTGCATCAGTATGTGCCTGTGCAATATCGATGCCTACAGTGAGGATTACATCGATGCCTATTCAGACCATTATTTCGAAGCCTATTCCAATGTCAGGTTTTTAGCGTTCTTCCAAGCATTTTTTGATAGTCATAAGGGTGCTGCGGATGAATGTTGGTATGGATAGCGTCGGTACGGGGCTCATATGTTGTATTGACTTTTTGGTTGTTGCTTTTTCATGTTAGTCACTTTCAAGAATCCCAAATGCCTTCTCACTAGTCATGATTCTATATTTGACTTTTACTCTAGTTATCTTTCGCATGACTACAATTGCATCGTCACCAGCATGAGTCCCCAATAGGATTGCTGAGTTAAATTCTTCCCGAGATTGCACACAAAACTACACTTCTACAGGTACTAAATGAAATCCTACAAATATTGATGGCTAACTTCGGTTCTTGGCTAGAAGGATCCGAAGAAATGAGCCCCTTATGCTTTTCCACAGACACTTCATCATTATCACGTTCCTACTTCATTATGTTACTACATAGCAAATATACTACACAGTCCTAATGCTATACGTTCCTCAAATTAGAGACTTTAGTGACTTGCATATTATAGATCAAACCTCTCTTCTCTCATCATCAAACACAAATAGATTATTGTACTATGGTTATCACCTTTACCAATTATCATAGAACAAAGGTGAAGAAGATAAGAGAAAGAGAAAATAGTATGCGATAGAAATCTTTCTTCGTGTCCAAAGCACCATTTGTGGTCCTCTCGTTTCGACGAGTATTAACATCATATTAAGATTAAAAGAGACAATGTTTTGTAGGGGTTCCATCTCTTTAAACGGCGACTACACTCTATTGTAGAAATTATAGAAATATATCTTACATTTTAGTGTCCATCTGAGATCCTAACAGCGTTTATGTTAGTGGTCAAAAGGCAATCATATTCTTTAATCCAATGAGATTCCTTGGGATGATTATGTGCCAAATTATTTATGGAACCATATTTTGTACTAAGCATCGTAAATTTAGGCCATGCCACTAGACTTGTCCAAAAAACAGATCACTTTCTTGGAATTGTGGGAAACAAGTGCTTGGAGCACTACATTGACTTTGCCGAGGTCTACCACAATACCATCTTGGGAGATGATATGGCCCAAGAGTTTTTAACACTCTACCTCAAACATGGATTTTTTTGGGTTGAGTTATAGCTTAATCTCCTCACATTGAATTTGAACTCAGCTTACTTTCTGAGATAACAATCATTTACTCATTACGTTGTGAAGACGTACCGAAGACAACTAACTATTCTCCTCTCCCTCCACCCGAAATTGCTGCCCATAATCGGATCCTCTTTGAGCTCTACATTGAGAGCTTTCTTAAATAAAGCAATGGACATCCATCATATGATGCTAACTTTAGTGGAATTAAAGCTTTGGATGCAAAACCCTTTGCCCAAAACCATCCATTCCTCATCGGCTGATTTCAGAGCTCTTGAGGTTTGTTTTTCGCGAGTTTTTGGAGATTTTATATAAACCTATATAAAAAAAATCAAAATCTTATTTTTGACGAATTGATACCCATGGGATTTGAACCCAAGCCATCTAAATAGACAATATGTCTCATATACCACAATTTTCCCTTATTTCTCCATCTAACAGATTGTTGTCCAATTTCTTTATCAAAATTTTAACGTTTGCTAAGAATATATAGAATATATTCGCATTTTTCTTCTACAACGTTCTCTTCTTATCCAATTACCAATTGAACGGCTTGAGTCATTAAGGAATTGATCAAGGATTTGTCTCATCATTTGGGAGATAAGGTTGCCTCTCTCTCTCTCCCCTTCTTCTTCTTCTTCTTCTTCTTCTTCTTCTTCTTCTTCTTCTTCTTCTTCTTTTAACAAATCAAACATATTCTTGTTGAGTATATCCACTTTACCCGCCCAAAACTCTCTTGAGGTAGCAAGGGAGCCATAAGCCAAGATATAATCCTCTTGTCTCAATCTTTCTGAAGCTCAAGGACCCTCTGACAATAACCAGAGTTGTTAGAAGGATCTTCTCTAATATTGTCCATCTCTTTAATTATCCTCATTCTTCTACTAGCCCTGAATTCTTTAGCTAGATTCTTATAATGGGTGAACAACCTTTGGACATCAACAATGAATCTTTCCCAAGACAAAAGGGGAGAGACTGAAGTGGTGATTAGAAATACTCTTATCTTGTATCTGAACTCAACTTTGGTGTGATCCTTTTGTAATTGTTCTATCTGGGGTCCTATCCTCGTACACAGCTTTATACTTCTCCCTTTAATTAATCATATTTTAGATTATCTTTAAAATTAAAAAAACAGGGAGAATGGTCTCCCATCATATGAAATGTTAGAACTTAGGCCTAGTCACGAGTCGTGAGTCCTGATTCTTTGATTAGCGTAGATTTCACTGTGATCCTCGATGGTACACACACCTTTGTAGTATGTACTATGTAGCTTCTGTCCACTTCACATTCTGTCATCTGTAGGACCGTAGGGTGGTCATGTGCCTGCCATACTCAGTGATTCAATGTGGAGTGACCCACTGAGCTGATCAGTTGACATAGGATTTTTAAATGGCATCACAAGAGGCTAAACCACAGGGGTAACCCCAAAGCCAGGATCGGTACTAGCAAACCCCACCCCAAAAAACCTTGACTTGATGCGCAAAGCTTATCAGGCTAGGATACAAGAAGGACCACAGGTAGGAGAATCCAACAAAAGCTACCCTAGAGCTGACTTGGAAATAGAGAGAACCAAGCTATGCATGAAAATGGTAGAATTAGCCTAGGCATTGTTTGAGGCATCCCAATAACTCAATTGGGAAGTTATGGCTAGGCCTGAGCTACATTTCCAAGGATCACTTGAAAGGTTAGGGCAACTAGCATCGACCACAACCAACGTAGCTCTAGCACC
This sequence comes from Ceratopteris richardii, assembly GCA_020310875.1. NCBI lineage: Eukaryota > Viridiplantae > Streptophyta > Polypodiopsida > Polypodiales > Pteridaceae > Ceratopteris > Ceratopteris richardii. The sequence goes on from CM035431.1 coordinate 31,083,354, forward strand.
CAAACTAGACCAGAGGACCCCTTAGAGACACCTCCATCTGAAAGGACTAGGTGTGACTTAGAAAATCATCAAACGGGCTACATGGATTCACATGCCATCTTAAGAGAGATTCAAGAGGAAAGATGGAGGTAGGAACACAAAACATGTCCACCTATACGAGAGATTGATGACTCAAGAGAACAATTCCCTATAGATATCCCATCTGTCTATGGAGATCAAAGTGGATGGTTGGTCCGGTGAGCGCAGAAGTATCTAACTCCTTGCAATAGTTACCTCACTTCATGGGACTGTGGGAAGATAGATCAATCCAAGTAAGAGCCCCCACTATTCTAGTTAGGGGAGAAGCAGTTCTTCCTAGAAACACAGAAGCCATTAGGAACACTAGAGTTCAATGCCATTTGACTTTGGAGGAGCTATTGAAAATCAAACCAGAGCTATGGAAACATGTAGCAAATTAGTTCCCAAAGATAGCTACAATTGCCTCTAAACCAAGGACACGAGAAAAGGTACTTGAAATACCCATAGACAAAGTGGGAGATGCGAGTGAAGGAGAGGAAGGTAACACTTATTTGCCTATCATGTACAAATGTTACACTACCAAAGCCATCCTAGACACACGTGCAGGAGCAGCTATTGCTACCACTTCTTTGTGGAAGCATTGGGGTAAATTAGCCCTTAGACCTACTAGGATGAAGTTGTAGATGGCTGATGGGCACATAGAAATCCCTTACGACTACTGGAAGGAATTACCTTGTCCACCTACGGGGTAGAGTTTGATCACACTTTTGCGATATGTGATTTTGGGAAGAATCAAGCATATGAAATACTCTTAGGTAGACCTTTCATGCAATAATTGCAAGTTGTGCAAGATTGGGGAACCAACTCTTTGTACTTACAACACCTAGGAGTGAACATGAAAGTGAACCTCATGGATTACTCACATAGGGATGTACCACCTTTGCAACGGAGTACTATACATAGGAACAAAGAGGAGAAGGAATCGGTACACTCCTTAGCATTAGATCCATCATGGCTACATGAGGATACACACCTATGGATGTGTAAAGTTGCAGCAAAAGAGGAGGAGCGAGTGAAAGCAAGAATGTCAAGAACAGGAAAAACCTCTAGACCTATTGAAGACCCAGCATATGCACCAATAGTGTTCCTTGACGAGGAATTCGAACCCTATGGATGGGCAGAAATTCTTGCGACTATGGATATAGCAAATAACAAAGAATAATGGACCTCCCATTCTGATAAAGATGGCTATGATATATCCATCTTTACTGTAAACCTTGTAGGGAAGAAAACTAAAGGGGATAAACTCGAATGTGAGATCTTTGAAAGGAGCAAGCAAGTGAAAGAGGAAGGATGGGAAGTAGACTCTAATAGACCCAAAAGTTCATCGGAAGAGGATTTTTTATGTTGGGTAGAAGCCATTTCCCCGAACCACACCACCCCTAAGAAGGAAAAGGATAATTCAATCCCTAATCAACAAAATTAAAGGTGAGAAAGGAAAAAATTGTGAAACAAGAAGAAGAAGAAGAATAGTTAATGGAAGTGCCAGAAAATAAAAAAAAAATACGCAATGGAAGAATGAAAAATCATGATAAGAATGCCTAAGAGAGACAAAAGTTCCAGAGAAGCCTATGATAACAAGGAGACTACAAAGAAAGTAGTAGTAGTAGCAATCGAGGGTGGAGAAGAAAGATGTACGTACATAGGGTGTGATCTGAGAGACAAAGAGGAGAAAAGTTTGATTGCCCTACTAAAGAGGTATAGGGATGTGTTTTCTTGGAGTTACAAGGACCTAAAAGGGGTGGATCCAGATATATGTTCTTACAAGATACCCACGACAGCCAAGGCTAAACCCACAAAGCAAAATTCCTATACGTATAATGATAACTACGCGTTGAAGATCAAGGAAGAGATAGATAGACTCATTGAAGCCAAATTCATTTATGAGGTAGAACATACCAAATGGTATCACCCATTGTAGTTGTGCCTAAGAAGAATGGTAAGTTGAGAGTGTGTATTAACTTGAAGAAAGTCAACGTTGCCACCATTAGGGATAGTTACCCTCTGCCTATTACAAAACACCTATTGGAAAGAGTCATAGGCAAGGAAGTGTATAGCTTCCTTGATGGATTTTCAAGCTATAACCAGGTCACCATTGTCCCCTAGGATCAAGATAAGATGGCTTTTTCCATTGAATGAGGTATCTTTGCATTTCGTGTGATGCCTTTTGGGTTGGTGAATGCAGCTGTAACTTTCCAAATGTTGATGTGCCACGTGTTCAAAGAGTTTCTGAGAAAGAATCTAGAAGTGTACCTAGATGATTTGTGTGCTCACTCTGTGCTTAGATCCCATCATATCCTTGAGGTTGAATGCATCTTTGAGAAGTGTAGGGAATATCAAGTATGTTTAAATCCTGAGAAGTGCGCTTTTATGGTAAGACAGGGTAAGATACTTGGTCACATAGTTTTTCAAAATGGAATTTCCATAGATGAAGATAAGGTACGAGTGATCAAAGAATTAGCCAAGCCAAAGAACGTAAAGGAGGTACAAGCATTTAAGGGCCATTGCGGATATTACTGACAATTCATACATATGTATGCAATCATTGCTTAAAAATACAACTTGCTAACTAACTTTGAGTGGACAGAAGAATGCGAGAGCTCTTTTAATGAACTGAAATGACGATTGTGGTTTGCAATTATTCTAGCAGTGCTTGATTGGAACAAACCATTTCATGTACATGTAGATGCTTCTAATCATGCCATAGGCTGTGTGTTAGCACAACCCATGCACCAAGGGAATATTGACTTACCGATTGCATACACCCATAGGTAGTTGAATGCTGTAGAGAGAAATTACACCATGACGAAGAGAGAGGGGCGAGGAATGGTTTATGCCATCAAGAAAGTTTTCCACTATTTATTGGCAAATAAGTTTAAGTTCTTTACATACCATCAGACTCTCTTGTATTTAGTGAACAAACCTTGCAACATGGGTAGGTTAATACATTGGTTTCTACTACTTATGGAATATGACTTTGAATTTGTAGTCAAGAAGGGTAGAATGCACTTGAGAGCAGACCATCTCTCGAGGATAACTTCACGAGAAGAAGCTATTGGAGTAGTAGACGAGCTACCAGACACTTACTTATTTAATGTAGAGATTGTTCCTGAATGGGCAAAGCCATTAGTTCGAGTATTGACATATGGACCTAAGAATTCTCAAGTGAGAACCCAAGAGAAGGAGGTAGTGAAAGCACAACGATACGAAGTCCTAGCTGGTAATATCTATAGGCAGGACCATCAGAACGTCCTTGCTTGTTTCATAGAAGAACAGGATTATGGTGATTGGTTGCAACTCGAACATGTAGGTGCACTTGAGCAACATCATTCGAGACAGGGGACATTACTGAGCTTGAAAAGGTTAGGTGTGCATTGGTCTTCCATGGAAAAAGATGTCCGATGACTTTGTGATGAATGCCGAGCTGTTGTAATAGACCATCGATAGAACACGCCACTCTCTACCATGTGGCCCTAATGCCAGATTCGAGTGAACCTTTAGTTAACTATCTGAGGAAGAAAACTTTCCCAGAAGACATGACTCTGGCATGTAAAAGAAGTCTCGAGTAGGAGGCTCAAGATTACAAGCTCATTGGTGATAATCTATATACACACAGGAGAGATGTTTATCTGAGGATATGTGTGCACGAGAGTGAATATCTCAACCTCTTGGAAGCTCCCCATCAGGGTGCAGGAAGAGGCCATTTTGGGCCTGACCGTGTTATTAAGGCCATACTAGTTTTAGAATTATGGTGGCCCACTCTCCACATGGACACTCACACATATGTAAAATGATGTGATGTATGTCAAAGGGCTCAGTATCCTATGCACAGAGATGAGATGCTCCTATGACCCATGATGGGAGGGTGCGCATTCTCAAAATGGGGAACCAAACAAATATGGAGGTGTAAGGCTCAACCTTAAGCTGGGACTGAACTCTCACAAACTCCAAGCAAGCCTGACAGGCCCCCATGAGTCCCCCAATCACATAGCTACACATGGGAGGATTCAGGAACCTCCATCGAATCACCCTCACAAACACAGTGTCCACCTAGGTTTGTGGTATAGAATGCCTCATTCCCTAAAGGGTTGGAAACATTAGCATTGGATCTCCCTTCTTTTCCAAAGCAGAGTGTTGATATGACATCTCATCCTCAATGACTAGCATGGCCACATCACCCATGCCCTCAAAGGAGGAGCACTTCACGATGGCCCCTTGGACAGTTCACTCAGGCATTTCCACACCAAAGGTGGGTACGAAAAGCTACATCATCAAACGAGTCAACCCCTCTAGATCTTCAACAACCCTGCCAATTTCACTCACAACCATGGCACTGTATTTGATAGATTTCGGTGCCAAAGCCCTTCGTGAAAGCCCAATCCAAGTCTCGCCAGATTTGATACCTAGGAACTGTATCACTTATACATAAACTTTAGTGAACCCGAGGAAAACTTTTTCTGCTAGTAACCAGACACCCTACAAACCCTCTTTTGTATATTCCACCTCATCTTTTGTCCCTCATCATGTTGTAAAGAAATGGAGTCCCAAGACTTCACTAATCATGACAACACCTAACCAATCCAATCCTTACTGACAACCTCATAATGATAGACACTCACTGACCACTCCATCCATACCCAGTTTTCTCAACTCATCTCAGTACCACCATTGTAACTTACACTAACTTACTAGGTAGTGCTCACAAGTTTTTAACTGGACATGAGTTGGAGTCTTGGGATCTCCCCTTGCCTTGTCTACCTCCTCTTCCTCTACCTCTGCCATGTCTTCCTCTACCTGCATAGTTAGCTTGATATGTACCTGCTTCATCATCCACTTTCTTTGCCTTTCCTTTGTTATCTTTGGACTTGCTTTTATCAGTGTATAAAGTTGAAGATTGATTACCTTTAGAGCTTTCTCCATTTTTGATAAGCTTTGCCTCTTGAGTAAGTAGTTGTCCAATAAGTGTATTGAAATCGGGTACATGCATGTCCATGTACAAATCCATAGCTGTGGTGAATGCTTCCCACTTGTCATCTGCCTTCAAGCCATTGATGACCTACCTTAAAATTTCCTCTTCATCTATTACCTCTCCAATGCATCCCAACTGATCCGCTATGTCCTTGAGCTTTGTGACAAAATCAATCACATTTTGTTTGGGAGCCTTCTTGAGAGTTGTGAAATCCAGCCATAGTTGATGCTTCCTAGCTTTGGTACTTGAAGAAAAGAAAGCTTCAAGTTCATCCCACACTTCCTGAGATGTCTTACAACTCCTAATGTGAGGCAACAAAAAATCTGAGATAGAGTTGAGGAGATAAGACCTTGCAAGTGCATCCTTGGAGCACCATGTGCTCAATCTTTCTTGCTCTTCTTGTGTTGGTTGACTTTTGTTCCTAAAACTTGGCATAACTTCATCTCCAGCCACATAACCATATAAACTTCTACCTTGGAGATAAGCTTCCATTCTTAATGACCAAGTTGAGTAGTTACCTCTGTCCAATTTGTCAAGTGATGAGGGAAATCCATCTGCCATGTTGTCCAACCTTGCTCTGATACCACTGTGAAGAGATGGATAGGTATGTGCTTGAAGATGAAGAGGTGTTGCAAAATCCTTGATCTACACCACCCAAATGAACTCCAAGAGTATATGGTGGGCCCTTTTAGCTTGCCAATGGATGTATTAGACACCCTATGTACCTTGGAAGATCACTCTCAAAAAGATAGATCAAAACAGATAAGTTGGAGTTAGCTCAGAGGTGAAAAACTTGCTATTCTTGGTTCATACACCTATCCAGTGTTTTGCATAATTCTCTGAGCACAGCAGCAATTAACTTAATTCCTCTTGGTGAAGTCTATATATCTTAAAGAGCTAACTTTCAAGAGTAATCTCATCAAAAATAATAAACCACACACTGAGAATGAGTTTTAACAAGTGATGACATCATCCTGATTTTCACGGGCTGCTACAATTTGAGAGGGCAGTAAGTTGAAGCCAACAACAGTTAAATCATTGAATTTGGATAAGTAACCACTGAGAAATGGCTCTGACAAGATGAGCGAAAAGTCGGGTACCTGACAGAGAACTGAAAATGCACAGACAATGTTGACTTCAACTGAACATAACTGAAGATTGCAAAATCCAAATGACATGAAAATTTGTGAGCATATAGTAGGCCTATAGAGCTAACTTTACCAAGTTAAAGCACTGAAAATGATGCACCAAGATCAGAGAAACCATCTCTGCAATCTGACTGAGAAAAACTGAGAGTAATGGCAGTGAGTAGTACACTTCACAAGAACACGGAAAGATGAACTCAAATAATCATGAAAATGAAAGTATACTGCTTGTACAATACAATGACTTACTGATACATATGTGTGCCTTGTAATCACACCTTGATATGGCATAAAGCTCAGCTCTTGGAGGTCTTCACATAGGTCTCTCTAACCACGACTAAAACTACCATCTATTTATAGTTGAGTTTGGGAGGCTAACTTCCCTCAATCACTCTCCAATCAATCAATGATTGATTTGATTCTCTACCTACCAAAAATCATAAATTCGTGGCTCCTCTTTCCCTTTTTGATCAAGTGGACTCAACCACTTAAGATTCTTTCACTTTTACATTAAGTAAATTCTTCAAAAGTTACAATAGGTAGTTCACAAGTGAACTTTACATAGTCTTCATTTTAAGGCTTCTTCTATGACTTTGTGGGACTCAAGCCAATACTTAGGCTTGTCATAGACTTGCTCCAACAGGAGTGGCGGTAGTAAAGGAGATGGTGCATTCACAGCAAATGCCAAAGGAGGCAAAGTGGACTCTTCAAAAGATGGAGACAAAAGAAGAATGACAAAAAGAAGTTTAAGGGAGAGTGTTTCCATTGTAAGAAGAAGGGACATAGAATCTAAGATTGTCACATGAAGAAGGCAAAAGAGAAGAATGGCTCTTCAAAAGGTGGCAAGGGCAAGGAGTTTTTCCAATGCAGCAGAAATAGAGCTTGAGTTAGGTGTTATGATAGAGGAGGTATGCTCCTCGATTGAATATTCAAAAATAGATGACTCATGGGTGTTGGACCAAGTGGTGCATCTCATGACATGATGAGCAGAAAAGACCTTTACAGTTCCTTACAGAAGGAACCCATCATAGTAAAGATAGGCAACAATGCAAGGTGTCCTATAGAGGGTGAAGGTATGATTTCCTTCATTAACTCTAATGGGGATCTCAAAAAACTTTGAAATTTGTTGGTTGTTCCACAAATCAAATGAAATCTACTTTCAATAGCTTCTATAACTTATCAAGGTCATCAAGTATCTTTTAGTAAATCAGGAGCTAAGATTATGGACAATAATAACAACATTGTTGGGACTCTCATAAGGAGGAACAACCTGTATGAGTTGTGTGCTCTTATAGCTACTAGAAGTGTGGGCACAAGTAAGCTATGGCATGAGGGAAAGCCACATCAGATACCCTGTACTAAAGGAGATTGATCACAGGGGTATGGTTGCAGAAATGAAGGAACCATGTGAAGCTTGTATGATGGGCAAGCAACAGAGGAAGACATTTCCACAAGAAAGCAAGAACATGGCAAGCAATCCTGTAGAGTTGGTGCATGCTGACTTGTGCAGAAAAATGCCTACACATGCCTTGGATGGATCTTCCTACTTCATGTTAGTTGTCGACAGCTATAGCATGACGATGGGGATGGAATCGAGGAAGAGGTTCAAAGGAAAAATCTACAAATATTCTTCAAAGATTGGTGGGCAGGGAAGGCTGACAAACCATCGAAAGAGATGTGTAATATTCTCAAAAGGAAACAAGGTAGGGAAGCCATCCCCTTCTTGATCGACAACAATGGGATCGAATATAGCACGGATGTTGAGAATAGATCTATCATCGTCGAGCACTTTACCCATCTTCTCGGGGTCTCAACTCCTCTTTTCCCGCACAGATGTGACTACATGGCAACCATCTCAAGGGTTGCTCAACCTAGAATCCCACAGAACATGAATTCGCTAATGGATGCTAACATTTTTGAGAATGAAATTATCGAGGCAATTGATGCTCTTCCCAATGGAAAAAGTTCGGGTCCTGATGGCCTCACCAATGATTTTTCCAAGTCCTTCAAGCATGTGGTGGCCACCCCACTGCATCTAGTGTGGCAAGAGTCTCTCTCCTTCGGTGCCCTCCCTGAGTGTCTTAATAATGGTGTCATGAAGTTAATTCACAAAAGCGGAGATAAAAAAAGAATTGAAAACTGGTAGCCGATTATCATGCTCCAAATTGGCTACAAGATAATTGCCAAAGTTATCGCCACAGAATCTCTTGTCATTTAAAGTCATGTCGCGATGACCAAAAAGGGTTTATCAAAGATAGATCTATACTTGAAGCAATTGTCGATATTTGGGAAGGGCTTGCATTTGCTGAAGAGTCTGCTCAAGATCTGGTATTCATTAAGATCGACTTCGACAAAGCGTATGACAGATTGGAATGGGACTTTATTCTTCAATCATTGAAAGACCTTGGATGTAGCCAAAAGTCCACGAAGATGGTTTCCACTCTACTCGAAAATGCTTCAACAAGAATAAATATCAACAGAAAGCTCTCTGAGCCCATATGTTTAAAAAGATCTATTAGGCAAGGCTGCCCACTGGCTCCACTACTCTTTGCTATCGCCTCAGATGGCCTCAGTCGCCTATTAAAGCATCACATGGACGCTGGCAATATCAAGGGTCTTTCCCTACCTCTAGATCACGGCCAAATGATTGTGAGACTCTTTGCCGATGACATGAATGCCTTTGTACTTAACGATATAAACAACATTGAGGTGTTCTGGAGTTGCCTCGACACCTTTTGCATGGCGTAAGGTTCAAAAATTAACCATGCTAAAATTGCTTTTAGAGCAATTCGTGGACCTCCACCCCAACTGTTGTTAGATCAGGGGTGTCAAGTTATCCCTAGAGGTGAAGTCTTTTGTCTCCTCAATATTCCGATGGGTTTCGACATCTCAATGGACCAACAGTGGAAGTGGGTGCTATCCAAATTGGATAGCAAACTAAGTCTTTGGAAAGGTATGCAAGTTAACTTGGTAGGACATGCAATGGTTGTTAACACATTTATGCTTTCTACGACTATTTACTTTATCTCGTGTTGGAGACCTAAGGAGAAAGAGTTGGCCAAAGTGGAAAGAATTTGTAGAAACTTCCTATGGACTAGGGGCCCGAATAGGAGAGGGATTCCCAAAATCAAATGGGAAACTTGCATTAGCTCAAAAGACTTGGGGGGCTTGGGACAAGTTGGCAACAAAGTGGATTATCAAGGCTTGGAGCAATAGTGATTCCTCTTGGGCTAAATTGATCTTCAGAAACTTGAAAGACCTTACCTTAGTTGGCCATCCTGGTAGGAAGGACATAGGGATCCTCACGCTTTTGTTCTCCCCCCACCCGGTGTCCTCTAAAGGCTCTAGCCTCGTGTGCTCCTTATGGATGAGTTGGAACTGGGCCAAACAATTCATCAGAATCAGTGACGCGTGGAAGTGGGCGGTTGGGATAAGACAAAATGACTCTATCTGGTTCCCGATCATCGACATTAGAGGGGTGGAGTCTTGGAACCTCCAAACTACTAAGCGGCTATGGAACAAGGGGTTCAAACAATGGAAACAACTCTGGAAACAAGAAACCGACCACTGGATTAGGTTCGAATACTTAGACCCAAGACATAGAGTTACCCTCGAGGAATGGGCTCTTCTTCAAGACAGATGTCTAGCATGGGACCGCTCAACTACACGACTTCTCTGCAGTCAGGATCTTCCTCGCTTGGAGGGTCTCAAATGGAGCAATGGTAAGAAACTTTCCACAATCCCCAACTTCAAAGAGAACTTAGACGGTCATCACATCCTTAACAAGATGTGGTGCCTTTCCTAGACTAAACTTCGATGGGAACTAAAGTTCATGTCTATTTGGCACCCCCTAATTAAGAGAAAAAAGTCCGTTCTCATGTGGTAGATCTTGCATAAGGGCATCTGGTCCAATGCAAGGGCTAACAAAATTTGTGGGGTGCCTCCTTGGTGCAAGCATTGCCATCGATGTGTCGAAGATTTAGTTCACCTTTTCTTCAATTGCCCCAAGTCCCATGTTATCTAGCATCACGTGACGCATGTATTGAGGCTCACGAACCAAATCAATTGGCAACAGGCGTTGTTGGGTGAGGCGGTTGGCTGCTTATATAGGCTATGGAATGCCATCAAGGATGAGACTCTTTGGAAGATTTGGAGGGAGCGATGTGCTGTCAATTATGGCCATATCCCAAATGAATGTTCGATTGAGAAATCCTTGTTTCTTTTGGGTAAAAGAATCTCCCGTGATAAGAGATCTCCACCATTTAGGCATCACTGTATTTATCTCCGTGAAGATAACAAGCTGAGACCCAAATGGGTCCTGCATGAGGGAGATGATAGATTTGTCTGCCTCATTTGTAATGCCCTCTAGCTTACTGATCTCGCCCCCTACTTTGTGGGATTTGGGGGGTCCCATGGGCACTAGTCCCGCTTACTTGTAACTTTTCTTCTTTATTTTAATTAAAGTCCGGGAGAATAGGCCAAGGCCGAACTTCCTTTATTTTTTTAAAAAAAAGATAAGAGTATTTTTAATCAATGCTTGAGGAGTCACTCCTCTCCCCTTTTGGCTTGGGAAAGATCCATTGTTGATGTCCAAAGCCTGTTCACCTATTATAAGAATCTAGACATTAGGGCTGATAGAAGAATGAGGATAATTAAAGAGATGGAAAATATTAGAGAAAATCCTTTCAACAACTCTGGTTATAGTGAGAGGTCCTTCAGCTTCAGAAAGATTGAGACAGGAGGATTATATCTTGGCTCATGGCTCCCATGCTACCTCAAGAGAGTTTTGGGTGGGTAAAGTGGATAGACCCAACAACACTATGTTTCATTTGTTCGAAAAGAAGAAAGCTAAAGATTTCATCCCTATGATGAAGAAGAGTTCACGCAGGCATGCTATCAATATGGAGGATAACTTACAGGAGGGATCAACTTCTTTACCAATGTTTTCTCTGTGCTTTCCAAGTGGCGAGAGGACATCTAGAGAGCTGGAGCTCACATTGCTCTTAAAAGGAGAAAAATGGTTCCTAAAATCTTGGCTTCTATCCTAGACCTGCCCCTCATGCTGGTGAGGTCAGAGTAACCATTAGTAAATTGTAACCCTATAAGTCTCCTGGTGTTGATGGGATTCCTAATGAGTTCTTTCTTGTTTTGGGGGATTTTTTGACCCCCCCTTATTCTCTTGGTGTGGCAAGATGTTGTGAAAAAGGTACCCTTTCTGCTTCCATAAATACTGGAGTCATCAAATTGATTCATAAAAACAAACCCAAGGATGACTTGCATAACAGGAGACCCATCTCTTGTCTGATTTCTATTTACAAAATCTTTTCCTCCACTTTGGCCAGAAGACTTAGCCCCATCATGAACACTATTATTGTTCTTGAACAAAAAGGCTTTATAAGAGGTAGATTTATTTTGGATGCAATTATTTCTCCATGGGGGGGTGTGGAGTATGATAGGGAAAGTAATCAAGACTTTTTCTTCCTTAAGATTGATTTTGATAAAGTTTATGAAGGAGTTGATTGGAATTTTATCCTTCAATCTTTACATGACATTGGTCTTGGGAGCGGCTTTATTAGATATGTTAGCAAATTTTTTGGTAATGCCTTCTCTAAAGTGGCTATGAATGGTTTTGTTTCCTCTCCCTTCAAGATCTATAAGACAGGATTGTCCCTTGGCCCCCTTGCTATTTGCTATCACTAGTGATGCTCTTGGGTGATGAATTAAAGATCGTATGGAGAATGAAAAAATCAAAGGTAATGACATTCCAAATGCCCCTTCTCAGTTGTGTTTGCAAATGTTTGTGGATGACACCAACATGATAACCAGAGCTAATGAGTTGTATGCTAGAAATTTCCTTAATTGTCTAGATCTTGTTTGTCTTACGAGTGGCTCTCAGATCAATCATTAAAAAACCTCTTTTAGAGCTTCTAATCAGATCATTCCTTGGTATGGTGCTGATTTGGGTTCTGTTATCATTCAAGATGGCTCTATTTTCAGATTGCTTGGCATCCCTATGGGCTTCCAGGATTGCTTTTCTCAGAGATGGGACTAGGTGGTGAGTAAATTCAAGGGGGAAATTTTCAAGTGGATTTCTCTTCAGCAAATCTGTCTCATACAGTGTTTTATGAACATCAAAAAGGTCATAAGCAATAGAAAGATTAAACCAAGCCTTCTTTTCATTTCTTGAAATGGTACCACCTTTACCATCTAGGCATTCATTGATAGGTGTGACCATATTAAGGTCACCAAGAATGATAAGAGGGCCATATTAGAGTCACCATGATTTCTCTTTTTCTTTTTCAAGATAAAATAGAAGAATGAATTATGATGGAGAAGTTACAATGTCTCAAAGGTTGGGAAGAGGCTTCCCAAAATTATGCAATACAATAAGAGATCATCGATAACCTTTCTAGAACAGAGGGAAAAGGAGACACCCTCTCCATTTATAGGGATTTAAGGGCCATTTGGATCTTGAGTAAAGTACACTAAGGAACTTAAGTAATTCTGGCTAGAGCCATGAGATGTATATCCTTCAAGGTACAATTGAGCCTTGAGGGCCATATCCTTCAAGGTACAATTGAAGGACATACTAGAATCAATTGGAGAACCTTCACACAACTAATGATTCCTCTCCATCCATCGAAACCAGATCTCTAGAATTTTCAAAGAATGGGGTCTAATTTTATGGCGAATTCCTAGCAAAATTTCCTAGTAATTAAAGTCTCTTTTATGCAATGATGCCCAGACCTTTTGAAGAGAAGCCTTGTGTTTCTTGTTATTTGTTTTTCTTTAAGACTGATTTTGATAATGCCCATGACATAGTCGAACAAGACTTAATCTTTCAATCATTATATGTGATGTTATATCTCAAAAAGGGAAATTAACAAAAAGTTCGCATACATGTGCGTATCTCTATTAATAGAGATCCTTCTGAAAAGCTTAAAGACTTTTATTACATTAGGGATAGATGCCCTTCAGCACCCTTATTGTTTTATATAGCGAGTGATTCTCTAAGTTAGATAATTCAATGAAAACTTCAAGTTGGTTGGATTCAAGGGATCCAAATTAAGGGCAATGATATTACCTTTTTGCACGAATGTTTGTTGACTATACTAACCTTCTCATGAAAGCTTATGTTGATTCATTGATGTACTTTCTTTATTTCCTTAAGTCCTTTTTTTCTTTGTGTGGCTTGTGTGTCTATTATAAAATAATTTGGCAAGTCCAACAATCAACCTAATGTCATAGTTCTGTTAGCAATTAGGAATGCCAATAACTTAGCTTAATGGTTAATGATAATGGATGGGAAGGAAGAGGTCTTGGGCCTAAAACCCAAGAATGTTGTGAAAGTAGATACTTCCAATGAATCTCTAGATCTTTCTAAATGCATCCACCTTAAGCTTAACTTGAGTTAACTCGAGTATTTTAGGACACATTGTGGGCTTACCACTTCGGACTCAAGAGAGTTGAGACACTTGGAAAGATGTGTTTAAAAATGCACCAACCAACTCTAGATAACTTGAATTCCAATTATCTAGAGTTGAATGATTAAGCATGTCCAGTTCAAGATTCTTAGGCTATGTCACATGCATGCTTTGTTCATCTGAATTTTTCTAGTTTGCTATGCCTGTAGACCTCATTAAAAGCACAGGGCTGATTTTAAGGCTGATTTCCATGCCTCATTTGATGTTGATTTCCATGCCTCATTTTAAGCCTGATTTCCATGCTTCATTTTAAGGTTGATTTCCATGTCAAATTTGGGGCATCTGCATCATTAATTAGGCATTCAATTTATGCAAGTTGGTGGTGGAATAGTTTTGTGTCAAACAAAATATATTGACACATTATTATAGCATTTGTTGGAGATAGATGTCTGCGGAAGCACACGAACAGCTCAAGGAAGAAGAAGAAGCTTGGAGCACAACACACAAGACTGAATGTATTACTAGAGAATGTACAAAGATAAGTAGCCCATTAGGGCAATAGGCGTATATACAAGCTAGGGGGAAAAAAACCTCCTAAAGAGGGAAAAAAGTGCCCCAGCGGTCCTAGTGTGTTCTCATACATCACTACCTAAATATATCAACAAATCCCCCCTGGGAGTGATGCGGTGAACAAGGAGCTCGCACTCATGTATAAGGAAGTGCCAAGCTATGTGGAAATCACTCCACAAAAAGAAGTAAGCCCAAAGCTTTGCGGAAAGCTTCAAACTTCTCTCCTAGGCAGAGCCTTCGTGAAAAGGTCTACAATGTTCTCCTGCGTGGGCACATATGCCAAGCTGATCTCCCTAGCAGAGAACCTCTCCCTGACATAGTGATAATGCACCTCAATGTGCTTAGTGCGAGCATGGAACACAGGGTTCCTCGCAACTGCCAATGCGCTCTGACTGTCAGTGAAGATGGTGGTGGCAGAAGACTGGCCAACACCCAAATCAGCCATAAGGCGTCTGAGCCACACACACTCAACAGTCGTTGTGAAAGCTGCCCTATACTCAGCCTCACAACTGGAAGTGGCCAGAGTAGGCTGCTTCTTGCTCAACCAAGATATACATGAGCTACCAAGCATGAAGCAAAAACCACTCGTGGACACACGAGTGTCATAGCAACCAGCCCAATCTGAGTCAGAAAAAGCATGCACATCTGGCGGTAGTGATCCCCCCTTGGGATAAAACAACCCAAGTATCCGAGTACCACTCAAGTAGCGAAAGATGCGCTTAACCGCCTTCCAATACATGACTCTTGGGCAATGCATAAACCTGCTCATCTCTAAGACAGCAAACTGAATATCTGGTCGAGTAATGCATAAGTAAATCAAGCATCCAATAGCCTGCTGATAGAGAACAGCATCAAATGCATCTCCAGCATCATGAAGACAATCGTAAACCTGTCTCCATAGGAGTAGCAATAGGCTTACAGTCTTCAAGGCCAAAACGCTGCAATAATGTGTCAATATATTTCGTTTGACACAAAGCCATTCCACCATCAACTTGCATAAACTGAATACCCAAATAGTGATGCAAATGCCCCAAATCAGACATCTCAAAGGAAGCATGCAAATCAACCTTGAAATCAACAATATGCTTCTCAATAGGACCAGTGAGCAATATTTCATCAGCATAGACAACAATGATCAGAAGCACATCATTAGCATGCTTAACATATAAGGTGCTTTCAGTTGGACTGTTCTCAAAACCATGTGCAACTAGATAGGCATGTATCTTCTCATACCAAGCACGTGGTGCTTGCTTTAAACCATATAATGCTTTCTTTAACCTGCACACCTGGTTTTCATGCCCTTTCTGCACAAAGCCACAGGGCTGAAAAACATACACTTCTTCATGCAAGTCACCAATCAAAAATGTTGTTTTAATGTCCAACTGATGTACATTCCAACCATCATGGGCTGCAAGTGCACAAATGCTCCGAACAGTAGTCATACGGCATGTAGGTGCAAAGGTCTCGTCAAAATCAATGCCTCTTTCCTGTGCATAACCCTTTGCAACAAGCCTAGCCTTATACCTGTCAACTATACCATCAGGTTTACACTTCAGCTTGTATACCCACTTAGTGCCAATGGCCTTCTTGCCAGGAGGCAAATCAGATAAAGACCATGTACCATTCTTCATTATAGCATCATATTCAGATTGCATAGCAACCATCCAATTTTCTGAATTCTGTGCTTCATCAAAAGAAACAAGCTCATTCTCATCACAGAGACTAGACGCAGCCATAGCATAGCAATCTGATGCAAAGGAGGCACTATGAGAGCCTGAACGAGTACGATATGACAAAGGTGCATCTAATTTGCTGTCACGCAAAGTCTGCACCAGCCATTTTGGCATAGTTTTTGCCTGCTCAATATAAGCTCTCTCATCAACAAGTGCATCATGTACTAAATCTGCATCAAAAATGGAATGATCTACATCATCATATGAAACCCACAAAGGCTGAGAAGTTGCCTCATTAGAAGAGTAGAAGCAAAACTCTTATAGGAGTTAGGAAGACCATTCAGAATAGTCTACACAAGTGAACTGTTAGGAAGGACTTCATCAACAGAAATCAACTGTTCCTTCAAATCCTTGATCTTTGTTAGAAAATGTCCATAGAATCACCTTCGTTCATGTGCTCACTGTCCAACTGTTTTCAGAGGTAAGTAACATGAGCCTCATTCCTAGCCTGGTACAATGTGGGAGTGGGAAGCTCTTTACCATACATAAAGAAGGTGACTGTCCATAGAATCACCTTCATTCATGTGCTCACTATCCATAGAATCACCTTCATTCTGGTACAAATCTATCAATGCATGTGCCTGAGCATTTCTGCCATCCCAATGAATTTGCTCTGTAGTAGGTGCAATAGAAATGGCAGCATGAATAGGAATCTATAGAATATCACCATCTTCAACACCATCTACAACAACTTTAGTACATGTATTCGTAGGTGTTAGAGGATGTCTTTCAACACCCTACACAATATTCCATAGTCCTTTTGCGACCAATACATGACGCATCATATAAGCCCACAACGGATAATTGATACCATCCAAGTTATCCTCAACAACCAACATACGGAATACATCACTGCTTTCAGCCATGGCCACTGATTAAAATACCTTGATGCAGAAAAATGACTATATCTAAGAAAGTTGAACAGAACTACCCAAACAAGTTCTGCTAGACATATAATAGACTTTGAGACACTTATATTGGTGAACCAAAACTAGTATATATCTTTAGCACAAAAAGATGAAATAGCCTATGTTGACGCTCCGATCTTGTAGATGCACGAACGCAGAGGATAGTACAGAAACACAATCACACAAAAGTACTCAGAGATAGAAAGAGACAAGAGACGACACCAGATTGTGTACAATCTCCCCCCACATACTCTAATGGACAAATCTATCAGAGCATGTGTATTTATAGGAAATTCATATTGCATCCTGAATAGAAGATACATGAGGGCCGCGCTTCGAAAAGCATGTTTTTGCTTTATTTACAAATTCATAATTTTCTATTTTTACAAAAATGTCGCTTTCTGAAGCGATCCATTATTTTTTTACAAAAATAACTAAAAATACTTTCTTCTAAAAATAACTATCTTCTAAAATTATTCTTCTAAATATCTCCAACAATATTTGAATAAGTCCATGCGCATTCACACCCTCATGGATCTTCACCTGCTAAATCAAAACACAAAACACATTAAAATCATCAAGGCATTAAACCTTCATTCCAAATATTCCATAAAGTATAACATGCCCTGTAGTTGTCAGGCAACTAACCTTAGTTGATAATAATAAAATAGACATGGATGGCCAATCACATGTCCCATCACTGAACAATCATAAGCATGTTCCATGTAAAAACACATGCATGGAACTAGAAAATTGGAATTTAATGTGATTGTGAATGATAAGCAGAAATCAAATGATCATAATGTGGATTTAATGATGTTTTGTGAATCCATTGAGATTCTTCAAGTGAATGACTTCTATATTTAACAAATATCTATGATATTGGTTACCTATGCGTGTAGTATATGAAAAGATACATGCCTATATGATTGCATATGGTTTTGGAAATATTCCAACTGAAAGCACCTTATATGTTAAGCGTGCTAATGATGTGCTTCTGATCATTGTTGTCTATGTTGATGACATGCTGCTCACTGGTCATATTGAGAAGCATATTGCTGATTTTAAGGCTGATTTGCATGCCTCATTTGAGATGTCTGATTTGGGGCATTTGCATCATTATTTGGGCATTCAATTTATGCATGCTGATGGTGGAATGGCTTTGTGTCAAACCAAATATATTGACACATTTGCAACATTTTGGCCTTGAAGACTGTAAGCCTATTTCCACTCCTATGGAGACAGGTTTATCATTGATTCTTCATGATGTTGGAGATGCATTTGATGTTGTCCTCTATTAGCAAGGTGTTGGATGCTTGATATACTTATGCATTACTCGCTCATATATTCAGTTTGCTATCTCACAGATGAGCAAGTTTATGCATTGCCTAGGTGTCAAGCATTGGCAGGCGGTTAAGTGCATCTTTCACTACTTGAGTGGTACCCGACTAGTTCGGTTTTTTTATCCCAAGGGGGGATCACTACCACTCGATTTGCATGATTTTTCTAACTCTGACTGGGATGGTTTCTATGACACTCATGTGTCTACTAATGGGTTTTGCTTCATGCTTGATAGTTCATGTATATCTTGGTTACGCAAGAATCAGCCTACTGTGGCCACTTCCAGTTGTGAGGCTGAGTATAGGGCAACTTTCATAGTGACTGTTGAGTGTGTGGCTTAGACTCCTTATGGCTGATTTGGGTGTTGGTCACTCTTCTGCCCCCACCATCTTCACTGACAGTCAGAGCTCATTGGCAATTCTGAGGAACCGTGTGTTCCATGCTCGCACTAAGCACATTGAGGTGCATTATCATTATGTCAAGGAGAGGTTCTCTATTGGAGAGACCCGCTTGGCATATGTGCCCATGCAGGAGAACATTGCAGACCTTTTCACAAAGACTCTGCCTAGGGAGAAGTTTGAAGCTTTTTGCAAAGCTTTGGGCTTACTTCCTTTTGTGGATTGATTCCACGTAGCTTGGAATTTCCTTATACATGAGTGCCAGCCTCCTTGTTCACCGCATCACTCCCAAGGGGGATTTATTGATATATTTAGGTAGTGTTGTGTGAACACTCTAGGACCACTGGGGCACTTTTTTCCCTCTTTAGGAGGTCCCCCCCCTAGCTTGTATATATGCCTATTGCCCTAATGGGATACTTATCTTTGTAAATTCTAGTGGTAATACATTTAGTATTGTGTGTTGTGATCCAAGCTTCTCCTTGTGTTGTTTGCATGCTTCTGTAGACGTCTAACTCCAACAAACCATGAATAGGCCAGGTTTTTGGCATCACTGTAATCAAGTTGACCCCATATAAGGTTCCGACTTTATTTGGATTAGGTACTCCTTAGTGAAAACACAAAACTTGATTTGAAATGTTACCTATAGTGTTCAATGAATATGATCTAGTTGCATTGACCTCCTCTAGTGTGGCATCCAGGTTGAATCCCCTCTTTTAAGTGCTTTTGTTATTGTTATAGTCGATGATGCCTCTGCTCCTCTTCAACCTTCTTCTTCTCATCATTGCCCCTCTACCCGCTTCTTCTTTTCCTTCTACTTGCATCATCACTTTTCCTCTTCTTGATGTTGTAGTTCCTCCACGATCTTCTTCTCCCTATGATTGGGCTTTCATTTCATCTTCTCGTAGAATTTGCTCAGCCTCCTAAGCTACCATGGCATCTTTCCATTAAACATCTATGTTCGAAACCTAGGAGGTATTGACATTGCTCTCACCAGTGGTGCTCAACTCCTGACTCTGCATATTGTGTGTATTGACCTCATTTGCTTCTTGTTTCTTTCACTTATCATCACTCTATGTGGTAGCCTTCCGCTTCTCATAAAAAATAGAACATGCTTTAGGAAAAGAAACTAGAAAATTACTTGATCACGTGTAGATTGTGCCTTATCTTGCTTCCACTTTGGCATCACCCAATGTGCCTTGTCCCAAAAATTTCAAAAGAAAAAATCCACCTATTTAATTAGATTATTCTAGGATGCCTTTATATATGAGTATGGCTATTAGATTCTGGTGCTTCTTTCCATGTGATCACACATAGAGAATGGTCCTCTACTTATGTAGCAAAGTCTCTTGGTATCATGAAACTTGGTTACTTTTATGAGTGTGACATTATCGAGATTGGAGATGGTTCAAAATTCACTATGCATAATGTATGCCATGTACCTTACTTATCATGCAGTTTGATGTTAGTTAGTCAAGTTGATGATCTTGGTTACAAAGTGGTTTTCTATGCTCAATCCTTTCACATGTCAAGGGCAATATGCTCATTGCAAAAGGAAGCAAAGTTGGCTCACTTTATCCTTTATTTGTATCATAGAAAGAAAACTTGTTAGCTATTACTAAATAGCCTTATATGGCCATTGGGGCCACATATCTTGTAGTGGAATGGAAAATCTTTCTCGTTTTGGCTACTTACCCATATTATCTTTCTCTAGTTTTTCATGTTGTAAGCATTGTCAATATGGAAAGCAAACTAGGAATGTGCATGGGATGCACATTAACGCTTCAATTCAGCCTTTAGATCTCATTCATATAGATGTGTGTGATCCTATTCCCACAAGGTCATCAGGTGGTTTTCTTTACTTTGTCAATTTCATAGATGATGCTACTAGAAAAGTCTAGGTATATCTTATCAAATTGAAGGATGAGGTATTCCCTACTTTCAAAAAATGTTTTACTTTAGTGTAGAGTGAAAAAGGAACTAAGAAGGCTTTACGTTCATATAATCGAGCTGAGTATACCTCAATGAATCTTATGTTCATATACCCAAGAATTTTAGACAAAAGCTAGACTATAAGTCAAAGAGATGCATTTTTATTAGATATGGTTGAGACGGTCAATTTGGATATCGCTTATGGGATCCATAAACATGATCAATGATCAAAAGTAGTGATGTCATTTTCAATGAGTCTAAGATGCATAAACAATCCTCCAATTAGCATGGATAAGAATGCTACACATAGGGATGTTCAAGAGAATGTCCAATCAGATTAGTCTGCAAATGTTCTTGTTCAACAACCATTGAGATGTTCTACACGTGTCTCACATCCACCTGATAGATATCTTCTAGGTTTGGATTTTGTTATGTTGACATATGTTGGTGAGACTTCTTGCTACAAAGAGGCTATCTAGACAAAGGATCATGCCAAGTGGGAGCATGCCATGAAGAGTGAATTGGATTCTATTCACAAGAAGGGTACTTGTGATTTGTTGTTGGTAGTCCCATGTATGCTATGGTAACTATGAGACCATATATTGCATTTACAGTGGGAGATGTGAGCAAATATATGTCTAATTTTTGCAAGAAGCATTGTGAAGCGGTCATGGTGATTTTTGAGATATTTGAGTGGCACTAAGAACAAGTGTCTATGCTTGGGTAGAGAAGAGCCATCCATTATTGGTTACACAAAATTCTAATTATGTTGGTGTGTAGACAATTCAAAGTCTACATATATATTTCACTTTACTAGAGGTGCTATCTCTTAGAGATATCATCTTCAAGAATGTATAATATTTTCCACTATAGAAGCAGAGTATGTTGTAGCAAGTGAGACATGTAAGGAAGCATTATGTTTTTCTCCTCTTTCTTGTGATATGGGTCTACCTCAGCATGTACCTCATTTTCTTAGTGGTAGTCAGAGTGCAATTGTTTTGGCTAAGAATCTAGTCTATCATGCAAAGTCCAAGCACATTGAGGTGAGGTATCACTTTATTAGAGACTCCTTAGCCATTAAACACAATATTCTTGAGAAGATTCATACTTGAGATAATGATGCAGATGCTTTGACTAAAGCTCTACCACAAGACAACTTTCGACACTCTTGTCACTTGATGGGGGTTACTTGATTCATGATCTTGTAGAATTACTTATACACTCTGTAACATGCCCATCAGATGGGAGGTATAGTTTATATACTTACACTCATGTATTCTTTATCATTCTTTATTTTTCTCCCATAGTCTCTTTGTCCATATTGGCCTTTAGCGGGAGATCGTTACTATTAGTGGCCATGTGAAAGGACAAATGGCCATTAAACAATTTTTTATATGATCTTTAATAAAACATATAGTGGTCTAGTTAACCATAAATTGAAAGTTCGATCACATTTGTAAAATCTAAGAAATCTAAGTCCGTGCTCTCTCTATGTGCTATGTAGTTCTATGTATTTTGTAGGTCTGTGCGGAGGATCCTTCTTATCATCCGAAGCTCAGTTGTCTATTGTGATGGCATCGTCATGGAGCTCTTGCACAGGAGAATCCATAGTGGTGCATCACCATCACCCCACTTCACAAGGGAGATTAGGTATTGGCCGAACTTCCTCTTAAAAAAAAAGATTAGCCGAATCTATTTTAGGTGTAGAGGCCTCTATAACAACCATTCTAGCATCTTTCTTCTTTGCATCCTTTGTAGTGAGTTTAGGATAACTCTTTATGATATGATCATTTCCCTTTTGGTACTTGCATAATATTTCTGTTTTTTTGTCTTCTTATCATCTTTATCTTCCGTCTTTGACTGTGCAACATTATTAGATTTATTCTTACTAGTGGATGAGCTCCATTTAACTCTACCTTTTTTATTGGCTAAGAAAACTTGATCTGCAACACATAATTGACCTGTTCTACCTCGACTGATCTTCCTGCAACAAAACAAAGACTAACTTCTCAAATGTTAAGGCACTTGGATTGCCTTTCATCATCAATGGAAGAGTAGACGCAAGACTTTGATATGAATCTTGAAGAAATTAAGAACAGTCTACACAAGTGAACTATCTTGTAGTATTTCATCAATAGAAATTAATCAACTGCTCCTTAAAGTCTTTGATCTTTTGTCAAAAAACTATCGATAGAATCTCTTCATTCATATGCTCACTCAATATTTTTAGAGGTAAGCAACATGAGCCTCATTTCTAGCTTGGTATAATGTTCTAAGAGTATCCTAGGCATCTTTTGTTTGCTTTTTCTTGCAAGAGCCAAGATGAGGGATAATGGCATGTTTTATAGACAAGGCTATCAATGCATGTGGATACGTATATGAAAACCATCTTCCAAATAAAATGATTGTGGAATGCAATTTTGAATTCAATTTTGCTTATAAGGCCCTAATCATGCTTTTTGTCATGAATTTTCACATACTTTGTGCATGTGGCATGATGGCATGAGTAATAACCCTCTATGAAGAAGTCGCTCCCCACACAAGTCTACACATGCACAACCAGCTATGTAAGGCCAGCTCATTCCATGACCTACTTATATGGAACTTCCACTCAAGACCAAGGATCAAGTTGAGCAAATATACTTCTACTTTGTATCTTCCATGTAAAATTATGTTTTGTTAGAGTCTTTGATTTCACATCATATGGGTTGACAAGGTCGTATTTGATATTACTAAGAAAAATAAAAATTAAAATTTACCAATTATTTGTCCTTTTATAATTCTTCGTTACAATAATGACAGAAGGGACTTACACGCATTGGGTTCCTCAAATCAAACGATTTTTGTTGTATCATATTTTAATCAAAGTTCGTATACCAAACAAGATTCCTAAGGAAAAGCGAAATATATTCTTCGCGCGGATTCACAAACAACGTGCTGTGGAATGTTTCTTTTAAGCCGATTTGGAGCTACTTGTCCCACTCGAACTCAAATTCTCCTCACTACATATGATAAAAAATGTATATATTTGTGGGTTTTTTTTAATGCACTTAATATCTAATGCTTTTGCATTGTACGTAAACATACATGCAAAGATAAGCATACATACACACGCACACACACATACATATATATATATATATATATATATATATATATATATATATATATATATATATATATATATATATATATATATATATGCACATCCACACGTAAATGGGTATCCATTGCGGTGAAGTTACCTATGTTGATTGGCATATTTTGTTGTCATGTAGGCTCTCATGACGTTCACACTTTTCATCCTTGTGGATACAAGGATATTGTAAGTAATACGTTTATTTCTTGCACATTCGTAATTTCAAGGTGAAACAAAAAAAAATCGTTCACTAAATACCCTCTTATCTCTTACATATATATATATATATATATATATATATATATATATATATATATATATATATATATATATATATATATATATATATATATATATATATATATATATATATATATTTGTATGTATGTATCTGTGTGTGTATGTGTGCAAAGGAAGCATCTTCTTACAAAAAAATAAAAGTCATATTAAAATGTTATGATATAACAATCAAGTGTCCTACATTAAGTCAAATAGCGTGATTAGTAGGATATTATATTCAGAGATTCTTGATGGCCTGCTTATCCCCATCAATAGGAATTTTATGTATTAGCTACTTGGAAATGTTAAGGGGATATGTGTGTCCTTGGCAAGAAGAGGAAGCTTCCTTTCTACAATAAATTAAAATTTTATTGAAATTTAATGACATAAAATTCAAGAGTCAAAGGTTAGGTCACAATCTCATGATGAGCTGCTTATGCCCATCAATAGGAATCATATTATTAACTACTTAGAAATAATAATAGTGGGATTGGAAGATTCCTTTTTACATAAATTCAAGTCATATGACATAAGCCAAAATTTTTTTTGATCCTCTCCTTTAGAAGGAACTCACAAAGTCTTAACTACCTCGAAAAATAAATGGGAGTGTTGATTCCACAAAGATCAAGTGACAATGTTACATTTAAAGTGGAAATTTATATTTTAGGTCTTTGAAATTCATAAAGGCACCATAGTCGGGACATACAGAGACTCATTATTGAAGGAATTCATTAAAAAAATCACCAATCCTTAGAAAAAGATAGAACGATGGTCATTTTGGAACTATAAATAATATTTACCTAGTATTAAATTTTTTTGTATATGGATCATTTTATATATGGGTCTACATGTGTTTCTAGAGAATGGTTGCTATCAAAAGACAATGAGAATATTTCACCTTTCAGAACTATAAGTTATTTCTAAAGCTACTAGTTTGACCTATATAAGTAGCTAATATACAAATAGCCTTCCAAAGAGCATGATGCATAGAGTGAAGTGATACAAGCGAAGTGCTGTTGCATATATACCTTCCAAAGGGCAAAATATTATTGCATAATAATAGAGTAGATCTAATATATGATTCCTATTAGCCATTCATGCTTTCCCTTTGCTACGCTTAGTGGTCCTATTTTACATGTGCATTTCTCCAAATTCCAGTTTGTCTAATGGAGGAACCACATAAGTTCCATGAAGTGAATTATGAGTTTATTCACCATATTCTTTCTGTAGTAAGTTGCTACTCATGTAAATTATAAATAATTTTTAAATAACATGTTTTATTTCTTCATTAGCTACTAAACGATCAAGCATAATGCTGAACAAGAAATTTACACTACCCAAAAAAAATCATAAGTAGAGACTTGTAAGTTTCATAAGCATCATAACTAGTTTCCCAAGTTCCGATAACTCATCTTTGTAATCATTTAGAAAAACTAATCATTAACATATAGATATTCTTTTCAAATGATATAAGAGAATTAGCATCGGCAATATGATTTTTCAAGGAAAAGATGCTTCTAATTTATGTTAATGCGCTAAAGGATGCTACATAAATATCTATTTTTAAGGCATGTGGATTTTTGTTCTACAAGAAATAAGATGTGACATGAAGAGAAAAGTGTTTAGAAGTTGGCATCAAAGTAGTGATGTCTATCTTTAGAAGATCAAGTCATTCTATTGAAAACCTCTCAATAAGAAGAGTGTTGATCTAAGTCTAGCCATCCAAATTGAGTGTTTTTCTTTTATTTATGAATATCACAACACACACACATATGTGTGTGTATGTGTATATGTATGTATATATGTCTTTATGTATGTATGTATGTATGTATGTATGTATGTATGTATGTATGTATGTATGTATGTATGTATGTATGTATGTATGTATGTATGTATGTATGTATGTATGATGTCTTTATGTATGTATGTGTGTATGTTGTGTTATAAAGTAGCTTGGACAAGGTTTAAGGAGAGTATTAAACAACTATTATACATGGACTTGTGGTTTAGTCTCATGTATGGGAAGGATGAGGTCCTGGGTTCAACCCCCATGTGAAGCATGGGGGGAGAGTTTTGGCCAAAGATCTCTAGAGCCTTTTAGAAGCATCTAATGAGTTAACTTGAGTTTAGAGAGACTTATCAAGTGGTAAGTACACTGAACATTAGTAGAATCTAGTGGAAGGTGCTAAACCATTGATGGAGATTACACATGTGTGTCTAGACTCTAGTTATTCTAGAGCTTACAGTTAGCTCCCAAATCTATATAATGGCCAGTTTCATGTATAGTCACAAGTAATTCTTGCCAACGTGGAGATGAGGTTCATTAAATTGGTATCAAAGCCAAGTTTAGATAATGGAACTTGTAGATTATGAGCATTAAAGTGCAAGGAAAATATTGTATGCATGAGGACATTGGAACAAGGGAGGAGAATGCTGGAGTTTGAGGTATATGCAAGTAGATGAACAACACAAGGAAGAAGAAGAAGCTTGGCAAACAAAACACAATTCTGAATGTATCACCAAGTGAATGTACAAAGGTAAGTGGGTCATTACAATTACAAGTGTATATACAAACTAGGGGGAAAAATCTCCTAAAGAGAGAAAAAACTACCTTGATAGTCCTGTGTCGATACACATCACTGTCAAATATATCAAAAAAAATTTCTTGGGATTGATGTGGTGAACAAGGAGCTTGCACTTAAGTATAAGGAAGTGCCAAGCTATGTGGAATGAAATCAATATTCCCAAAGCTTGGCCGCTTCAAACTTCTTCTTAGGTAGAGACTTTTCAAAAACGTCTCCAACATTATCCCATGTGAGCACATAAGCCAAATTGATCTCTCCAAAAGAGGGTCTCTCCCTAACATAATGATAGTGCACCTCAATGTGCTTTGTGCGAGCATGGAATACAAGGTTCCTCATAGCTACCAATGTGTTATGACTATTAGTAAATGTGGGGGGAGGGGCAGGTAAGAAGACTGACCAACACCCAATGCATCTATGTAGATAATGTCATCATACTACGAAGTGATCATGTAGGTGTCAAAGACATAAAGAGGAGGATTTGAAGAGAATTCAAGTTATCTGATTTGGATGAGCTAAAGTATTGAAGTTGTGTATGCAAGTTCTAGATATGGTCTAAAAATATGGCATGGTAGATTGCAATCAAGTGCTCAACCCATGGATACAAATATGAATATTAGCAAGGATGATGGTAAAAATCTTGATGAATCGACCTTCTATAGGAGCTTGGTAGGCTCATTGATATATGCAACTCTCACATGACTTGATTTGACTTATGTATTTAGGCTCATGGAATGCTTTCTCACAATCCTCAATCCATTTAAATTTCTTCACTAATCCAAACAATGGTTTGACTATGATACCATATATATGAATGAATCTTCAATAGTAGTTGAAATGGTCCATAAAAGCTTGAACTTACTTTACATTCTTAGGCCGTGGAAAGTCTACTACAACTTTGATCTTGTCTTCACTTGTGGAAATACATTTTTGGAGATGTGCCCCAAAATTTTTTGTAACACATCATGAATATGCAATTTTCATATTGAGACACACACAATATTGTCATAACTTTGCAAAGAGTTGTTTCAATTCGGGAATATGCATGATACATTGGTTTGTGTATGTACAAAGTTCATCTAGACACACTTCCAAGCACTTTTGTATGACCTATTCGAACACATAGCACATTAGGCATTGGAAGGTATCTAGGGTGTTGGTCAAGTCAAATGGCATGAAACAAAATGCAAAGATGTCTTGCTCATTACCAAAATCTATTTTATATTGATCCTCAAGAGCAGTTTTTATTGTAGCTTGAAAATCCATCCAAGAATCTATAAAATTCTTGTCCTACTACCCATTCTCGTAGATGATTGGTGATGGATAAGGGATAATTATCACAAATCATTACTACATTGAACTTGGGCTTTGTGTTAGACATCATAGGGGTCCTATAGATCTAGATTTCTATATCGACATGCTTCAAATCTTTATGAATCCATGCAACATCTGGATATTCATGTAGCAAACTTATCAATTCTCTTTCTTCATCAATTGAGGCGTCATTAGATATGTAGATATAGAGTTCTTCACCATTTTTTAATGCTAGTAACAATGGTTTGGTTCTATCTTTGTTTTCATAGGCTATATTTGAGGTGACCTCTTGTTTGGGCTTCTAAACCACTACTTTCCTATGCTCCACTTCATACTTCTTGAAAAACTTTGGCACCTCAAATCTAGTATTCCCATTGTATCTCATCTGATTTCATCTTAGTCATCGAAGTCACCATTGGCTACGTGTAAGGGAGGACCTCAATGATCAAGGAAGATGGAGGTTCTTGGTACTTTTCGAGAGGTCACCCATCCCAATATTGTTCCCCCTGAAGATTGCTTAACTAAAAATCTCTTGCCACTAAACTACACTCTTGTGGTGCTTGAAGAAGGGCAAATACTAAGGTTCACATTACCTTGAACATGTTTAGGGCCCTCAAAGCTTCATTCTTTGCTTTCAGAGCCTATTTTGAATAATTTTTGTGGTGATTCTTGGAGCCATTTTGGAGTACTTTCATGCATAGTTCTCTTTACATAGGTTCAAGAATTTCAAGAAGAGTCCTCTCTGTAGTTCTCTGACAATAAATATTTAACTTTGGGGCTGTTTTTTCAGCCACACTAGTAAATCTACAGGTTTCTTGAAAGGTTTTTATTTGTGGTGGGGACAACCACTGCAAGTTTATATGCAAGTACTTGAGCCTAAAGAACATAGTTGATAGACACTTGTAGGTGTTGTTGGCTAGTGTTTGGGCTTTGAATTCAGCCTTTCAGTGCCATTTTATTGCATATATTGAGCACATACACACTATATATGCTTCTAAGGATATTGCTTATGTGCATGCATGTGTTCATTGATATAGCGATTATGTATTTGGATAAAGCTTTTTACATTGATAATGAGGGTCATGGTGAGGTTTTCTTAATTGGAAGACACCCACATGTCAAGGTCTCTTTGGTGATGTAGGTGGAAGAATTACCCAGCCTTGCCATAGGAGATGTATGATAGTTGTTCGTAGGGGCTCAATAAGCCTAGTTGGGTTCTTTCAATTGATTATTATATGGAGTGGAGCCAATGATTGACTATGCAGGTTTACATGTTACTACTTGCAATTTTATGAGTTTTTCTCATTGGTCATATGCTCATTTTGCAGAGGAGGCTCTAGCAAAAATTTTCTAGATTTTTGTTTTGTCAACTATATAGTGGTCGATTTACTCCTCGATACACTCATTGGTGTGAGCACATATATTCTCACATAATCCTTTTGGCTGGTCATTATTGCTCATTAATCCATTTTTATGGGGTAACTCTATTGATTTTTTTCTAGAATTTGACACTTGGTCATCCTTTTTTGAGCCTTGGTGGTGTTTGGACTCTTCTAGCTCCATTATCATTCTAGTCGGTTCTCTATCATCATGGCATCAAAGATCTTAGGCACGTCTCATGGATCAGGGTCTAGTGCCAGTGTCCCCAGGAGGAACTACAACTTGAAGGGAAAATACCATTTTGAGATCTAAAAATTTGATGGCACAAACTTTGCTTTATGGAAGAATCATATTAAAGATGTGGTGATTCGGAGGAGGTAATGGAAGCTAGTAAATGGAATCTCAAAGAAGTTTGCTAACATGGATGAAGATAATTGGGATGAGTTGGGTGTTTTCACCCATTGAGCATTAGAGTCTAAATGGAGATCTTGACAATTCCAATAACAATATTACAAGGTAGAGGTGTCTTGGTTGATATAGATGTCTATCCTAGTGCAAAGTCATTTATAAATATGCCAATGTAGTGATGTGGCCTTCTACAAACTACTAGATAGGTTGTTGTATGTGGGCAGCCACCAAATGCATGGTGGTCTATCACACATATGTAGGCAATACACGGGGTCCATTGATGAGTAGAGTGCCAAATTGCCAAACCAAATTGATGGTCAACAATACACGGGGTTGATCAATTGATGGTCAACCCGAAATCATACGACCCCCAAAATGGGGACCACAAGTTAAACCACTTCTACTTTTAACTTGGATTTCATAACATTCTAGCCCAAACCTCACTTGTGAATGATTCAAGCCTACCTAATCCATCCCCAAGTCATACATAGTCCACTATCACCTTCAGCGAACATGTAACTTGGTGTTTCTATCCAAGGGGAAATGTACAATCATCCTCTCCTCATAATGGGTGCCTTGAATATGAGCAATGCAAAGTACATTCATGATGAGTAGACATTGAACATATACTAACACGGCCCTCAATGTTTACTACATGATGAATTATGCCAATCCACAACCTACACCCAAGCACTCAAGATGTAGACTTAGCTAGTCTTTAACAAGTGCTTTTCTAAACATGTCAACACATTTTTCCTCTATTGAATGATACTCTATCTCTACAATATCATCTTCCATTAGCTCAAAAAGATAATGGTACTGTATTTATATGTTGGGTGTGAGCATCAACCACCTTATTCTTTGCAATAGCCATGCAACTCTACTTGTCACATTTCATTGTTGCTGCAATCTACAATGAGCATCACAAGTTTGCTAGTATCCTTCTCAACCAAAATGATTCACAAGATGCAAAACTTATATCTTTTTATATATCATTAGTAGAAGAAATTTCAATGGTTGATTACCTTCAATTTACCCAAGAAAATATACTTGATCAAACTGAGTAGCAATATGCAAATTTTGATTTCCTTGAGACAATCTCCTATCCAAACTAAGTCTTAAAACTCTTGAAGAATATCCCCTAAAGTGTATAGAATTCCAAAATCTAACATTTCTACAATATACCTTAAGATATGCATGCCATCATCCCAATGTCTTTCCTTTGGTTTGTTGGAGAACTTGCTTAACACACAAGTTGCATGAAAAATATCTAGTCTAGTGCTACATAGAAAAGTCTTCCAAAAAGCTTTTTGTACTTCTCTACATCTACATCTAGATCAACATTTTCTTCATCTATAGAAATCTTAAGCTTCACCTCCATAAGCATGCTAATTGTTTTCCATCCATCATTCCAAATATTTGGAGGATTTCTATGGGTTTTGTTTTGTGAAATGAAAATGCCATCTTTCCTTTTGCCAAACTTTGATTCCAAGGTAGTCGTGTATGCTTTATTTTTTCCTCTTGTTCCGGATTTTTTATCACAAAAGTTTCCAAAGTAGTGCTTTTTTTGCTTATATTTTCATAAAAGCATGTCTTCTTCAAACATATATAAGCTCAAGGTATTATCTCTTCATAATAGTCAATCAATTGGAGTGTTCTCTCAAGCTTGGAGGAGTGGATTTCAAGTGAAAGAGTAAAGGATTTCAAGGAGAAGCTTGCAATTGAAGGAAGGAGTGTTGATGGAGATGAAGGACAACTGAAGGAGAACCTTAAAGTATTTTTGTTTCAAGTTTAAAGGTGTTGAAAAAGATTATTTTTGTAAAAAATTTTAAACTTTGAAGAATTACAATTATGATATTTCTACCTCATTCATCATATTTTTTAATCTATTTTTTTACAAAGCTCTTAGATTGCAATGATGTTACATTGCAAAGAAAATTCATGGATGCAACAAGAAACCTTGGAAGTGAATACATGAGAGAGTTTTGACCAAGACATACATGTGCTCAAATTTCACAATGTAAGATCATTGCAATCTAAAAGCTTTGTAAAAAAAAATAGATTGAAAAATTATGATGAATGAAATAGTTACAAAGATGTAGAAATATCATTAACATTAATTTCATTCTTCCAAATTTTAAATTCTTCATGAAAATAATATTTTATATCATCTTTAAACTTGAAAAAAAATACTCTAAAGTTCTCTTTCAATTGTCCTTGACCTGCATCAATACTCATTCCTTTAACTCCAAGCTTCTCCTTGAACTCCTTCACTCCACTTGGACTCCACTACTCCAAGCTTGAGAGAGCTCTCCAATTGATTGATGATCATGAAGGTTTGTTGGATTATGCTTATATAGACTTGGCTGAAGGATGCTTTTCATAAATTCTTTTATTGGAAGCGTATGTTTTGCGTCTACCTTTTTGAAGATGTTAACTTTTTTGTTTCCCGAGAAGATATTTCCATCATCGTTCTTTGTGGATTCATGAATTTACTAAACAAAAAAAAGGAATCATGCTTTTGGTTAATCTTTGATTTGATTGTTCAAGTGCATGGCAAGTAAATAAAATGTGCATATGCATGACATTTAATTGGCCCTAGCAAATTCATACTTTAGATGCATATGAAAATATTATGGTGCATAGAAGGGTATCTGGTTGTTGATAAGGAGGCTTTTGCACTCATCTCACATACATATCATGTTCAAATACAAATACATATCATGTTCAAATACTCATCTGAGTTGTTGATAAGGAGGCTTGTGCCGGTCCAAATAGAGGTGCAAGACATGAACACAAAGCTTGTCACATGCAATGGACATGTAAAGTGTCCCTACTTTAAGTACAATTAAAAAAAGAGAAAAGCATCATGGATAAGGAAAGGTATTTGGTTCCTGATGTCAACATTTATGAAACTCGAAAATCCAAGTCAAAAGTTTTGCTCATGCTCTATACAAGAATGGAATGTGCAATTGAATGTGCAACTATGGGCAAAAAAAACAATGTGCATTTACAACTTTATTTGCATACTCTAGATGCAAAATCAGTTTTCATGGTGCAAAAAAACAAATGCATTAATGGATTCTAAAAGAAAAACTTTTGAAGAGGTTTATTGATTGGACTTATTCATGTCTCATAGAAACACTACAGAATTAGTCATTACATTCAATCTTTACTATAAATCTCTCATACACACACACACACACACACACACACACACACACATATATATATATATATATATATATATATATATATATATATATATATATATATATATATATATATATATATATATATATATATATATATATATATATATATATATATTTAATCGTTTTTAGGTTTTCTTTATGATGGAGATGAAGATTGAAGATATGATTCAATGGTATTCATATATATATATATATATATATATATATATATATATATATATATATATATATATATATATATATATATATATATATATATATATATATATATATATATATATATATATATGAATACCATTGAATCATATCTTCAATCTTCATCTCCATCATAAAGAAAACCTAAAAACGATTAAAGAAAAGCGTCAAAAAGTTTAGGAGGATATTTGAGAATCAAAATCAGGAAACGAAGTTCACGAAGTTCACAATAGTAGCTATCCATAACAAAACCTTGAACTTCAAAAATTAGAAAAGAATAATGAAGAGGTAAAAGCCAACGATTCAAACATTGGAGACAAAGCAATTTTAGAATTTGCATCACTTCATAACAATATTTCGTTTATAAACAAAATCATAATGATCATGCATATCAATGCTCTCAAATGGTTCATTCTCTTCATGCCTATATGAGTTTCATTTTCATGCATCTCAAAACTTTCACATTCATATTGGTCACCTTCATTACCATATGGTTGAGCTTTCATATATACTCTAATTCAATTTTTGTATCATATTGGAAAGATAAATCAAGCACATGAAAATCATCAATCTTATTAGAGTTCTCAAAAATGATATTGAGATACAAATCATTCCAATACTCGTGAACAAAATGTTGATCAGATTGAGAGGAAATCCGTGTTAAATTTGCGTGTAAATCATTCTATTCATCAATTTGTTCAACAACATCATGTGATCCAAAGACAATTTCGTGAGTGCCCAAATTTGATTACTCAATCCATTCATTCTCATCTTAAAGTACTTCATTTATTCATCATATTCGTTCAAAAAAGTCAAACAATTAATTTGAAAACATCTTCAAATGCATTGTCACGTGAGATCAATTTCGGAAGAGCATGAGTGGAAATAGATTCGTTGGACTTAATATTGTTAATAAAATATTTTTTTTCTCAACTATCCCTCCATCATATGGACACACAACAAGAATATTGCACTTGGATCACTCAATTCTTTCAAATCAAAGGATTTAGTTATTTCATATGAATTATTTAAACCATCTTCCTAGTCACCATGCTCACTCTCATAGGAAGCTTCAAATTTATCTCTCTCGGATGTGTTGGTTTCAAAAGATACAATGGAATTATATTTGTTTTCATTGATGGATTCCTTCAATTCATTCTCTTGTTCACCTTCATAATCCTCATTTTCATAACATGCAAAAACTTATTCTTCAATGTTGAAATCCTCATCTATTGTGCTAATTGCTCGAAATCTCTTGTAAGTTTGTGTATTTAATGTGCAAGTACGTACATTGTTTAATCACCAAATGCAATTTTTTCAAACATATGATTGGAATGTTTGGAAATTCATCTTCTCAAGTAATTTTGCAAAAGCTCTAGGAATTCATATTCATTCGTACTATTATATAGCAATTGTTCTTCTGTAGTCATATTTTCTCCATTTTCTATTCCAATTTTAGTTGACAAAACCTCAGGGTCACTAGGTTTTGTTAGAGTTTGAGGTCTATGAAAGCACACAAACAACACAAGGAAGAAGAAGAACCTTGGAGCACAACACAATATAGAATGTATTACCAAGTGAATGTACAAAGACAAGTGACATGTTACGGTGATAGGCATATATAGAAGTCGGGGGAAAGAACCTCTTAAAGAGGGAAAAAGTGTCCCAATGGTCCTAAGTGTATTCACGCACATCACTACCAAAATATATCAACAACCCCCCCTAGAAGTGATGTGGTGAACAAAGAGTTGGCACTCATGTATAAGGAAGTGCCAATCTACATGGAAAGAGATCAATCCACAAAAGGAAGTAAGCCCAAAGCTTTGCGAAAAGCTTTAAAATTCACCCTAGGTAGAGCCTTTGTGAAAAGATCTCCAATGTTATCTTGTGTCGGTACATAAGCCAAACTCATATCTCTAGCAGAAAACCTCTCCTTGACATAATCATAGTGCACCTCAATGTGATTTGTGAAAACATGTAACACAGGGTTCCTCACAATAGCCAACACCCTATGGCTATCAGTGAAGATGGTGGTTGAAGAAGACTGACAAACACCCAAATCAACCAAAAGGCATTTGAGCCACACACACTCAATAGTCATTGCTATGAAAAATACCCTATACTCAACCCAATAACTAGAACTAGATACATTAGGTTGCTTCTTGCTCAACAAAGATATGTGTGAGCTACCAATCATGAAGCAAAAAACACTTGTTGATACATGAGTGTCATAGGAACTAGCCTAGTCTCAGTAAAAAAGAAAAGCATGTAAATCTCGCAGTACCTAGATACCACTAAAGTAGCAAAAGATGCACTTAATCACATGCCAATTCTTGACACTTGGGAAATGTATAAACTATGGAGAATGAGTTCTCCTATGCGCAATGAAAAACATGTAGTGAACCCTTGTATGTCTAGCACTTGGACAAATAGCTGCACCTTCGATAGCTTGCTCCTCTCAATAAACAACTCAAATGGACTTGTGACTTTAGTCAATCAAACTAACAAGCTATAAATAACTTTATTGGACAAGTTTTGATTAGGAAACACAACTGACAAAGGTGAACTACCTGTCCACACAAGTATGCTGAAGAATTGAACTTCACTCTCGGACTGATAAATCCCTGAATACATATCCTTTGAGGATGATATTTGACACAGAGAAATAACACACAAATAGATTTCCAATAAGCTAAAAATCAAGTAATTTGGATGCATTTTGGTCAGGAAATGCAATTGACCAAAATAGACCACCTATGCACACAAGTATACTAAAAATTGGACATCACTCTCTGATAAATATCTCATAGAATATAAATCCTTTGAACGACATATTTTGGGACAGACAAAATACATGCAAAGCCTCCAACAAGATAAAAACCAAGAAATTTAGATATGTTTTGGTTGGGAAACTTAACTGACAAAAATAGATTACTTGTCTACACAAGTATGCTAAAAAGCTCTGAAGAAGATATTTGAGGTAAAGAAAGTACATGAGATAAGATTTCTAATGAGTGTTTAAATGCAAGAAATGGTTACATATAAACTGAGACATGAGCTTCACAACAGAGCTGTGTACAAAATCACGTGTGGCTGAAAGGAGTCTATGGGAAGACAAAATGACAAAATGACAAAATGACTAGATCCAACTATTGGGAGCTCTTTTCTCTTTCTCTCCTTGTTTAGAACGTGCTCCCACTCCACTTTTATAACCAATGAGCATGTGAAGAAGTACTCACCACTTTCATTTGATTGCCCACTACATGCCACTTACTACAAGGCAGAAATTGTATCTTTTACTCATCATGAATTTTGACTAGACTTTTTCTTCTTTTTTTCTTTTCTCTTCTTTTCCTTTATCTTTATATTTTGTAAATTTATCCAAGAATAGCTCATGTGAAAATGAGCTTGTACATTTATCTTCAACACTCCCCCTCAAGCTCATTTGGGAGTTATCTTCAACCATGTCCTGGAAATTTATCACATCCTTGAAATCTTTGAGTTTAGAAGCATCCAAGAACTTTGTAAACATATCTGCAGCCTGATCTTTGGTTTTGATGAACTTTATCTCCACATCTTTGCTCAATACCTTCTCCCTTACATAATGATAGTGGACCTCTATGTGCTTCCTCCTTGCATGAAACAAAGGATTGCTTGCCAAGTAAATACTTGACATGTTATCACCGTATATAGGGATGGTTCCAACTTGCACTTCAAGATTAGCCAAAAGCTTTTTAATCCACATTGCTTCACATGTGGCAAATGCTAATCCTCTATATTCAACCTCCATGGATGAAAGTGCAACAGTAGGTTGTTTCTTTGATCTCCATGTGATAGGTTTGCTTCCTATCATGAACACATAACTTGAGGTTGATCTCCTATCTTCCTTTGAACCTGCCCAATCAGGATTGCTAAAGCCTTTGAACTGCAATTATTCATCAAACTTGTAAAACAAAGCATGATTAATTGTATGCTTTATGTCTCTCAACACTCTCTTGGCTGAATTTAAATGTTCACTTGTCGGGGCTTGCATAAACTGAGAGAGTACACCAACAACATAAGATAAATCAGGTCTTATGATGTTTGCATAGATTAATGATCCTACAATGCTTTTGATATGATGATCAATTGGAAGTGCAAGAGATATACTCATGAGATTGATTAAGAGAGACTATGAACATTCATAGATGCAACAACAAGTGTCGGAAGTGAAGACATGGGAGAGTTTGTATTAAGGTAAATATGTGTTCAAAATTCAAAACGTAAGGACATTGCAATCTATGATCTTTGTAAACGAATAGATTAAAATATGATGAATAAAATCCTTACAAAGATATAGATATATCAATACTTTCATTCTTCAAAAGTTGAAAGTATTCACAAACAATAATCTTTCTCATCGCCTTCAATTTCAAAAGAAATACTCTAAGGTTCACCTTCTTGTGTCTCTGCACATAGGCAGATAGCAATAGCCAAAGATAGTCTAACTTATAGAGGTTGGTTCTCCTTATTGGAGTATCCAAATCAATGTTTTAAAGTGCTATGGATAGTTGAAAGTTTCTTCTTCCATTCTCCAAAGTTTCATTACTTTTTTGCATCTAGAGTTTGCATTAAAGGCAAAATAGGGACTAAGGATCACTATGGAAAACAATGTGTGAGGGCCTAAAACCTTCCAAAGCTGCATAGGGGTGTTGAATCATTCTCCAACAGATGCTACTAAATATTTTGATATGGAGAGATTCTAGAACTACGATTCCCTCTTATCTAGAACATCTCGATCAGACGTTATGTCTCCTAAAGCAACTAGACCATCTATATAGTTCTAATCTCAAGAAATATGGTCTCAACTGACTAACATGTAAAAATGGGTGAATTTTACAATCATATTTGTACCTATTATTAATCCCCAAATACCTTTAGACATACCCTATCATTCCATTTGAAATTTGCACATGGGATAAGTTCTTCCATCAAATAACATCTCAAAAAATGCACTCAAATCAGAAATGCTGATTTGATATTCACTAAAGAAGACAATCCAATAAGATTTATGCAATTTTTTAGAACAAAATATTGTGTTTACAAAACTTTAAACGTCAAATGGAATAGCTATAAATAATGGGGCTTCTTAGGATCTTCAAAAGATAAAATATATCTCCCCAAATTTCAAAGATGAAACTTGCTCGCAAACTTTCAAAGAAATAAAAAATTACAACAACTTTGAGCAAAACGGATTCAAACTAGTTACATAAAATTCAGACACACTTTTTAGCATACCTTAAAAACAAGTATCACCAAAAAAAGGTTGCATATAACCCAAGAACAAGTTGTTTGAAAAAAGGGTATAAAAATATGTTCAAAACCTACAATAAGGACAACTATGGTAGATAATGAGACTACAAAAGATAATAGACCACCCCCAAGCCAAATCACGCAAAAAGACCCCATGCACGTGAAGATAAAGAACAACAAACAAAGATATGTCATTATAAGGTTTTTGGTTCACATGAGATACTTGACGGGGAATTCATATGAGAAAACACATTTTTTTATGAACTTTCCCATCTTACTTGTAGAAAACCATAGTAGAAACATACATACACACACACATACATACATACATACATACATACATACATGCATACATACACACATACATACATACATACATCTCCATTCTAGAGTATACTGGACTCTAGGAAATCATTTATGCTATAACTTGAAGCAAATCAATCTTGGACTTACTATCTTTTGAAGATTGAAAAGTTTCTTATTCATAACATCTATCTAGGATGTTTAATTTAGTTATCTGGTTCTAACTGGCTAACCCTTGACTTTTGGAATCAGATACCATATCTGAGTAAAATCCTAAAGATTCAGCAAGCGAAAAGAAATAACTAAAACTCTGTTCAACAAATTTAAACTTCGAAGATACGTAATATGGCTATGAGTCAAAGTCTAGATGACTCAGGAATTTAACTTCTCAAAGATCTATTTCAACAGGGTATTGAAGCATTTTCTTTATCTTTAAGAGAAATAATCTAGATTCTCAAAAAGATTCAAAGCAAATCTAAAACATAATCTAACCACAAGATACTAGAGTGATAACCAACATCAGTGTGTCGACCCACTGAGGTTCTGTTGATGATTTTTGTATTCAAATAATGCTTCACTTGAGACTAAGTTCAGGTCACATTCAGTCTTTCTGACTCCTTATTGGGAATGCAGTTCTTGTGCATTTCTTTGACTCAAAAGAGTGAATTTACCAAGTTACACTAGGAACCTGATGCTTGACTTAGTCAATCAAATCCTTAGTTGAAAAGATTAACTCAAAATCAAAGTCCAACTTCTTTTAGAAATTTATGAAATATTTCCGAATTAACAACACTTTATCTTGAAGTGTTTTAAGAAGATCTTGGAAGTTACTTGCTTCATATCTTTTGTTTTCTTTATCTTGAAGTTATCTTGAAGTTATCTTGAAGTATCTTGAGATACTACTTTTATTCTCCTTGAATTTAAACTCCTTCTTTGAAGTTTTAATTCCCATGAGGATCAAACTTAACTTCAAGATCCAATCTAGGACTAAAAGATAATTATTATCACATGGTCCAATGTCCCATACCATCTTTCCTACATCAACCTGAGTGTAAAATCTGGTGTCCCATACCACCCTATTTTATATTCACGTTGATGTGTGGGTGATTCTTATCCTAAAGTCTAAACATCTCTTGATAGAGTACCTTCTTCCTTTAATTCTTTACGAGAATTTTGAAGTCTCATGCATTAACTCTAACTAGATTTTCTAGGTTTTGATCCTTTCACATGATCGTTTCACAATCTTGTGCTTTCCTTCGAAAACTTGAAAACCTTTTGATGGAACATCCATCCTTCTTTGCTAGGGTTTTCAAATGAAAACCAATCAGAATTCCAAGTACTTGAATTTTATAGATTCATGTACAAACCTTGACCAAATTGTACTGACAAGAGCTTTTGACTTCTTGTCTTTAGATTCCTTTCTTACTGAAGCTTTAGGTACCTACCCCGGCCGAGACTTTTACAGGAATCTCTCTACTGCCTAAGTCTAAGCATCCACTCATGCTCTCTAGATTTGTACCAAAATCCCTTTAAGGATAGGCAAACACTTATGTTTTACCTTCCACAGACTTAAGTACCGTCTTCATGGTTGCAGACTACATTCTTGGAATTTTATCACTCTGTTCAGACTTGGAATAGATTACTCTTTTCACAATTTTCCATTGGATAAATGGAACCTCAGTGAATAATTCCCAAAAGGAATTTTATTGCCAATACTTGGGCAATCTACAAAGTAGTTCCAATCACATGTTCTTGAACAATCATGGCCAAGTTTGATCAAGTTTAGTTGATCTTGCGACTAAAATAAAGACTTAGTCTTTATTTTTAAGATCTCTGAAACTATCAAAAAGCTTCTTTGCTTACCCGCGGGAGTTTTTTTAGAGATCTTTCCCCAACTTAAGTCCAAGCGATCGAACAATGATGCCTCTCAGATTCCAAAGCTAAGAATCTTTGATATTCCTTTAGCTTATATCAGTATTTGGACTTAATTACCAATACTAGTGGTTTGGGAATTATTGAGAACTACTTGCTATTAGACTTTTCTTGAAAGATTTATTCTCACATCTAGGGAGATTTTTCTTTCAAGAACTTTAGATTCTTGTCAAGGAATCAGTAACACTAAGCCAATGATTCATCTTGGAATTTTTTGATTTCCAGTCCAATGATTCATCTTGGAATCCTTAGTTTTACTGGAATCTTCTCTCTAAAAGAAATACTGACTATTGAACAAGAACAAGACTTAAGGTTTTATTACTTGTCCAAAAGATATTTCTTTTTAACTAAGGATATAGTTAACTAGGCTATTTCCTTTATTGGTTTAACTTTTAGGAAGTAGCTTAATTCCTAAAGATTAATTTGACTTGGTTTTCTTCTTTAAGCTCGAATTAGCTTAAACAAAACCAAGCATCCATAACTAGTAGATGTTTTGCTCTTATCTATCCAATCCATCAATTTCTATCCCAATTGATGGGTATGTCTGTTTTTGGAAAGATGTGCTTAATAAGAGGTCTAAGCTATCATTTTTCCAATGGCTTATCTCTTTATACACCTTTTATTAGAACATCATCATTCCTTGGTCCAATCATATATTATGAATTTATGTGTATTTTGGGAAGAGTTCATGAATCAACTAAGATCCTCTACTTGGAACGCTTGCCTTCCCAAAAATAAATTCATCTCGAACAGGGTAGGAGAATGATCTCAAGTGTGGGATATGTTGGAGATAGACATCTGCGGAAGCACGCGAACAGCACAAGGAAGAAGAAGAAGCTTGGAGCACAAACACACAATACTAAATGTATTACTAGAGAATGTACAACTATTAGTAGCCCATTAGGGCAATAGGCGTATATATAAGTCGGGGGAAAAAACCTCCTAAAGAGGGAAAAAAGTGCCCCGGCGGTCCTAGAGTGTTCACACACATCACTACCTACATATATCAACAAATCCCCCCTGGAAGTGATGCGGTGAACAAGGAGCTCGCACTCATGTATAAGGAAGTGCCAAGCTATGTGGAAATCAATCCACAACAGGAAGTAAGCCCAAAGCTTTGCGAAAAGCTTCAAACTTCTCCCTAGGCAGAGCCTTCGTGAAAAGGTCTGCAATGTTCTCCTGCGTGGGCACATATGCCAAGCTGATCTCCCCAACAGAGAACCTCTCCCTAACATAGTGATAATGCACCTCAATGTGCTTAGTGCGAGCATGGAACACAGGGTTCCTCGCAACTGCCAATGCGCTCTGACTGTCAGTGAAGATGGTGGTGGCAGAAGATTGGCCAACACCCAAATCAGCCATAAGGCATCTGAGCCACACACACTCAACAGTTGCTGTGAAGGCTGCCCTATACTCAGCCTCACAATTGGAAGTGGCCACAGTAGGCTGCTTCTTGCTCAACCAAGATATACATGAGCTACCAAGCATGAAGCAAAAACCACTAGTGGACACACGAGTGTCATAGCAACCAGCCCAATCTGAGTCAGAAAAAGCATGCAAATCTGGCGGTAGTGATCCCCCCTTGGGATAAAACAACCCAAGTAGCCGAGTACCACTCAAGTAGGGAAAGATGCGCTTAACCGCCTTCCAATGCGTGACTCCTGGGCAATGCATAAACCTGCTCATCTGTGAGACAGCAAACTGAATATCTGGCCGAGTAATGCATAAGTAAATCAAGCATCCAACAGCCTGCTGATAGAGAACAACATCAAATGCATCTCCAGCATCATGAAGACTCAATCGTAAACCTGTCTCCATAGGAGTGGCAATAGGCTTACAGTCTTCAAGGCCAAAACGCTGCAATAATGTGTCAATATATTTCGTTTGACACAACGCCATTCCACCATCAACGTGCATAAACTGAATGCCCAAATAGTGATGCAAATGCCCCAAATCAGAAATCTCAAATGAGGCATGCAAATCAGCCTTGAAATCAGCAATATGCTTCTCAATAGGACCAGTGAGCAGCATGTCATCAACATAGACAACAATGATCAGAAGCACATCATTAGCATGTTTAACATATAAAGTGCTTTCAGTTGGACTGTTCTCAAAACCATGTGCAATCAGATAGGCATGTATCTTCTCATACCAAGCACGTGGTGCTTGCTTTAAACCATATAATGCCTTCTTTAACCTGCAAACCTGGTTTTCATGCCCTTTCTGCACAAAGCCACGGGGCTGAAAAACATACACTTCTTCATGCAAGTCACCATTCAGAAATGCTGTTTTAATGTCCAACTGATGTACATTCCAACCATGATGGGCTGCAAGTGCACAAATGCTCTGAACAGTAGTCATACAGCATGTAGGTGCAAAGGTCTCATCAAAATCAATGCCTCTTTCCTGTGCATAACCCTTTGCAACAAGCCTAGCCTTATACCTGACAACTGTACCATCAGGTTTACGCTTCAGCTTGTATACCCACTTAGTGCCAATGGCCTTCTTGCCAGGAGGCAAGTCACATAAAGACCATGTACCATTCTTCATTATAGCATCATATTCAGATTGCATGGTAGCAATCCAATTTTCTGAATTCTGTGCTTCATCAAAAGAAACAGGCTCATTCTCATCACAGAGACTAGACGCAGCCATAGCATAGCAATCTGATGCAAAGGAGGCACTATGAGAGCCTGAACGAGTACGATATGACAAAGGTGCATCTAATTTGCTATCACGCAAAGTCTGCACCAGCCATTTTGGCATAGTTTTTGCCTGCTCAATATCATCTCTCTCATCAACAAGTGCATCATGTAAATCTACATCAGAAATAGAATGATCTACATCATCATATGAAACCTGCAAAGGCTGAGAAGTTGCCTCATTAGGACCAGCACTAGATTGTCCACCTATAAAAAGAGGCATCAACGTATCATACATGTCTTTGGAGCTAACAGATGTCTCCTTAGTACATGAAAGCAATGGCTGAATAGCATCTTCCGCAAAGACAACATCACGGCTAACGAGAATGCGTTTAGTCTGTGGATGATACAGACGATAGCCTTTACTTTCAGAACTGTACCCAACAAAAATACATTTTACTGCCTTATCATCCAATTTTCTGCGATGTTGTTCAGGCACTAATGCATATGAGAAACAACCAAAAACACACAGATGAGCAACTGATGGCTTGCGGTCATGCCGAGCCTCATATGGAGTGATAGACTGCATCGCTTTAGTGGGACACTTTTTCAGTACATATGCTGCACACATGACAGCCTCAAGCCAGAAACTATGTGGTAAAGCCTGACTTTTGACCATGCACCTTGCCATCTCCATGAGTGACCTGTTCTTTCGTTCAGCAACTCCATTCTGTTGAGGTGTATACGGCACTGTACATTGGTGTTTTATCCCACGTTCAGCCAGAAATGCATTAAAATCTGAAGACATATATTCCCCCCCTCGATCAGAACAGAGGGTGCCCATTTTACATGCTGATAGATTTTCAGCCAAAACCAAAAACTGTTTAAAGCACATGAACACTTCGGACTTTGCTTTGAGTGGATATACCCATGCATGCCTGTAAAAATCATCAATGAAAGTCACGAAGTAAAGGTAATTTCCAAAAGAGGGTGTCTGCACAGGACCACAGACATCACTATGTACAAGCTGCAATTTCTGCGTAGCCCGAACTGAACCATCTTTTGGAAAGGAAGAACGTTGCATTTTGCCCAAAATACAGCCTTCACAAACATGTTTTCCAAGAGCCTCAAGTTTGGGCAAAGAGGACACCATTTCATATTTCTACAGGCGTAGCAAACTAGCAAAATTCAGATGACCAAAGCGTGCATGCCAAACCTTTGCATCTGACATAGCTTGAGAATCATGAACTGCACATGCCGAATCATTCACAGATCTTTCATAGTCTATGAGCTTATACAGCCCACGACATAAAATGCCAGAAGCAATAATCACATTGCCATTTGAGAGATCATGGACTGTACACCTGTCATCAACGAATTTCACAACCAAGCCAATCTTGGCTAATGCAGAAACTGATAACATGTTCTTTTTGATCCCTGGCACAAATAAAGCATCTGGCAAAGTGAAAGAACTACCATCAGCAGTAGTCAGAATGATCTTACCAACTCCCATAACAGGATAAGAGGAGTTATTGGCGCATGTGACAGTATTCCCTGTAGGGGCAGGCTCGAGTGAAGAGAAGAAGCTGCGCTGTGAGGTAATATGTTTGGTCGCCCCACTGTCA
Source organism: Ceratopteris richardii (assembly GCA_020310875.1). NCBI lineage: Eukaryota > Viridiplantae > Streptophyta > Polypodiopsida > Polypodiales > Pteridaceae > Ceratopteris > Ceratopteris richardii. The sequence continues at coordinate 31,128,155 of CM035431.1, forward strand.
AAGTACCAAACATCTAAGTCTACTGCAGACATGCACTGATCATGAGAAGATGGGTCAAAACTGCAGACAGTAGTAAACGCCCATTCTTCTTCCTGCACAAGATTTGTAGACTCTGTTTTTGGTGTAGAGGCCTCTGCAACAACCATTCCAGCCTCTTTCTTCTTTGCCTCTTTAGCAACCAGTTTTGGACAGTTCTTTATAATATGATCATTTCCTTTACAGTACTTGCAGAACAATTTTTGCTTTTCTGATTTCTTCTCATCTTTATCCTGGTTCTTTGATTGTGCAACATTTGCAGATTTCTGCTTTCTAGTAAAAGAGCTCCATTTTCCTTTGCCCTTCTGACTAGCCAGGAAAGCTTGATCTGCAACACGCATAATGGACCTGTTCTGCCTGGACTGATCTTCCTGCAACAGAACAGAGACTAATTCCTCAAATGACAAGGCATTCGGATTTCCTTTCATCATCAACAGAAGAGTAGAGGCAAAACTCTGATATGAATCAAGAAGACCATTCAGAACGGTCTGCACAAGTGAGCTATCTGGTATAACCTCATCAGCAGAAATCAATTGTTCCTTCAGGTCTTTGATCTTTGTAAGAAAATTGTCCATAGAATCACCTTCATTCATGTGCTCACTCTCCAATTGTTTTTGGAGGTAAGCAACACGAGCCTCATTCCTAGCCTGGTACAAAGTGGTAAGTGTATCCCAAGCATCCTTCGTTGTTCTGCAAGAGCGAATGTGAGGAATAATGGCACGTTTGACAGACAAAGCTATCAATGCATGTGCCTCGGCATCTCTGCCATCCCAACGAATCTGCTCTGCAGTAGGTGGAACAAAAACAGCAGCACGAATAGGAATCTGCGGAATATCATCTTCGACACTATCTTCATCAGCTCCAGCACCTCCAGCACCTATATTTATAGTACTTGTAGTCGCAGGTGTAATAGGACGTCTTTCAACACCCTGCACAATGTTCCACAGTCCTTTTGCAACCAGTACATGTCGTATCATATAAGCCCATAATGGGTAGTTGGTACCATCCAACTTATCCTCAACAGCCAACATACGGAATACATCACTGCTTTCAGCCATGGCCGGTGACTAAAATACCTTGATGCAGAAAATTGACTGTATCTCACAAAGTTGAACGGAACTGCCCAGACGAGTTCTGCTAGACCTGTAGCATACTTTGAGACGCTTAAATTGGCGAACAGAAACTGGTATATACCTTTGTCACAAAAGGACGAAATAGCCTGCATAAGCGATGTGATAGTGCATTCAGAGGCCGAAACGAGCTCAGATCGTGATTTCGGCACCACAGAGCGAAGTCGTTCTCATCTCGGAAACACCCTGAGTATGCTCACCAAATTTTGTGCGAATCTGAGACTGCAAACGGAGGAGTGTCGACGGTGCCCTAGAAGAAGCGACAACCTGCTCTGATACCAATTGTTGGAGATAGACGTCTGCCGGAAGCACGCGAATAGCACAAGGAAGAAGAAGAAGCTTGGAGCACAAACACACAATAGTGAATGTATTACTAGAGAATGTACAAAGATTAGTAGCCCATTAGGGCAATAGGCGTATATACAAGCCGGGGGAAAAAAACCTCCTAAAGAGGGAAAAAAGTGCCCCGACGGTCCTAGAGTGTTCACACACATCACTACCTAAATATATCAACAGGATAGAAGGCTTGACTATTTCATTTTAGTGTTTCTCTTTTAGGAAATATCTCAATTCCTAAAAGTCACTTACAGAGGTTTCATCGTGAGATATGAATCTTGAAACCACAAAGAAACTTCCTAGAACTTTCAAAATGTTCTAAATAGAAGAGTGCTTCCAAAGTTTCCATGTTGTCATGGCCCTATGCATCATTACCAGAGATGCAAAACATGAACAAAACACAAATCTATTGAACTTCAAAGTTCAATTTGTATTTAAGTTCATCGATTTGGTTGTTGAGTTCCATGGAGTCAAAGAGTGCTCATGGAACTTGGAAACATAGCTGAAGTTATCTTCCAATCTTGGGATGCTTGAGAAGTTACATAAATTACGTAACTAATCAACTAAAGCTTATCCGCATGACTTTTTAAATATCACCTATACTTAGAGTAATCATTATAAGCTTTTCCCTAAGTACATCCGGGACTTAGGGTCATCATACATCGTAAAAAGTTTGCAAGTAATTAAATTTTCTTGGTCATCAAGAAAATTTAATACTTAACTTTCTCCTAGTGCCTACTTATACCTAGTAAGACATCAAACATACTTAATTGTCATTAAGTATTTATTTTTGATAACGGAGTATCAACTTGGGAAGGAATCGACTAATTACTTGAGCTGCAAACTAGAACTAGCATGTCTTTGCAACTAACTAGTCCTCTGTCTTCCCTAATGTCAAACCGTGAGCTTTATAAAGTAAGCTAAATACTAAGAGAGTACATTTTCATATCTACTTGCAAACAACATCCCGTTCTATCACGCAAATGCATGTGCCTACATGCAAATGCATATGCTCACATGCGTATGCATGCATGTTCTTTGCATGCCCAAAAAATAATGCAACAATCATGCTTGAGCTTGATGCATGACTTTTCCTTGTACTAAGAATGTATATCATGCAATCTTGATGCATGTATATTCTTTCCTTTGTCCTAATGCACTATGATATATAAACATATCCTTATGGTGCAATAAAAAGCTTACTTAATGGAGAGGAAATCTGGAATTAAACTACCAAAATACATTCTTTGATGCACAAGGATCTTTTTTTAAATCAAGTCTTTCCTTAATGCAAACTAATGCTTGGAATGAGAAGTGGATTGTTTCATTATCCTAATCTAGACTTAATCGATTGAAATCTTGGCTATTTCAATGTGCATCTAGGATTAAGTGTAGAATAATAAAAACAAAATAAATCAAGCATTAAGGCCAAGTAGAAACTGGAAAATACTTAGATTTGATCATAGCTTCATCCATCCTTCTTTCATCGTGGGTACCCTAAGCGTACTGACAGCCCCTCGGCTTGAGTTCAAACCCTGATGAAGGCATCAGTGGAAATCTCTATTCTTTTGACTAGCACCCCGGAGCCTGAATAGTATAATGGCTTTTAACTGTTTGAACTACGCCGCCTTTCGGTGGAGTGGTGTAAGCGAGCGCTCCCTTCTGCATAGGTCATGAGTACGAATCCCTATACCTTTTGCTTCTCCTTCATCATAGAATGTAACCTTCAAAAAACCTTTATGCAGCATTGCTCGCGGAAGCGAACCTCGTTCTTGGATAGACGATGTGTAACAGTTTCAGAGGTGTTCTGTTCAATTCTTGGCTGCACTAATCTCTCAACGAGATCCTCATCTTATGAAATACTATCCGTGAAAATACTGCATACTAATAAAAGAACATTAGTATTCAAGCATCTGCAACGCCCGTGCTGTTACAAGAAAGAATTCTCCAAGAGCCGATCACGGGATCGAGTCCTTGAGGTGCACAAGCCCATCTTTTGCTCATAGGCATTGCTCGTGGCCAATATCCACGCCCAGACGAGTGTCAAGCACACAAATCTCCATCCGGCTCACGGATTCATGTAGAAATGCGTGTCGAGCTTCTGTCCATGGGCCAAACTAAATAAAGCTTTTGCTCTACTTTGAGTTACAAGTTGCAAAACATGAACATTCTATATGCTATATGCAAAGAATATGAACATGATGATGGATCTATCAAGGTCACCATAGATCCTCAACCTAGAGGCTCTGATACCAATGCAAGAGAATGACTATTACGACCACCACATGCTAGAGAGATGACTCTCCTCCCAACCAAATGCCTCTATATATAGCTCTCTCCAGGGGATTGTCTTCTTGGGCAGGTGGATACTAGCCAGCCATGTGTCAATCATGTAACTGCATGTGGACCAAGTGTATGAGTGAACTTGAGTTAACTCAAGTGGATGCTTCTAGAAGGCTCTAGATCTCTTTGGGCAAAATACTCTCCCCATGTTCCCCATGGGAATTGAACCCAAGACCTCCTCCTTCACATCCTTGAGACTTAACCACTAAGCTAAGTGGATCACTTGTTCACAAGAGCACAAGACCTCCTAGTAAGTCTAAACTCGAAATCTTTGGTCATACACATGGATGACCAAACGATGTTTGATTTCAGATCCATTTGAACCGGCCAGACCCCTAGATCATAAACTTACTTTATTACACTAACGATGCTATGGAAAGCTCTTGAAAGGCTGTATTCAACAAATACCAAAGCTAGGAAACTTCAACTCAAGAATGAGTTGAACACAATCAAGAAAAGTTCAATTCAATCCATAGCTGAATATACTTTGAAGATTAAGGAGCTAAGTGATGCTTTCGCTTCTATTGGCACAATGGTTGAAGATAAAGATCTTCTGTGTTATACTCTCAATGGATTGAGAGAAGATGAAAGATGGAAGCCTTTTATAACTTCAATTAACTTGAAAAATGCATATCCAAGTTTTGAACAACTAATACCTCATCTTGTCATAGAAGAGCTTAGCTTTGCTGGGCCTAAAGGAAAGGATAGCCACAACCAAATGTTATATGCAGGTTGAGGTAAAGGAAGGAACTCAAGAGGAGTCTCAAGAGGAAAAGCAAGAGGTCACAAAAACTCCAACCACAATCAAAAGAATTCGGAAGACAAAAAGGATGCATCAAATGCCAACACACAAGGAAGAGGTCAAGGTAGAAGTAGAGGAAGAGGCCAAGGTTCCTACAATTCTCATAAAGGTATAACATGCTATCATGGTGGTAAACTAGGACACTATGCTAGTGATTGTTGGCTGAAGAATGGAAGACCAAATGGAGGCAATCAAAGGAGCCAAAGCAACTATGCAAGCATCTCCAGTGAAGGAAGCAAGGACACACTACTTGCAATGAGACATGAGTATAGAAGCTCTTGCGAAGATGAAAAAATGGTACATTGATTCAGGTTGTAGTAACCATATGTCATGCCAAGGAAGTTTGTTCATTAATCCACAGGTACCAAGTGAAAAAGGATGTGTTGAAATGGGTCATGATACTCAACACATAATTGAACATATTAGAGATATAAGGCTTGGAGATACAAGCAGAGCAAAGGTACTATCTAATGTTCTTCATGTTCCTATAATTTTAAAGAACTTGATTTCAGTAGGACAAATGGTAGAGAAGGGTTATCATGTCATATTCAATGAGAATGGGTGCTTCATAAAGAATCCAAAGGAAGGCTTCAAGTTCATTGCTTGAAGTAGAAGAGAAGGAAGGATGTTCACTTTGGACGTCCAACATTCACATGGAAAGTTCATGTACATTCAATGTGGGAACAAGAAGATTTTGGAGTTGGACTTATGGAACAAAAGAATAGGACACATCAACATTCCAAAGAGGAAGGACATGAGCAAACATGAAGTGGTAAGAGGTCTTCCAAAATTTAATAGCATTGGACTACATGAGTTATGTGAAGCTTGTCAACTAGGAAAGCAAATGAGGCAGCCATTCAAGAGGAGCAATTATGTGGCCCCAAATGTCTTGGACTTGCTACATACAGATATATGGGGACCAACCGAAGAGGCATTAATGGCTGGTAATAGATTTTTTGCCACCTTCATTGATGATCACTCAAGAAAGGTATGGCTATTTTGTATGAACCAAAAATCAGAGGTGTTTTCTATATTCAAAAGATTCAAAGTTGAAGTTGGAAAAGAAATAGTAAGGTCTATCAAAACCTTAAGGTCCGATGGTGGAGGAGAATACTTCTCCAAAGAATTTTTAGATTTTCTACAAGAGAATGGGATCAAAAGGCATTTTACTTGTAGGTATACATCACAAAAAAATGGAGTAGCTGAGATGAAAAATAGGCAAGTTGCTGAAGTTGTAGGGTGGATGCTCAATGAGAGCAAGGTACCATTGTACTATTGGGCTGAAGCTACCACAGCTGCCATTTACTTGATGAATAGGTGCACAACATCAGGAATACATCACTTGACTCCAAAGGAGGTATCTTCCGGTAAGAAACCTGATCTTACACACCTCAAAGTGTTTGGATGCGTTTGCTTTGTTCACATTCCACAAGACATTAGAACAAAGATGGAACCAAGGTCAAAAAAATGCATTTTTATTGGCTACTTGATGGAGCAAAAAGGATACAAGTGTTACAACCCTAGAATAAAGGAAGTAAGGGTCTCATGAGATGTGGTCTTTGATGAGCTAAGACCATGGAAAGGAAAGGAAAATATTCTTGAAGAAGATTGTGATGATTATGCAGGAATAAATCAAAGAGAAGTTCAACAATCAAGCACAAAGGTTTCAGGTCCAGAGGCATCTACATCAAATAAGAATCTTCAACATGGAAGGGGAGTCATTCTTTGTCTCCAAATTCAGCTCATAGTAGAGCCAAAGAAGCAAGTGCTACTCCAAACAGTGAGATAGATGCAAGTGAAGAAGAATATGAAGAGGTAATCACTCCGAAGGTAAAGCTGAATAGGTTAAAAAAATAACTTTCTAAAGGCAATGAAAGAAGATCTTCAAGGACAAGGTATCCAACTCAAAGGCTGAGTTATGATAGTTTCATGATGAAACATTTTGCATACATGATGTAGGTTATCAAAGACAAAGAGCCTAAGACATATGAAGAAGCTTGCACACAAAAGGAATGGAAGCGAGCTATGAAAGAGGAGATCAAAACTCTCAAAGATAATCACACATGGGATCTAGTGCCAAAGAAAGAAGGTATGAAGATTTTTCCAAACAAATGGGTGTTTAAAGTAATGAGGAATGATGATGGTTCACTAGCTAGATATAAAGCTAGATTAGTTTCCAAAGGATTTAAACAAACGTAAGGCATAGATTATGATGAAGTTTTCAGTCCTATTGCAAAGATGGGAACAATCAGAACATTAATAGCAATTGGTGCTTCAAGGAGATGGCCATTATATCAACTCAACATCAAAAATGCTTTTCTCAATGGAGAACTATAGGAAGAGGTATACATGAGTCAACTGGTTGGATTTGAAAATGAAAACCATCCAGACTTTGTTTGCAAGTTGAAAGAGACACTTTATGGCTTGATGCAAGCACCAAGAGCATGGAATCAGAGATTGATAGAATATCTAACTAAGTGTGGATACAACCTAACTAGTGTAGATCCTTCATTGTACATGAAGGAAGAAAAAATAGAGGTATATATTTTCATATATGTCGATGACCTCATCATAACAGGAAATGATGTTATAGGGATTAAAGATATCAAAAGGAAGCTTGGTAAGGAGTTTAAAATTTCAGATCTTTGAGAGTTGAAATATTTTTTAGGAATTGAAGTTGTTTATGGAAAAAGTGGCATCTACTTGATGCAAAGGAAGTACTTGTTGGATGTTCTTTTCAGAATTGGAATGAGTGAATGCAAACCACTCACTCAACCCATGGACACAAATACAAAGATTTGCTCAAATGATGGAGATCTATTGGAAGATGTAACGACATATAGAAGCATTGAAGGATCATTAATTTATAAAAACATTACAAGACCTGATTTCTTTTATGTTGTTGCTGTACTTTCTCAGTTTATGCAAGCCCCGATAGGTGAACATTTAAATTCAGCCAAGAGAGTGTTGAGATACATAAAGCATACAATTAATCATGCTTTGTTTTACAAGTTTGATGAAGAATTGTAGGTCAAAGGCTCTAGCAATGCTGATTGGGCAGGTTCAAAGGAAGTTAGGAGATCAACCTCAGGTTATGATAGGAAGCAAACCTATAACATGGAGCTCAAAGAAACAACCTACTATTGCACTTTCATCCATGCAGGCTGAATATAGAGGATAAGCATTTGCCACATGTGAAGCAATGTGGATTAAAAAGCTTTTGGTTGATCTTGAAGTGCAAGTTGGAACCATCCCTATATACAGTGATAACATGTCAAGTATTTACTTGGCAAGCAATCCTATGTTTCATGCAAGGAGCAAGCACATAGAGGTCCACTACCATTATGTAAGAGAGAAGGTATTGAACAAAGATGTGGAGTCAAAGTTCATCAGAACCAAAGAGTAGGTTGCAGATATGTTTACAAAGTTTTTGGATGCTTCTAGACTCAAAGCTTTCAAGAATGTGATAAATTTGCAGGACATGGTTGAAGATAACTCCCAAATGAGCTTGAGGGGGAGTATTGAAGATAAATGTACAAGCTCATTTTCACATGAGCTATGCTTGGATAAATTTACCAAATATAAACATAAAGGAAAAGAAGAGAAAAGAAAAAAAAAAGGAAAAAGTCTAGTCAAAATTCATGATGAGTAAAAGATACAATATCTGCCTTGTAGTAAGTGGCATGTAGTGGGCAATCAAATGAAAGTGGTGAGTTAAGAAGGAGGCACAAACTTCTTCACATGGTCATTGGTTATAAAAGTGCAGTGAGAGCACATTCTAAAAAAGGAGAGAAAGAGGCAAGAGCTCCTAATAGTCCGATCTGGTCATTTTGTCATTTTGTCTTCCCATAGACTCCTTCCAGCCGCACATCATTTTGTACATAGCTCTGTTGTGAAGCTCATATCCCACTGTATATGTAACCATTTCTTGCATTTAGACATTCATTGGAAAGCTTATCTCGTGCTTTTTCCATTTCAAATATCTTCATCAAACCTTATATATTATGTGAGATATCAGTCAAAGACTGAAGTCCATTTTTTAGCATACCTGTGTAGATAGGTAATCTACTTTGCTCAGTTAAATTTCCCGACCCAAACATATCCAAATTGCTTGATCTCTAGCTTGTTGGAAAGCCCTTTGCATGTTCTATCTCTATCCCAAATAAATTGTTCAAAGGATTTATATTCTGAGGGATATCTATCAAAGAGTGAAGTCTAGATTTTTAGTGTACTTATGTGCGCATGTGGTCTATTTTGGTCAATTGATTTTCTTGACCAGAACTCATCCAAATTACTTTATTTTTAGCTTATTGGAAATCTATTTGTGTTTACTTTGTCTATCACAAATATCATCCTCAAGGGATATATATTCAAGGAGTTATAAGTCCGAGAGTGAAGTTCAATTCTTCAACATACTTGTGTGGATGGGTAGTTCATTTTTATCAGTTGTGTTTCCTAATCAAAATTTGTCCAAATTAGGTTATTTATAGCTTTTTAGAAAGCTCATTTTGTCTATTTTGATTGAATAAAGGCACATGTCCATTTGAGGTTTGTATTGAGAGCAGCAAGCTATCTAAGGTGTAGCTGTTTGTCCAAGTGTTGGACATATAAAGGTTCACTACACGTTTTCATTGCACATAGGAGAACTCATTCTCCACATTAAAAACTTCCAACAAATGTCCCTTGAGTCTATACATAATGTTTTTTATTAAACCAATGATCCTAAATCTCATAAGGCTAAGTTTGATTCAAGATAAACAAGTGGATGAGATTTTCACTCAATACCACATGTTTGGGCTTACTTAAAAAGGGCCCACCATGGCTTGTTTCTAAATGTGAAATTGGGAAGAATTTGGAAGCATTCATGACCCCTTGGGAGCATTCATCACTGAATTTCAGCTTATTAGCATTAGACATGATATTCTCAAATAACTTTTGCACTTCAAGCAAAGTCCTAGTGATTGAATGAGGGAAGCAATGAGAAGAATTTGACATCCTTCTAAAATTTTATTTTTCTTGAGAAGATCAAACAGTCCTTGTGTTTACCTTAGATTGATCCTTCATATTTTACTTTAGTAAGGGGTTCGAGAGTGGGAAATCACACTAGACTCACTATGTTGCTAGTGTGTGTTATGTTGCAACTCCTCAATACATTATCCTACTTACACTACTACTTGACCACATTCACTCCACATATACTTCATCATGCCATGTAGCCTCACTAGTAGACTACTATGCACAAGCATCTTGAAGGATAGTGTCAAACTCAAGTTTAACAGTTTCAGATTTGTAGTTTGAATCATCATTCTTTCGGTTGCCCTAATGGCTTTAAATTCTCACCACCTAAGTGATGAGGGGTCTCCAACCACACCTCTTAGGGGTTGAACCCCTACCCCAATCTTAGGAGGCAAAGGGCCCAACCACCTGAACTAACATGTTTGAATAGGGGGTATGAAGTTGGTGTAGTATTTTGGTAAGATATTTATTTTCAATGGCATGTTTCGAATGATCAAGAGGCTGCTGACTATTACGATCTCTCTATTGGGTATGGCAAGGACCTCATGTATACGACTAAGAAGATGCTTGAAGTACGCATTACCACTAGCACAAGGAAACTCATTCCTATCTACCAAGTTATTGGGTGTTTGTACAAGTCTCATACAAATTTCAGTGTATTTGGCACATTCCTCAAAAGATCTAACATAGCTTCATAAGAAATTGTATTTGGCACATCCCTCAAAACATCAAGCATAGCTTCATAAGAATTAGCATAGAGGGTGATGGATGGCTTCATAAGCTCATAAAGCCAACAATGGCGATGGAAACTCGAAATATATGCTTTAAGAAATAGGAAGTTTCTCATATTTTCCGTACCTATCTTGGCAACCACAAACCCTATAGGTCATTGCATCAAAGAGACTTCACTTACTAGGAAACAATGCTCGAGGTTCGCCATAACTAGACCCTATCCTATAGAACTTGTTGAGAGCTAATTTTCATTTTAGAGCGGAGTTTGATCTTATGATCTACATCTCTATGAGCTTAAATTAATTGAAAGTGGGATTGTCAATGAAGTGCAGAATACCCATGGGACCCACTGAATCCCACACAAGTAGGCTTAGAACACCTAAGACATACTATCGATGAGAGCAGAGCTTGAAGGCCCACTAGGGATAGCATGGCCCTAAGGTCTTATAGGAAGATGGGGTTGAACTAATGAAACATTACAACATCGTGCACGTACTTTGTTGTCATCTATAGATTCCACCAAGAATCCCCGAAAACCATCGATACATGTCCTTCAAGAGCACCATTTTTCATCTCATTTAAAAGATAAGACCCATCCAATCAGTGCAAGCTCTGGGGATTAAAATCTCTCAGCTCCCAAAGAGAGGTATTAGGCACAATTGCCCGCTATGATGCCAGATAGAGCTAATTTTCTTTATTTTTGTTGGTTGCCATTACTTGTATGAAGGTTCTCCATTGATCTTAGCATGTTCTTCAATTGTACCTTGAAGAATGTAGCTCTCTAGGATATAGCTAGAATAAATGCGGTTCTTGACTGTACTGGCAATCAAGGCCCTTAAGTCCATGCACCGTAGGCGAGTTGGTTGAACTCCTTCTTCTTGAGGTGCAGGTTGGGAGTTCAACCGTCCTCTGGACTTGCCCAAATCATCCATCAAGTTGTAATGTCTTTGAGCTGTTCAAACCTGATGCCTTTGAGCAACTCTTTGCTAATGTTTCTTCGATAGTCTAACCCTTGCTTTGTGGGATATGGGGGTCCCATGGGGACTATGATCTTCACTTGTAGAGTTTTTTTTTCAATATATTCAAGCTAAAGGAGATTAAGATTCGGCCGAACTTCCTCTTAAAAAAAAGAAAAAAAAATCAAGGCCCTTAAACCCTATAAATGGAGAGTTTCTCTCGTCTCCCTTTACCGCAAAGAGGGTCTCTTCCCCCACCTTTGAAGCATTGTAACTTCTAAGTTCTGTGTCATAGTTCATACTTTTTTTTTTTAGACAACACAGAAAAGATAAATTAAAAGAAGAAGATAATACAAAGCCCCAGAGATAGGGGGATTTACAAGATGTTTTCAATAAACATCATAAGGCTTAAGTCCCTATCGTACCTGAAGTGGAAAAATAGTCCGTAATTCAAGACATCCTCTTACAGCTTCAAGGCGTCAACCACTAGGCTACGCGGCTCAGACTATAATTCATATTTCTTTTTTTTTTTTGAGAAAAACAGGAAAATATAAATTAACATGGCAAGTTACATCAGTGCAAGGGGCAGGAGCACCTCAACACAAGGAGAATTACAAAGATGCCAACATGGCAAACCTGAGGTGAGAATATAACTGGGCTAACAGAGCCTTCCATCTAGTGTACTTGTGCTCAATAAAGATACATTGAAATTCCTGAGGGGAGAGACTGGGATTGGAAATACAATTGACAAGCCTACTAGCAACCTTGCCAAGAGTAAAATGAAGGGGACTAAGGAAGTTCCTTCTCACTTGCCCAAAGACCTGGTTATTTCTACTCATCCAGATGGCCCACAGGATGTGCGCTCTCCAAGAGTTCCACAAAAGGAGGTCCATATTCTTGCAGCAACCAATCAGAGCATCCAATTTCTGTAATTTGGGAGCATTAGTATTCTGAAGGAAGTTATTCACAGGTTCCTAGAAAGGTTTAGCATGAGCACATTCAAAAAAGAGGTAGTAAACATCCTCCACCCTGCCACAGAATGCACACTTGCCACCATCAACAAATATTTTCCTGACTCTGGGGCCCACCCACAGCCCTTGGTGAATGATCAACCACTGGAGGAAGGACTGTTTGGTGCTATCAGGGTAAGCCCACAGAGATTTAAATCTATACATCCATTGAGCTAGGGACCAACAGAGACTCCATTTCCTGTTCAGCTGAGGGGTGATGCCCTGCATTGAACCATTGCTTTTTTTGAAGTTCTTATAAATGAGGGTTGCCACATCGAAGAGCTTGATCTCCTTCCAGAAACACTGGTTCAGTTGAATTTCCAGCATTCTCTTGTGGGACAGCAACACCTGCAAACAAGCAAGGGAAGTGTTATTCCTGTTTACAAGGGCATGGTCATCCAACACCCTCCCATTACACATAAAGTCATTCCAGGATTTGAAGGAAAGCCTGTGACACTTATGCTCTTTGATAGAGATGTTCCCATTGTTCCAGTGAGCCAGCCAACCAAGCCAGGGGGATTCTTGTAAATAGAAGTCAGAAAAAGAGCTCCAGTTGTCAGGAGGGATGAATAGGGCTTTAGCCTTGAACCAAGCATTCCAGAATCTGCACACCAGAGGACTCCCAACAGGGCAGATAGGGTGGGGACAAGAAACAATATCCCAAAGATTCAAACCATGCCAAGACCTGTAGTTAAACACAAAAAATTTATGCAGATTCCTGTGAATTAAAACGTACCAAATTTCATTGCACCCTATGCTTCTAAGGATCCATTTAGCAGCCAAATTGTCAGCCATCTTTAAAGTGCACTTTATACCCAAATCCCCTTTCTCTTTAGGAAGGCAACAAATATTTCAAGAAACTTTAGCAATCTTTTTCCTGTTAGCAGAACCACCCCATAAGAATCTTTTAGCCAACGATATAGCCTGACCAGCTGGTGCTTGGAAGGAGACCAGCACGACAAAAAGTAAACAAGTTTAGGTAGCAAATAGTGATTGAGAATAAAGGTTCTATGGGGCAGGGAGCTGTTAGAGTCATACCACTTAGCCATGTCCCTTTTAAACTTGTCATACACCCACTCCCATCTCTGAGCAAAGGAAACATTAAAAACCATGGGAATCCCAAGGAGTTTGAAGACCTCTCCCTCCTTAATCAGACTGCAACCAAGATCAGTAATAAGGTCAGGGATCACATTGTTAGCTGCTTTAAAACCAGTTTTGCTGTGGTTAACTCTAGACCCGCTAGCAAGACAAAAAATATCTAAGCATTCAAGGAATTTGCTCAAGGAATTGAGACCAGCTTTCAACACCACATTAGTGTCGTCAGCAAACATCTGCAAACAAAGAGGGGAGGGGGAGTTAGGAATCTGAATGCCTTCAATAGTACCAACATCAATAGCATCCTTGACCAGCGATCCTAAAGCATCACTGGCTATGGCAAATAAGAGGGGGGCAAGAGGACAACCTTGTCTTATGGACCTAGACAACTTAAAGGGTTCAGACATGTGCCCATTGACAACAACCCTAGAGAAAGCATTACCAAAAAGAGTACTAACATACTTGATAAATCTCCTTCCCAACCCTAAGTCATGGAGAGACTGCAAGATGAAGTCCCATTCAATCCTATCATAAGCTTTGTCAAAAATTTTTAAAAAGTAGTAGTCTTGACCAGAGTCCCTAGCATAGTCCATGCCTTCCTAGAGGGAGATGATAGCATCCAATATGAATCTACCCTTGATAAAACCTTTTTGTTCAGGGAGAATGAATTGAGACATCATGGGGCTAAGCCTCCTAGCAAGAATGGAAGCAAAAATTTTGTAAATAGTGTTCAAGAAGGTTATAGGCCTCCAATTGTTAACGTCTTCTTTGGGCCCCCTCTTATGAATAAGCCTAATGATCCCAGTGTTAATATTGCAAGGGAGAAATCCTTTACTAACCACTTCCTCCCATATCAAGAGAATGTAAGGAGTGAGAAAATCCTTTAATATGATGAAAAATTCATTCGACAAGCCATCAATTCCAAGAGACTTACAGGGTTTCAAATTATTGATGGTTTCTTTGATCTCACCAGCAGTGAGGGGCAGGTCCAGCAGGGGAACCAGGCCCTGAGGAATCTTTTTTTTCCTTTTTATGGCAATGGTGGCTCTGGCCCTCTGGATGTCCTCCCCCACTTAGGAGACACAGAGAAAACATCCATAAAGAAGCACTTGGCCTCCTGAAGAGTCTCCTCAGTATTAGTGGTGAAGCCACCTTCTTTTTTCTTAAGCTGAGGGATAAAGTCCCTAATTTTCCTTTGTTTTTATGAGAGAAAACATATGCTTATTATTCCTGTCCATGTTCTCACTCCAAAATTCTTGAGATATAGCAAGGGAGTTTCTAGCTTCTAGATATCTTTCCTTACTCAACCTCAAAGAGCAATCCATATACTCTTGAGAGTTAACCTCAAGGGAATTAAGCTGATCCATAAGCGAGTTCCTCCTTTGATCCCTCAAATCCAAGGCAAGCTTCCTATGCAAGGTGAACAGCTTTTGGATGTCACTAACAGACCGATCCCAGGCCATAGTAGGCGAACTAGCCTTATCAAAGTGGAAGGAGATAATCTCCTTGGTACGAGAAATAATGCTAGGCAGCTTGAGTAAACTATAGTCAATGTGAGGCCACCCTGACCTGTACTTAGGACTACCTTGCTTAAAGGACATAACTAAAGGTTTATGGTCAGAGATAAGAAGGGAATGGTCAATTTTACAGCTGATATTCCAACATCCTTGAATGATCTCAGTGGAAGCGTAACACCTGTCTAGCCTAGCAGCCCTATAACTGATACCCGCTTGCTTGTTAGACCAGGAAAACCCCGAGTTACTAGAAATGTCAGACAGATCCTGGAGACTGCTCAAGCTAGCCCAAGACATTTTTTCAGTACCATAGATACAGTTACCTTTTCTTTCCCATCTATCACAAAGATTAGTAACCATATTGAAGTCCCCAATCAATATAACAGGCCCAACAATATTACATAACTCATCCCAACAAGTTTTTCTATCGTTGCAATTGTTAGAAGCATAGATAGAAACAACATTACAATTATAAGGAGCCCCAAACTTAGCAGCACACCATTGATGAGAGTTACTGACAAAAACGTACTGACAAGAACTAGTGATAGAATTAGAAATCCCGATCACAGAACCACCTTTACCACTAGAATGGTTGGTGTAGCTCCAAGAGAAGTTAGAAGCCACAATGTTTAGGTGCCTTTGGAGAGTATCCCCCCCAATCTTGACTTCCTGCAAACACAGAATATCAGACATCTTGGGAAGCAATTTAAGCCAGTAGTTAACCATTTTGGGCCTGACCACATCAGTCAGCCCTTTAACATTAATAGAAAGGATGTTCAAATCAAACGTAAGGAAGAATCAGCTATTTACGACTATTTTTAGTCGGCTTCAGAACAGATGTGGACAATCTGACAGTGTCCTTCCTTTTGGATTTAGAGGCTTTCGAGTGATCATTAGTGATTTCCACATCCTAGGACATAGGAACAATGTCACAATGCTCACCTTCCCCATCCATACACTCAATATCATCCTGATCCATGGCTTCAAGTTTCTGACAAAAACCTTCCAGAGTAGAAGGGGGGACGTCTTTTGCCTGTTGAGAGAAGCACGGGTTATTTTTGAGGTTGACTATGTCTTGCACCACCTTATTCTTCCTGCCAACTATTTTCCAATTTTGTTCAACGATCTTGTCACTATTGGTTTCCTGAGCGACCTTGTTTACACTTGAGACAATTTTGTTAGGGTCGACATTTTCATCCTATTCAAAAACATTAGGGGAAGCATTAGGTTTAACATTATCCTCAAATGGGTTGGAAATATCCTTTGAAAGAATCTCATAGAAATTATCAGACTTGAAACTCTTTTTCTTGGGTTTTTGTCCCTGATTCTTCCCCTTAGAGCTGGGACTACTGTTGTTCGTTGTTTGGGCTTCAGGTTTATCATGACTACTAGAATCAGCCGATTTTTGGAGTAAGGGACAGTCACGAATTAAATGCCCTTGTTTGTAACAATTGTAGCAGGCATTTGGGAGATTACGGTACAAAATCTTTTGAGTGTGGAGCTTGCAGCCTTGGGAGTCTTTAATCACAATTTGGGATTTAATCTCTTTGGACACATCAACTTCTATTAAGACCTGAGGATCCCATTTGGTATTAATAATACTATTTCTGGACTTTTGCCCCAGGACTCTTCCAACCATGTTTCCCAATTGTTCAATCCAAGGATAATAGTCAATGGGCAACTCAGGGAATTCAACCCAAACAGGGATCTTAGTAGGCTTTGTGCCCTTCGGGCTAAACCCTAAATGCCATTTAAAAAAAGAAATCGGGGTGTTATGAATAAGCCATTGGGCTTCACTAATCACATGCAGAGCGCTGTTGGCCTCCTCAAAGAAAAACAGGTAAAAATTGTTTGGGCAGTATTGAATATGTTTGACTAACAGCCCTCTAGCTTCCCATTGAGACTTTATCCAGGCTTTTAACACCTCGTTTGAGGTCGAGGACCATGGCACATACCAATAACAACCCTTCCAGACAAGTGTTCATACCAGTTATCAAGCGCAGTACGATCGATAATAAACGTTTCTTCCTCCTCTTCACTTTCTATATCATCTAGATTCAACATGTGAGGGCCCTCGATACAAACATTTGTACCCTTTGCTAGAGCGATGTCGTTACATTTCGTACTGAAATCGTAGTCAAAACCAACAGAGGAAGGAAGGGGATTACCTGACAGTTTTGTGGTTTTAGCGTATGATCTCTGAGGAGAGTGACAACCGGGGGAGGAGTGATCAACACGGTTCACAACAGACACATCAACCCTAGAGGAAGTATTTTGCCCTCTAAGATTGGCTGAATTTACCTGAAGGCCTTCGCTCGACGAGCTTGGTCTATTCGTAGCTATACCTGCTGCGTCAGCTTGTTGAGGAGCTTCAAGAATTGATATGCCATTGCGCAGGGCTTCAAACAACGTCATGCGTAGCACAGAAGGAGAACTGCACCACAGGACGAGCCGCAAAACTCCCACCCACGCGGGGGGGGAGGGCGAAGAAAAGAGAGCTCCCTCCCAACAAGGGGAGGGGCGCGAAAAGAGAGCGAGAAAACCCTTAAAACACCGTTACTTTTTCATGCAGGAAGGACAGAGCACGTCCTCAGGATCGTCTCCGTTCTCTTTCTGTCTTCTCTATGTATTGTTCTCTGTTTCTTCTCTTAATTCATATTTCTGTTCTCTTCGGGGAGAAAAAAAAAACTCTGTTAGGCCCTAGTCGCGAGTCGCGACAATCTCTGGCATCGACTTTAGTTGTAACGTTGTCGTCTCTTGGGCTGTCTGACGCGATCTGCTAGCTGGCAGGCTGCAGCCCTAACACATGCAACGAAATAATCGACGGTCGTCGGTTAGTAGGAGCCAAGCCAAGGATGTCTTTGTTTGTAGCCGCTGTCGACTTCGAAGTTCGCATTCCGTGGTCCGTAGGACCGTAGCCATGGAATCTGTCCGCCGTACTCAGGAGTCAGTGGCCAAGCAGCGACATACAAACCATGACGAACGTCTGGCAGCCTGCAGGCTGCAGCGCTCATAAGTCTGAGTCGTAACTCGTGTCTCGACTCGTGGGCTACTAATGCCTTCTGCCAACTGGCAGGCTGGCACGGTGCACCCCTCATACAGATAAGTGCAAATTAAAGCAATGTCCGCTCGATCTTCTACTCTTTCATGGCCGGTGGTTATACATTAACTTTCCGAATTTCCACGGCTTCTGGTTCAACGGTCGCCCGTTGATCGCAACTGGGCCGCCAGGCGGCCTTTGCAAGTTCTTCGCAGCGTTTCCGCTACGATGGTGGACTACGACGAGATGGGCCCTGTAACAGGACGCATAGCTTCGAATCTCACAACAGACATAGGTTGAGGTGATCGGAGACAAAGATAAAAGAGGAAACTGGAGGATAAACAGTACTGATCTGCTGTCGTTGATTTGCGAAATTGCGATAGGCAGCGCTGCCACGAATGGAGCAATTCTGTGTCGCGTTACTGTTGTTTACCGTCGACGGCTATTTTTTATAGAGAAAGTTATTTATTTATTTATTTTTAACAAAGTAATGGGAAAAGAAAACTCTATTAGGTCCAAACCTGCCGAGTCTAGTGGTTTGACACTTTGAGTTTTTGGAAGAAAGACCTGAATTCAAGTCTTGGCTGGACATATCTTTGAGTCCCGCAAAGATGAGTACCTCTACTTACAAAGTTGGGTGTGTGAGTGTGTTTCCAATTCATTGTACTCTAAAAAAAAAACTTTATTAGTAATGAACAATCACAAAGCAACCATAAAGGTTTCAAATAGAAATATACAAAAACTTGTGAAGAGTGGTCTAATATGACCATGAGAACAATAAACATGGTACAATTCAGGAGTCCAATAAACCAGGAGCTAACAACAGGGCAGACATACAATTGTGGTCGATCATCTTGAAGCAAAATCGATGGCAAATCTAGAGGTAGAATACACTAAGAGTCAAAGTGAGGAAAATAGGAATGTGTATGGCATCATGTAAACTTACACAGGTAGAGTCAAGTGTTATGATCCGTGCTATCTGTCTCAAAATTCTAATTTTATTGTCTGAACCTTGAAAGTATCGTTTTCAAGAAGATATACTAGAAAATTATTCTGAGCTATCACCATGTGATAGCTTTTGTCTTTAACTATAATACATCTTTTTTAAGGATATTGTCATTCACTTGTCCTGAAACTATCATGCTATGAATTCCTGAGTGTATTTGGGAAAACCAATGGATCAATTGAGATCCAATGTATGGATATTTTTTACATTCCCAAAGGAAATTACATCCTTGATCGTTTTAGGAGAAATCTTTACCTTCAAGGCTTGGATTTCGATAAGACTGTGACCTCCGAATAAACCTTGATTATACTCCTAACATGAAATAGGAAAACTATTCTATTCCATTTAGGGTTTCTATTGTAAGAACCTCAGGTCCCTTGCATTAGAAACTATTGCATCTCTGAAAAGATAACTTTTCTAGGCTTTGATCTTGAGATGAAAATCTCTTGAATGAATGAAGCCATAAAGCAACCGTGAAACTCTTCTAAAAGGAAGGTGTTTTCAAAGTTAGATGAGTCTTTCCATTATCCTCATTGGAACAAAGTAAATTGTATACACATTTATGGAACCTCAATGCTCAAATGTTCATATCTATTTCCATCTTTCTCTTGGATAGAATCCAATGAGAAATCTGTATCAAAGTGATCATGGAACCTTGAAATCATCTAGGGCTTCCATACTACTAAGGATAATCGAGAAATCACACAAGAAAGAGTGAAATCTCTTTTAAATGATTTGTGATTTCCCTTCTTTGAAACCTTTTCAAATGACTTTCTAAGTATGTGTTATACTTAGATTTAGCAATGAGAATTCTAGGTTCTCCATACTAGTGTATACGTGACCTAGGGGCCATTTCATATTGAAAATTTTTAACTCGTAATCCATTTCATATTGAAAATCTTTCACTCGAAAAGCTTTCAAAGAAGTACTCTAATATATCAAAGAACTTATACATAGCTCGGTATTGGCTTGCCAAAAGATCTTAATTTATTTCCTTATTTTTCTTACTTTGTTACTAAGCAATGTTACATAAAAACAAGCTCTAAAGTAGTCTTGTGGATTTTATTAATTATTAAAAATGGTATATGGAAGCTTGTGGATCTTATTATTTATGAAAAATAACATGTGGAGGCTTTCACATCTCCAAAGTTAGAGCAAAAGTAGATAAAAGTAGAAGGAAAGGAGAGGTGTCTATTTTTAGACAAGGAAGGCGCTTCTGTTGATAGCCTCTCAATAAAAAGAGTGGTTCTCTTAGTGTAGGTGTCCAAATTGAGTGATTCTTGTTGCGTTGCGAAGCTTACAACTTATATAAGTAGATCAGTTTTTGTACAATTTGCAATGAAAAAACTCCGCGCAAGTAGGCATTTTTTGCAGATCTTCTTTCTTGTGTCTATCCGGTGTCTCATTAGTGACATACCTCTCTTCAAACTTTCATATCTCAGTCATTATGAGGTCTTTTTGAGTGATTTCACTTGGAGGAGTTTCCTTAGCTCTCATACTTTCTATCCATATCAAAATTTCTCATAGATCTTGAAGTTTTCTTGCTACTGTACATCATTTTTCAATTCAGACAATTAGTTATACCTTGTTGTTGCAGGCCTTTTCTTACCTTGACTTCAAGCTGTTGGTTTGGGAGCTATACTCCACCTTTTTTGACGTTTTTTGTTTCTAAAAGCATGATACTCAGAGTCTACTTTCAGGATATATGATTACTTTTTCAAATTCTTCTTAGAGAGTTTTTGGTGGTTATTTTTCTACAGTGACCTATTTCTGTTTTCTTGAAAGTTTGGGGAAAGTTTGTTTTTGAAGTTTGGAAAGATCTGTTTGATCTTTTGAAGATCTTGGGAGGTCTTATCATCTTTCGTTGTGTACTTTGATGTTTACAAGTTTGTAAACACAACATTGTGGTATCAGAGCATTTGTTTTTGTTTTATCAAATCTTTCATACAACTTATTGAATTATCTTCTTTCTTTACAATACTTCAACATGGCAGATTCGAGTGCATTGATTGAGAAGATATCAGATGGGAGAAATTATCCCATGTGGCAATTTAGAATGGAGTCTTATCTCATGTCTAAAGGTCTTTGGGGATTGATAACAGGTACAGAAGTGAAGCCGGTATTACCAGAAGCTCCTACACAAGCAGATCGAGCAAGAGAGCAAGAATGGATAGAAAGAGACAGAATAGTTCTGTTTATTATATCACAAATAGTTTCCAATACTATGCTTGGGCATATCAGAGGTTTGAATACTAGTAGAGAGGCTTGGGAGTCTCTAGAAAGATTATTTGCAACTACCAACAGAGCGAGGCAAACACAACTTATAGGTGAGCTGACAAGAGTAAAAAAGAAGCCACGACAATCAGTTAATGATTATGTTCTTGAGGTAAAATCTCTTATTGAAGCATTAGCCTCTATTGATGCATCTCCTAGTGAGGATATAAAGTTTAATAGCATGTTAAATGGCTTGAGAGAAGATGAAAGATGGAAGTCTTTCATTACGTCTATCATGACTCGAGAGAATCTACCATCCTTTGAAGATTTACAAACGCTCATGATGACTGAAGAAATCAACATAGAAGGTGGGAACTCTTATCATTTGCAAAGAGGTAGTCAAGGACAAGCTCTTTATACTTCATCACATAGATCAAGAGATAGAGGAAATTGGAGAGGAGGAGGAAGATTCAACAACAATGCAAGAGGAAGAGGAAGCTTTAATGCGACTAGAGGAGGAAGAACAATACAACAAAGTCAACAGACTCAACCAAATCAGCAAGATAACTTTACCTGTCATTATTGTGGTAAAGTTGGTCATTATGCTAGGGATTGTTTCTTCAATCCAAATAGAAGAGGTGGTTTTAGAGGACGACAAAGAGGAAGAGGCCAAGATCACATGCATCACAACAACAACATAGTACAAGAGGAGGCTCAAACACAGAAGGAAAACGTTCTTATGGCTATGCATATAGAGACACATGAGAGGAACGTAAACAACCAAACTTGGTATGTAGATAGTGGTTGCTCAAACCACATGAGTCACAACATGAATATGTTTGTGAACTTACATAAACCTGATTCAAGAGTCACAATTGCTACAGGAGATAGTACTGAGCATGAAGTAGTTCACATTGGTGATTGTCCACTTAATGAACATGTCACTCTTAGAGATGTTTTGTTTGTTCCTACCATTACAAGAAATTTGATTTCAGTTGGACAGATGGAGGACAATGGAGTAAAGGTCGATTTTGATAATAATCAGTGGCAGGCTTATCAAAAGAAGGATGGAAATTTTGTTATAAAAGGACAAAAGGTAAACAGATTATATATTTATGAAGTTGAAGTTCCAGATTATGCAGGTTATACAATGGTTAATGGAATTCAAGTAAGTCAATTGGATTTATGGCATAAAAGATTAGGATACATCAGTGTTGGTAGGTTAAAAGATATTGCAAAGAAATCATTGATTGAAGGTTTACCACAATTACCTAAGCAAGATTTGGATTTTGTCTACGAGGCATGTCAGTTTGGAAAACAGGTAAGAATTCCTTTTTCAAAAGCAGGATTGCAAAGCAGAGGTATTTTGGACTTGATTCATACTGATGTATGGGGTCCATCTCAAGAAGAGTCCATGGCAAGTAGCAAGTACATAATCAGGTATTTTCTTTGGAATTAAAATTTCACCATCCTCTTCTAACAAAGGAGGATCATCCAGAATAGGAGTGAGTGGTAGAGTTCCTTTACATGATTTCAATAAACTGATATGAAAATAATTATGTATATTCCAATGAGAAGGTATATCTAATCTAAAAGCATTCTCATTAATTTTTTGAATGATACGAAAAGGTCCATAATAACGTGGTGCAAGTTTGACCTTAGGATGTTGTGGAATATTTTTCAAACGTCTTTTAATTATTCATAACCATACATAATCATTTTCCTTTAGCTACTCATTTCTTATTAACATTATGCATGTAACATTCTTTACTCTTTTTAATGTGCTCTTGAACCTCATGAAGTATGGAAATATGATCTTGTGCAAAAGAATCAGCCATAGATATGTCAGTTTGAGTGATAGACATGGGAGTGGGAAGCTCTTTACCATACATAATTTCATACGGTGCACGTCTATTAGTGGTATGTGTTGTGTTATTATATGCAAATTTTAGTAAAGGAAGTTTCTCATCCCAATTACTTGGATTATCTAAAGAATAACAAGGTAATAGATCCAAAATAGTATTGTTCATAGCTTCACTTTGCCCATTACTTTCAGGATGAAATGCAGAACGAAAGTCTATTTTAGAGCGTAAATTTTTAAATAATGCAACCCAAAAGTGATTACAAAAACGAACATCGCGATCTGATAAAATTACTTTTGGAAAACCATGATGTGGGAAAATACATTTAATAAATAACTTAGCAGCTTGAGGTGCAGAAAGAGTTTTTTTACAAGGAATGAAATATGCTTGTTTACTAAACCTATCAACAATTATCCAAATCATATCATTATGTGATGAAGTTGTAGGAAGACCAGCAATAAAATCCATAGAAATTTGTTCCCATGGTCCATTAGGTATGGGAAGTGGCATTAACAATCCAAATGCTTTACCATGATGTCTTTTGACACATTGACACACAATACAATGGGAAACATACTGTGTAATATCCTTTTCCATATTTGACCCAAAAAAGAATTCTTTACATGTAGAAATAGTACTTTGTATGCCCCTATGACCCATATATGTTGGTTCATGCATCTCTTTCATAACAAATTCTTTAAAACCTTGTGTGATGCATAGCTTATGATCAAAATACAAGAATCCATTATGAAAAATGTAGTGATCTTCACTAAATGTGGTACAATTATTGAAAGCATGCCATGTTTGTGAAAAATACAAGTCAGATGCATAAGTAGGAATCATGTCATGAAATGAATGAATATGAACCTCAGAAATATTATTAATAAAAACAATTTTTATTTGTGGGGATGGGAAAGGACTAAGGGCATCAGCTACAACATTAGCTTTGCCAGGTTGATAATGAATTTTGTATGAACGAAGCCCATTTGATGTGTCTATCTGAAATCAGTGGTTGATTTAGTAAATGTTTAATAGCTTGTTGGTTGGTTTTGATTATGACTTCTGAACCCATGAGATAATGTTTCCAAATTTTTAAAGCATGTACAACTGCCAAAAGTTCCTTGTCATATGTATTGTAGTTCTTTTCAGGTAATTGCAAAGGAGGTGCATGTTTGAGTTTTTCAAAAGATTGTTGTTGTGCTAATCCCCATGCAAATTTTAATTTTTTCTTCAATAATAATGTGAGTGGGAGGGCTAAATAAGAAAATCCTTTTACAAACTTTCTATAAAAAACTAGCTAATCCAAGAAAAGAACGTACATCATTCACAGATTGTGGTACATGCCATTCTTAGATTACTTTAATTTTCTTTGGATCTACATGAACACTTTGATTTGAAACAATATGGCCTATATACTCTAATTCTGTTTGGAAAAAGTAACTCTTATCAGGATTTGCATAAAGTTTGTTTGTGCATGAAAAATTAAAAACTATTGTTGAACGCTTTTCATGGTCATCATCATTCTTACTACAGACAAGTATATCATCAAAGAAAACAAGAACAAAAGCTTGATATTTAAGAAAAAAGTTATCCATCATGCGTGCAAATGTAGCAGGTGCATTGGTGAGTCCAAAAGGCATTACCATGAATTCAAAGAGACCAATTGGATTTTGAAAGGCAGTCTTATAAATATCATTTTGTGTCATTCTTATTTGATGATACCCAAATCTAAGATCAATTTTACTAAAGACATGTGCTCCACGAAGTTTATCTAGTAAATCATCTATTCTAGGAATAGGATATCTATTTTTAATTGTGATCTTATTGAGTGATCTATAGTCAATGCACATCCTATAAGTCTTGTTCTTCTTCTCTACTAAAAGAACAAGTGCTCCAAAGGGAGAAGAACTAGGCCTTATAAGTCCTTTGTGAAGTAAATCCTTAACTTGATTGGTTATTTCCTATTGATGTAAAGGTCCATGCCTATAAGGTGCTTTATGGGGAGGAGAACTACCAGGAATTAAGTATATACTATGATCAAGAGATCCCCTAGAAGGTGGTATTTTAGAAGGAAAATCAACCATAAAACAATCCTTATAGGAATCCATAAATGATTTATGTGTATCAGGAAGTGTATGTGTATAATCGACTATGTTATTGACAAAAACAATATATGAACTGTAGCATTTCTGAAATGCATGTTTTACTTAAGTATGACTAATTAATGGAAATGGTGGAAGTCATGTATTGCAGACAAACAAATATCCTGATTTTTAAACTTAAAACTCAAGGTGTGTGTATGATAATCAATGCATGGGTTATAATGGTGACGAAAAGGCATACCAAGTATAACATCATAGGATTGCAAAGGAGCAATTAAGAATGTGTGTTCATCCATGTATGAACCTATACAAATTTGAACATTATGCACTTCACTTGTAACATTATATCTATTTCCTCGGAATGCAGCCTTAACCTTATACATAGAAGGAAGTGGGGTTAATTGGAGATCTTTGACTAATATGTGAGAAATAAAGTCATGCGAACTACCATCATCATGTAAAATATTAACAACTTTACCATTAATAGTACCTTGCATGCAAAGTAAAGAATGGATAGAAATTGCATTACCCAAGGTACTTAGATCCTGCTCCAATGCTTCTTCGGTCCAATCAGGTTGAATGTCTTCCAATTGAATGTCTTCCAATTGAATGTCTTCAGGAACCACCTCCATGCTATGTACTTGAGCTCCAACAGGTTTCATTTGGTTATTTTGGAACCTACATTTAGCTTTAGTATGACCAAACTTACCACAATTCCAACAAGTGATACAGGCCCTCTTTTGTTGGGCATCCATCATCGTAGTTTGAAGGGTTGGAGGTTTGGTAGGGTGTAAGGGGGTTGTCTTGGGTATTGATGAGAAAGTGGATTGAGGAGGGCGTTGAAAAATAGGTGGCTGTTGAAAAGTAGGTGGATGTTGAGAAAGAGGAGAAGAAAAAGTAGAAAAGAGATGCTTGAAGGGAAAATTGGGTTTGATTGGTTGTGGTCATTGACGTGTTTGTTGTAAGCGGATGGACTTGGTGATGGATTGAAACTCTTTCTCAGCATTATGTGCAAAAGAAATAGCTTCATAGAGGGTCGTCGGATGTAGGGTGTTGAGCTTAGCTTGGATTCCCATCTCCAAACCATCTTCATATTTCCATTGTAAAGTATCTTCAGGAATCGTTTCAAGCAAATGAATAAGTAATAATCGTTGCCGAAAATGTTCAGTATAGGTAGAAACAGTATCTCCATCTTTCCATCCAAAAGTTGTCCATGAGTGACGTGCATGTAAGTGAAACTGAGGAAGGAAGGACTTGTTGATCTTGTCTTGAAATGCTTCCCATGTGGTGGGGCGGTTCGTGCTATGGCACAAAACATTCCACCATAACTAAGCCTTTCCCACTAAATAGTTTGTTACAAATTTCACTTTTTCATTTTTAGAATAGGATTCATCAGAATAGAAATCATCAAACTGAGATAGCCATGAGAGAACAAATTGGCCATCTTTTCGCCCATCGAATCGTGAAAATTAGAAATTTTTGGCACCAATCTTGGACTATGTGCCTTGTTCTTGGGCGGTGATAATGGCTTTCACTACTCGAACTAGGTTATTGTCATCGCTTTGTAGCTGTTGGAGTGCAGCATCACGTTCTTTTATTTCATTTTGGGCATGTTGGAGTTCATGCCGTGTCACATAATCCTAGTAGGAGATGGTTGAACCACGCCTTAAGAGA
This sequence comes from Ceratopteris richardii, assembly GCA_020310875.1. Lineage (NCBI taxonomy): Eukaryota > Viridiplantae > Streptophyta > Polypodiopsida > Polypodiales > Pteridaceae > Ceratopteris > Ceratopteris richardii. Next base: position 31,155,023 of record CM035431.1, read on the forward strand.
GAGGATTAGGAAGTAATCCTCAACCATGGCTTTTGGGGCAAGTGGTTAGCCCATCATACTCCTAACCGGGAGGTTGTGAGTTCAATTCCCAACATTGGTATCAGAGCCTAGTTGAGAAATTGGGCGAGACGGAGGTTCGTGCCTCATTCGTGGGCACTTGGAAAAAGCACTTATCTATGGTGAGTGTGAAATTGGCCTTGGATGAAGGCGCATGGACATTTGGGCACCCATGGAGGGTGGGATAGGTCCAAAACTCCATGCGCCTTCATCCAAGGCCAATTTCACACTCACCATAGATAAGTGCTTTTTCCAAGTGCCCACGAATGAGGCACGAACCTCCGTCTCTCCCAATTTCTCAACTAGGCTCTAATACCAATGTTGGGAATTGAACTCACAACCTCCCGGTTAGGAGTACGATGGGCTAACCACTTGCCCCAAAAGCCATGGTTGAGGATTACTTCCTAATCCTCTCTCTTAAGGCGTGGTTCAACCATCTCCTACTAGGATTATGTGACATTCCTTCCCCCTTAGACTGAGCATTGAGGACAATGCTCAGTCTAAGGGGGAAGGAATGTCACATAATCCTAGTAGGAGATGGTTGAACCACGCCTTAAGAGAGAGGATTAGGAAGTAATCCTCAACCATGGCTTTTGGGGCAAGTGGTTAGCCCATCGTACTCCTAACCGGGAGGTTGTGAGTTCAATTCCCAACATGCCGCAAAAGCTCTAATTGTTGCTTGATTGATACCCCAGGTAGGGGTGAGGAACTAAAATCATCGATATTTTGAGTAGGGTCCATGGCCTTATGTAGAGATCCAAAACCTAGGTCTGGACCGGACGGTTGAGATGGACGTCGAATCGCGAACGGAATGAACGTCGTGAATCGCAATCAAACGCCGAAACCACCTCCATGAACGCCTTGGCTCTGATACCACTATTGACGCCCGGATCCCGTAGATGCACAAACGCAGAGGATAGTACAGAAACACAATCACAAAAAAGTACGCAGAGATAGAAAGAGACAAGAGACGACACCAGATTGGGTACAATCTCCCCCCACATACTCTAATGGACAACTCTATCAGAGCATGTGTATTTATAGGAAATTCATATTACATCCTGAATAGAAGATACATGAGGGCCGCACTTCCAAAAGTGTGTTTTTCTTTACTTACAAATTCGTAATTTTCTATTTTTACAAAAACGTCGCTTTCTGAAGCGATCCATTATTTTTTTACAAAAATAACTAAAAATACTTTCTTCTAAAAGTATTCTTCTAAATATCTCCACGAATATTTGAATAAGTCCATGCATGTTCACACCCTCATGGATCTTCACCTGCTAAATCAAAACAAAAAACACATTAAAATCCTCGAGGCATTAAACCTTCATTCCAAATATTCCATAAAGTATAACAGCTTGCATAAGCACTGTGATAGTGTGTTCGGAGGCCGAAACGAGCTCAGACCGCGATTTCAGCATGACACGACAAAGTTGTTTTGATCTCCTAATCACCTTGAGTATGCATACCAAATTTTGTGTGATTTTGAGACTATGACCGGAGGGGTGTTGACGATGCCCTAGATGAAGGAGTGACCTACTCTGATACCAATCATTGGAGTTCGACGTCTGTGGAAGCACGTGAACAACACAAGGAGGAAGAAGAAGCTTGGAGCACAACACACAAGACTAAATGTATTACCACTAGAATGTACAAAGATAAGTCGCTATTAGGGCAATAGGCATATATATATAAGCCAGGGGAAAAAAACCTCCTAAAGAGGGAAAAAAGTGCCCCGACGGTTGCAAGAAACTAAGGATTACGACCACCACATGCTAAAGAGATGAATCTCCTCCCAACCTTATGCTTGTATATATAGTTGCTCAAATCAACGAGGACCACAAATGTAACTAGAGTCCACAAGTGCATGTGCAATCTCCACTCATTTCATATCTTCCAGTAGAGTCCACCACTGGCTGGAGTGATCTCGACCACTGCTTTAGTACCTTCCACTAGAGTCCACTAGTGGTTGTTGACTCGCCACTCGGGTTAAGTCTCCTTGGACTCAAGTTATCTCACGTTAACTTGAGTTAGAAGGCTCTAGAGCTCCTTCGACAAAACTCTCTTGCCATGCTCCCCATGGGGGTTGAACCCAAGACCTCCACATTTATGTGTTCCTCGAGTAGCTTTGATGTGAACCTTTTCCCTATACATGGGCACTTTTTACTTTAGTGCTGGCTAGAGTTTTTTTCCCCATGTTATCACATACTTGATACTCTCATATGTGGTGGTACTTTGTACTTAGGGATATTATTCAGCTCCTACTTCAGTTCAGTTCATCGATCAATAGAGAGAGCTATTCCAGCCATCGTCTTCTCCGTGTGTCTTGCTGCATTTGTGCTCCTTGTGTGTGCTTCTTGTGTGTCTCTCGCACTTCTACACACACCCAACAGTGGTATCAGAGCAGGGTCAGCTTCTTCTCAAGTTTCGGTTTTTCGCGTCGCGGTGCGTGCACACTTTAATAGTGCAAATCGACTTTGGAGCATAGAAGTGTGTATTTCAACAGCCCGGAAACATTTCCAACAGGTGCGCTTGGGTTTTACCCCCATTTCAAAGCCATTCGTGCAGTCAGAATCGCCATCAGAGTGACGGTTTGTGAGCTGAAATTTCAGCACTCATTTCAGTTTTCGTCGAAGTGAAGATTTTGTCACATTCTTGTTCCTTAGTGAAATGGCGGGCAGCAATGACTTGTTTGGCATGCTTCAAGCTGAAGATAAGCTTGATGGGACCAACTATCCGATGTGTTCTTACATGATGAAGCACATTCTTGTTGCAAAACAGCTTTGGAACATAGTGGCAGATGTAGATCGAAGACCGGCAGGTGCTTCTACTTCACAGTCTACTGTCACAGATGGAGCTTCTTCTTCGAGTACAGTGGTTTCTCCTTCTCCACCTACACAGGAGCAGCTTGGATGGGATGGAAAAGATGCTCAAGCTCATGCTTTGATTGCGCTTTCAGTGAAGCATCATATAGTTCCACACATTCGGTCATGTTCTACATCACGACAGGCATGGGACACTCTTGCTTCTTTGTATGCCGTGCGTAATGAAGCACGTGTTGCATACTTGAGGAAGCAACTTGAGGATGTATGTATGGCTGAAAATGAGTCAGTGGATGTGTATGTGACACGCATCAAGGACTTGAAAGAGCAATTGGCAAACATAGATGAGATCATTCCGGATGCATCACTCATTTCTACATTGTTGAAAGGATTACCGGAATCTTTTCAAAGCTTTGCTACTACACTTCGTTTGGTTGCAAAAGGAAATCCTAACATGTATGCATTTGATGAGGTTGTGTCTCTTCTTTTGCAAGAAGAGCAATCTAGAGTGAATAGGAGTGGTTTGATTGAAGGAACGCAAGCACTTGCTATCTCACAAAAGGGGAAAAGCAAGTATGGTTCAGCTTTTGGTTCATCAAAACCAAAGCCTCAAGCTTCCTCTTCCACTCATTCCTCTAATGATGGTGATTTGCAAAAGAATAAGAGATGCAAATACTGCCGGAAGGCTGGTCATACTATTGATGAGTGTAGAAAGTTTGCTAAACGCAATGAAAAGAAGAAGGAATCGGGCATGTCTATTGCTGAAAATTCAGCAAATGCAAAGAATGATGAAACTAACATGACTCAAGATTTTTGGGCATGTGTTGTTACATGTCATTATGATGCTTCTTTACATTCTAAATGTGTGGTTGTGAGTGAGGCTGATTCAGATCGGTTCTTTGATAGTGGTGCTTCAAAGCACATAACATCATGCAAAAGATTTTTTGCCTCTTTGAAAGATGCACCTAAAGGAGGACATGTGGTGTGTGCAAACAATGCCTCTTATCCTATCATTGGAGTAGGAGAAATTGAGCTTACGGCTGCAAATGGAGGTGTGATTCTCTTGAAAAATGCATTGTATGTGCCCGGTATCAAGAAGAACTTAATTTCAGTTCTGTTGATTGCCAAAGCTGGAGTTCATGTACACTTTGTTGATGATAAGTGTATGGTTCATGATTTCAGCAATGGCGATGTTATCGTGATGTCCGGTACGTTATGTAATGGTTTGTATCGCATGGATACATACAAGAGGGCTGCCTCGAATGCCTTAGTTGCTCATACTTCTTCCATGGCTGAAATGGAGCTTTGGCATGCTCATTTTGGTCATTTAAACTTCAATAGTTTGCTCTACTTGCAAAAGAAGGACATGGTTATTGGCTTGCCTACACTTGAGTCCATTGAAAAGCATGCATGTGAAGGTTGCATTCTTGGAAAAATGCATCGTGCTTCTTTTCCAAAAGATAGTCACACACACACTACAAGAAAATTGCAACTTGTTCATAGTGATGTATGTGGTCCCGTCAAGACTCCATCTTTTGGGAAGCATGTATATTTTGTTACCTTCATTGATGATGCTACTCGCCATACATGGGTGTATCCTATGAAAGCAAAGAATGAGGTATTTTCTTGCTTCAAAGCATTTTTAGCTATGGCTAAAAATTTTTCTTCACAAAAGCTTTTGACTCTACGCACGGATCGTGGTGGTGAATACATGTCACATGAGTTTAATGCTTTTCTTCGTGAAAGAGGTATTTCACACCAATGTACGGTGCCATATACACCTCAACAAAATGGTGTTGCCGAGCGTAAAAATAGAACTCTACTTGAAATGGCACGATGTATGATTAAAGGAAAGCATCTTCCTCATAAATTTTGGATGGAAGCGGTCATGTGTGCAAATTATGTGTTGAATCGCTGCCCTACAAAAGCATTGAGAGTCATCACTCCTTATGAGGCTTGGAATGGTCATAGGCCTATGGTTAGTCATATGCGTGTGTTTGGTTGTTTGGCATATGCTCTTGTGCCATCACAACAACGTCACAAACTTGATGACAAGGCAAAGAAATGTATATTTGTTGGTTATAGTGTTGAAAGTAAGGGATATCGGTTGTACCATCCATTGACGAACACAATTATTGTGAGTCGAGATGTGGTATTTGCTGAAAATTCAGTTTTCCCTCTACTTGAATGCAAAAAACTGCCAACAGTTAGCTCACAAGATGTGTTCGATACACTCATGCCTTTGTTCCAAAATGGTGCGCTTGACTATGGCCATGTAGACCAGCCAACTGAGGTTCAAAGGGCTGAAAAATTCCAGCCAAATAGGGCTGAAAAATTCCAGCCAAATAGGGCTGAAAATGCAGAGAATTTCCAGCTCAATATGGCTGAAAAAATTCAGCCAAAAATTGCCAAAACTGTTGGAAATTTTCAGCCACATATGGCTGAACATTTGCATTCAAATATGGCTGAAACTGAGCACGAAATTCAGCCCACGCATGATGTACATATTGAAGATGTTTTACATAATGAACGCATGTCTATCAAGAGTGCACAATCTATGCCAAAGTGGCTGAAACAAACTTTGCAGGACAGCAAATTGAGTGCACCTTTACTTGGTAGAACAAGATCAAGCTCTCACCATGCATCAAGTAATTTTGTGGATTATTCTCTTATTGCTACAGCATGTAATGAAGAGCCACTTTCTTTTGAAGATGCATGTGACGATCCACAATGGATGAGTGCTATGCAATCAGAAATGGATTCCATACATAGGAATGGTACTTGGGAGTTATGTGAATTGCCAAAAGGAAAGAATGTCATTGGCACAAAGTGGGTTTATAAGATTAAGAGAAAATCTGATGGTAGCATTGATCGCTACAAAGCTAGATTGGTTGCCAAAGGATATGCACAACAATATGGCATTGACTATGAGGAAACTTTTGCACCTACTTCACGCATGACTACCATTCATACCGTGGTTGCATTGGGTGCCCATCGAGGTTGGAAAGTGCATCAATTGGACATAAAAACAGCCTTCTTGAATGGAGATTTGCAAGAAGAGGTTTATGTGAAGCAACCTCCTGGATTTGCTATGAAAGGGAAAGAGCATATGGTTTGTCGCTTGCATAAAGCCTTGTATGGTCTCAAGCAAGCTCCACGTGCATGGCATGACAAAATACATAAGCACTTGATTGCTCTTGGCTTCACATGTAGTCCGATTGAAAGCACACTCTATGTATGCAAAAATGGGGCTGATCTTATAGTACTTGTTCTTTATGTTGATGACATACTCTTGACTGGGTCATGTGATGCAAAACTTGACATTCTTATGGCTGATTTGCATCATACTTTTGATGTCACTTATCTTGGTCTTTTGAGCTACTATCTTGGCATCCAGTTTGTATCCGTTGAGGGGGGAATTGTTATGCATCAAGCAAAGTATGTTGAAAAACTACTTCAGCGTTTTGACTTTGAGGATTGTAAGCCAGTTTCCACACCAGTTGAGACAGGATTCAGGTTCTCAGTTGAGGATTCTAGTGATGCATTTGACACTTCTCTTTATCAGCAAGCTGTGGGATGTCTTATATATGCATGCAACACAAGGCCGGATATATAGTATGCACTTTCCCAGTTGAGTCGATTCATGCATAGCCCTGGCACTGAGCATTGGCAAGCGGTGAAACGTGTGTTTAGATATCTTCGAGGCACTTTGAGCTTAGGTCTCTTTTATGGCAAAGATGTTCAGCCATGCTTGCATGCTTTTACAGATAGTGATTGGGCTGGTTGTTATGATACTCGCGTGTCCACTAGTGGTAATTGCTTTTTCCTTGGAGACTCATGCATATCTTGGTTGAGTAAGAAGCAACCTATAGTGGCGACATCAAGTTGTGAAGCTGAGTACAGGGCAGTTTTCACAGCGACAGTGGAGTGTATATGGCTGAGACGCCTATTGATGGATCTTTGCATGGAGATTGATGCTGCTATGCATATTCTCACAGATAGTTAGAGTGCTTTGGCTGTTGCTCGAAACCCAGTGTTTCATGCACGGACCAAACATATTGAGGTGCATTATCACTATGTGAGAGAGCGCCTTCATGCAGGAGATATTGATTTGGTATATGTGCCTACACAAGATAATGTGGCAGACATATTCACCAAAGCTCTTCCACGGGAACATTTTGAAGCTTTTCGCAAAGCTTTAGGCTTATTACCTTGTGGGGGCTGATCTGTCACTCCCTGTATGTGTTCACATCATTCGCTCCAGGGGGGTTTATTACATTTATGTGTTCCTCGAGTAGCTTTGATGTGAACCTTTTCCCTATACATGGGCACTTTTTACTCTAGTGCTGGCTAGAGGTTTTTTCCCCATGTTACCACATACTTGATACTCTCATATGTGGTGGTACTTTGTACTTAGGGATATTATTCAGCTCCTACTTCAGTTTAGTTCCTCGATCAATAGAGAAAGCTATTCCAGCGATCGTCTTCTCCGTGTGTCTTGCTGCATTTGTGCTCCTTGTGTGTGCTTCTTGTGTGTCTCTCGCACTTCTATACACACCCAACATTAACCACTAGGCTAAGAGGATTACTTGATTAAAAGAGCACATGAACTTATGCTTAAGTCTAGTCTTGAGATCTTCGGCTGTACACACAAATGACCGAATGGTGTCTGATTTTAGATCAGTCTGAACCGGCTCGACCCTTAGATCATAGACTTACTTTATTACATTCTTCCCCCCTTGGAAAAAACTTTTTTCCTCGAAAATAAAGCTATATATAATAGCCGTAGGCAACCCCCGAGCCTCATGTTCTTAAACCGGAAGAACATGGTCATGTTCTAAAACTGGAAGAACATGTCTCATCTCTCTGGTGGCATCCCTACCCAAATGATTCAAAACATTGTCTCGCTCTGATACCAATGCAAGAAACTAAGGATTACGACCACCACGTTGTCGGAAAGTTTTCAACTTTCCAGTTGATGACTAGATAAAATAAAATTAACTTAATTGGTGAATTCTAACCTTTTATATCACTGTTGATTAGTTGTTCTAGATTGAATTAACTACTTTTGAACTGTTTGCAGGTACAAGAAATGATAAAGAATACATGTTCATATTAGGGTTTACTCTAATTTCATATTTAATGAGTTGTTTTATTCATACATTCAAGAATCATGGGTATTTAACCCTAGGATTTCATAAGTTGATATGATTTTATGTCAGTTGGGTTAATCCACAGGGTCTCAAAAGATTCTAATGGGTTAATGCTAGGGTTTATTTAAGTGTTAATGGATTAATGATAGGGTTTCTGAAGGGTTTTTAGTAGGTTTTCTAGGGTTTTAGTATGTTTCAAGGGCTAGAATAGTTGTTATTCAAATACATTAATCTATATATTAAATATTTATGTATTAAAAATTAAATTATGCTATTAATAATTACTTTAATCATATGTGTGCATTTAAATACTAAGGTTCTAATTAATTAAATTCTTATCCTAAGCTTAACTTACCTAATTTATTTAATTAAGAAATTTAGGGTAATTGAATTAAAATTATAAGTCAAGTGGATAAATAACTAGTGGTCTATATGGATGCTAGAAAAAAAGAATGGTATGTGAGTAATGTGGAATTAAAGTGAAAATGAGTGGTCTGAAAGGAAGATGCACTTAAAGTGAAAAAGTTGGTTAATGAAAAGGAATGGTGAGAATTAGTGTAGATGAAAAGAGAGGTGAAAGTAAGTTATGTGAGAAAAGTCAATTTAAAGTATGGTGGGTTAAAGGATGGATGGGAAATAAAGTAGGAAACCAAAATAGTGGTATAGAGAGGATTTGTGTGCGTATATATATGTATGCTTTGATCATGAATTCCTAATGTTTCTTTGCAGGTAATTTTTCCTCCTCCTTATTTCCTTGTGAATAGTGTAGAGAGAGAGGTAGAAAATGTTAGTTTCCCTTCTCTTGATGGATGCACGTAGACCTGCGCAGAGAGTTAAACTAGGAGAGAGAATTATTTTAAGAGTGAGAAAGAGAAATGAATTCCCTTTTTTTTTGGGTGCTGTAGACCATGGCATTATGCACGCGAATATCAAGCTTGAAAACCTTCTTCTTCCTCATCATGGCTGCAGCTACAATGACATAAAACTTTGCGATTTCGGATCTGCTCAGTTCTTGGCCGCCAGGGAGAGGAAAAGTGCCCGCCGTAGATTATGTACTTTATCATACGTTGCACCTGAGATAATCCAGGCAGCCATTAATAGTGAAGAAGATTGCGTGGACCAGAAGCGTGACTAATGGAGCTTGGGAGTGCTACTTTAGTTACTGGTCTTCTGGAGGTTTCCATTTGTAGTCAACACGCTCAAGGAACTCCTCGACTCGATAAGACATGACTTGGCTCATGATGACTGGTTGGACAATCATTTTTAGCATATGTTCCATCTCGAGGTTTCCTTTCTCATACGAGATCTATTAAGGAAGATGATACAGTTGGATCCTCTGAAAAGACCATATGCTCAGTCTCTCCTAATGCATCCATGGATGAAGTATAATGGCCTCGCCAGCAACGTCGCTCCCAATTAATCGCGGGCGTTTGAGCATTTGTTTTGTAAAAGCTGTAGCAGCCCTACGTCTTAGTCTTCACAGAACTCCATTCCAGAACCCGCAGATCAGGCGAGTGCTTGATCTATAGACGAGTCGGAGAGAGAAGAAACGAGATTACTGCTTTTGTAATTCTTACGTTCCTTGTTGTGGATCCGTCATTATTCCCCATATCGAGAGAGGTACAGAGTGTTGGTGCAAACAAGCTTTAACACTTGGCTTTGTCTTGTACCTTAAAGAATCAACATAAGGCTTGGACTATTGGAACCTTGGAAAGATAAAGTTTGAACCCATGAAAGATACATTTGAACCATAGAAACAGATGCTTAATTGATTATTACTCTTTACCCAATGTAAAAGTCAATATGACTTAATCAATTATGTAATCACACCTACTAGACTAGAGTCGTGGAAAAAGTAGATGATCTAGTTGAGGGAATATCTCCCTAAGTCTAGTAGAGAGAATCAAGGGAACCTTAATTTGAATTCAAATTCAAATTTGTTCAAAATTCCTATAAAAGAGCTATGTAAAAGTCGCGGGTTAGTAACACTCTTCCCGAGGCTAATCCAAGCAGATCATAGAGTGTGTGAGAGCTACTACTTAGCCTACACCTCTGAGTACCATTGGGCATTACATATCTTGCCAATGGGAATGTACATTTGATAGATTCACTACATATACTCATAGTCATTATCTCTGTGTTTTCTCTGAGTGACTACCTCCAAGTCTGTCAACTTCAACAGGGCATATCTCAAGATCTACTGAACCAAATTGGATGATCCAGGGCTCATTGGAACCAGCTCAAAGCATTCTATAACACTACAAAATTTCAAGTCATTCTATTCAGCCAATTGGGAGAAATCTCAGTCGAAGCAGACACTGGTATTTTTCTGAGTAGCTCCTAAAAAGTCGGGGGTGTCTCTGATTTTGCTAAAGATCATGCTCAGTGTATAGTTTGTTATTTGGAGTTATTTAACTTGCTAATGGTAGCTTGTTAAGTTAATTTAATACTCCCAGAAGGAATTAAACCAATTGCAAGTGTGCTGGTCACACTGAGCTTAGGACTGAGCAGGTATCAATACAGGAATAGAAAGTTTTTGGAGTTGTGAAGGTTCAAAATCATCTGTTTTGATTTGATCATTACTCAATCATTTTGTAAAGCACATATATAGTTTCTTGGAGTCATTTGGAAGCTCAAGGAGTCTCCTAACCATATCTGAAAAGAAAAGAGGGCAGGTGTAAAGCAGGTCTAGCAGCACCAACTTGATCTTCTGATTGTACCCAGCCATCACATCCAACAGTGGTATCAGAGCAAAACAAGGTAATCATGGGTGATGGTTTCCCTTCCTTCATTGACAAATTGGATAGAAATAATTACCAGGCTTGGTCATTGAGAATGAAGACTTATCTACAAGGAAGAAGCTTGTATGGATACATATCAGGAGATGAGGAGTTGCCCTCATTCAAAACCAGAGGCCTACCTACAAAGGATGAGCATGAGAGACTTAATCAATGGTGTGCTAAAGATGCTTTGGCAAGGTCATATCTTCTAAACTCTATCTCTGATTTTCTTCTACCTCATGTTAGGAACTGTAAGACTTCCCAAGAGACTTGGGAAACCTTGTCAACATACTTCTCATCAAGCACAAGGGCCAGAAAGAATCAGCTATGGATTGAGTTTACAACCCTCAGGAAGCAACCAAAACAATGTGTCTCAGATTTTGTCACCAAAGTCAAAGACATTGCAGATCAACTTGCAAGTGTTGGAGAAGAAATTGAAGAAGAGCAAATAGTCAGACAAGTGATCAGTGGACTCAAAGCAGATGACAAGTGGGAAAGCTTTACCACTGCAATGGACTTGTACATGGACATCCAAGCACCTGATCTAACAACTCTGATTGGACAACTCTTTACACATGAAGCAAAGATCACAAAGAATGGAGAGCAATCAAAAGGTAACAATCCCTCTGCCCTATATACAGATAAGAAGTCTAAAGACAAGGGTAAAAGCAAGAAGGTTGATGAAGAAGGATCCACCTCCCAAGCAAACTATGCAGAGAGAGGTAGATCATCTAGAGGTAGGGGCAGAGGAGGTAAGTCAGGTAGGGGGAGACCCTATAATCAATCTCCATGCAATATTTGTGGCTTGTCTAACCATACTACAGATGAATGCTACAAGAACTACAAGAATCAAAGAGGAAGAGGTCACCAAAGAGGAGGATACTCTCAAGGCAGAGGCAGGTTCAATCAATCTCAAGGCTACCATGGCTACAACAATAATTACAACAATAACTACAACAATAGCTACAATCACAATGGCAATTATCAAGGAGGATACAGGAACAGAAAGGATTACAATAATTATGCAGAGGATCAAGATGATTCCTTGTTGATTATGAACATGACATCTAAATCAGGTATCAATGATGATCATTTGTTCTATATTGATTCAGGTTGCTCTAACCATGTAGCTGGGAATGTTGCCTTACTCTCTGATTTGGAAGAACCTAAAGGCAAGCACCAAGTGCAGACAGGTGATGACACTAAACATTCAGTGGTTAAAGTAGGTAATGTCAAAACAAGTGATGGTAATCAGAATTTGCTAAGCAGAGTATTGTATGTCCCAACAATCACCAAGAACCTGATGAGTGTAGGTCAGATTGTTGAAAAAGGTCTACAGGTCAGGTTCACTCAACATGGTGCATATGTGGAGGATCCAAGACATGGATTCAGAAGGATAGCCAAGGGAGAGAAATCGGGTAGACTATTTACCTTTGAACTTGAGGATACTAAGAATATTGCCTTGTACAACTATAAGGACCAAACCCTATCAGAATTGGAGATGTGGCACAAAAGATTAGGTCACATTGGAGAAAGGACCATAAAGCAAATGAGTAGAGATCAATGTGTGCTTGGGATACCTAATGTATCCAAGCAACACATGATATACAAGTGTGGGGCTTGTCAGTTTGGTAAGTCACACAGATTGCCATACACCAAGAAAGGATTTATGCATGAAGACTACTTGGAATTGGTGCATACAGATGTGTGGGGACCAAGCAAGGAGCCATCCATATCTGGATCAAGGTACTATGTATCTTTTATTGATGACTATAGCAGATGGACTGTCTTGTACTTCATGAAACATAAAGATGAAGTATTTAATTGTTTCAAAAGGTATCTTGCATTAGTTGAGAATCAAACAGGTAGACATTTGAAGAGACTAAGGTCAGATGGTGGTGGAGAATACTTCTCCAATGACTTTGAAGACTTCTTGCAGGAAAGAGGCATCAAGAGGGAGATTACCACAAGGTACTCACCTGAACAAAATGGGGTAGCTGAAAGAAGGAATAGACTCATTGTGGAGACAGCTAGGTCTATGCTTAATGAGAAAAAACTACCAAATTATCTTTGGGCAGAGAGTGTATCTACTGCCACATACTTAATAAACAGGTTGCCATCAAAGACACTTGATGGAATGACACCCTATGAGGCTTGGCATGGTAAGAGACCATCTCTGGATCATTGCAAGATCTTTGGGTGTGTTGCATATGTGCATATTCCCTCACAAGTAAGGGGAAAGCTAGACCCTAAGGCTGAAAAGTGTATCTTTATTGGTTATGACTTGAGTCAGAAAGGATACAGGTTCTATAACCCCTCAAACAAAGGCTTCAAGGTAAGCAGAGATGTCATCTTTGATGAAAATGATTCATGGTATGATAATGAGTGCAGGAAAGTTAGCCTAGCTTATGATATGGAAGAAGACTTTCCAAAGCTTGTCAGGCAAGAACCAACTCAGAATGAGGACACAAGCTCAGATGATGAAGACACCATCAACATTGAAGAATTCAAAGCTTGGAAATCCAAAGGGAAGATGAAGATGAAGCAACTTGAAGACAATCCAGAATCCTCAACTCAAGCTATGAGGAGATCTTCAAGGGAAAAGAAGAAACCTATTAGGTATGGGTATGATACTTCACTTGTAACCAAGCACTCTGTATATCTTGCAAAGGATATCTTGAATGAAGAACCAGGTACATTTGAGGAAGCTATTACTAAACCAGAGTGGAAGGAAGCAATGGATGAAGAAATGGAGGCTCTCAAGGAGAGTGATACTTGGGACTTGGTACCCAAGAAGGACTCCATGAAGGTGATAGGATCCAGATGGATCTACAAACTCAAGAGGAACTCAGATGGTACAATAAGCACGTACAAAGCTAGGTTGGTAGCCAAGGGTTTTGCACAAACCCAAGGCATTGATTATGATGAGACATTTTCTCCTGTGGCAAAGATGCCAACTATCAGAATTATGGTGAGTGTAGCTGCATCCAAGAATTGGAACATGTACCAATTGGATGTAAAGAATGCATTCTTGAATGGATGGATATCTGAAGAGGTCTACATGTCACAACCACCTGGCTATGAGGATCCCAATAAGGTAAATCATGTTTGCAAATTGAAGAAGGCTCTGTATGGATTGAAGCAGGCACCTAGAGCATGGAATTACAGGTTGACAACCTATCTCTTGGATCAAGGATTTGTGATGAGTAAAGCAGATACTTCATTATTTATAAAGAAGAACAATTCAGAGGTAATATACTTGTGTGTCTATGTTGATGACATCATTATTACAGGGAATGATGTTCAAGGAATTAGACACATCAAAGGTCAAATGATGAAGGAATTCAAGATCAATGATCTTGGATTATTGAAGTACTTCCTAGGGCTTGAATTGGTCTACACAAATTCAGGTATATTCATTACTCAGAAGAAGTACATTCAGGACATGGTCAAGAAGTTTAATTTGCAGGAAGCTAAAGTCTCAAACATTCCTATGGAGGTCAACCACAAACTCAGTGCACATGAAGGAGAAGAACTCAAGGATATTACAGGTTACCAAAGTTTGGTAGGTAGTCTTAATTATGCTACCTTAACCAGGATTGATATCTCATATGGTGTTAGTGTACTTAGCCAATTTATGCATAAGCCAAGAGTACCACATTTGGAGGCAGCCAAGAAGATAGTAAAGTACCTAAAGGGAACACAAAATCATGGTTTGTATTATCCATATTCATCAGACATTGACATCAAGGTATACTCAGATGCAGATTGGGCAGGTTGCAAGGATGACAGGAGGAGTACATCTGGTTACATATGTTTTGCAGGTGATAAACCAATTTCTTGGTCATCCAAGAAACAACCCACAGTGGCTCTATCTTCTACTGAGGCAGAATACAGAGGGCTAGCTAATGCCACTCAAGAAGCCATATGGTTGAAGCTACTATACTCAGAATTGGGGCTGTACACAAGGTCACCTATCATATTTGGTGATAACACAAGTTCACTTCACTTAGCAGCTAATCCTGTGTATCATGCTAGGACAAAACACATAGAGGTTCATTACCACTATGTGAGGGAGAAACTACTTAGCAAGGAAATCCAATTATCATATGTGTCTACTAATATTCAATGTGCAGATTTGCTTACAAAAGCTTTGGATGGGAGCAAGCTATGCAGGTTTAAATCCATGATAGGATTGCAGGATATCATTGAAGACTAAAGATGAAGACTCAAGCAAGTGTTTGGCTTGAGGGGGAGCTGTTGGTGCAAACAAGCCTTAACACTTGGCTTTGTCTTGTACCTTAAAGAATCAACATAAGGCTTGGACTATTGGAACCTTGGAAAGATAAAGTTTGAACCCATGAAAGATACATTTGAACCATAGAAACAGATGCTTAATTGATTATTACTCTTTACCCAATGTAAAAGTCAATATGACTTAATCAATTATGTAATCACACCTACTAGACTAGAGTCGTGGAAAAAGTAGATGATCTAGTTGAGGGAATATCTCCCTAAGTCTAGTAGAGAGAATCAAGGGAACCTTAATTTGAATTCAAATTCAAATTTGTTCAAAATTCCTATAAAAGAGCTATGTAAAAGTCGCGGGTTAGTAACACTCTTCCCGAGGCTAATCCAAGCAGATCATAGAGTGTGTGAGAGCTACTACTTAGCCTACACCTCTGAGTACCATTGGGCATTACATATCTTGCCAATGGGAATGTACATTTGATAGATTCAATACATATACTCATAGTCATTATCTCTGTGTTTTCTCTGAGTGACTACCTCCAAGTCTGTCAACTTCAACAGGGCATATCTCAAGATCTACTGAACCAAATTGGATGATCCAGGGCTCATTGGAACCAGCTCAAAGCATTCTATAACACTACAAAATTTCAAGTCATTCTATTCAGCCAATTGGGAGAAATCTCAGTCGAAGCAGACACTGGTATTTTTCTGAGTAGCTCCTAAAAAGTCGGGGGTGTCTCTGATTTTGCTAAAGATCATGCTCAGTGTATAGTTTGTTATTTGGAGTGATTTAACTTGCTAATGGTAGCTTGTTAAGTTAATTTAATACTCCCAGAAGGAATTAAACCAATTGCAAGTGTGCTGGTCACACTGAGCTTAGGACTGAGCAGGTATCAATACAGGAATAGAAAGTTTTTGGAGTTGTGAAGGTTCAAAATCATCTGTTTTGATTTGATCATTACTCAATCATTTTGTAAAGCACATATATAGTTTCTTGGAGTCATTTGGAAGCTCAAGGAGTCTCCTAACCATATCTGAAAAGAAAAGAGGGTAGGTGTAAAGCAGGTCTAGCAGCACCAACTTGATCTTCTGATTGTACCCAGCCATCACATCCAACACAGAGTGGCGCAGGAGAAAGTCGTAGAGAAAGCGAGAAAGGGAGAGAATTAGAGTCTCGGGTTGCTGACAGAGATTGTAGGAAGTGCTAGGGAGAGATAGATTCATATGCACACCTCTAGGTCTTGTGCTTGAAATCAAGCCACTAATCATCGGAGAAGGCCAATATTGGTTGTTCTGAGCACGATTTAGTGTCTTGCTCCGCTTCTGTTATCTTTCATCTTTCACATATTTCAAGAACAAGGATGTCAAATATCTGCAAGGCACTCTCCGCTACATTCGTTATCATCATCTTCCTTTTGGTCGCCTTTTTCCTTTCTCCTATCTAAGAGCGGAAGCGTTAATGTGTGGCTTTCTTAGTCTTTTCACATGTGTTTTTTCTGATCCCATCATCGGAAGTGAAAACTATCAAAGATGCATTCAATCAATTCCCACGTTTGTGAATATGTTTAGCATGATTTTTTTAACAATAGATTAGCATATGTTGATGTTAGTTTATGAGAGAATGAAAATATCCAAGTGAAATTATGTAAAAGTATGGATGTTATGAATGTATGTATACATAAGTAAATGCATAAAAGAGTGAGTTATTTTGTGTTAGCCTAAGTTCAAGGTTACAAATGCATGTTAGCATGTATGAGTATACATGTGAAGCATGTGCATTCATAAGAGAAGTCTAAGTATATGAATATGTATTTGTCAATATGACTTAAGTGTAGGAATGCATGTGTATCCATGTAGAATGTTAGTTTACATGAATTGATGTATATGCATGAGTTAATGAATGTGTGCATGTTAATGCATGTTAGTCAATATTAATTAATTAATACATTTGCATGGTTATATGTATTTAAAAGTGCATGAAAGTATGTTAGCATGTGTATGCTTTAATGTATGTGAAGTATAGGTTTATGTTCTTATTAATTTCTTGTTAGATTACTAATATCATAATGTTTCTTTGCAGAAACATTGAAGATTAAAAAGCAATTGAAGTGCAGTGAAGTGAAGCAAAGTGAAGATTTCATCAATTCAATTATCCGACAATCTGAATTAAATCCATAGAAACTATCCTTGATTAAGCTTTGTATAGGATTCACTAGTTGTTAGCAATCTTATAGAGAAATTATATCATTGCTTTATAGCATTATAATCATCCATTATTGTCATTAGCATTAATTCAATTCTAATTTGCATTATCATTCTTGTCAATGTTATCTGAAATCGTTAATTTCAATTTCTCTTGATTATTGTCTGAATAAATTTATAGCCTTATTTTCAATCGCATCTAATGATCCTCAAGATAACATAGATTCATTTCCACCACCCTTAATTAGGCGTACTCAACCTAATCATTTAGAAATCCAAGAAGACGAAATTATAAAAGAAAAATTAACTGAGGAAACTTTGATAGTACCTATACCTCAAGAAGCTATTGATAGATATAGAGCAGTCCAGCCTTACGGTTCTTAAACGTTTAAAGTGTTTCAATTATCTACTCCATATTTCCTAGATTTAAGAGTAATTTAGAATTTCTGATACCTTAGACGAAAGAAAAATATACCTAAAACACCTACGATTATCTCATACACCCTGCGTGTGCCGAGGGATTTAGTGGCTGACTGATCCACCAGCCTTATGTCCGCAACTTCCCGACAACGTGCTAGAGAGATGAAGCTCCTCCCAACCTTATGCCTGTATATATAGCTCCTTGAATCAACAAGGACCACAAATGTAACTAGAGTCCACAAGTGCATGTGCAATCTCCTCCACTCCTTTCATATCTTCCACAAGAGTCCACTAGTGGTTGTTGTACTCGCCACTCGAGTTAAGTCTCCTTGGATTGAAGGCTCTAGAGCTCCATGGGCAAAACTCTCTCCCCATGCTCGCCATGGGGGTTGAACCCAAGACCTCCTCCTTCACAACCTTGAGACTTAATCACTAGGCTAAGTGGATTACTTGATTAAGAGAGCACATGAACTTATACTTAAGCCTAGTCTCGAGATCTTTGACCATACACACAAATGACCAAACGGGGTCTGATTTCAGATCAATCTGAACTAGTTGGACCATTAGATCATAGACTTACTTTATTACAATGGCCCTAGAGTATTCACACAAATCACTACCTAAATATATCAACATGGTTGTAGAAGAATTATACTTCGTTCTCTGCACACATTGTAGATATAACCCATAGGTTGGCCATATCCTCACGTATGATGCACACAATGGGGCCATGTGAGTTGCACAAAATAGTTGGAAACCTATGGGAGAAGAATGCAGTTATGAAGAAGGGTCGAGAAACACGCTAAGGTGGAGTATTTGCAAGAAACTAAGAATTATGACCACCATGTGCTAGAGAGATGACTCTCTTTCCAACCTTATGCCTATATATACAGTTGCTCGAAACAATGAGGACCACAAATGCAACTAGAGTCCACAAGTGCATGTGCGATCTCCACCGTTCCTTTACTACCTTCCACTAGAGTCCACTAGTGGTAGGTTACTCGCCACTCAAGTTAAGTCTCCCTAGACTCAAGTTAACTCATGCTAACTTGAGTTAGAAGGCTTTAGAGCTCTTTAGGCAAAACTCTCTCCCCATGCTCCCCATGGGGATTGAGCCCAAGATCTCCTCCTTCACAACCTTGAGACTTAACATACTAGGCTAAGTGGATCACTTGTTTAAGAGAGGACATGAACCTATACTTAAGTCTAGTTGGACATACACACAAGTGACCAAATGGTGTCTATTTCATATCTCTCTGAATTGGTCAAACTGTTATATCATACAATTACTTCATTACATTTGTCTCCCTTGAGAAAGATTTTTTTCCTAAAAAATAAAGCTGTATATAATAACCGTAGGCAACTCCTGAGCCTCATGTTCTTAAACTGGAAGAACATGGCCATGTTCTAAAACTAGAAGAACATGTCTCATCTCTATGGTGGGATCCCTGCCCAAATGATTCAAAACACCGTCTGACTTTACACTTTGATAAACTGGTCAAAGTACAAAGTAGTGAATGAATAATAAGATAGGATCTTTAAACATCCCTTCCCAATTCAGTTATGTCTCGATGTGCAATCTAGGCACAAACATGTGAAATGGACGGATTCCAAGTACTAGTTCATTTTTGGGCATCACTGGTGCATGATAGTACCTAAGATGGGATTCTTATCCCACAAAATTACTTTGAGAACTCTTGATTCATATGAATTTGATTTGGAAAACTTGAAGTTTGGTTGGCCCAAACATCTAACTTGGATGTTTGTACAATGGTTTTACTCCCTACCAATAGTTACTTAATTTTTTCACCTGATTGGAGACTACTTTGTCCTAATGGGCTTGAAAATCTTATGTAAACTACAAGAGAAACTTTACCATTTACTTTGGGTCAAATGTACTATAACTTGACCAATTCAAATCCAAAATGAAAATTTTCCAACTTAGGATATGTTTCTCAAAGACCTTATCTTTGAGTTCTTGGGAATTGTCAATCTGATGAGCAATTCCTAACTTCTCTATTCTAGAGTATATTGGACTCTATGTTTAATTTAGTTATCTTGTTCCAACCGACTAACCCTCGACTTTTGTGAAAAGAATCAAATACCATATCTGAGTCACTCTCAAAGATTTGGAAAGTGGAAAGAAAGAACTAAAACTCTATACAACCAATTCAAACTTCGAAAATACGTAAACTTGCGAGGAGTCAATTTCGAGAGGACTCAAGACTTCAACTTCTCAAAGATGTGTTTCAACAAGGTATTGGATCATTTTTTTCTATCTTTAAGAGAAATTAACTCTATTCTCAAAAAGATTCATAGAGTAAATCTCAAATATCATCCAATTACAAGATACTAGTGTGGCATCCAAAATCAGTGTGTCAACCCATGAGGTTCTATTGATGATTTTTTTACTCAAACAATGCTTCACTTGAGACTAAGTTCATGTATATACTCAATCTTTATGTCTCCCTAATGAATATGCAATTCTGTGCATCTTCGAGTCAAAGGATTGAATTTACCAAGTTACACTAGGATCTTGTTGCTTGACTTAGTTAGTCTAATCCTTAGTTGAATATATTAACTCAAAGTCAAAGTTTGACTTCTTAAAAAATTTATCAAATATTTTGAATCAACAACTTTTTTATCTTGCAGCGTTTCATATTTCAAATAAGAACACGTATGTGCCTTATTTGAAAAAGAAGATCTTGGAAGCTACTTACTTCGCATCTTCTTACATACTTGATTATAGTATCCCCCTTGAATTAAACCTTTCCTTATACAGGTAGAGTAGGTCTGAGAAAATCATCGATTACCAATTATTTTGGTTTTCCCTATGGATCTACTGACTCGTGTGTTTTTGGGAACACATCAATAATAGAATCCTTCGGAAATAAACAATGAATGTCAGGTCATAGCATATTTGATACAGATTATTGTTGCATCATGGAGGTTACTTGCCAACTCGGTGGACCTACTCTTCATTGTACGGATAATAGTTATCTTCTCAAGACTTTAGAATTGCATGTACAAGCTTGAGAGATATTCTTTTAGAATCCATGTGATGATCATGTGATGTTGCGTGATTTCCAAGGTTAGAAACCCATGTGATGGGCCTTGGATTAACATCCATATGAAGAGGAGATTTGTCTATCTCTCCTCACATTTTCCCTTTAGCCTTGGAGGTATATATCTAGGTGAAGTTGGTTGGTTGATGATGTACATTCTCACTCTTTTTTGTGTGGAGTATGTGCTCTTCTCCACAACATTGGTATCTCAAAGCAATTATGATCTAGCCATAGCATCCTCCACAAATTCTTCATGTTTCCATGAGATCCTAGAGGCAATCTTCTTGAATTTTGTATAGCCATATCCCTGAGAGTCATCTCTCTCTATTTCTAGAAAAAAAAAGAGATTTCATCAGGAGCTCTGCTCCCTTCTAAGCCCCTCTACAGATCCCATGGACCTCCCCTCTACAGAGTTAGACCACGAAGGCCAAGGGAAGCCCCCAACCCACATGAGAGTTGCTAAAGGAGTTCCCCTAGCCTAGAAACATGCTCAGATCATATTAATCCAATAGACAAATCTTGCTCTTATAGCTTTATTCCACCCACTAAATAGGTTATATGGGATGAATGGCATCAATTTCGTGTGAACTGGAAATTTGAGAAGCCATTCTCTACAGCTCAAGTCTTGTAACCTGAGAGCTGAAATACCTCATTTTGAGAGCCCTTTTGAACCATAATGGTCGATGAGTTCAAAAGGATCCCAATGGATTCCTGAAACTTGGTGTCGATTCAAGGAACTAAATATTATCACCTCTTTAGATGATAACTATGTACATTTTTTGGATGGTTGCACTCCGAAAAATCAAATGTGGATCACTGTAAAGCAAAATTTTGGATCTATTTCTAGAAACTTCAAAATAACACTTAAAATGAAACTTTATTCTCTTACCATGTCTCAAGGGGGAAGATATACCTACTTTTGTAAACAAGCTAAAGAGTATTTCAAGTAGCTTATGTGCAATGCCTCATTGAAAATGAGGATCAACTAGCCATCCAACTCAAAGTTGTTCCTGATGATAAATTTGGACAAATTGTAACTATTTTAAAACAAAAGGACCCTATTCCTAGAGTAGAAGATGGCATCAATTTTCTACAACAACATGAGAATAAGCTCAAAACTCATGATGAATTCACAAAAAATGCCTTGGTTGTAAGAGCTACAAAATGCATTCATCGTAATCGCACCAACCATTTGTCAAAAGATTGTTTTCAAGTTAACCCATGCAAAATATGTGATAAACCCAACCATGCTACAAAGCATTATTGACTATGTAACAACAACAATGTCAACAACAACCACAACAACAACAACAACAACACCACCACCACCACCACCACCAACAACAACAACAACAACAACAACAACAACAACAACAACAACAACAACAAAGGAGCTTTCAAAAGGTCTAGCAATGTTAATGTAATAGAGAAGACAAATGAAGAAGAAGAAGCTCAAATCAATTTCACCTATGATGATTTGTTGTAAAACATCCCCTTTGTACCATCCTCATATGTATACAACAGGATTTGTACCACCATGAGTCTGTTGAAGGAAGGAAATATTGTACCACCTTCTTTGCACATGGGAAGGGGAAAAATATTTGTACCACCCTAGCCTAGTTATGAGGAAAGGATAGTTCCCAAAGAGCTACTTGTATAATGAAGCTCAAAGGGGGGATTGTTAGCTATGAGCTTTCTTCCCTATACATGTGAGCACCTCTAACTTAGAGGGAAATCTATCCAAGAATCTTATCTGCTTTTGATTGGCCAAATGGCTCTTTATTTTTGTATAAAAAGTCATCTAATGTTATCGAAATGCAAGGCAAACCTCTTCGCCACTTATTTGTGCATACATAGTGAGAAACTACTTTTTTCTCTCTCTTTCTCTCTAGTTTATCTTCTCTTTCTCTCGGTCTATTTATGGCATGGAACAACCACCTCTGATGTTTGAACTGCCATAGCTCTTCAACTTCCTCAGATAGTCACTATGCCATAGCTCTTGGTCTTCTTTAGTTCTCTCTGTAGAAGAATTTTGATGAAGATCAGAGTGGAACAAACATGACCCCATACAATTGTGTCATCTAAGAGCTAATAGTAAATGTGAAATTTCCATGATAATTAAGAGGATTTTATTGATTCTTGTAAGAAATCCATTCACACAACCATTTATAGAGTGACATATGGATGGAACCATATTTTTGACACATTTCTCAAAACATTGTAATAACTATATCCCTTATTCCTATGACTATGAACATACACAAAAAATGATGAACACGCCATCACTCTTTCATTTCAAGAGCGTTGATCAAATTCTTGTCAATAATAATTCTGATGAAATTCTATAAGTAGTCCTAATAATAATCCTTAAGCGGTTTTGTAACCCCTCATAACTCGTTTCCACATTTGCTTACTTTATATACGGAAGCTAAAATGAATATCAAAATTTTAAAGTCAAGCTTTGATTGCCCCACATATTTTTCTTTGTGATTTTGTTAGACTCAAGATATGACTGGCAGGAGATGGTTGAACCACACCCTAAGAGGGGGTATTAGGAAGTAATCCTCAACCATGGCTTTTTGGGGCAAGTGGTTAGCCCATCATACTCCTAGCTGGTAGGTCACGAGTTCAAATCCCACAATTGGTATCAGAGCATAGGAAGTAGGCTTGGGCGAAGTTCAAGGAAGGCGCGCGTGTCGATTTCAAAGGTAAGCTTAACAAAGATTTGAGTGTATCTCCCAATCTATAGGTCGGATTTCGATGTGTAATATACCGTTGGAAAGCTGTCAGAACGAGCATTCCAATGGAGACACTAGATTGGGGATCCAAGATACCTAGTATGGGTGAGGAACAAGTTCAAGAGACCGAGGTTGAGAGCAAGGCAAGTCCGTAGGTTAGTTGCCAAGAAGCAGAAAGGCAAGTTTCAAGACACCAAGGTTGAGAGCAAGGAAAGTGTTGTATATTATTGAACAATGCATTGCTAAAGTGTTATATTATTAATGTATTAATATGTTTTTGATGTTTATGATATAGCAGCTGAAGGTTCGTGAGGAGCGTGCAAGGCGTGAAAGGGCGGACATCAATAATCCGAATAATTATTATTTAGCTTGTAAATAAACCTGCGTAGAAGGTTCTATTGTTAGAAAAGTAATGGTTAGAATAAGGGTCATTGTAGACCGTAGTTTCTGTTATTGAAAGCAATGGCTTTCTGTAAAAGTTATCAACTTTTAGTTTCACGCTTGCTTTTCGAAGCTGCCCTCTTGTAACCACTCTTTTCGACGTAATCAAAATTCCTATAAATACATGCACTCTGTGGACTGTCGAAACAGAGTGCATGGGGGGAGATTGCACCCAATCTTGCGTTCGGTCTCGTCTCTTGTTGCCTCTATTTTCTGTGTGTTTTTCTGCGTCCGTAATCTCTGTATGCGCGTGAGCAAGATCCTGACAACAGTGGTATCAGAGCTCTGCACGCGTCAATACAGAGGGTTCTGTTCTCTGTTCTCTGTTCGTGATTCTAAATTCTGATTCCATCTCCATCTCCATCTCCATCTCCATCTCCATCTCCATCTCCATCTCCGTCTTCCTCTTCGTCTTCGGTTTCGGTTTCTGTTTCTGTTTCGTCTTCGTCTTCGGTTTCGGTTTCTGTTTCTGTTCTTGTTCCTGTTCCAGAACCAGAACCTACGTTTTCACCTACGTTTTCACCTACGTTTACTCCAAGGCGTCGTCTAAGGCAAAGAACTTAGGCAATAACTTAGGCAATAACTTAGGCAATACATTGGCAACATTGGCACCCAGGGAGGTGTTCCAGAACCAAAACCTACGTTTTCACCTACGTTTACTCCAAGGCAATAATTAAGGCAATAACTTAGGCAATACATTGGCAACATTGGCACCCAAGGCTCCCTTGGCGACAGTTGGCTACGCGCGAGGCAATTTTAATTTTTTGAGTGGCAATAGAGAGGTTTAGAGTCCCTAAGGTAGGAGGATTTGAACCCACAACCTCCTACTTTCAAGGGAAGTACTTTGACCACTCCACCATCTCTTGGAGTTGTACTCAAGTTCTCTCTCTTTATTACTTGTGGAAGGCGTGCGCGTCGATTTCAAGATTGGACCCAAGAAAGAATCAAGTATATCTCTCAATCGGTAGGTCGGATTGAGGCGTGTAATATACCGTTGGAAAGCTCTCGGAACGAACTTTCCAATGAGCTAGCTTGGAAGTGTGAATTCCTTCAAAATCCTTGGGTGGCACTTGATTGCGTGTTCAAGATACCAAGCAAGGTTGAGAACACGGGATCGAGACACCAAGGTTGCAAACAAGAAGGTTCAATACACCAAGGTTGAGAGCAAGGGTCCAAGAGCACCATGGAAGATTTCTGTAATTCACCTTTACCTGGAGTTTCATTCGAGCAAGAGTTAGAGATTATGAACCAAGAACTTCAAGCACTTCAACAAGCCATACAAGGACGTTATGCTATGCTTCAATTCGACGGACGAAAAGATGGCCGCTTTGTCTTATCATGGCTATCCCTATTCAACGATTTCTTTTCCGATGAGTTATATTCAGAAAATAAGAAAATCGAGTTTGCCACTAATTATTTGGTAGGAAGAGCGCAGCAATGGTGGAATGATCTTTGTCATAGTGCAGATTGTCCACGCACCTGGAAGGCTTTTCAAGAAGAGTTTAAGGATTCATTTCTACCTTTAAAGTTTACCCTACATGTTTGATAATTGTGATGCATTTACATATTGAATTTAGTCCATAGGAGCATATTCAAGTTTTGCTTGCCCAAATTCATTAGAAAGACTATGTCCGCATCTCACAGATACTTTTAATAACTTAACACCTCCATGAACATTTCCATGCATGTGTTTTTACATGAAACATGCCTATGTTTTTTTTTTCGTTCAGTGATGAAACATGTGATTGGCTATCCATGTTTATTATTTTATCAACTGAGGTCAGTTGTCTTTTCAAATGAGGGGCATGTTATGAATTATGGAATATGTTGAACAAGTAATTGTTGGAGTGTTAAATTATTAATGTATTATGGAAGAAGTTGGCCAATGCATTGTTGGATTGAAATATAAAATAGCCAATGCATTGTTGGATTGAAATATAAAATAGCCAATGCATTGTTGGATTGTCACATGAAATATGTTGAACACTGCATTATAATTGTTAGAGTGTTGAATTATTTTATCAACTGAAGTCAGTTGCTTGTCAACTGGGAGGCATGTTGTATATTATTGAACAATGCATTGCTAAAGTGTTATATTATTAATGTATTAATATGTTTTTGATGTTTATGATATAGCAGCTGAAGGTTCGTGAGGAGCGTGCAAGGCGTGAAAGGGCGGACATCAATAATCCGAATAATTATTATTTAGCTTGTAAATAAACCTGCGTAGAAGGTTCTATTGTTAGAAAAGTAATGGTTAGAATAAGGGTCATTGTAGACCGTAGTTTTTGTTATTGAAAGCAATGGCTTTCTGTAAAAGTTATCAACTTTTAGTTTCACGCTTGCTTTTCGAAGCCGCCCTCTTGTAACCACTCTTTTTGACGTAATCAAAATTCCTATAAATACATGCATTCTGTGGACTATCGAAACAGAGTGCATGGGGGGAGATTGCACCCAATCTTGCGTTCGGTCTCGTCTCTTGTTGCCTCTATTTTCTGTGTGTTTTTCTGCGTCCGTAATCTCTGTATGCGCGTGAGCAAGATCCTGACAACAGAAAGTCCATAGGCAAGTGGCCAAGAAGCGGAAAGGCAATGCTCAAGACACCAAGGTTGAGAGCAAGGCAAGTCTGTAGGCAAAGTGGTCAAGTAGCAGAAAGGCAAGGCTCAAGAGACCAAGGTTGAGGACAAGATGGTTCAAGGGACTGTGCGAGGGTGAGGACATCAATCCAAAGGGAGAGCAAGGATTGATCATTGAGGACAATGATCTCTAGAAGGGGAAGAGAGTGTTAGACTCAAGATATGACTGGCAAGAGATGGTTGAACCACACCCTAAGAGCGAGGATTAAGAAGTAATCCTCAACCATGGCTTTTGAGGCAAGTGGTTAGCCCATCATACTCCTAACTGGTAGGTCATGAGTTCAAATCCCACAGATTTCACCTAACAACTTTATTAGTTTTAGACCTTGTTTATGTATTTTAGTATAGTGATCCATTGCATACGTTAGTAGAGTGGAAAACGGTTTAGAGATATAAGAATATTTTGTAAAGGTAATAGGAACAAATATGTGGAAGCTTAGGGTAAAAAGTTTTACTGTTGAGGAAGGTTGTTTGGAGTTGTGTAACATATGATTAAGGACCTATTTTTGACAATGTAGCTAGAATCTGAGTGTGCAAGATGCACACATGGTGCAAAGGTATGTACCTTGAACCTAGTTTTAATGTAAAGGAACCAATTAATCTTTCTTCTGCAATAAAATGTGAAATCAATTATATACGTGCAGTTTTCATTCTAATGGAGGTTCAACCAAACTCTAAATTCAAAATCATGCATGCAATTCGTTTCCACAACAACCTCAATGATCATTCAAAGCATCATCAATCATTCTTCAATGCATTTTATTTAATCATTTATCAAAATTAATTTTCATCAAATAATTACTGATTGAACCTTAGTCATTTTTCATCTCGTTCAATCAGTTGACATAAATATTTAGTTCAATCAACGATATTCAAACATACTTTAATCCTTCAATTGCCATTTACTCTCTCTCTCTCTCTCTCTCTCTATATATATATATATATATATATATATATATATATATATATATATATATATATATATATATATATATATATATATATATATATAAACAAACGAATATTAGGCCCATAATAAGTACATAATGAAGCCAGTAAGTCCATAATTAAAATATACAAAGACAAGATTCGTTGGCACATAGAGTGCATTAATAGGTTCGTAGAGTGCATTAGCACTCCATTAATCGTAATAAAATTCTATGATTTTAACGAACTTTCCGTATATTATAATCTTTTAATAGAATGTAGAGTTCGTTATGTCAAACCAAATCTCTCGCAAGCTTGAGTAATATTTTATTCAGATACGCCGTTCCTTTGGAGTACATGTATTCAGCCATGTTGTGGCAACTTCTCTAGGAATCTCCATTCACTCTCATCAATTAAAAAAAAAAATAATATTCTTATAAATATTTGTGAAATTGCTTTAATGCTTCTATGTTTATTCTTTATATATATATATATATATATATATGGTTTAATTGACGAAGTTATTTGTTATCAAAACTTAATTATCGTGTGGAACACGATTATTCTTCATTTATTCTATGTATTTTTTGAGTGTTTGTAATTTCAATGAAAAGAATGAATAAATAATAATTAAGTAAATAAGTACTTACAATAGATACATACATACATACATGACAAGAAGTGGCGATGTTCTTTCTATAATATTTAGAATTAAAATAGAGTTTTATGCTAAAAGAATTAGAGAATCTCGGTTTCTGGTTGTATAGATTATTTCTCTTTTGGAAGTGGAGTCATCGACCTACTTTTTTAATTTAAGTTTCAAAGATTGAAATAACAAGTCCTGCATTCTAGAGATCCTCTATTCTCACTTCGAATGGGATCGTATCCCCACTACTAATCATTGACACTATTAATTGGATTGTCCGAAATCACGTTTGGTTCTGAACTTGTTATGCACTCAAAGAGGCGGGCTTATTTTAGTTTTCAAAAGTTTTATCTTTGCATCCAAAATTTTACCGCAAATCATGTAGGTTGACAAAATTATTTGCTAACGACTCACGCTTTTGTAGAGTGTGTATGCATATATATATATATATATATATATATATATATATATATATATATATATATATATATATATATATATTTGATATATAATAAGTTCTCTTTTATTTGGTGTGGTGTTTCATTTACAAATCTATAAGGTGAACAAATTGGACCTTGGACGAAAGATCTAGGGTTCAAGATTTACAAATCAGTCTCACATTAACCCTTGAATGTAGGTGGTAGAAGGGGTACTTTAAAGTGTGTGTGTTGTTTTTTCAAATTTGAAGCCTAGTGAAAAACTAGATCAAAGTAGGAACTCAACTGGATCATAAGGGCCCTTTCGAGTAGTTCTTAAGCCGGGTTCGCAATACTCGGTGACACTTTATGTGTGCCTCTACATGTCAAACTAACATTGATATGTGGCCTTCACTATTCATAGCGGGAAACAGGAGCAGCTAAAGTCCATGTTGTGCTCATGCCTGATCTAGAGGACATTTCTTTCGACACCCCTTTGCCCATATGCACATTTTGCCTCCGCATAGCAAAGAAAATCTCTTTTATTATTATATTTACATTTTATTTATGTTGTAATGATTAACACAATTTTGATTTGATCATTTTGTGTTCAAGTCCAATGGTGGAACAAATTTGTATCTAGACTCTACCAATCTCTTCCAATTTTGTATCTAAACACACCATTCTTTTGACATTTCCCCAAACATATACTTTTCATCTCAGCCTAATGTGAACCCACCCTTAATGTGCCCAACCCTGGGAGTGCTCTTTGAATCTTTGCTTTAGAGAGAGCATAGACCAGAAGTGTGAACTTGCAAGTGTGTTTCCTTGAGTGCCAAGTCAAGTCTTTTGGTAAAGTTGCAACTTGAATGCCAGCTTGGCAAAGTCATGGCTCCTAAGTCTTTAATGACCTAAGACCTTCCGTATGCACAAGCCCTTAGAACCTCATTTATTGACCCCGCCTCTTGTACATGGACAATGGGCATCCTCTCATAATCAAGGAGGGCCGCCCTCATTGGTAAATCCTTGCGGTTTGAACTCTGAAATGAGATTTCCATGTGAAGGTCTTTCCAGTTCTAACTGTGATCCCTGGGATCTTTGCTTTTTCTTCTTTTTTCCAATTATTCTTCATTTGGCGTTAGAAACTCGGGTCGGGACGTTCGGCACTCTTGCTGGGCACGAGAGAGATGCCGGCGAATATTCATAAACTTATGCCTCCCAGCAACTTGGAATGTGCAACTCTACATAACGACAGGACGCTCTCGCCCACTCTGTTCCCTCAAACGAACGCAATTCTATCCCTAACTGCCATCAATCGCCTCCTACGTTCTGTGGCGCGCTTATTCGTACCCAGAGTAACTACCTCACACGCGAACCCTAGCCACTCCTCGCTGCGTTCTCCTCACGGACACCTTCAGCCAAGCATCGCAGCCATCCCTGAGAGCTTTACCTGTTTCCTTCCTGCCCGTTTCCTCTCCGATCCGTCTTCCGAGCTTTTTACTTGCAATCTTCAGAGATGGAAAACCCCTACTGCCTCGGTCGCCAACTTGGAAGTGGCGTTGACGGCGTAGTTCGCATCTGCACAGACAACTCTACTGGCCTGCAGTATGCGTGTAAGTCCGTACTTAAGTCCAAGAGCGACGCTCTTCAGCATATCCGCACCGAGATCGAGATGCTCGACAGGTTGCGTGGTCACCCCAACATCATAACGTATCAAGGTCATTTTGAAGATGATGAACATGTTCATTTGGCTATGGATCTGTGTGAAGGTGGTGACTTATGTGAGCATTTGCAGGAGAGAGGGCCTCTAACAGAACGGGAGGCCGTGAGAGTAATGAGAGTTCTGGTATCAGCGCTCATGTTTTGTCACGGAAGAGGTGTGATGCACAGGGACATCAAGCCCGACAATATTCTCTTCCCCAGAAGGAATAGTGGATATGGAGATCTGAAACTTGCAGATTTTGGCGCCGCCGCAGACTTTACCCACAGACGCGTCTTCACTGCTGTCGAGGGCACCCCGTGGTATCTTGCTCCGGAAGTCCTCACAGGAACAGGATATGACGAAAAGGTTGACGTCTGGAGTCTCGGTATTCTTCTTCACATTCTCTTGAGTGGATATGTTCCATTCGATGGGGAAACTACACCTGACATTTTCCAAGCTATTAAAAGAGGCAGGCTGGATCTAAAGAGGGCCCCATGGCCTGCCATTTCTGAAGAAGCAAAGGATCTACTAAAGGGTATGCTTCAGAAGAACCCTTACCGAAGGTTGCGGCTAGCAGAGGTCCTTGCACACCCATGGATGCAGATGATTATGGAAACTGGAGTCGAAAGATGGGGCAACTGGCCTAATCCGGAGTCTGTGGTGGTTGGTGGTTAATTTGCACCTGCTATTGCGGAAGCACAAGCGCCCCACTGCAATTGTATATGCACATTCTTGGTGCGTATCCAGAGTTGGGGTTTATATATAATACAATACGTCTGAGGATGAATCTACCTCATACAGAGTAGGACTGTGTATCTGTTAACGATACTGCGCAGAGTATACCGGAATGGAGTATCCGGCTTTCCTGTAAGAGAGAAGTTTCAAGTGATGATTCACAAAGGCTCAAACGATTAGGCAATGAGTCTCTCGAATGTCCAGTGTTCATCTCTCTGGGAGTGTACCATCAAGTTTTGTAAACCTCCGTTTTTTTGCAAAGCCTACTCTTGCCAGGCCGACTTTAATGTTATGCCGGCAGTTCGCAGTCGTTTTATCACTTGTAATTATCATCATCCCTAATAGTTCTCTAAATTTTGTCGTCTATGCCATTTGTACTGATGACCGAATTTTTCACACACAGAGAGAGAGAGAGAGAGAGAGAGAGAGAGAGAGAGAGAGAGAGAGAGAGAGAGAGAGAGAGAGAGAGAGAGAGAGAGAGAGAGAGAGAGAGAGAGAGAGAGAGAGAGAGAGAGAGAGAGAGAGAGAGAGAGAGAGAGAGAGAGAGAGAGAGAGAGAGAGAGAGAGAGAGAGAGAGAGAGAGAGAGGCTACCTCGAACATATTGAAGGTCGGTCTTATGCATTATACAGTTTCCTATTGTTTGCATCATATAAACAATGAATTGGCGTGATGTGGTAGAACATACTTTCCTTTTTCCTCAATTATAATGGTGCACACTAGGTACTCATCAGAAAGGATGAATTGTAGACCAATAGGAATGGGAGAGCTCGGGGTGGTAAATTCTGTGGTTAGAACTTGTGATCTCCCAGCACTTCAAGGACTACCATGCTAGCTTGTAGTTTCTTGATAATAGGCAGCAGTTCTCCATTTTCATTCTTGGGAATGTTTTGGTCAAGAGGGTTAAAGTTTCTTCTGTAGGTTACTTTTTTTCTTTCGAAGTTCGCTCATCTACTTTCTCAGTTAGTTATGCTTGAAAGACTGAAATGAACAAAACACACACCCCCTTTGGGAATCCCTCTTATCCATCAACTCCCGGGGGTTATATGTTAGGGTGCACTCTGGGTTTGAACACTGGACCTCACAGTCCAGGGTCCAGTGTTTCACCACTACACGGATCCCCACAGATTCTTTTGTAGGTTGGATCATTTAAGTATCACATCATTACTTTATCAGGGTTAGTTTACAAATATAGGGTAGATCTGATGGCACATTGAAATTACTGCCCTGCTGTGGTTCACATTTTATTTATATCTTCTACATGTTCACCCTCTCTGCCGAGGAATTGTCTGAAAATAGGATGAATCGCTATCAACTACCTAGTTTGGAAGTAAACGAGTGCTTTGATGTGCTGTTCCAGTTGTTACTATGGAGTTCTCTGCGATTATACTAGAATGTACCGATTCGGATGCTGGTGATTTGCTTCTAAATTATTTGAGCATGATGTGGAATCATTGTATCAGCTAGAACCCACAATTCTAGACTTCATCAATGACACTGCGGGCATTTGCTTATGTCTCTGTGTTAGTTAGGCTGGTATCTGTTTCTAATTATTTTCATTATGGTATTTGATCTTCTGTTTTAGGAGGGGCACTGATTACTACTAGCTATGCCTTCCCCTTCTGGATTCGATAAGCATTGTTTTCAGTAATAGTATTTTGTTTGACGATTTTGAAACAGGTCCATCAATTGAATCCAGATTTATTCATGACAGGCTTGTACTAAGGCTTTGACAAGAACTCTGTAACATGCCAGTGGTTAAGATTTTTGGTATGCAAACAGTCAGTGCCATCAGTTAATATTCAGTGAAGAAATGCAGAATAAAAGAGGAATGCGCTATGTGCAATCCCTCTCTGGAAAAGAAAGGGTCCTTCAAAGCCACTCAGCTGACAGAAAGCCATGATGATTGCTCACATTCTTCAATAGATAAGAGTCATAATGTGGAATCATTGAATAAATAGACTCATTCATACAGAGTTTGAAAGATAATGTATTAAGGTACTTGCTTGAAAAATTGAAATTGGTCCACATTGTGCTATGATAAAAGCTTGAGAATGGGATAAGCCTACGTTAAGGTGACAATGGGCCCTAGGACTAAAGAAATTTAGTCATTTGTAGCTTTTATGATTCTTCTTATCTGTTCTATATTTTCTTCTTTTGAGAGGAAAAATGTAACCAGTTTTAATACATTTCCGTTGTCCTCTGCTGACATTTTGGGCATGGGCTTTTTTTTGAAGCCAGCTCCGTCCAGAAAGTCAATAGGGAGAACAGAGACGTTCACGTTTGGAAGTCTACATTAGTGCCTATGTAAAATTTGGAACGCATGCAACAAGGGTAGAGCTGTACTGAAACTGTGGGGTAGAAGGAATGCGTCAAACTTTGGGAAAGAAGCTACTCTCCTTCAAGGAGTATCTTTGGAATGCATTGTACATCAAGGGGAGAGGCTCTATCGGAAAATCCTACTCAGAATATTTGATCAGCCTTTGGGAAGGAAACAACCCTTTGACTCAGAAGCATATTAGAAAGCTGTCTCTGCTAAAAAGATTCATAAATTTGCAAGAGTATCTTTGTACTTGTCTACTGTCAAGATTATGAAACAACTATCCTTCTACTCAGAAACATGTTAGACACCCATCTCAGTTAGATTCAGTGGCTAAGTTGTTTGTCTTGCTTGAGAAAACACACACACACCCAACCTCGTAAGGTAGAGGCATCCATCTGCGAGGAACTCATAGATACATGTCCAGCCAAGACTTGAATTCAGGACTTCCTCCTAGAGACTCAAGGCATCAAACCACTTGGCTATGCAGGCTTGGACTCCTGAGATTTTGGATAATAGGTAGGTGGAAACTGTCTGGGTAACCAATCCTATCTAGTTCTTCCAATTTGTATGACCTGACTGGCGGTATTTCAGTGACTAAGATGTTTGTCTTGCTTGAGAAAGGGTAGGGCTTTGATTCTCACAGGCTACTTCGACAGTACTTGCCTTGAGGCATGTGTAGTTCTTCTGGTGGGCTTTCGGATTAGTCTTTTGCTGTTGATTAGGTGTCCTTGTGGTAAACTTTTGAGCTATTGTCAAGTAGTTTCACATACGTCATACATATGCGAGTTGGTTTTGTGGATCTAGTTCTCTTGTTGGTTATAGAACCGTTCCTCTAATAGAAGTCTTCAGGTTCTACACTTGACTAATAACGTGTCGTTAGTTTATGCTTAGTGGGAGAAAGGTGGCCGCTGGTGTGGTAGATGCTATGCTCTTCACTTGTACTTCCAATTTATCTTCAATATGAAGAAGTCTAGTTTATGCTTAGTGGGAGAAAGGTGGTCGCTGGTGTGGTAGATGCTATGCTCTTCACTTGTACTTCCAATTTATTTTCAATATGCGAGTTTGTTTTGTGGATCTAGTTCTCTTGTTGGTTATATTGTTGGTTATAGAACCGTTCCTCTAATAGAAGTCTTCAGGTTCTACACTTAACTAATAACGTGTCGTTAGTTTATGCTTAGTGGGAAAAAGATGGTCGCTGGTGTGGTAGATGCTATGCTCTTCACTTGTACTTCTAATTTATTTTCAATATGAAGAAGTCGAGAAGGTGCGGACCGTAAAGTCGAAATGTCTTATTAAAAAAAGGGAAGAAATAATCTGCATCAGAACAGAGGAATTGAGATTCTCATGGGTCCGCTCGAGAAGATGTGGACTGTAAAGTCGAACTTCTTTATTAAAGGAAAAAAGACTGTAGAAGGGATGAAGGTAAAGGTTGGCATCAGAGAAGAGGAATTGAGAGTCTCACGGGACCGCTCAGCAAGCTCATACAGAATAGGCGTTTTCCCAAGGCCTCTTATCTTATCCAAAAGAAGAGAAATTGAACGAATCCTGAAAGCGAGCAACTTTGCTAAGGCCCCATAGCCTGTCTCGAGGACCGGACTCCGCGCTTTTGGGACTATACGTAGTCATGACTCATGACTCGAGAGGAAAAGCGCTTTTTCTTGTTGCGCATGCGCATCGGTTGAAGGAGCTTCCTCCTGGTCAAAAGGTTGAGCAGCTGTGAAAGGAACATCTGGCAAAGTCACGGAAATCAACCCGCGACCATGGATGATGGAGCAAAGTTGTAACCTTCAGCCACATTGAGAGAGGTGCACTCGTGCGCTAGCCCTCAAAACTTGAAGTGGAGCTTCTTCGGTGGCTGTCGCGTCTCAATAGTCTTTCACGTCAGCTAATAGTCTTTCTCGTCAGCTAACAAGAGAATGGCAGAAACTTTTAATATTCAATTCATTTCTGAGTTCATATTTTTTTACATGAGTTATTGGATGATCTAACGGGATGAATAGGACTTGACGTAGAGCTTTTTTAGGTTGGGTTCACATTGAGTGGCGATGCAGTGTGTGCTGCCACGTGAAAAAATATTATTGGATATTTGAAGAGGCAAAAGGTTTCGGCTCCACCATTTGTGGAGACGAGCTGCCCCCTCGGAACAAAAATGTATGGCTGAAGTTTTTTAAATAAAGGAAGTTCGGCCTTAGCCTAATCTCTCGGACTTTAATTATAATAAAGAGAAAAAGTTACAAGTGAATGGGACTAGTGCCCATGGGACCCCCCAAATCCCACAATGCAAGGGAGGAGTATGGCAAGCTACAGGGCATTACAAATGAGGCGGATAAAATTATCATCACCCTCATGTGGGACCCATTTGGGTTTCAACTTGTTGTTTTCGAGTAGATAAATACAGTGATGTCTAAACGGTGGTGATCTCTTGACTCGGGAGATTCTTTTACCAAGGAGAAACAAAGATTTCGCGATCGACCATTCCTTAGGGGTTTGGCCAAAATTGACATCACAGCGCTCCCTCCAAATCTTCCAGAGAGCCTCACCTCTGATGGCATTCCACAGCCTCGATGAGCAGCCGATCGCCTCACCCAACATCAGTTGTTGCCAGTTGATTTGACGCGTGAGTCTCAAAACTCGGGTCACGTGATGCCAGATAACGCGGGACTTGGGGCAGTCGAAGAACAGGTGAGCTAAATCTTCTATGCACCGATGGCAACGCTTGCACCATGGCGGCACACCACAGATTTTGTTTGCCCTTGCATTGGTCCAGATACCTTTATGCAAGATCTGCCACATGAGAACGGACTTTTTGACCTCAATTAGGGGGTGCCAAATAGACATGAATTTTAGCTCCCACCGAAGTTTGGTCCAAGAAAGGCACCATCTCTTGTTAAGGGTGTGGTGAACATCCAAATCCTCTTTGAAGTTGGGGATTCTGGAAAGCTTCTTACCATTGCTCCATTTGAGGACCTCCAAGCAAGGAAGATCCTGACCGCAGAGAAGGTGGGTAGTTGAGCGGTCCCAGGCTAAACACCTGCTTTGAAGAAGAGTCCATTCCTCGAAGGTAACTCTAAGTCTCGGATCCAATTCTTCGAACCTAATCCACTGGCTGGTCTCTTGTTTCCAGAGTTGTTTCCATTGTTTGAACCCCTTGTTCCATAACCGCCTTGCAGTTTGGAGGTTCCAAGACTCCACCCCCCGAATGCCACTGATCGGGAACCAAATAGAATCATTTTGTCTTATGCAAGCTGCCCACTTCCACTCATCACTGATTCTGATGAACTGTTTGGCCTTGTTCCAATTCTTCCATAAGGAACACACGAGGCTAGAGCCTTTAGGGAAGACCGGGTGGGGGGAGAACAAAAGAGTGAGAATCCCTAAGTCCTTCCAACCAGGGTGGCCAACAAAGGTAAGGTCTTCCGTGTTTCTGAAGGTCAATTTGGCCCAAGAGGACTCCCTATTGCTCCAAGCCTTGATAAGCCACTTTGCAGCCAATTTGTCAGCCAACCCAACAATATCCAAAATTCCCAAGCCCCCTGAGTCTTTAGGGCTAATGCAAGTTTCCCATTTGATTTTGGGAATCCCCCTTCTATTGGGGTCCCCATTCCAAAGGAAGTTTCTGCAGATTCTTTCCACTTTGGCCAAGTCTTTCTCCTTAGGTCTCCAACACGAGATAAAGTAAATAATTGTAGACAACATAAATGTGTTAACCACCATAGCACGCCCTGCCAGGTTGACTTGCATACCTTTCCACTGATTCAGCTTCCTATCCAGCTTGGATAGCACCCAGTTCCAGCGTTGGTCCATTGAGATATCGAAACCCATCGGAATGCCAAGGAGACGAAAGACTTGACCGCTAGGGATAACTTGACACCCCTGATCCACCAACAATTGCCGCTGATTGCTCTAAAAGCAGTTTTAGCATGGTTGATTTTTGAGCCTGATGCCACACAAAAGGTGTGGAGGCACCACCAAAACACCTCAATGCTGTTTATATCGTTATGCACAAAGGCATTCATGTCATCAGCAAAAAGTCTCACAATCATTTGGCCGTGATTTAGAGGTAAGGAAAGACCCTTGAGATTGCCAGCGTCCATGTGATGCTTTAATAGGCAGTTGAGTCCATTCGAGGCGATAGCGAATAGTAATGGAGCCAGAGGGCAGCCTTGCCTAATTGATCTTTTTAAACGAATGGGCTCAGAGAGCTTACCGTTGATGTTTATTCTAGTTGAAGCATTTCCAAGAAGAGTGGAAACCATCTTCGTGAACTTTTGGCTGCATCCAAGGTCTTTCAATGATTGAAGAATAAAGTCCCATTCCAATCTATCATACGCTTTGTCGAAGTCGATCTTAATGAATACCAGATCTTGAGCAGACTCCTCAGCAAAAGCAAGGCCTTCCCAAATATCGATAATTGCTTCAAGTATAGATCTACCTTTGATAAAACCTTTCTGGTCCTCGCACAGCCATGACTTTAAATGACAAGAGATTCTGTTGGTGATAAATTTTGCAATTATCTTGTATCCAGTTTGGAGCATGGTAATCGGACGCCAGTTTTCAATTTTGTTCTTATCTCCCCGTTTGTGGATTAACTTGATGACGCCATTATTCAGGCACTCAGGGAGGGCACCGAAAGAGAGAGCCTCTTGCCACACGAGGCGCAGCGGGGTGGCCACCTGATGTTTGAAGGACTTGAAAAACTCATTGGTAAGGCCATCCGGACCCGGACTTTTCCCATTAGGAAGGGCATCAATAACCGCGATAATTTCGTTCTCGGAGATGTTAGCATCCAGTAGAGCAATCAAGTTCTGTGGGATTCTGGTTTGAGCAACCCTTGAGATGGTTGCCATGGATTCGCACCTGTGGGGGGAAAGAGGAGTCGAGACCCCGAGAAGATTGTTAAAGTGTTCGACGATGATAGATCTATTCTCCACTTCCGTGCAACATTCAGTTCCATTGTTATCGACCATTAGGGGGAAAGAGGATTCGCACCTGTGGGGGGAAAGAGGAGTCGAGACCCCGAGAAGATTGTTAAAGTGTTCGACGATGATAGATCTATTCTCCACTTCCGTGCAACATTCAGTCCCTGCCCACCAATCTTTGAAGAAAATTTGAAGATTTTTCCTTTGAACCTCCTCCTCTAACCTTAGTCTTCCCCTGATTTTCAAAAGACCTTGTTGGCAATGTAGCTTACCTTTGTTCACCTCTTCTTCAAGTCGTGAGAGCCTCCGGTACACCGTTTCTCTTCTTTTTTTTCGGATTTCTCTTATAGCCTTTTGAGTCCTGATTAGAATTTTTCGAGTCCTTTCTACTGCGCTTCTCCAACACTTAGCCGGTTCATTACAGTAAGCAAAGGCTTCCGTCCACACCTCAGAAATTTCTTGGTGGACAGAGGGGAGGGAAAACGATGTCTGACAGGCATGAAACCCTTCCTCCAAATAAATGGAGGAAGGGTCTTTAATTAAGACCCTTCCTCCAAATAAATGGAGAGAGTCCTTATTAGCTTGTTACTCTAGGGATAGATTCATCATGGTCTTTAATGTGTAAGCTTGCAAGTGGGCTTTTGCCCTGGCCTTGTAGTGGTGGGATCTCTGCTTCCCTGTGCACTGTGTAATTTTTTTCATTAATTTACTTTCTTTTTCTGTTGTCTCAAGAAAAAAAAAGGTACCGATTGAAGATTGCCTTCTCATTGGTCGTTTTGCTTTTTCAACCAATAACTATAAATTTTTTATGTGGCTTTTGAGTAGAGTTGCCCCTCTGTGTGAATTGGAGAGGGTATAGCCAAGGGTGAGTCAAAAGGAATGTGCCACCTTGTCTGAACTCACCCTTATTATGCAAGATTCTAAAAACTCAAGTATGACGACTCAGCATGCCGTAAACTTTTTCAACCACGAAAGTGGTAGAACATAGATGTACTTAGCATGTACAATTGTTACTGCTCTAAGTGATTTTGTGCTTACTTCAGTAAAACAATCTACTAAAGCATATGAAAAATTGGGGCATATTGATTTATCATTAGGAGGCCAAGAATCACATAAAATTCTAAAATCTAGAGAATCAACTAAAAAAGAAAAATAATTCAAACCTAGGGAAGCTTGAGGAATTCAGCAAACACATAAATTATTTGCAACGTCAATTGGCTACTATCTGTGTTGTACAACAATAGAAGAGCTAGCTCAATTTTTCATATAAGTTCTTCAAGAAAAATATGATGTATTAGTGATGGTTCTCAATTCTCAACCTCTCTTGCCTTTCTAGAGTTTTGCATTATGCTGAAAGAAGAAGCCAAAAAAAAAGTTCATTTGTAGTTATTTCAATTGTAAGGAGAAGGGTCACACTACCAAAGTTTGCATAAGGAAGCAAGTTGATGAGAGGAATTGAAGACTAAAGAATAATCAAGCAACACAAAGTTCGAAATATGGATTGCTATTG
Source organism: Ceratopteris richardii (assembly GCA_020310875.1). Taxonomy (NCBI): domain Eukaryota; kingdom Viridiplantae; phylum Streptophyta; class Polypodiopsida; order Polypodiales; family Pteridaceae; genus Ceratopteris; species Ceratopteris richardii. Next base: position 31,194,767 of record CM035431.1, read on the forward strand.
AGGAGGTATGTAGATATTTCCAAGCTCATTGATGAATGCTGGATATTAGATAGTGGAGCATATTACCATATGAACAATAACGAAGATGGATAGACTTCCATATTGCCCCTATAGGATCCCGTCAATGTAGTGGTGGGAAAAAACTACATTTTGTGCAAGTTTAAGATCTCAACAATTTGGGGACTCTTATACCCTATTAGACAAAGTGATGTGATGAATAGAGACCTAAAATAGATCCTATTATGATGTAAGATCCAAAAACCTCAAGGGTTATGAGCCAAACAGGTCGAGAGCTTTTTTAAGCATCAAAGAGGGAAAACGAAGATGCTTATGTGCAATTATTACTAGTTACTAAAACATATGAATTTTGGGGCATATTGACTTGCTATTTGATACAAGTGATCACATTAAAATTCAAAATCTAGAGAAAAAATTGGAAAGTGAAAAGAACTTAGAGTCAAATAACCTTGAATACTTCATCAAGTGAATAAAGCATTCGCAAGTCAAGTGGAGCATCCGCAAGTAAGCTTGCTACTATTTATGTTGTCATAAAGCTTAAAAAGTTGGCTAAATATATGTACGAAGTCCTTTGGCAAACTATGATGGACTAGTGGTGTCTCTTAAAATTGAGGTTAGAATTACCTCTCTAACCTTTGAGAAGTTTTATGTGATAAAATAAAAAAAAGAAATGTAGGTAAAAAATCATCAAGATTGAGATGATGCTACATTTTATGGGCCAACATAAAAGGAAAAAGGGTCTTTTGAGAGTTCAACGTGAAAATTAAAAAAGAAGCTCAGAGATAGTTAGTACCACAATGCAAAGAAGGATCAAAGCAACAAGGATTGTGAGAAAAAGCAAGTTGAGGAGAGGATGGCATTGAAAATTCCATATGACATAATAAGGAATCAGCAAAAAACACACAACTTGAACAATGGGTTGCTATAGAAGTGTATTTTTTGCCCAAGGTCACAATATGGACCATGGATATTAGAAGGTGAAAATCTGACCATATTATTAATATAAAATAATTAAGTACTTATTTTAATACCTCTACAAGAACCCATTGATGTTGATATAGTTCAGTAGTGATGTGTGTGAACACACTTAGGACCATCGAGGCACTTTTTTCCCTCTTTAGGAGGTTTTTTCCCCATGGCTTGTATATACACCTATAACCCTAATGGATCACTTACCTTTTGTACATTTCACTTGGCAATGCAATTCTACATTGTTTTGTACATTCTTCCTCTTCCTTGTGCTATTCATGTGCTTCTGTAAACCTTGAACTCCAGTAATCAAAATCAGAACATGTTGCTACTTCATCGAAGGCATCTTTGAAACCCCTCTGGTCATAGTCCTAGAATCACACAAAAATTGGTCAGCATACTTGTGGCAATCACAAGTTAAAAAACACTTCGCTTTGTGGCATAAAATTTTGAATTGAGCTTATTTCAACCTTCGAATTCACTATCGCAGTGCTTGTGTAGGCGATATACATGTTTCATTTGCTAGTACAAGTGTCAAAAAGTTTGATATAGGTTTAGTAGAGCTTGGCAAGGTGTTTCTCTTCAATGTTTTGAGATATAGTCAATTTTTTGCATCAAGCTATTTACTCATTGGCCATGGCTAAAAGCAATGATGTATTTCATATGTTGGCTATTGAGGATAAGTTGGATGGTATTAATTAGAAATGAGGCTCATGTTGCTTACCTCCAAAAATAGTTGGATAGTGAGCATATGAAAGGAGATTCTATGGATAATTTTTTGAAAAAGATCAAAGATTTGAAGGAGCAGTTGATTTTTGCTGATGAAATCTTACTAGATAGTTCACTTGTGCAAACTATTCTTAATGACCTTCCAGATTCATGTTATAGTTTTGCTTCTACTCTTCAATTGATGATGAAAGGAAATACAAATGCCTTAACATTTGAGGAGTTGGCCTTTGTTTTGTTGGAGAAAGATCAGTCCAGTAGAACATGTCAATTGTGCATGTTGTAGATAACGATTTCTTATCTAGTCAAAAGGGAAAATTTAAATGGAGCTCATCTACTAGTAAGTGAAAATATGCTAATTTAGCAAAGTCAAAGAAAGAAGAAAAATATGGTAAAAGAACAAAAAGCAGACAGAGTTTTGAAAATAATGTGAGGAAAATGATCATGTCATAAAAAGTTTTCTTGTTAAAAAATGAAGAATGGGTATTTACTACTATTTGCATCTATGATTAGTACATGTTTGCAATAGAATTATGCATTTGGTACTTTGATAGTAAGGCAACTAAACATATTACCTCACAATGCAATTTCTTGAGTTCACTTGAGCTTGCCCCTACATGGAATACAATCACAATGCTAACAACTACCATTGATGGTAAGATCATTCCAACTACTATTGATGGTAGTTCCTTTACATTGAATGATGCTTTATATATGCCAGGGATCAAGAAAAATATGTTTTCGATTTGAACATTAGCCAAGATTGGCCTATTTTTCAAATTTGTTGATGATAGATGTATAGTTCATGATCTCTCAAATGATGATATTATTATTACTTCTGGCATTTTGTGTCATGAGATTTATAAGCTCATAGACTATGAAAAATCTATGAATGGTTTAGGATGAGTGTTTCAAGATTCTCAGGCTATCTCAGATGCAAAGATTTAAGATACATGCTTTGGTCATCTGAATTTTGCTACTTTGCTTTGCCTACAGAAATATGAAATGGTTTCCTCTTTGCCCAAACTTTAGGCATCTTGTAAACATGTTTGTGAAAGCTATATTTTGGGCAAAATGCAACTCCTTACCAAAAGATGGATCAATTTGAGTTGCTCATAATTGGATCTTGTTTATAGTGATGTATGTGATCTATGTAGATACCTTCATTTGGGAACTACCCTTACTTTGTGACTTTTATTGATGAATTACCCATGCATGCATGGGTGTATCCATTGAAAGAAAAGTCCAAAGTATTTATGTGCTTCAAAAAGCTCCTAATTATGATTGAATTGAGTACCCTCTATTCTAATCGAGGGAGTGAATACATGTCTTCTGATTTTAATGCATTTCTAGTTGCATGTGGGATAAAACATCAGTGAACATTGCCATATACACCTAAAAAAAATGGAGCTTCTAAAAGAAAGAACAAGTATCTCATGGAAATGGCGAGGTGTATGGTCAACACGCAAGCTTTACCACATAGCTTCTGGCTTAAGGCTGCTATGTGTGCAACATATGTACTTAATATGTGTCCCACCAAAGCACTATAATTGATCACTCCATATGAGGCTTGGCATAGTCGCAAGCCATCTATTGCTCATCTTCATGTCTTTGGTTGTTTGCATATGCATTAGTGCCTAGACAACAACACATGAAATTGGGTGATAAAGGAGTGAAATGTGTTTTTGTTGAGTAGAGTTCTAAAAGCAAAGGGTATCGCTTGTATTATCCACAAACTAGACACATTTTGGTTAGCCATTATGTTTTTTTTAATGGAAGATGCAATTTAGCCATTACTTTCATGTACCAAGAAGACATCAGTTAGCTTGAAGGAGGTGTATGAAACTCTGTTGCCTATTTTTATAGATGGAAAATCAAGTGATTGTCAAATGAGGTAATTTCTCAGCCTTTACAAGTTTCACATGATGATGCAGATCATTCAATTTATGATGCAACTTTACATGATGCACTTGTTGCTGAGAGGGCGGATATAGAAGAGACTAAAACTATGATTAAATGGTTAGTGAAAACTTTGAGAGATAGAAAATTAGGTATAGCTTTGTCATATTGCATGCTTTCAGGCTCCCATAGTGCTTGTTTGCCTTATATTACTATGCAATGGGTGCCTCTAGTCTTTGTGATGAGAATGAGCCCATTTGTTTTTATGAAGCATAAAATCCAAAAAATCGGATGGCTAGTATGCAATTTGAATGTGATGCTAATGGTACTTGGTCTCTATGTGATTTTGCTCCAAGCAAAAAGGCCATTGGAAAATGGGTATACAAGATCAAACATAAGCTCAATGAGACAGTTGAGAAGTATAAGGCTAGGCTTGTTGCCAAAGGCTATGCTCAATAGAGAGGCATTGATTTTGATGAGACCTTTGTTCCCACATGCCGAATGACCACTATTTGTAGCATTTGTGCACTTGCAATTCACTTGAATGTACATCAATTGTACATTAAAACTACATTTTTGAATGATGATTTACATGAAGAAGTGTATGTATTTCAACCCCATGGTTTTGTGTAGAAAGGGCATGAAAACAAAGTGTGCCAGTTGAAAAAAGAATTATATGGTTTGAAGCAAGCACAACATGCTTGGTATGCAAAGATACATGCCTACTTAATGACACATGGTTTTGAGAATAGTCCAACTGAGACAACCTTATATGTTAAGTGTGCACATGATGTACTTCTAATCATTGTTGTAACTGTTGATGACATGATGTTCAATGGTCCTAATGAGAAGCATATTGCTGAATTTAACAGTGATTTTCATGCCTCTTTTATGATGTTGAATTTAAGACATTTGCATCATTAGTTGGGCATTAAGCTTATGCAAGTTGATGGAGGAATATATTTATATCAAACAAAATATGTTGATACATTATCGTAGCATTTTGGCCTGTTGAAGATTGCAAACCTATTACCACTCCTATGAAAACATGTTTATGGTTGAGTCTTCATGATGTTGGAGATGCATTTGATGTTGTTCTCTATCTGTAGGATGTTAGATGCTTGATTTACTTATGCATAATGCAGCATAATATTCAATTTCTTGTCTCTTAGATGAGAAAGTTTATGCATTGCCTGGGTGTGGTACCCAACTACTTGGATTGTTTTATCCCAAGGGGAATCATTACCACCAGATTTACATGGTTTTTATAATTCATAGTGGGCTTGCATTTATGACACTTGTGTGTCCACTAGTGGGTTTTGCTTCATGCTTGGTAGCTCCACTAGTGGGTTTTGCTTCATGCTTGGTAGCTCATGCATATCTTGGTTGACAAAGAATCAGATCGGACAAGCCCCATCTAAGAAAGAGTATCTCATGTATGAGTTTAAAGATCCAAAGTTCCATGAAAATTCACCTATATGAGTTTGATTTAGAATGAATCTAATTAGTCCCAGAATATAGTAAACAAAATCATCTATTGGCAAGGTCAAAAGGTTTTTCCCTCACACAAACCATTTGCAAGTGCAAGACAAGGAAATTCCTTAGGACTTCACAGAGAAAAGACAAGAGAAGCTCCAAAAGCAAGCTATATACACACCCTAGAGTGAAGTAGATCAGATCAAGGTACTAGTAGACTAGAAAGACAGAGGACAAGAGGACAAAAGTTACATAGAGAGGATGATGACTTCCCTCTATCAAGACAAAGACAACATTCAAGAACATTGAGACCCATGCAAGTTGTTAAAACCATGAACTACTTTGATGACACAAGAGATCCCTATGATCATGTTGCCAAATTCAAGCACATGTTTGTTGATATATTTCAGTAGTGATGTGTGTGAACACACTAGGACCATTGGGGCTCTTTTTTCCCTCTTTAGGAGGTTTTTGCCCCTAGCTTGTATATACGTCGATAACCCTAACGGGTCACTCATCTTTGTACATTCTCTTGGTAGTACATTCAATATTATGTGTTGTGATCCAAGTGCTCCTTGTGCTGTCTGTGTGCTTTGACAAACCTCAAAATCCAACAAATGGTATTATATTAGGTCGCCGCTTCCTCTAGGGCATCATCGACACCCCTTTGGTCACAGTCTTAGAATCACATGAAAATTGGCGAGCATACTAATGACAATTAGGAGTTCAAAATAGCTTCGCTTTTTATGCCAAAGATATATACATGTTTCCGTTCACCAGTATAAGCACCTCGAAGTTTGCTGCATGTTTATCATAACTTGATAGGGTAGTTGTGTTCAACCTTTTGAGATACAATCATTTTTTCTGCATTAGGGTATTTTAGTTAGTGTCCATGGATGAAAGCAGTGATGCATTTTGTAAGTTGGCGATTCAGGATAAGTTGGACAATCCCTTAGTCACTCTCCATGCACAATCCCTTAGTCACTCTCCATGCACTCTTTCACTTCCACTTCTCTGCGTCGCAGACTGGTGACTCTTGCCCTTCTCTCTCTTGCTTCACTTAGACTATGCTTCTCTTGCTTACACTAGAATGGTCCAAGAATAGTCCTTGCCTTGATTTGAGTGTGTCGATCACGTACGCTCCTAACTGCAATAGTATCTTGGTGCTCACTTTGATGTCCCAAGATTGTCTTCACAAGTGGAAGCCAACGACTCCCTGTTTTTTCCTGTAGTGACTTTAGACTAAAACCAGAAATTTAATTGGGGGGGCCATATTTTCACTTGTGCGTACGCTGCCGCTTCACATATCTTAAGTCTTCACTTTTGCACATAAGAGAGGGTTCACCTGAACCTTCCAAAATACTTTAAAAACACTTTGAACCTTAGGGAAATTAGAGAAATACCTTTGCAACCTGCAACCCACTTTCTCCAATTTACCCTTTGTGGATAATTAATTGTGCACTAACTGTGCACTTTGACACCTGCACTTTAGCACTTTGACTTTGCACCTATTCACTTTAACTTTGAACTTGTTGACTTTGACCGTTGACTTTAACCTTTTGACTTTAACTACAATTGACTTTGACCAACATGACTTTTATGGGCTCAACAGTTGCCCACCACCTAATGTGCTCTCTGTCTGGGAGAGCTATAGCCAAAATCTAAGCATATAGGACACCATGATAATGGAGCTGCAAAAACTTGAAGAGGACATCTGAGCAGCAACCAATTCCACCAAAAGAAGGATAGAACAAGCACCAGAGAAGAACCAAAAATTGGATTTTGCCATGGAAAAGCAAAGGGTTGCAATGGGAGGGTACAAAGGAGGTGGAGGGGAGGGGATTGAAGGGATAGGGAGGGTTAAGGATGTGGCTGGCCAGATTGGTAAAGGGAGGGCATGGGGGTATGATGATGAGGTCTGGAGGGGGTGAAAATGATCAAACAGTAGAGCTACAGAGGGTGCATGTGGGAGATTATGAGACATAAGGTAAGACAAGGTGAGAATATACCATGTGGACAATGTGGTGAAATAAAAACATGTGATAAATGTGTTCAAAACATTTTGGTTTTGACCAAAAGTCAGAGAAAAAGTTGGAATTTGGAAAAATAAAGCCAAAAATTGAGTCCAGAGGTGCCAAAAAACATGAAAATGACACCATTTTTGTAAAAAATGGCCAACCGAGGCACGGTCCAGAGCCAAAAGCTTTGAGCCAAAAAAATTAAAAAAATAATAAAAATTATATGTATTCTAAAATAAAAAAATGGTTGTCCCTTTTTTTTTTTGAAGAACGCTGAGACAGAATAAAAAATAAAAAGAAAATAACAAATGAAGAAAATAAATAATAAAAGAAAATTAAATAAAAAAATAAAATAAAAAAATAAAATAAAAAAAATAAAATAATAAAATAAATAAAATAAAATAAAATAAAAAATTGGGGGGGGCGGGGAGGGGGGTTGGTCGGTGGGGGAGGATTTTTTTTTTTAATTTTAACCCCGAAAATTCCAGGGAAAAATTCCAAAAAAATGCCAAAAAAATTCTGAAAAAATTCTCAAAAATATTTCTACAGGGCTAGGCTTAATTTTCGTACTCAAAACCACAATGAGTTTCATTTATTCCTTCTATTTTGCAATAAAATGACATCAGAAAAGGATAAAAATGCTAAGAATGCTAGAAAAAATTGCCAAAAATACCCAGAAATTGTATTTTTTTCAGAGGTTATGAAATGCCTTCTAGGTTTGCTAAAAAATCAAGGAATAAGCATGGACTTGATAAAGAAAACTACTAAAACTGAGCAAGATGAAAAGAGAAAGCTATGTACAACCTGGACAGATTTTGCAGTTCTAGGTGATCCATAATTCTTCAAGTGTATTGATGGTAGGCCTTGCCTTGATTAGTAGTCTCTTCCTTTGTACAACACTAGCCTTTTTAGGATACACACACATTTTAATGAAATTCTTGATATCATAATACCAGCCTTGGGCTTGCATAGCGAACAGGTTAGCATCTGGAAAATCATCATTGACTCCACTAACTTGATCCATCCGGTCAAGATTCTACATGCATATTGAATTGGTCTGTCCACCTTAAATTCTTAACTAGGTTGGGTCAAAACTGTCCCCACTACATAGGCGCTGGCATCTACATGTATATGAAAGTCTCAGGTGTGATCAAAATAGGAGCAGACACTAACCTTGACCGTAATGTTTGATATGCTTTTTCCTCCTCTTCTTCCCATTTAAAAGGTATTTCCTTACCTGTAAGTCTAGCCAGTGGTCTGGCTATCTCTGCATACATTTTTATAAACCTTCTGTGGTATCCAGTATGCCCCAAGAAACTCTGAATCTCTTTAGGAGATTTAGGTTTAGGAAACTTCAATATAGAAATGATTTTGTCAGGATCTGGGGCCATACCTTTAGCCGACACCACATGTCCTAAGAGAGTTCCTTCTGTCACAAGGAAATGACATTTGTTTGGATTGAGCTTTAGCTTAGTCTCCCTGCATCTCTTGAAAACATTCTGCAGCTGTCTCAAGTGATGGTCCAAACAATCTAAAGGAGTTTCCTTGTGAGAACCTGAAAACGCAGAGAAGTCATCCATGAAGATTCTAAGTGATTCCAGCAATAGGGGGCCAAAAATGAGATTGACCGTTCTGTTAAAGGTGGCTGGAGCATTTCTGAGCCCAAATGGCATTTTTACATACACATATGTTCCCCAAGGTGTGATAAAAGCAGTCTTCTCACGATCCTCTGGGTGTATTGATATTTCATTATAGCCACTAAATCCATCCATAAAGCTATATAATGCATGTCCAACCACTTCTTCAATGACCTACTCTGCAAAAGGCATTGTGAAACCATCTGGAATGGTCACCTTGTTGAGTGCTCTAAAGTCAACACAAATTCTGATTTTATTGGTATTCTTCTTTGGTACTATAACCATAGGTGAGAGCCACTCTGAGTGTTCCACAGGAATGATGATTCCTGCATCCTCCATCTTCTGTATTTCCACATAGACAGCTTCAACCTACTTTGGGTTAAGTCTATAACTCTTCCCTCTTATGGGTTTGGCTCCATCAACTAGAGGGATTCTATGCTCTCCATAATTTGCACGCACTCCTTCTAAGTCTTTATAATGCCAGGCAAAAACATCTGTATAATGGTTCAAGAATGATCTTACCTTTTCAAGGAGCCCTGGGTGGTTCCACAACCAAGTGGCCACCAAAACTGGCCGATTATTGTCTTGAGTGCCTAATTGTATTTCTTTGACAGGATTTCTCTCTACCATATTATCTTCATTATCATCTCTGTCCTTGTCTTCTTCCACTAGCTTTTCATGCATTGCTTCATAAGCAGGGGTATTTTGGATTTCAATGTGTTCCTCCTTGTCCTGCATCCATCCTACAGGTATTTCTTGAATTGGGAAAGAACACTCTTCACTAGAATCTTTTACCTTGCCTTTAGCTTTAGTAACTTCCTTATCTGTGGTTGTCATATCCTCCTCCAAGTTGTATTTGAGGGGTGTCTTCCTGCCCCTTCTGTGGTCTGTGATGGGCTCTCCCAATCCATCAACCTGGACTTTCTCCTCATCTTCATCATAACCTTCAGTCGTGCAAGAATTATTAAGAAAAATTCCAAAACAAGAGGAAGAGTTGCCTGCTTATAGCCAATTTAGAATATCCTCTTCTTCCTCGAAATCTATTTGTGGTTGATCCTCCGATTCTGGTTCCATGCATATGCCAACTGTTTGCATCATGCTGGTGTTTCCTTGATTATCTGGGCCCTCTTCTAAATGAATCTGTGTCAGCTCTTGCCCTTTCTTTTGTACCCACATAGTGTCCTTGCCCCAATCATGAATGACACTTGCATGCCTCAGCCATGGTCTTCCAATTATGAGGGGAAATCCTCCTTCAACCTGGGGCAATCTTAAAACCACAAAATCTAGGATGAATAGATTACCTTTTACTTCAAGTGGAACTTTTGGGATCACTCCCAAGGGCCTTACTTTGCTCTGATCTGCCAAAGTAACAGTGAAATTCGCAAGCCTTGAAGGTTGGAGTCCAATCTTTTCCATTGTATGTTCAGGCATCAAGTTAATGCCAGAACCACCATCCACAATAAATCCTTGAAATTCATGACCTTTGATAGATACTGTCAGCCGAGGACTTTTATAATCTGTAAGGGGTGCTTCCCCTACAATTTTTCCTTTATGTAAAACAACAGTCTTTGCCACCAAACTTGTAGTGGAAGCTTCATCAATTATCTGCAATAACTCTGACCTAAATTTCCCATCCATCTCTTAAAATTAAAAATACTAACCTCCTTTTTCATGGACTTGAGTAGTTTTGAAGCCTCTGATTCCTTGAGAGCATGGGCTCTAGTTGACTTATCAAACTCCTCACGAGCCCTGTTGAAGGCATGCCCAATGGCATCACTGGTACATATGAGATCTCCTTTTTGCCTTGTATCTGCACCTGTGGTGGCTTTATCTTCAGATGGTTCTCTGTCTTGATTCCATTCCTTAATCTTTGATCCTTGACCTATGTCTGCTTGAACCTTCCCCTTGCTTCTTGTCTGCACAGTCAAAGATTCTATTTCTTCTAACTGCACCACCCTGGTAGATGATGATGGCTCATTGACTTGATCACACATTTCTTCTTTGTGCATAGAAATCATTTTAATATGGGGCCCGGATGAAGAGGCTTGATTCTTAGGATAACAATTTGTAAAATGGTCTCTGGCCTTAGGGCAGTTCCTGCAAGGAGGGGCATTTTCTGGTAGGGTGCACCTACTTTGATAGTGCCCGCATTCTCCACATCTAAAACAGATGATTGGCCTCCTAGGCCCATTTCCAAAGTTATTCCTTTGTCTAGGATTATAATTGTTACCTTGATTCGATGCAGCAGCCATCCCATTTGTGGGTGGTAGGGATCCTCCTTGTGTCCAGTATGTCGTTGCAGGCATTCCCCTTGATTGGCATTCATGGGCCTCATGACCAACTTTCCTGCATAATTGGCAAGTCACACTTAACAGAAAAAAAAACTTACTATGTGACCTTGCTTGCTGCACATGGAACACCAAAGTCCACTCTTGATGCCACCCCCTTTGAGTTCCTACAGCTCCTGTCGCAGCTGAGCCAATTCCTCTGCTTGGGCCTCCTCCTCCTTTTGGAGCTTAGTGCTTCAATCTCCCTTCTCAACTGAGCAACAACATTCTCCTCCTCTTTGTAGGGCTTATTTCTTTTTAAGCCCTCCAACTCCTTCCTTAGCTGGATCACTGGATCCTCCATTTCTGTACCATATGTTGGTTGGGAAGAAGTTGCTCCATACTAGTGCCTTATCTGCTCCAAGTGTGTAGTTGTGTTGATGAACTCCTCTTCTCTTGCTTCACTTAGACTATGCTTCTCTTGCTTACACTAGAATGGTCCAAGAATAGTCCTTGCCTTGATTTGAGTGTGTCGATCACGTACGCTCCTAACTGCAATAGTATCTTGGTGCTCACTTTGATGTCCCAAGATTTTCTTCACAAGTGGCAGCCAATGACTCCCTGTTTTGTTCTGTAGTGACTTTAGACTAAAACCAAAAATTTAATTGGGGGGGCCATATTTTCACTTGTGCGTACGCTACCGCTTCACATACCTTCACATTTCCTTTTACGTCTTCACTTTTGCACATAAGAGAGGGTTCACTTGAACCTTCTAAAATACTTTAAAAACACTTTGAACCTTAGGGAAATTAGAGAAATACCTCTACAACCTGCAACCCACTTTCTCCAATTTACCCTTTGTGGACAATTAATTGTGCACTAACTGTGCACTTTGACACCTGCACTTTAGCACTTTGACTTTGCACCTATTGACTTTGACTTTGACCTTGTTATCTTTGACCTTTTGACTTTGACTGTAGTTGACTTTGACCAACATGACTTTTATGGGCTCAACAGTATCAATTACCCATTATGGGCTTATATGATGCATCATGTTTTAGTCACAAAAGGATTGTGGAATATTGTGCAGGGTATTGAAAAACGTCCTATGACATCTGCAAATACAGTTCTTGAAGGTGATATGGATGGTGTTGAAGATGATGTTCTTCGGGTTCCTATTCATGTTGTGGTTCCTACTACACCTACTGTAGAGCAACTTCATTGGGATGGAAGAGATGATTAGGCACATACATTGATAACCTATTTTGTCAAACGTGCCATTATTCCTCACATTCGCTCTTGCAAAACAACAAAGGATGCTTGGGATACACATCACTTTATAACTGGAAAGGAATGAAGCTCATTTTGCTTACCTCTTAAAATAGTTGGAAAGTGAGCACATGAATGAACGAGATTCCATGGACAGTTTTTTGACAACGATCAAAGATTTGAAGGAGCAGTTGATTTCTACTGATGAAGTCTTGGTAGATAGTCCACTTGTGCAGACTGTTGTAAATGGTCTTCCAGATTCATATCAGAATGATGGAAGGCAATCCAAATGCCTTAACATTTGAGGAGTTAGTCTCTGTTCTGTTGCAAGAAGGCTAGTCTAGGTATAACATATCCATTATGTGTGTTGCAGATCAAGCTTTCTTGGCTAGTCAGAAGGGAAAACATAAATGGAGCTTATCTACTAGTAAGCAAAATTGTGCTGATTCGCACAATTAAAGAAGGATGACAAGACGAGAAGAACTCAGGAAAGCGGAAGCTATTTTGCAAATATTGCAAAGGAAACGATCATGTCATAAAGATTTGTCCAAAACTAGCTCCAAAAGAGGCAAAGAAGAAAGAGGTTGGAATGGTTGTTGCAAAGGCCTCTCCATCCAAAATAGAGTTTGCTAATCTTGTGCATAATGAAGAATGGGCATTTACTAATGTTTGCAGTTATGGCCCATCTTCTCATGAATAGTGTATGTCTACACTAGACTCAGGTGTTTGGTACTTTGATAGTGGGGCAACCAAACATATTACCTCGCAGTGGAGTTTCTTCACTTCACTTGAGCCTGCCCCGAGAATACTGTCACATGTGCCAACAACTCCTCTTATCTTGTAATTGGAGTTGGTAAGATCATTTAGACTATTGATGATGATAGTTCTTTTACATTGTCGGATGCTTTATTTGTGCCAAGTATAAAAAAAAATCTGTTATCAATTTCAATATTAGCCAAGATTTGTTTGGTTGTGAAATTTATTGATGAAAAATGTGCAATTCATTAGCATGTGTAGTACATGATTCTCAAGCTATATCAGATGCAAAGCTTTGGCATGCATGCTTTGTTTATCTGAATTTTTCTAGTTTCCTACCCTTGCAGAAATTTGAAATGGTGTCCTCTTTGCCCAAACTTGATGCACCTAGTAAACCTGTTTGTGAAGGCTATGTTTTGGGAAAAATGTAGCATTCCTCTTTCCCAAAAGATGGTTCAGTTTGAGCTACTAAAAAATTGTAGCTTGTTCACAGAGATGTCAATGGTCCTATGTAGGTACCCTCCTTTGGGAATTACCTTTACTTCATGAATTTTATTGATGGTTTGGCTAAAAATATGTCAGCATGTAAAATGGGCACCCTCCATTCTGATCGAGGAGGGAATACATGTCTTCTGATTTTAATGCAGTTCTAGCTGAATGTGGGATAAAACATTAGTATACAGTACTCTATACACCTCAATAGGATGGAGTTGTTGAAAGGAGGAATAGGTCACTCATGGAGATGGCAAGGTATATGATCAAGAGTCATGCTTTACCACATAGTTTCTGGCTTGAGGCTATTATGTCTGCAACATATGTAGTTAATAGGTGTCCCACTAAAGGTTTGCAGTTTGTCACTCCATATGAGGCTTGGCATGGTTGCAAGCCATTTGTTTCTCACCAACATGTCTTTGATTGTCTAGTATATGCATTAGTTCCTGAACAACAACACAAGAAATTAGATGATAAGGTAGTGAAATGTATTTTTGTTGGGTACAGTTCAAAAAGCAAAGGCTATCATCTATATCATCCACAAACTAAATGCATTTTGGTTAGCCATGATGTTGTTTTTGTGGAAGATGCAATTCAGCCATTACTTTCATGTAGTAGAGAGACATCAATTAGCTCCAAAGATGTGTATGACACTTTGCTACCTCTTTTCACAGGGTGACAGTCTAGTGTTGGTCCAAATGAGGTGATTTCTTGGCCTTTATAGGTTTCATGTGATGATGCAGATCATTCCACTTCTGATGCAGATTTACATGATATACTTATTAATGAGAGAACTAGTATAAAGGAGGCAAAGACTATGCCTAAATGGTTGGTGCAAACTTCGCAAGATAACAAATTAGATGCACCTCTATCATATCGTACTCGTTCATGCTCTCATAGCTATGCTATGGTTGCCTCTAGTCTTTGTGATGTGAATGAGCCTATTTTCGTTTGATGAAGCACAAAATTCAGAAAATTGGATGGCTGCTATGCAATTAGAAGATGATGCTATCATGAAAAATTATACTGGTCTTTATGTGACTTGCCTCCTCACAAGAAGGCCATCGGCACTAAGTGGGTATACAAGCTGAAGTGTTATCCTGATAGAACAATTGAGAGGTATAAGGCTAGGCTTGTTGCAAAAGGTTATGCTCAAGAAAGAGGCATTGACTTTGATGAGACCTCTGCTCCTACATGCCGAATGACTACTGTTCGTAGCATCTATGCACCTTCAGCTCATCATGGTTGGAATGTACATGATTTGGACATTTTTGAATGGTGACTTACATGAAGAAGTGTAAGTTTTTCAACCCTAGGGTTTTGTGTAGAAAGGGCATGAAAACAAAGTGTGTAGGTTGATAAAGGCATTATATGGTCTGAAGCAAGCACCACATGCTTGGTATGAAAAGATACATGCCTACTTAATTGCACATGGTTTTGAGAACAATCTAACTGAGAGCACCTTATATGTTAAGCATGCAAATGATGTGCTTTTGATCATTGCTCTCTATGTTGATGATATGCTGCTCACTAGTCCTAATGAGAAGCATATTTCTAATTTTAAGGCTGATTCGCATGCCTCATTTGAGATGTCAGATTCGGGGAATTTGCATCATTACTTGGGCATTCAATTTATGCAAGTTCATGAAGGATGAGCTTTGTGTAAGAAAAGAAAATATTGGCACATTATTGCAGAGTTTTGGCCTTGAAGAATGCAAATCTATTGCCACTCCTATGGAAATAGGATTAGGGTTGAGTCTTCATGATGCTGGAGATGCATTTGATGCTCTTCTCTATCAGTGGGCTGTTTTATGCTTGATTTACTTATGAATTACTCTGTTGGATATTCAGTTTGCTATCTCATAGATGAGCATGTTTATGCATTGCCCAAGTGTCTAGCATTGGCAGGAGGTTAAGCGTATCTTTTGCTACTTGGGTGGTACCGGACTATTTGGATTGTTTTATCCCAAGGGGGGATCAATACTATCAAATTTACATGCTTTTTTTGACTCTAACTAGGCTGGTTGCTATGAAACATGTGTGTCCACTAGTGTTTTTTGTTTCATGCTTGGTAGCTCATGCATATCTTCATTGAGCAAGAAGCAGCCTACTATGGCCACTTCTAATTGTGAGGTTGACTATAGGGTAGCTTTCATAGCGATTGTTGAGTAAGAAGCAGCCTATTGTGGCCACTTCTAATTGTGAGGCTGACTATAAGGTAGCTTTCATAGCGATTGTTGAGTGTGTGTGGGTTAGACACGTTATGCCTCTACCCAGGGAGAAGTTTGAAGTTCTCACAAAGCTTTGGGCTTACTTCCTTTTTTGGATTGATTCCACATAGTTTGGCACTTCCTTATACATAAGTGCCAACTCCTTGTTCACTGCATCACTCCCTGGGGGATTTGTTGATATGTTTCGATAATGATGTGTGTGAAAACACTAGGACTACCCAAGAACATTTTTCCCTATTTAGGAGGTTTTTTCCCCCAGCTTGTATATATGCCTATAACCATAATGGGTCACTTATCTTTGTACATTCACCTTGGTAATACATTCAGTATTGCGTATTGTGCTCCAGGCTTCTTCTGGTTTCTTGTGTTGTTTGCATGCTTTCGTAGACCTCAAACTCCAACAATGTTGAAAACAGAACAAGTTGAATTTTTCACTCAATACGAGACTTTTGGGTTAACCTTGAAAGGTAAAAACTTAGCATGGTTTTAGTAATTGCATCGAGGTCACTTCCAAAATATCACGTAGTTGATGGAAGCTTTCATCACGTGTTTCTCCAAGACTGGATCTAGGCACAATAGGGAGTTTAGAACAAGGATCACACACACATCAGAGGAGGGGTAGCACATAAAGCAAGAAACCTAAGTTAGGTTAAACAAAAATAATATTAATTTTTGTAGCAAACAATGATTTTGATCAGTATCCTTGTAATATAAACACCTAATTTTGTGTTCATATGCTCCATTTTTTCTAATACAAGGGGTCCACAAGATTGAGGAGCTTAATGTACAAAATTTCATAATTTTTGGAGCTTGTTAGATGCCTCACACTAGTCTTAGAACCTAAATTTTAACTATGTTGGACACTATGCCTCAAACATGCCAAAATTAGTAGGAAAACTATAAAACGAGCTAGATGGATCATTTGAAAGGTTAGATTTTGGTTGGAATTTTGATGAAAGAGAGCTTATGTATTAATTGAGATATTTTTTCATAGATGTCAATCTCCTTCCATTTCTCATCTTCTTTGTCTCTATTGTGCATGTGTATGTGTGTGTGTGTGCATCTTGTGTGCTTCTCACCGTCACCTTCACCTTCACACACATCATTTGCTCATGATCATCATATCATCCTCATGTCTCCAGGGATTGAAAATTGAGGAGGTGAAGCTCCATGATGTGGTACTCATCCTTGTCTAGAGTGAGAGCCAGAGAGGTCACTTTTGCTTATGTGCCCACATATGATAACATTGTAGAACTTTTCACAAAGGCTCTACCTAGAGAGAAGTTTGAAGGTTTTCACAAAGCTTTAGGCTTACTTCATTTTGTGTATTGATATCTTTCCACATAACGTGGAACTTCCTCATACATGAGTGCTAACTCCTTGTTCACGATATCACTCCTAAGCAGGACTTGTTGACATATTTTGGTAGTAATGTGTGTGAACACACTTAGGATCGTTGGGGGACTTTTTTCACTCTTTAGGAGGTTTCCCCCCCAGCTTGGATATACACCTATAACCCTAATGGATGAATTACCTTTTGGACATTTCAATCGATAATACTATTCTATATTGTGTTGTGCTCTAAGCTTCTTCTTCTTCCTTGTGCTATTCCTCTACTTCTGCATACCTTGAAATCCAACAAATGTTGTGGGAAATGAACTTTAACTTGTGAAATTTCAAATCTTAGATATTCTAGTTTCTTATGAGTTGTAGCAAATGTTATGGGACTAATAGAACTTGATCTAGAGCTTGTTTTGATGGAAGAACCAAAGAACTCATTGGTGATGGTTTAATTAGACTTTCTTTTCACATGGAAGAGGGAGAATGTTGATGCACTATGTGGAGTATTTACTAACGTTAGTGTTTATATGTTTATTTTGATACAAGAAATTACTAAAGCAGATAAATTCTAGGTCATATTGACTTGTTGATATGTGATCAAGAATCACATCAAAATTATAAATCTAGCGAATCACTTGGCAAAAAATAAAATAAAGAGTTAGGGAAGGAAAAGACTTCATGACGTGGATAAAGCACATTGGAAGATCATTTAGATACTACTGGCATTCTCATGAAACTAGAAGAGCTTAATCAAAGTTTTGTATAAGTGTTTCCACAAAGTATGATGGTTTATTGATGGCTTTCAACAGATAGGTTAGACCCATCCCTATAACCTTTGAAGATTTTTTGTTATGCTATTACAAGAAGGTATGTATCTAAAGAATTTTCACGATTAAAATGACGCTTCATTTATTCTGAATACAAAGCGGAAAATCTTTTAATAGCTCAAAGAAGAAGACAAAAAGAAGTTCATGTGTAGTGATCAATATTAGGAGAAAAAGAGTCACACCACCAAATATTTAAATGAATTAAGTTGAGAGGAATGGAACTACCAGATCCATATGCAAGAATAAGGAATCAAGAAACAATAGAGACCTCGATTAATGGGTTGCAATAGGAGATATATTTAAATATTGATGCTATTGTTCATGAACCATGGATATCAAATAGTGTAGCATTTCACCATATCATGTCTTCCACCATCTCCATTGCTTCCGTTCAATAAGTATGTCCATGATCTCATTATTCCAAAGTTCAAAGTTCATCCCATATTCTTGATCTCATGGCTCTTATTCTTTGAATCAAGATAAACTTTCTCCATAGCTTGAAAACTAGAAATTTTCAAAGTAGCCAAAGATGAAGTTATAGACACAAACAAATTGATTATAGCACCTCAATATTTAGAATTGGATATTCAGATTGAAGATCCCTAGAATGAACTCGAGTACCACCATGATACTATCGTATTACCATTGTAGTGTACTAGAATTGATAAAAAATTTTAAGATCAGATACCTTTATTGAAGCTTTCTCTCCCCTTGAAGGAAAAATACTGATGCCCCTATTTGATCTACAACCCTCTAGGCTTCTCCATAGACTCATGAACACCAAGTATGAATCTCGTAGTTCATTTTCGCACTCATCAAAAAGTTATCCTAGCTAGGCAATCACATGCCCTACAAGCGTAATCAAGTGGTGGCTTGACCTAAGCATGCTAAATTGTCAAATTGAGAGCTGACTTGGACAAGAGCATAGAAGCATGTACTTAGATGATGGTTAACACATGGGATGGATGAAGAGATACCTAAGGCAAGTAAACATACACCCAAACCACTTCCTACTCACTCAATCATGCATTTCGACACACACACACACACATAGTAGTCGACACTAAAACGAACATATCTCCTAGCTTACATATTCAAATATAGTCCATAACAAGTTCATTTCAAAAATCTTGATGAGACACTTCTATTTGAAGTTTTTGAGGCATTCTGAAGCTCTTATGCAAAGTTATGGCCAAAAAATGAGGTGTCGATAATTATCTACCTACATGCTAATGCTTGCAACACCTAGAATATGTGAAAGAATGATGCAAAAAGGGGGGTTACCTTGAAATGAATTCCATGCCATAGGCATGCACAAGAGCTCATGAAGAAGGAGAAAAGACATCAAGAAAGAGGAGACTACCCTTCTTCAAGTTAGTTCTCTACTTAAAATGAAAAGAGATTTTCCAAAATGAGAAGAGTTTGAATTATACACGTATCCAAAATTAGGTCCTTTCACACAAATGGACCGAACACTTCTAATGTGTAACCAAACTATTATAAATGTTTGAAATTTTGCAACCAAAGGACTAATCTCGTGCATTTACAATGCTTGCCATACATCAAAATGGGATTTGTTAATAAGCAATGATAAAATCTTCTAAAAACTTAAATCCTCCTTTAAGATCCTTTGAACTTTGTAGCTTCTGTTTTCTTTTCTTTTTCTTAATTTCAATTCTTCATGCAACACTCTCCCTTCCTAGTGTTTGTCATCAGTGACATCCTTTCGATATCTACCATGGGTGTGAGTTGTCGATACTACAACAAGAGAGCTTCTTCAAGGTCCATACATAGATGAATTTACAAGTGATGATCTTTAGTGTTTCAATGTGCTACATTGCCTTAGTCTATGATGGATCTGTAGAGAGTATGCACGTGGAAGCAAAATGAAAAGTAAAGTACTCTCACAAAACAAAGAATGTGTGAGACCCAAAATGACTAGACCATGAAGTGGGTAAACTCATGTGGATTAGAAATGAGCTTGCCAAGAGCATGGAGTAGGCTCCTCAAGCTTCTAACCAAATACAAATGGGGGAGAGGCCCTTCTTATATAGATTTGTGAGGGGCAATCATGGAAGCCCCCTCTGAATCAAGAAGCAGGTTCAGAATAGGATCCAACTGAGTGATGAATCCATATAGATGCCAGAGTATCATGTGGTAACTGAAAAGATGCTGGACTCCATGAATGGAAAGATATATGCTCAGAATGCTGCAGTAGACGAGGTAAGTGGACTCTCGAAGATAGGAATGGAAAATGACGAGTCACTGATCCTGGAGTAATGCCCAACTGAAGCTGAGGGGAAATATAAGCCTTTGATGGTACCATAGCCATTTGAGGTATAAGCGGAGATGATATCTCTGAGTCCTCTTGCTCCAAAACTGTATCATGATCGGCAAAGTCATGTACAAAGAGAGCATGCTCCAAATAGTGTGACTGTTCAAAGCTGGAATGATCCCCCTCTGAAGCCAAAATGGGAGGATCCAAAAGGGATGAATACTTAGAGTATTCATCAAAGGTGCAGTCTTTGGTTACTGTAACTGAGTGATGCTTTGGGTTGTAGAGCTTGTATGCCTTTTGTCGTTCACTGTACCCGATGAAAATGTACTGCTTAGGCCGATCATTATCATGACCTTGGATGTAGGCATCACTACCAAAGATGCAGAAATAGCTTACACTTGGATTCTTTTGAAAGTAAGCCTCAAATGGTGTTTTGTTCTTCAAAACATCTGAAAAACCTCTATTCTGAATGTGTACTGCTGTTTGTACTGCTTCATCCCAATAGTTTAGTGGAAGTTGCTTTTGTCTAAGCATAACTTTAGCCATTTGGATCACACTTTGACTCTTTTGTAATGCAATACCTGGTTGAGTATCTTGCTTGGTTTGATACTTGATTCCATGTTGCTTCAAGTACTTGGAGAAGTTTTGGTTGACAAAGCTAATATCTCCATCAGATTGGATGATCTTCAAAGAACTTGGAAAGTCTTCTTCAATTGTTTTTGTCCACTCCTTAAACTTGGAAAGGGCATCTTCTTTATGCTTGAGTGAATAAACCCATGTGTATCTAGTGAAGTCATCTACAATCAGGAAGAAGTAAATTGACCCACTAAGAGAAGGTGTACTCATAGGTCCACAAATGTCGATATGGACTAATGCTAAGGGTTTATTTGCAGAAATGGATGCTTCTTTAGGCAAAGAGAAAACTGTTTGCTTGTCACATGCTTTGCAATTCAATTCCACTTGTGTGATCCTGGGTAGACCTTTGACAAGATGATTGGAAGAGATCTTAGCTAAGCAAGAGGTATGCCCAAATCTGCAATGCCACAAGTTGAAACTTGAATTCTTGGCCATAAAACTTGAAAGCTTGTAGAGACCCTTATCTTCATATCCTTGAGCTATCACTTCATTAGATTCGCGATCAATGACTTGAACTTGGTTGTCATCGAACTGAACCGTCATGTTACACTTTGTGATGGCTTTGACTGAAAAAAGATTCTTACGGAGGCTTGGTACATAAAGAATATCTTTTAGTGACTTGGTCTCGCCTTCAGAGTTAGTGACTTGAACTTTTCCTCTTCCTTGGATGTCAATGCACTTGTTATCTCCAAGGTATACTTGTCCTTGATGCTCTTCAAACTCATGGAAATCATCTTTGTCATGGCACATGTGGGATGAAGCACCACTATCAAAAATCCATTCGTTCTTGGGAGTGGTTGCCATAAGTGCTTTGTGTTCACTTGTGAAAAATAGGTCTTCACTTGTGCAGTGAGAATGATGTTCACTCTTGGAATTAGACTTAGACTTGTCCTGGTTTTTTTTCTTGAAGCAATATTTTTCAATGTAGCCAAGTTTGCCACAAAAATTACAAGTGAACTTCTTTGATGAATTATGCGATCCTTGCTTAGATCCATTGCTAGCATGATGACGTGTGGTTTTGCCTTTAGTGAATGGGCCTTTGGCTTTCATGGCTGACTCTTGTGAGGAAGTCGATTTGGCTCGCGAGTCGTGAAGGAGCAGTAGTTGACGAACCTCTTCCCAAGATAAGACTTGGCCACGATTATAGAAAGTTGTGATAAATGTTTCGTACGAGTTTGGTAACTATTTACGTTCGTAATCCTCAAATTGGGCTATGACCTTGGTAATTGTGTCATGTGGCCTAATAGTCAAATTATGAAACTCGGCCTCTATTGCATATATCTTCGAAGGGGTTTTGTCTTCATACAAAGTGACTAACGTATCCAAGCATCCTTGGATGTCTTGCAGGCCATGATATGTCCTTTTGTCAGTTTGTCGCAGGCCAGTAACAATTGACCCAAAGCTCATTTGTCCTTGACATTCCACACATGCCAATTGTCTAAGTTGGTATGCCGATTGGGTTCGGGGTCTGACCCATCTACTACCTCATGAAGAAGATTCATGTAGAGATAGGCGCGCATAACATCTTTCCATAGATTGTAATTCTATCCATTGAGGCGTTCATCCTTCAGCATAAAAATAGGGATGAAAGAGGGTAAAAAGTTAGCTATAGATGATGAGCTACCTTCACTTTTGGTCATTACAAAGCTTTGAAGATAAAGTGTTTAGAAACACTACCAAAGTCTTCGCCAAATACACAAGCTTTGAAGATAGAGTGTTTAGAAACACTACCAAAATCTTCGCCAAACGTACAAGCTTTGAAGATAAAGTGTTTAGAAACACTACCAAAAAACGCTTGCCAAAAATGTGACTTCAAAATAATTGCAAAGCTTGAAATGAACGACTCGATTCCAGACTGAAAATTCCTTGAGAAGGGGGGCTTAGAGTAGCCCGTCACTTGCACCAAGAATTAGAAGAGACACTTCGGGGGGCTTAGAATAGCCCTTCACTTTTGCAAAGAGAGACACCATGGAGTGGGGAGAGTCGATGCGCAAAGAGAACTTGTGGGTGGGCTTAGACTAGCCTCCAATCCCACAATCATACACACACATTACTTTTTCTTTTTATATTTTGAGATACAAGAGGGAGGCACTTAGTGCCTTGAGTGTGCCAAAAGAGGTAAGATCTTGTGAGGATTACAAATGAGGGCCGATTATTAAAGTGTCAAAGTTGGAGTTGAAACCCTTGGATCTACAATACCATTCTTTGAACGAAACCAAATTGAGTGCCAACATTAAGTGTGGTTACCCTTATAAAATTCAAATACGAACACCAATGAGCATTTGATGGTTTATAAGGTTCCACGCATGTAAACCCAAAGAGTGCCAAGGGCTAAGGATTGAATCTTCTCAAAACTAATATGAAATGCACAATTTTTCTCCTTAATAGTTGGTGTGCCACTATGCAAGCGCTTACTTAACAGGTGATTTCAATTTGGACAAATGGAAAGACGAATGATCATAAAAGATGGGAAAAATGACGAAATTTATTCAGTGACTGATTGGTATGCCTTTTGGAGAGATAAATAAATGGTCCACCGGGTCACGTCCACATATAGCGATAGTAATCTTGAGATTCAATCGAATGTGGTAAAAAATAAAGTCTTATCATCAAGTGGAGACTGTCGCTTTCTCCAGAAAAGAAACTTACGGTAATGGCACAGGAGAGTGCGCTCATTGCAGGGCGCTGAGAGCTTGAGCAGAGCTTCAGCTTATAATGAGTAGAGATGTTTTGAACCAGACTATAGTACTGTACCGAACAAACACTCAAAGGATTCAAAGGATGCTACACATGCAGCCGATATTTATGGATCATGATGCATGTGATTGAAGGAGCTCTGACAAAATGACGCTCACTTCTAGTGACCGAGTTAACAATGCACTGGCAGAATATGTGCCATGTCCAAATACGATTGTCTTGTATTCAGTCGTGCCTTCTGGAGTGTTCAGTAGTTACAGTGAATGCAGATTAGAGAAACTCTATCTCTATCTATGAGATATGGTGGGCGCAAGTGAGCTTGGCGGAACCAACTACAAAGTCATGAAGAGCTGGAAAATATTTCGCCACTCTTAGCGAGCAAGCTGCCCAGTGCATGCGATTAGAGAGAGGAGACTAGTTTCTCTCTCTCTCTCATTGTTTCTCTTTCTCTCTCTGTGTAACACAGAGGTGGCGCAACAACACAGAACTGATTCTCTCTCTCTCTGTTGATGAGAGATGGAAGCAGGTCCGAGACTTTTGCTGTTGAGATAGGCTCAGGGATGAGTTTGGGCTTCTAAGTGAATGGCCGCTTGACAGGCTAGTTGGAGTAGACCGACGATGGCAAAGTGCATCTGGTGTTCATGTGCAACGGAGATGGTCATCTGCTCGAGTCGCTTGAGTGTCTTGCCTCGTCGAACGTACAGAGGCATGGTGTGGAGGCGGCTGCTGGAGAGGTTAAGGTGTAGTACCAAGCCCAAGAGAGAGGCCTGCAAACAATAGGTCTGGAGTCGATGTCAGGAGAAGCGCTCTTCTCTGCTAGCTTCTCCAACTGATTCTGGAGCAACCAGAAATTGAAGCCAACAATGGTGCATGCCAGTCGCACTCCACCTTTGCTCTGAAAGAGACTATGCTTGTTGCTCCGAGTTGGTTGCTGCGGTTGAAGAAACAAGAGTCTTGCCTTGTTTGTGTCAACGCCTCAACTGTGGCATCTCCATCCTTCCAAATCATCAAGTGTGACACACGTCTTCCAAAACAGGAGATGTCCTGAATGCGAAAGATCTGCTTGTTCAAGCATTCGATATCATAACGTAGTGGTACCGAGGTGATGACACAGAGAATAAGAAGGCAGAAAACATGTGTGATCTCTCATAGCAGAATACAATTGTAATGTCTTAGAAAATGTTACAAAAACGTGAGAAACTCAACTAGGTGGTTATTTCCACGTTAACCATAGAGATGCTTTACCAACATGTTCATGCGAAATGAAAAGAAGGATATATAAAATCCACAATCATGAACGATATAATGAAATAAACCAACAAATGTCGCTATAACAGAGGGTGGGTGGGAGGGAAAAAGGGGCTAAAGGGTGTTCATAACAAGGACGAAAATGGGTGGGAGGGTGGGAAAATGGGCTAAATGAAACCCCAAAGAGTAAGATGATGGAAAAATGCTCCTCCAAATGAGTGGAGAGCAACACCACCAAACTCAAGCACCACCACCACTAAAATGACCACCAAACCCACCGCCAAGACCTCCACCTAGCGCTGTGATACCATGTAGAGAGTATGCACGCGGAAGCAAAATGAAAAGTAAAGTACTCTCACAAAACAAAGAATGTGTGAGACACAAAATGAGTAGACCATGAAGTGGCTAAACTTATGTGGATTAGAAATGAGCTTGCCAAGAGCATGGAGTAGGCTCCTCAAGCTTCTAACCAAATACAAATGAGGGAGAGGCCCTCCTTATATAGATTTGTGAGGGGCTCTCCAAAATACCTCTCATGTGGGATAATTCCCCTGAAAGGAGAATGAATACAACTGGTAGAAGCAAATGGCAAGGTACCCAAATACAAAGGAAATACACGGAAATGTAATGGAAATGAAATGGAAATAGAGTGATTCCAAGATACAAAAGGGAGATGCACTCTCATAGTCTCAACAGGATCATCCTTTCTGACTTTCTTCTATCTATTTTGGCTCTTCTTTCTTGCTTGTTCTTTGAAAATTGATTGGGTCTTGAGCAAATTGCTCAAGGGCATGCTGATGCAGAAGTTTTCTAGTCTAAAAAGATTGAAACGTCAAACCTTATAGACTTCATATTTGAGCTTTGCATATTTTCATATTTGAGCTTTGCATATTTCATATTTCCTAGTCTAAAAATTCTCTGTGATGTTCTTTCTTTGGAACTTTAGCAAGTATTTGCACATTTTTTGTAGAAATGCTTCCAAATTTCTTGATAATGTGGTTACACTTTATTGCTAATGTATTGAAGCCTATTGTGAAGTCCAATACACTAGTAGCTCATGATGCGATAGAGTTCAGAATCTATTATGTATATTAGCTAGATAAAAATACTTTCTTTTTGTGTCATTTTTTCTTTTTTTTTTCTAGGTTAAGTGAAGCCATAATCTCTATAGTTTCATTTCAAATCACAAAATTGTGATTCTTAGTGGCATACAAAAAGAAAAAAAGCTACAATACTCCTAATGAGACCAATCTATTGTACAAGTAGGTGAAACTGTTTCCTTCAAGGATGTGCACAACTCAAAAGGGATTAGAAGCCAAGTGTCTAGGTGCACAAGAACAAATGGTTGCACACATCGCTTGATTTCCACATCCATTTTTCTTTTGATGATCGATGCATGGGATATGAGTGTAGATACTAAGGTTGAGAAGAGCATTGAGCCCCTTGAATTGGTCCTATCAACCTTGATTCACATTGGGATCTATTTTCATCTTGCCCTTTGGATCCTTTAATGCATGCACTTTGAAAACTTGAATCTTCTTATTGATAAAAGAAGGACAATATTCTACTAGATCTTGTGAGATCACTGTTGTTCTATTAAGAAGGATAAGATTCTTTCCAGTGCCACCTTATTGATGTCCTTCAACAACTATGCATGTGTTGAGTCTCTTTAACAATGGATTTTTGAACACCTAGTAGCAGAAACAAAGTATATAGTCGACTTTCAACCTCTCCTTACAATGTATCTCTCTCGTGCATGAGATATTACAACTATGGCTAATGCATGGCCATGTAATGTGGCCCTAACTGAATGCATGCTTGATGTGCAAAGAACTAAAAAATGGTGCAAAAGACATGGTTGTGCAATGGGCATAGAGTTCTTGCATGGAGAGTGCTTTAGCATAGGATTCTGTTGCCTTTGAGAATGCCTTTTGTTCCACGAATGTACGGAATTCTTGAATCGTTTTTATTGAACTTTCTATTTCTTGGGCCTTTAGATGTGTCTACAATTTTTTAAGAATTGAATATGAGCAAATGGGGATGGATTTTAGTGGACCAATTAATCCTCCTTCTCGTAGTTCTTGCATTGAATATACAATCAAGGAGATTAATTACTTGACCAAATGGGTTCAAACTAGAGCAACAATGAAAAAAAGATGTGCACACGAATACCAAATTTTTATTTCAGCATATCTTTACTTGATTTGAGTTTCCAATCAATTGATATTGTCAATGTGTTGAAGTTAGGAATGAGGAAGTATTTTTTCTATAGGTGTAGTAAATAGCTTACATATAGTGGTTTCAAGGGATAGAAGAAATTGCAAAAGGATGCAATCATGGAAATGAACTAAGTGCAATCTCAATTAAAATTATAACTGTCTTTTCAAATAGATTGCAAACAAAAATTTGAAATGCTCATGTATGCAAAATAATATAGAAAAGGGATGGATAACATGCATACAAAATTTATCCAAGAGGAATATTAAAGAAGGAGCAATAACAATGTAAGTAGAAGAATAGAGAGAGTACCAATCTATGGAAGGCTATGGATGAGAAAAAAAGTGGTAGAAATAAATTTAAAAATGGAAGAGAATCAACCTCCACAAGCTCTGTGAGAGGTTGAGCTACCAAGTGCCACTCCAAGCGTCCATTACTTAAGCCTTTTAACTCTCCTCTTCCCTTTGCCTCGAGAATAATTGATCATCCACATGTTGCACAATGCGCACTCCAATCTCTACACATACAAGTCTCTCTCTAGGTACACACGTGTGGTGTTGATGTGTGTACTCAATGCGCCTTTATACATTGTCAATCAAATTGGTTGAAGTGGTTCTTGGATTGGTTGGATTATTTGTTCTCCAATAATTGGATTATTTGTGAATAATTAAAAAGTTTGATAGTGTATCCTTATTATCGATTGATTTATTTGGATAACGTTGAATAATTTTTGGGTAGAAATTTGAGGTTTTTTCCATAAAAAATGTTTTCGAACGAAAATATTTTCGATAAAAAACATTTTTTAACAAAAAATTATCAATAAAAAAGCTAGATCGAAAAGTGTTTGATAAAAAGGATTCTCCATAAGATAATGCTTCATGGTGTACTATCACTAGAGCTACATTGTTTTTCATGAACTGATAGTGTCATATGAAAAGCAAGGTATAAAGCTTTTAGAAAAAAAAAAAAGTTTGGAATTATAAAAGTAAAAAAACAACATAGACTTTAGTGTTAAATAATTAGAAAGTTATAGGAAAAGTAAAAGTAATAATAAATATTTAGAGCTTAGGTTTATTTAGAATTAGTAATTCCTTCTATAAAAATTTAATACTAATCAAAACATGAAAATTTTATATTTAAAAAAGAATTGAATTATTTTAGTACTTTTATAGTTTAGATTGTTGGTGTTTGAGGTCTGTGGAAGCAAATGAACAATACAAGGAAGAAGAAGAAGCTTTGAGTACAACACAACACAATTCATTACCAAGTGAATGTACAAAGATAAGAAACCCATTAGGGTTATAGGCATATATACAAGATGAGGAAAGAAAAATCCTAAAGATGGAAAAGGTGCCCCGTAGTCCTAATTGTGTTCACACACATCACTACCAAAATATATCAAGTGGTGGCATAATGTTGACCAACATGCAAATCATCCAAAGAGGCGTCTGAGTGGCACACACTCAATAGCCACTGTGAAAGCTGCCCTATAGTCAGCCTCACAATTAGAAGTGGCCATAGTAGGCTGCTTCTGGCTCAACCAAGATATGCATGAGCTACCAAGCTTGAAGCAGAAAAAACTGGTGGATACACAATTTTCATAACAATCAACCCAATCCGAGTCAAAAAAGCATGTAAATTTGGGGGTAATGATCCCCTCTTGGGATGAAACAATCCACATTTTGTGTACCACTCAAGTAGCAAAAGATGCACTTAATTACCTGCCAATGCTTGGCACTTGGGCAATGCGTAAAACTATGTTGGAATTTGGGGCCCCGGGATCGTTCCAATACTAAAACCTTTTGAGCATACACACTTAATTAATTAAGATGATAAGTGAGAGGTAGAAAGAAAGAGATCTTGAGACAAAGATAGAGAAGGTAAGCTGGATGCTTACTCACTAAAAAATAGATGTCCAAATTACAACATGGGATTACTACTCAACTATATAAAGTGGTGCACTCACTAATGGAAGAATATCCAAGAAGATGATGATACAAAATTTAGATTATGTTGAAATGATCTAAGTGTGTGAAGTGAATGAGCAACGAAGCTAACCTTATTCTCACAAAATAGTCTAAAAATTGTAAATCAACCAACCCTAATTTTGAGATTAGGGTAGAGAAACCCTAAAAACAAAATATAAGGTTAACTCATGAAAGATAGTTACCATAACCTTGTAGAAGACTTCTTGCTCCAAGAGAGTAGCCTGTCCTTCACCAAATCTTCACCTCCAAAGCTTCAGAATCTTCAAACTCTAGCTTGAGATCTTTGCGTGATATTTCGTAATGAGCCAAGGGCTCTTCTTATATAGTTTGTGTACTCCAATGAAAAGCACACTCGAAAAACTCTCTTACGTTGTTTTTTAGCGAGAACAACGATCACAATCAAATCTTTTAGGCGGGTGAGTTTCGAAAAGCTAAAGATAACTACCATCGCACTACACGATCTTCGAAAATTAGCCATTGCTTTGATTTTCGCACCACAAATAGTTTCGCTTTTCAAAAAGTAACTTGTTGTGTTCCGTGAGCTAGATGTGAATTGAATTTGGGTGGTTAGATCACGTTGGTTTTACAATGATTGCTTTAGATCGAGTGCCCATAAGCTTTTTGACATAAGTTTCCATTCTAGGATGTACTTATCGTGTTTCCATGCAGCCACACACTTTTTGTTTATAGAGAAGAGTATAAATACTCTATAAATGATGTACAAAGTAGAGGGTTTTGGATCCAATGTGAACATTGTTTCCAACAATCCCTCCTTCAATGTCATATTGGTACAAGCTTCAGTAACCTGCAAATCTTCTCATGACTATCTCTAGTCAATGCTTTGGTAAATATATCTGCAACATTCTCACTAGAAGGAACATGAACCAGGTCAATGTGCTTCTTAGCTATCTGCTCTCGAATATAGTGTTAGTGTACCTCTATATGCTTTGTCCTTGCATGATGCACTGGATTCTTTGCTATAGCTATAGCACTCTGGCTATCTGAAAATATCTGAATGCGTTCATGTACTCTCACATCAAGATAACTGAAAATTTTTTGCAACCAATTTGACTCTAAAGTAGTTGTAAATGCTGCACGATATTCAGCTTCACATGATGAAGTGGCAATAGTGGGTTGTCTCTTCGAAAGCCATGAGATAAGACAATCTCCAAGATAAAAACAAAATCCACTAATACTTCTTCTTGTGTCTCTATCACCTACCCAATTAGAATCTGAAAATCCTTTTAGTAACAAATGTGCAGATTTCAAAAATACCATAGAAAAATTTGAAGTTCCCTTCAAATATCAAAAGATCCGCTTTATTGCTTTCCAATGTAACACTATGGGATATATCAAGCAACCAATTGCAAACTGTATATCAGGACATGTATCACAAAGATATATCAAGCAACCAACTGCTTGACTATATAAAGTAGCATCAAATGACTCTACATCTGCTACCATTTGTAAAGACATGTTTTGATCCATAGGTGTTTGCATAGGTTTAGAATCAACCATCTGAAACCTCTCCAAAAGTTTCTCAATGTACTTCTGCTGTGTCATATAGATACACTCATCTCGAAACAGAAATTGAATCCCAAGATAATAATGCAAAATGCCTAAATCATTCACATCAAATGTTTGCTTCAATTGTTCTTTGAACATCTGCAAATCTTCATCTTTGGAGCTGCATCTGAGTTATGGAAACCAATGGATAAAAGATATGTATGTATCTTTTCATACTATGCTCTAGGTGCCTGCTTCAATCCATATAAAGATTTTATAAGATTACACACTAAGTGTTCTTTACCTGTCTCTTCAAAACCTTCTCGCTGCTGAATATACACATCCTCATGTAAATCACCATTTAGAAAAGCAATCTTAATGTCAAGTTGATATATATGCCAACCAAAATGTGCTCCTAGAGCAAGTATTGACCTAATAATAGTCATCCTAGATGTAGGAGCGAATGCCTCATCATAATCAATACCTTTTTGTTGTGCATATCCTTTGACAACTAACCTGGCGTTGTATCTATCAATAGTACCATCTGCTTTCCTTTTGATTTTGAAGATCCATTTTATGCCTATAGCCTTCTTTCCCTCTGGTAACTCACATAGCTGCCAAGTTTGATTCTTATGAATAGAATCAATCTTTTCTTGCATAGCTTTTCTCCAAATAGGAATGTTAAGTACATCTTTAACACATGCAGGTTCATCTTCAACAGTCGTAAGTGCCAAAATATCATGAATCTCAAAGTCTTCAGCAAAACTTACATGATCTCCTTGTTGTTGCTGTCTAGTCTAACTTCTTGTTCTTACATGATCTTGTTGTTGTTGTCTAGTCTGACTCCTTGTTCTTCTAGTAAAAGTCTTTGTACCACTATCTTTCCAAGTCTGATATAACCAAGTAGGTGTATCCTTAAATAGTGGTCAAACTCTTTTTGACCCTTCAACTTCCACAGGTTCTGGAACTTGTCCTGCCGAGGTACTAGGACTTTCAAGAACTTTAAATTCTTCCATTCTTTTCCTCTTTCTTCAACTCTTTCTTGAATCCTAGGAATTTTAACTCCCTCCTGATATGGCCGAACATGTACAACCAGAATCTTTCTAAAAAATTCATAGTCATTTTCACTAATGAACTTTGGAATTTCTGCTTCTTTATCATAAACCTTATTTTTAGCAATACAAGCATTACGTGAAAGAATAACTTCACTTGTCTCTGGAACATAAAACCTATATCTTTTACTCTTAATAGTATATCCAATGAAAATAGCTTTCATCGCTTTTACATCTAGTTTGCCTCGGTCCTTTTTCTCAACATGTACATAAGAAAGTGATCCAAACACTCTGAAGTAACTCTAGGTTTTCTACCATAATAAGCTTCATAAGGTGTGATTACCTTTAAGCTTTTGTAGATGACTTGTTCAAAATGTGATGATGTGTATGTATTGCATCAAACCAGAATTTTGGTGAAAGCTTCTTGGATGCGATCATGCTCCGCATCATCTCAACAAGTACTCTATTATTTCTTTTTGCAACACCATTCTGCTGAGGAGTATGAGCAATAGTAAGATGTCGAGTAATACCTTTCTCATCAAGAAATGTCTAAAACTCTTCTGACAAGTATTCTCCACCTCTATCACTTCTGAGAATCTGGATAGTTTCCTGACTTTCATTTTCAACCATAGCTACAAACTTCTTGAACATAGGAAATACTTCTGACTTCAACTTAAGGCCATAGATCCACGAGTATCTCATAAAATCATCAACAAATAGAAAAAAATACCTGAAGCCCTGAATAGAGTCTGCTCTCATAGGTCCATTCACATTTGAATGAATAATCTGCAATTTTTTGGTAGCTTTTTTTATGACCATGTTTCTTGAAAGGTAGTTTATGTATCTTACCTTCAAGATAGCCTTCACATATATCTGAATCATCTGGTAGCTTGAATGAGGGTAAAATCTCAACCATACCTCTGGTTTTGATACTCTTGAGAGCTCCAAAACTAATATGTCCAAATCTTTCATGCCATAGCTTCATATCTTCCACCGGTGATGAAGATTTGACTGCATATGCTGGACTGATTTTTGACAAAACAAAGATCCCTCCTCTATGCTCACCTTGTAAAATACACTTGTTGTCTTTGTGTGATAAGATCTTACAAAGATCTCTCTCAAATACAAATTTAAAACCATCACCTAAAAATGCAGATATAGATAGCATATTCTTCTTCATTTCAGGCACATAAAGAACATCTGAAATCTGAAAATTACCACCTTCTCTTGCCTTTAGGGTTATCGTACCTATTCCTACAACAACCAAATCATTGCCATTTGCAATAGTAACTCTTCTACGTGAAGAATAGGAAAGAGAAGAAAACACATCTCTGCAACCTATCATATGCTTTGTAGTACCTGAGCCAAATATCCAAGGACTTGTTGAAAGAACTTGTAAAGCTGCTTGATCAAAAGCTACTTCCTCAATGGTGATACATGCATAAGAATCACCTTGAGTTTTCCCTTTTTTATCATCTTCTACAACATTACCTGATGCGTTTTCCTTTTCTGCTGCAATCCTTTTATAACATGCTGACTTAAAATGTCCATGTTTCTTGCAGTAAAAACATATTACTTCCTTCTTCTTAGAAGACTTCTCTTTAGATGTAGTAGATACAAAATCTGAAGTAGAAGGTGAAAGGGACTTACTTTCCTTTATGGATTGTTTTTCCCTCTTATCCTTCTTCTTCTTTTTACCCTTTGATGAAGATGAAAGTGCTTCTTCATTCTCTTCCATTCCCTTCAATTGATCTTCATCTTGAAGTAACAACAACTCTAGCTCTTCAAATGTAACCTCTCTATCTCTTGTGGTAAAGGTAAGAGTGGTTATAAAAGATTGATATGAAATAGGAAGTGAATTAATCAGCGTATTTACCATTTGTTCATCTGATATCTCAACTCCTACATTTAGAAGTTGATCTCTCAAGTCAACCAGTCTCGTAATGTGGGTTTTAATTGACTCACCAGCTTTCATACCTGTATTTGCTAGTTGTCTCCTCAAGTGAGCTTTCCTAGCAGGATTTCTGCTCTGAAAAAGATTCTCAAGCTTCAACCAAGCTTGTCTAGAACTTCTGCAAGATCTGATCTGTGGTAGAATATGCTTTTTAACACTCATTGCTATGAATGAAAGCGCTAAAGCATCTCTAGCATCCCACGTTGCTTGATCTTCAGTAGGAGGAACTGTAGGTAAAGACCTACCTATGACTCTAGATGTCGAAGTGGTTACCTCTTCTTCAAATGGTTCTGTAATAGAAATTCGAGTACCTCTTGAAGTTTTTGTAGCTCATTCTTCACCTTCTCGTCTGGGTCTTGTTAAGGATCCATTGATGATACTCCATCAATCCTTTGTCACTAAAATATTCATCATCATGAAACTCCACATGGGATAATTAGAAGATCCATCCAACTTGTCTTCAATCTCAATTCTAATCTCACTCATCTTAACTAAGTGTGTATGTCAATTATGCTCTAATACCAAGTGTTGGAATTTGGGTCCCCATGATCGTTCCAATACTAAAACCTTTTGAGCATACACACTTAATTAATTAAGATGATAAGTGAGAGATAGAAAGAAAGAGATCTTGAGACAAAGATAGAGAACATAAGCTAGATGCTTACTCATTAAAAAATAGACGTCCAAATTACAACATGGGAGTATTACTCAACCATATAAAGTGGTGCACTCACTAATGGAAGAATATCCAAGAAGATGATGATACAAAATTTAGATTATTTTGAAAAAATCTCAGTGTGTGAAATGAATGAGCAACGAAGCTAACTTTTTATTTCATAATGAGCCAAGAATTTAGATACTGCATTAGAGTTACATCATTAGATGGACCTTGGTGTTGATGTTTTGCAATTAGCTCATGTGGAACATGATGATACACTTGGTGTGGTAGAGCAAGATAGCTCTTATGTTACAAACTATATGGTTAAGAATATTAGCTCTCAGGATGCATATGTAGACACATATGCATCCTGAGAGCTAATATGCTCTCATGATTCACTCATGTGAGATGTTGAAATAGATATTTAAGTTGATTTTAGGCTTGATGATGGAGCTTTGGATGTTTTGGATATATGCATGGCTCTTATGGTTAGGTTAGCCAGGATATCAGAGGCTTTTTCAACATTTTTGGAGTTTAATGTATGAGTTGTTATGCTCAAAACCAGACATTGCAGTTCTTATTCATGCCTTTGCACTTGGAGTTGTCAATCATTCCATTATTGAAACGAGCATAGAGTGAATGGGATCTTTTCAAGAAGTTCCTAAATTCTTTCATTGATCAGATGTGAGTTCGACTCTTATTGATATGAGTCTAGAGCAACTTGAGGTGCATAGATGGACCTTATTTGAGGTAGTTGGTGTACATTGATTGGTATGTCTTGCGATACAAACTCTTCCTATACATTAGTTTATAGTTCTACATCATTCTTTCCATATGTTTTCATTTCTCCTAAACTCTCTAAGTACTCTCGAATTGATTTCCTCAACCTTGCATAATTTCTTCAACCTTGTTTGCAACCTTGCAAAAAACTATCTATGAAGGACACCATAGATATCTGCATGATGACCATGTTTTACATGAAGGGTAAATTGGCTGACAAGCATAATGCAAAATGAAAGCAAGCGATTGGAAGAAGCTGTGGGATGCAAAAACACTAGTTGTTGGCATGAAACAACTGTCAATCTCTCACGGACTCATTATTGGAGTGAGTTATTGATCAATCATTTGGTAGATCCAATGCATATTTCCAAGAATATGGGAGAGATGCTGGAAAAGAATGATAGACAAGAAGAAAAGCAAAGCACAAAGGGAGGACTTCGAAGACGGGGTTGTATGTAAGAGTTGTGGGAAATTACCAATCCCAACAAAACAATGTCGCTTCCATGAGCTCCTTGGGTGCTCCGCAACATGGAAGAGCAACAAGTGAAGAAGGTGTTTTCAGAGTGTCAGATACCTACTAGGTGCAAGAGGTGTCTAAAGACTGTCTTCACATGAAACGATGATCTTGGAGGGCTGAAATCTCATGATTGGCACAGGTTTTTACAGTTTGTGCTCTTTGTAGCTCTAAAACATTGCCTTTTGGAGGATGTGTGAACAACAATTTATAAAATCAGTTCTTTGGTACAGTGGATCTCTTCTAAAGAGATAAGGAGATATAGCATAGAAAGTGCAAAACTCAATGCTATAGAGGCTATCTGTATGGTTGAGAAATACTTTCCCACATGTATTCTCACAATCCAACTTCATTTATTGGTTCATGTGGTTGATGAAGTTGCAATAGCAGAAACTATCCATATTAGAGCACTTCATGAAGACATTAAAAGGTTTGCTCATCAGAGAGCACATCCAAAGGGCAGCATGGTAGAGGGGTGGCTCGTACAAGGGTCTCTTGTATTCATAACAATGTTTCTATGCTTGATAACAAGTTCAAAAAATGTTTCCCCTTTACTTAGTCGTAGGGTCTCTACTTCTTTAATGATTTTTTCTACCATATTTACTTCTCGAAAGTGCATCATGAAGGCCTCCTGCATTAAGTCCCAAGTATTGAAGTGGTTGTCTATGAATTGGCTAAACTATTTGTCTGCTAGAACCTCCAATGTTGCTAGGAAAAGAATTAAAAATATGTCTGGTCTTCCCATTAATTGCCTTATTTTACATAGGGCTAAAAGTCTTCTCACATGCTACTTAGAGTGTTCATGTGTTAATCCTCTAGATGAGGGAAATTTGATATTCAATCGTGAAAGTAGAGTTTCTAGGTCTACTTGTGCTGCCATATTTCTTACTGATGATGTAGATGAAAGAGGGCTAGTTGGCCTATGAAAGGGTTTCCTTCTTGTTTTTTTAAAAGGCACTTCTAAGGTTTGTGACCAGGTTTTAGTCATGAGGCGCACATCCTATTTCGTAGAGTAAGATGGATTCCAAGAGAAATGAAAATTACCTTTTCAATGCTCTTGTCTTTGCACTTCTTTTTCACTTTGCAATATTGGTTCTCCAATGCTCAAGCTCTCTTGTCCCACCAAGCATGCCAAATTTTGTTGGGGGATTCTTTAGTTGAAAGGTTCTTGAGTGTTTGTAGGAGAAGAACGAAGAAGAACAAGACAAATAATTACACCGAAAGCCTCTATGCCTTGATTAATCATAAAGAATACTATAGGTTTGTCTAAAATGAGACAAAAATGTTCTCTATGCAATAACACTTAAGCCCAAGAGCACATACACAAGTGTACAAAATACCACAATGAATAATGTAGTCAACATCCTCTATGCTGGTCGTCCACCATGTCTTGTAGCCTGCCATTGTGCACACATTGCAGTCAAGCTTCCAATAAGTTTGAAGGAAGGTTCACTCTTTGTTGATGTGCAAAACCTCCTTGATGGTCCTTTGTTCCACCTTAGTTGCTCTTTGTGCACTCTCTCTGCATACTTTTTAGCATACTTTGTCACTCTCCTTGCATACTTTGTCACTCTCCCTTATTTTTCTTGTATCCACCTTGCAGGGATTTCATGAACGAGAAAAGAAATATCTTTTATTGATTGCTTTACCGTGAAGGGAGATTTCTTCTTAATATTTGGATCAGCTTCATCTAGGCTACACTTACAAGGAATTTTCTTCCCTCTTCAATGGCTTGTTACTCATGCATTCAATCCATAAACCTCTATGATCTCCTCTGTCTTCATAAGCTTCTTCTATACTCCAATCATTTGGAACAACTCCATAGCAAGAGAATGAGTTTCCCACTTGCAGCCAAGCCAAAATTTCTTCTTCCTCATATGACCCCAACTTTGGGTTTTCCACCATGTCTTGTTCCATACATATGCCCATTGATTACATCATCCGAGTATGTCCTTAGTGGTTTGGTCCTTCTTCTGAATATATCTATTTAAGATATTTTCCTCCATGTTGTGCCACATAGTATATTTGCCCCTATCATGTACAACGCTAGCATGCCTTAGCCAAGGTCTCCCAATCAAGGGAGGAAATCCTCCATCTACATGTGGTAACCTTAATACAACAAAGTCCAAAGTAAAAATGTTACCCTGAACCTCAACAAGAACTCGAGGGACCACTCCCATTGGTTTTACTTTGCTTTGATTAGCCAATGTAATAGCAAATTTGACTGGCCTTGAAGGTTGGAGTGTAAGTTTTTCCATGGTGTGTTCAGGCATCAAGTTAATGCCTGAGCCACCATCCACTATAAATCCTTATAATTGATTTCCTCTAATAGTTACTATGAGTCATGGGCTCGTATAATCTGTAAGAGGGGCTTCGCCTATACCCTCACTCATAGTAGTAGCCTTTGCTACTAGAGTGGATGTGGAGGCTTCATCAAGGATATGTAGAGCCTCTCTTATGAATTTTGCATCTATATCTATTAGATAAAAAACACTAATGTGCTTTTTAATGCTTTTGAATAACCTTGAAGCTAGAAATTCGATAGGAGCATGAGCTTTGTGTGGATGCTCAAATTCCTTCCATGACCTCCCAAATGCATGTCCAATGACATCACTTGTGCTTGTATAATCTTCTTTCTATTGTATCTCTTCACTTGGAGTGGTACTATCCTCACCTGTCCCATTGTCCTTGTTCAGTTCATTTGTTCTTGAATCTTCACATGTTTCTTCTTGAGCTTTCCCTTTTCTTCTTCTCTATATGACAAAGGAGTCTATTTCTTCTAAATGTACTACTCTAGTAGATGGTGATGGCATGTTGGCTTTTTCTGCCACCTTTTCCTTAGTCAATGAGATCATCTGAATGTGAGCCCTTGATGTGGATGCCTTTTTCTTTGGGCAACAAATGGTGTAATGATCTCTAACGTTTGGGCAATTTCTACAAGGATGAGAATTTTCTAGCACATGACATTTGCTTTGGTAATGTGCACATTCTCCACACCTAAAGAAAATGATCAGCCTTCTCGACCCATTTCCAAAATTACCCCAAGGACATGGGTTGTAGGTGTTACCTTGAGTTGGTGTAGTAGCCATTACATTTGTAGGTGGTTGGACTCCTTCTTTTCCCTAGTATACTTGTGCAGACATTCCTCTTGAATGACACTCATGGACTTCATGGCCGATTTTCCCACATAATTGACAAGTTACAGTTAAGAGAGGGCATTCACTTACCACATGGCCTTGTTTGCTGCACTAGGTGCACCATACTCCACTTTTGATGCCACTTCCATGAAGTTCTTTTAGCTCCTATTGAAGTTGTGCCAGTTCTTTTGCTTGGGCCTCTTCTTCCTTTTGTAGCTTTAATGCTTAAATCTCATGCCTTGGTTGAGTTACTATGCTTTCTTCTTCTTTGTGGGGTTTGTTTCTTTTTAAGCTCTTGAGCTCTTATCTCAAGGGTGTTACTAGGTCTTTAGGTTCCATAGGGTATGGTAGAATAGAAGAGCTAGCTCCATATTGATACCTAATTTTCCCGAACCTTGTTATTGTAGAAATGAATTCTTCAATTGTTATCTATGGGGAGCACTAACTCCTTAATCTTGCACTCTGTGGATATTGGAATTGTTTTAGCCAACCACTTCTTGATAAAAAAATCATGGGGAGGGTTTGGTAATTTAGCCATAAGTGCTTTTTCCCTGGTAACAAGTTCAAGAAATGTCTCCTCTATACCTAGTCGTAGGGTCTCTACTTCATCAATGATGTTTTCTACTGTATTCAATTGTCGGAACTGTGTCTTGAAGGCCTCCTTCATTAATTCCCAAGTATTGAAGTGGTTGTCTAGGAATTGGCTAAACTATTTGTTTGCTAGAACCTCCAATGTTGCTAGGAAAATAATTAAAAATATGTCTTCTCTTCCCATTAGTCACCTTATTTTACATAGGGCCAAAATTCTTCTCACATGCTACTCAAAGACTTCATGTGTTAATCCTCTAAATGAGGGAAATTCAATATTTAGTCATGAAAGTAGAGTTTCTAAGTCTACTTGAGCTACCATATTTCTTACTAATGATGTAGATGAAAGAGGGCTGGTTGGCCTATGCAGGGCTTTCCTTCTTGTTGTTTTAGAAGTCACTTCTAAGGTTTGTGACTAGGTTGTAGTCATGAGCTGCACATCCTATTTCTTAGAGTAAGATGAATTCCAAGAGAAATTGAAATTACCTCTTCAATACTCTTGGTGCCTTTGCACTTCTTTTTCACTCTATAATATTGGTTCTCTAATGCTCATGCTCTCTTGTCCCACCAAGCATGCCAAATTTTGTTGAGGGATTCTTTAGTCGAAAGGTTCTTGAGTGTTTGTAGGAGGAGAATGGAGAAGAACAAGACAAGAAATTACACCGAAAACCTCTATGCCTTGATTAATCATAAAGAATACAATACGTTTGTCTAGAATGAGACAAAAATGTTCTCTATGCAATAGCACTTAAGCCCAGGAGCACATACACAAGTGTACAAAATACCACAATGAATAGTGTAGTCAACCTCCTTTGTGTCGGTCCTCCATTGTGCCGGTCCTCCATTGTGTCCCGTAGCCTGCCATTGTGCACACCTTGTAGTCAAGCTTCTAATAAGGTGGAAGGAAGGGTCACTCTTGTCGATCTGCAAAACCTCCTTGATGGTCCTTTGTTGCACCTTAGTTGCTCTCCGTGCACTCTCTCTGCATACTTTTTAGCATACTTTGTCACTCTCCTTGCACACCTTGCTTCTCTGCACACATACTGTTCTAGTGTCTTAATCTCTCTCTTGCTCCTTAGTCTCTCTTTAGTCCAAGAATGAGAATTCCTCTTGCATGTATGCCAATTCCCTTTTCATATGCCATTTCACCTACTAGTGTATCTTGGTGCTGACTTTGATGTCCCAAGCACCACTTTCTGTGAAAGGCGAGTGAATCCTTATTTTGTGTTGTAGTGACTTTATGACAAACAAAACTTTGAATGGGGGACGATTGCATGGAGAGTCACATGTCATTCTCTCTAGCATGGAGATGAGGTTCATTACATTGGTATCAAATCCAAGTTTAGATCATGGGACTTGTGGATTATGAGCATTAAAATAAAAACAAAATATTGTATCCATGATGACTTTGGAGTATGGGAAGAGAACGTTGGAGTTTGAGGTCTATACAAGCACATGAACAACACAAGGAAGAAGGAGAAGCTTGGTAAAAAAACACAATTCCAAAATGTATTACCAAGTGAATGTACAAAGACAAGTGAGCCTTTAGGGTTATAGGTGTATATGCAAGTTAGGGGGAATAAACCTCCTAACGAGGGAAAAAAGTGCCTCCATAGTCTCGTGTTGACACATCTCACTATCAAAATATATCAAAAAATCCCCTTGGGAGTGATGTCGTGAACAAGGAGCTTGCACTCAATTATAAGGAAACGCCAAGCTATGTGGAATGAAATCAACCCACAAAAGGAAGTAAGCCCAAAGCTTTGTGAAAAGCTTCAAACTTCTCCTTAGGTAGAGCCTTTGTGAAAAGGTCTACAACATTATCCTATGTGAGCACATAAGACAAGGTGATCTCTCCAAGACAAGGTCTCTACCTAATATAATGATAGTGCACTTTAATGCACTTTGCATGAGCATGGAATACAAAGTTCCTCACAATTGCCAATGTGCTCTCATTGTCATTAAACATGGCTGGATAAGAAGACTGGCCAACACCCAAATTAACCAAACGGTGCGTGAGCCTCACACACACAATATTTGTTGTGAAAGCTTTCCTATAATCAACCTCACAACTACGGTGACCCTAGTAGGCTTCTTCTTGCTCAACCAAGATATGCATGAGCTACCAAGCATGAACCTAAAACCACTAGTGGACAAATGAGTATCATGGAAACTAGCCCAATCTAAGTTAGAAAAAGGATGTAAATCTAATACTAAAGATCTCCCCTTCGAATAAAACAATCCAAGTAGTTGGGTTCTACTCAAGTAGCAAAAGATGCAGTTAATGGCCTGCTAATGCTTGGCACCTAGGCATATATCTACTCATATGTGAGACAACAAGCTGAGTATGAGGTTGAGTTATGCATAAGTAAATCAAGCATCTAACAACTTTATTTTTAAGAGGAAGTTTGGACCAAGCCTACTATTTCTCAAATGAATTAATTAAAGAGAACATTTCTACAAGAGAAAGAGGCATAGCACCCATGGAATCCCCCTTATCCCACAAAGCAGGGCCATTAGGACGGCCTTGGTGTGGTTGACAACAAACACTAGTTATACCAGTGAGCCTATTTACTTATAAGATAGATAATCTTTTTGTCTTTGTATCCTATTATTCTTCAAAATAAACACTCTATGATGTCCGAAGGGTGGTGACTTCTTATAGTTACTAATCATTCTACCAAGGAGGTTCAATGTCTTTTCAATTGACCACTTCTTCGGATTGTTCCCAAAGTTGATAGCACATCTTTCTTTCCAGGATTTCTAAAGGGCTTCTCCCCTAATGGCATTCCACAAAATGGCCTAGCAACCCAATGCTTCACCAAGTAAAGCTTATTTCTAGTTTATTTTGGACTATAAGGAGAGCATTGTTCCCATTGCCTACCAATCTGAACGGATCTTGGGACATGAGAGGAACATATGTCGCAAATGTTTTCTACCTCTTAAACATCAGTTGCACCAATGCGAGGCCCCACAATTTTTTTTGCCTTTGGCATTAGTCCAAACTCCATGGTGGAGAATTTTCCACATGAGAACATATTTCTTAGGATTTCTTATAATCAATAAGAGGATGCCATAGGTCATGGAACTTGAACTCTTGCTTAAGGTTCGTCCAACTTTGGCACCATCTTCTATTGAGTGTTTTAAAGAAGATGGGAATGCACAATTGGTTGATCAAGTAAGCTGCCAAGTTCAATGGCTCACATAGGGTGACTTTAGCAACTCCGATAATACTCTTTCGCTTGGAAAAAAAATGAATAAAGACTTTATTTTTTTTTATTTCATTTGATACCTACCTCCAATCTATCTACATGACCATCTTCAACTTCAAATATGATAGAGGAAGAATGTAAAGATGAACACCAACCATATAGACCATGCAGTCAAAGAATTATCATAAACTGTATCGCTGATGGATGGATACTCCAAGAGATTGAGTAGGTACTGCCAAAACCTGCTTTGTACCAGCCCTCTGATGCTTCAGACTTGATAATTGGACCTCCTTAACTCTCCAATGACTCCATAAAATGGCCTATCTACTTTGGAAATTATGTGTGTAAAGATTGAATCAAAACAGACAACTTTGGACTTCAAGATCTCAAGAAAACCTTCTATTTATGTCTTGACACCTGCTAGATCTTTTGC
Organism: Ceratopteris richardii; assembly: GCA_020310875.1. Lineage (NCBI taxonomy): Eukaryota > Viridiplantae > Streptophyta > Polypodiopsida > Polypodiales > Pteridaceae > Ceratopteris > Ceratopteris richardii. The sequence goes on from CM035431.1 coordinate 31,237,591, forward strand.
TCAGTATGACCAGCACAGTAGGAATTGGAAAAATTCCTTTTAGGGGTATCTAATTAGCTTAGCAAGCTAACTATTTCAAGTGGAATGATATAAAAAGATCAACTATGCTCAGAGAAATCAATTTAGCAAATAAACATTTACCCCCGATTTTTTAGGACTGTTGCATACATTGACCAATGATCACCTCGACGCACTTTTCTCTGAAATGGCTGAATAGAATCTCTTCAAATTTTGATATCACGTAGAAAACTTTGAGCTTGATTCCAAAAAGCTTTAGATCTTTGAATTTGGTGAGGAAATGAGTGTGATAAGCACTTCACAAGTTGACAAACTTTCAGGTAGTATGACAGAGAACTCATAAATGAACAATGTGAATGTATGTATTAATGAACACTTGTATACAATACCATTGGCATGAATATCATTGCCTAATGGTGTAGGTAGGTGTGGGCTAGAGTGTAGGCCTCACACACACTCGGAAACAATAATGAGAAGCTCGGGAGTGATGAGTTCTAACCGCGACTTTTTCATGTTCACTTTTATAGTGATTGAGTAAAAGTTTGAAATCAAATTCAAACTTTTGGCTCCCTATGATCAAGCTCCTATATCCTAGGAGATATTCCTTCAATCAGAGTTAACCTTTTTTCCACGAATTCCTTTAGGTAGGTGTCTACAAAGATTCCAAGTCAGATGTGACTTTTACAAAGAGATAAAGTGGTAATTAACCACTAACATGAGTTCATATGCTTCTCCATATGTGTATGGATCTCAATGTATCCTTCAAGCTAAATGTGTAGGCTTGTGACTTGCACCAAAAACTCCCCCACAAGCCAAACATTTTGGCTTGGTCTTCATCTTTAATCTTCATGTATATCCTGCAATCCAATCATTGCTTTGAACTTGCAAAGTTTGGTTCCATCCAAAGCTTTTTTCAATAAATTTGCACACTGCATGTTGGTTGATACATAGGTTAGTTGAATATCGTTGCTTAATAACTTCTCTCTCACATAATGGTAATGGACCTCTATGTGTTTCGTCCTAGCATGATAGATAGGATTAGCTGCAAGGTGAAGTGAGCTTGTATTATCTCCAAAGATCATTGGTGACCTAGTATATAAACCCAATTCTGTATACAATAGCTTGATCCATATGGCTTCCTGTGTGGAATTAGCCAATCCTCTATACTCTGCCTCTGTAGAGGATAAAGCAACATTAGGTTGCTTCTTTGAAGACCATGATATTGGTTTATCACCTGCAAAAGAAATGTATCCAGAAGTGCTCCTCCTATCATCCTTGCATCCTGCCCAATCAACATATGAATAGATCTTGATATCAAGGTTTGAAGTATAAGGGAAATACAAACCATGATGTTGTGTACCCTTGAGGTACTTTAGAATTCTTTTGGCAGCTTCTAAGTGAGGTACTCTTGGCTTGTGCATAAATTGACTTAGCGCACTAACTCCATATGCAATATCTATCCTTGTTAAGGTAGCATAGTTCAAGCTACCAACCGTGCTTTGATAACCTGTAATGTCATTAATTTCATCACCTTCATGGGCACTTGGTTTTAGGTTTACCTCCATTGGAGTACTTGCAACTTTGGCATCCTGCAAATGAAACTTCTTCAATATATCCTGTATGTACTTTTTCTGAGTAATGTATATTCCTGAGGTCAGAATTTCTTTTGAGTTTATAGATCCATCTGGATCCTATTACCTTCATGGATTCCTTCCTTGGTACTAGCTCCCATGTGTCACTTTCCTTAAGGCTTCAATCTCCTCATTCATAGCTTCTTTCCATTCTGTCTTCGTCATGGCTTCTTCATATGATCCTGGTTCTTCAATTGACAAATCTTTGACAAGATAAACAAAGTGTTTAGTAACAAGAGATGTATCATACCCATATCTGATAGGTTTTTTGCTCTCTCTTTGTGACCTTCTGATTGATTGAGTTGAAGATTCAGGTATGTCTTCAAGTTTCTTCATCTTCATTTTGCCCTTGGACTTCCATGCCTTGAACTCTTCAAGGTTGATTACATCTTCATCATCTGAATTTGAGTCTTCATTCTGAGTAGGTTCCTCCTTTGCAAGAGTTGGAAACTCCTCTTCCAAATCATAGGGTAGTTTAACCTTCCTGCATTCATTCTCATACCAAGAATCATTTTCATCAAAGACAACATCTCTACTCACCATGAATCCCTTATTTGAAGGGTTGTAGAATCTGTATCCTTTTTGATTCAAATCATATCCAATAAAGATGCACTTCTCAGCCTTAGGGTCTAGATTACGTCTTATCTGAGAAGGAATGTGTACATATGCTACACATCCAAATATCCTACAATGGTCTAGTGAGGGTCTCTTACCATGCCATGCTTCATAGGGTGTCATCCCATCAAGGGACTTAGATGGTAACCTGTGTATGAGATAAGTGGCAATAGAAACACTCTCTGCCCATAGATAGTTAGGTAACTTTTTTTCATTAAACATAGACCTAGCTGTCTCAACAATCAACCTATTTCTTCTCTCAGCTACCTCATTCTGTTCAGGAGTATACCTTGTGGTGATTTCTCTTTTAATACCCCTATCCTGCAAGAAGTTTTCAAACTCATTGGAGAAGTACTCACCTCCTCCATCTGACCTTAGCCTCTTCAAATTCTTCCTTGTCTGATTCTCAACAAGTGCAAGATATTTTTTAAAGCAATTAAACACCTCATCCTTGTGCGTCATGAAGTACAATACAATCCACCTGCTATAATCATCAATAAAAGATACATAGTACCTTGATCCTGAGATTGAGGGGTCTTTGCTTGGTCCCCATACATCTGTGTTTACAAGTTCTAGGCAATCTTCATGCATGTAGCCTTTCATTGAGAAGGGTAACCTGTGAGACTTCCCAAATTGACAAGCATTACATTTATATTTCATGTGTTGTTTGGAGACATTGGGTATTCCAATTACACATTGATCCCTGCATATCTGCTTCAAGGTTCTTTCTCCTACATGCACTAATCTTTTGTGCCAAATCTCAAGTTCTGAAAGTGTTTGATCCTTATAACTGTATAGTGCAATATTCTTTGTGTACTCTAGCTCAAAAGTGAAAAGGCTACCTGATTTTTCTCCTTTAGAAATCCTCTCGAACCCATGCCTTGGACCCTCCACAAATGCTCCAAATTGATTGAATCTAACCTGCAAACCTTTCTCCACAATCTATCCAACACTCATTAAATTTTTGGTAATGGTGGGTACATAAAGTACCCTACTCAACAAGTTCTGATTTCCATCACAAGTCTTAACATTTCCAACTTTAACTACTGAGTGCTTGGTGTCATCACCTGTTCGGACTTGATGATTACCTTTTGGTTCCTCAAGATTAGAGAGTAGTGCTACATTGCCAGCCACATGATTTGAGCATCTTGAGTCAATGTAGAATAGGTGGTCATCATTTGTACCTAGTTTTGAAGTCATGTTCATGATCAGAAGAGAATCATCCTGCTCTTCTATATAGTTGTTGTAGTTCTTTCTTGATTTGAATTTTCCTTGGTAATTGCCATTGTAGTTATTGTTGTAATTGTTGTTGTAGTTGTTGTTGTAGCCTTGGTGATGGTTGAATCTACCTCTTGACTGTGAGTATCCACCTCTTTGGTATCCTCTTCCTCTCTGATTCTTGTAATTCCTGAAACACTCATCTGTAGTATGATTTGATAAACTAGAAATGTTGCATGGTGAGGAGTTATAGGATCTCCCCCTACCTTGCTTACCTCCTCTGCCCCTTCCTCTTGATGATCTACCTCTCCCTGCATAGTTGGCTTGGGAGGTAGTGCCTTCATCTTCCACCTTCTTGTTCTTGCCTTTATGTTTAGACTTCTTATCAGTGTATAGGGCAGAAGAGTTATTTCCTTTGGATGTGTCTCCATTCTTGTTGAGCTTTGCTTCATGAGTGAACAATTGTCCCATGAGAGTTGTAAGATCTCGAATTTTCATGTTCATGTAAAGGTCCATGGGAGTGGTGAAGCTTTCCCATTTGTCATCACCCTTGATCCCATTGATCACTTGCCTTACAATCTGCTCTTCTTCAATCTCTTCTCCTATGCTTGCTAACTGATCTGCTACATCTTTAATCTTGGTCACGAACTCTGAAACAGCTTGCTTAGGTTGCTTCCTTAGTGTGGTGAATTCACTCCACAACTGATTTTTTCTAGCCCTTGTGTTGGAAGAGAAATAAGATGACAGGGTTTCCCAAGTCTCTTGGGATGTCTTACAATTCCTAATATGTGGCAAAAGAAAATCAGAGATGGAGTTGAGTAAATAAGACCTTGCTAATGCATCCTTTGCACACAATGTGTTGAGCTTTTCATGTTCTTCCTTTGTTGGTAATCCTCTTGTTTTGAATGAGGGCAATTCCTCATCTCCTGAGATGTATCCATAGAGACTCCTTCCTTGTAGGTAGGTCTTCATCCTTAGAGACCATGCCTGATAGTTGTTCCTATCTAATTTATCAATAAATGAAGGAAAACCATCTCCCATTTTACCTTAGTTTGCTCTGATACCACTGTTGGGAATGATGGATGGACACTCCAAGAGATTGAGTAGGTACTGCCAAAACCTGCTTTGTACTAGCCCTCTGATGCTTCAGACTTGATAAGGGGACCTCCTTAGCTCTCCAATGACACCATAAAATGACCTATGTACTTTGGAAATAATGTGTGTAAAGATTGAATCAAAACAGATAACTTTGGACTTCAAGATCTCAAGAAAACCTTCTATTTATGTCTTGACACCTGCTGGATCTTTTGCTCAGTATGACCAGCACAGTAGGAATTGGAAAAATTCCTTTTAGGGGCATCTAATGCGCTTAGAAAGCTAACTATTTCACGTCAAATGATATAAAAAGATCAACTATGCTCAGAGAAATCAATTTAGCAAATAAACATTTACCCCTGATTTTTTAGGACTGTTGGAGACATTGACCAGTGATCACCTCGACAAAATTTTCTTTGAAATGGCTGCATAGAATCTCTTCAAATTTTTATAGCATGTAGACAACTTTGAGCTGATTCCAACAAGCTTTAGATCTTTGAATTTGGTGAAGAAATGACTGAGATAAGCACTTTACGAGTTGACAGAATTTTAGGTAGTATGACGGAGAACTCAGAAATGAACAATGTGAATGTATGTATTAATGAACACTTGTATACAATACCATTGGCATGAATATCATTGCATAATGGTGTAGATAGGTGTGGGCTAGAGTGTAGGCCTCACACACACTCAGAAATAGTAATGAGAAGCTCGGGAGTGATGAGTTCTTATTGTGACTTTTTCATGTTCACTTTTATAGTGATTGAGTAAAAGTTTGAATTCAAATTCAAACTTTTGGCTCCCTATGATCAAGCTCCTATATCCTAGGAGATATTCCTTCAATCAGAGTTAACATTTTTTTCCATGAGTTCCTTTAGGTAGGTGTCTACAAAGATTCCAAGTCAAATGTGACTTTTACAAAGAGATAAAGTGGTAATTAACCACTAACATGAGTTCCTATGCTTCTCCATATGTGTATGGATCTCAATGTATCCTTCAAGCCAAATGTGTAGGCTTGTGACTTGCACCAACAACCGCTCCATGATAATATTTCTTTATAGTCAAAATAGCCTTCAACATTAACAAGCTCTATGGGAACCTCATTATTTTCAACACATTCATTCTTGTCATTATGCATTTTTGGAACATATTCATACCTATCAAACTTTTCATTTTCATTCTAAACAGTTCCATATGGCTATGAATTGAGATATCTCACAAAAGCATTTATTTCTTGGTAGAAGCACATGAACAACACAAGGAAGAAGAACAAGCTTGGAGCACAACACACAATACTGAATGTATTACCACTAGAATGTACAAAGATAAGTAACCCATAAGGGTGATAGGCGTATATACAACCCCAGGGAAAAACCTCCTAAAGAGGGAAAAAGAGTGCATCAATAGTCCTAGTGTGTTCACACACATCACTACCTAAATATATCAAAAAATCCCCTCTGGGCCTCATGTGATGAACAAGGAGCTGGCACTCACGTATAAGAAAGTGCCAAGCTATGTGGAATCAATCCACAAAAGGAAGTAAGCCCAAAGCTTTGCAAAAAGCTTCAAACTTCTCCCTAGCTAGAGCCTTTGTGAAAAGGTCTACAATGTTCTCCTCTATGGACACATATGCCAAGTTGATCTCTCTAGCAGAGAACCTCTCCATGACATAATGATATTGCACCTCAATGTGCTTAAGGCGAGCATGGAACAGACTTCCTCGCAACTGCCAATGCGCTCTGACTATCAGTGAAGATGGTGATGTCAGAAGTTTGATCAACACCCAAATCAACCATAATGCATCTGAGCCACACACACTTGATGATTACTATCAAAGTTGGCCTATACTCAACCTCACACGTGGAAGTGGCCATAGTAGGCTGCTTCTTGCTCAACCAAGATATACATGAGCTACCAAGCATGAAGCAAAATCTACTAGTGGACACACAAGTGTCATAGCAACGGGCCCATTCAGTGTCAAGAAAAGCATGTAAATCTAGCAGTAGTGATCTCCTCTTGGGATAAAACAATCCACGTAGCTGGGTACCACTCAAGTAGCAAAAGATGTTCTTAAGTGCCTTCCAATGCTTGACACCTGGGCAATGCATAAACCTACTCATATGTGAGACAACAAACTAAATATCTGGCCAAGTAATGCATAAGTAAATCAAGCATCCAACACCCTATTGATAGAGAACAACATCAAATGCATCTCCTAATTCATGAAGACTCAATCACAAACCTATCTCCATAGGAGTGACAATAGGTTTATATTCTTTAAGGCCAAAACATTGCAATAATGTGTCAATATATTTTGTTTGAAACAAAGCTATTTTTCCATCGACTTGCATAAAATGAATGCCAAACTAATGATGCAAATGCCCCAAATCAGATATCTCAAATGAGGCATGCAAATCAGCCTTAAAATCAGCAATTTGCTTCTCATGAGGATCAATGAGCAACATGTCATCAACATGCACAACAATGATCAAAAGCACATCATTAGCACGCTTAACATATAAGGTGCTCTCAGTTGGATTGTTCTCAAAACCATGTGCAATCAGATAGGCATGTATCTTTTCATACCAAGCATGTGGTGCTTGATTCAAACCATAAAATGCCTTTTTCAATATGCACGCTTGGTTTTCATGCCATTTTTGCACAAAGCCACGAGGCTAAGAAATATGCACTTCTTCATGCAAATCATCATTGAGAAATGCAGTTTTAATGTCCAATTGATGTACATTCCAACCATTATGAGCTGCATGTGCACAGATAGTATGAATAGTAGTCATTCGACATGTAGGTGCAAAGATGCCATCAAAATAAATGCCTCTTTCCTATGCATAACCCTTTGCAACAAGCCTAGCCTTATGCCTATCAACTGTTCCATTAGGCTTATGCTTCAATTTGTATACCCACTTAGTGCCAATGGCATTCTTGGCAAGAGGAAAGTCACATATACACAAGGTACCATTTTTCATGATAGCATCATATTGAGATTGCATAGCAGCCATCCAATTTTCAAAATTTTGTGCTTCATAAAATGAAACATGCTCATTTTCATCAGACAGGCTAGAGGCAACCATAACATAGCAATATGATGCAAAAGAAACACTATGAGAGCCTGAACAAGTGCGATATGTGAGAGGTGCATCTAATTTGTTGTCACTCAAAGTCTGCACTAGCCATTTTGGTGTATTTTTTGCCTCCTCAATATTAGCTCTCTCATCAACAAGTGCATCATGTAAATCTGCATCAGAAATAGAATGATTTGCATCATCACATGAAACTTGTAAAGGTTGAGAAGTTGCCTCATTAGGACCAGTACTAGATTGTCCACTTGTAAAAAGAGGCAGCAAAGTGTCATACATATCTTTGGAGCTAACTCATGTCTCCTTAGTACATGAAAGTAATGGCTGAATAGCATCCTCGACAAAAACAACATCACGACTAACCAAAATGCATTTAGTCTGTGGATGATACAGACAATAGAATTTTCTTTCAAAACTGTACCCAACAAAAATACATGTCACTCCTTTATCATCCAATTTCTTGCATTGTTGTTCTAGCACTAATGCATATGTCAGACAACCAAAAACATGCATGTGAGCAACAAATGGCTTGCGACCATTCCAAGCCTCATATGGAGTGAGATTGTAATGCTTTAGTGGGACATCTCTTAAGTACATATGCTGCACACATGACAACCTCAAGCTAGAAACTATGTGGTAAAGCCTGACTCTTAACCATACACCTCACGACCTCCATGAGTGACCTATTCTTCCGTTTATCAACTCCATTCTGTTGAGGTGTATATGGCATTGTACACTGATGTTCTTATCCCATGTTCACTGAAAAATACATTAAAGTCAGAAGACATATATCCCCCCAGATCAGAACGGAGGGTGCCCATTTTACATGCTGATAGATTTTCAACCAAAACCAGAAACTTTTTGAAGCACATAAACACTTCGGACTTTGCTTCCAATGGATATACCCAGGCATGCCTAGAGAAATCATCAATGAAAGTCACAAAGTAAACATAGTTTCCAAAAGAGTGTATTTGCATAGGACCAAAGACACCAGTGTGAACAAGTTGCAATTTTTGAGTAGCTAGAACTGAACCATTTTTTGGAAACAAGGAACCCTGCATTTTTCCTGAAATAAAGCCTTCACAAACATGTTTACATGGTGCCTCACGTTTGGGCAGAGAGGACACCATTTGAGATTTTTGCACGCATATGAGACTAGCAAAATTTAGATGACCAAAGTGCACATGCGAAAGCTTTGCATCTGACATAGCCTGAGAATCATGTACTACACATGTTGAATCATTCAGAGTTGATCCATAGTCTATGAGCGTATATAGCCCAAACATAAAATACTAAAAGCAATAATGACACAACCATTTGACAGATCATGAACTGTAGATCTGTCATCAAGATTCTTCTTGATCCCTCGCACAAATAAAGCATTCTGAAATGTAAAAGAACTACCATCAGCAGTAGTCAAAAGGATCTTAGCAACTCCCATGATAGGATAAGAGGAGTTGTCGGTGCATGTGATAGTATTCTGTGTAGGGGAAGGCTCGAGTGAAGTGAAGAAACTACACTATGAGGTAATATCTTTGGTTGCCCCACTATCAAAGTACCAAACATTTGAGTCTACTGTAGACATATAGTGTTGATGAGAAGATGGATAAAAAGTACAAATAGTAGTAAACAACCATTCTTCATTCTGCACTAGATTAGCAGACTCTATTTTTAGTGTAGAGGCCTCCGCAACAACCATTCCAGCCTCTTTTGTCTTTGCCTCTTTTGTAGCCTGTTTTGGACAACTCTTTATGACATGATCATTTGCTTTATAGTAATTGCAAAATAATTTCTGCTTTTCTGTTTTCTTGTCATCTCTATCATCCTTCTTTGCTTGTGTAGAATTAATAGATTTTTGCTTACTAGTAGAAGAGCTCCATTTACCTTTGCCCTTTTGTAAATAAATTAGTTTTTCCTAAAAGACACTTTTAAAAGCGACGGCCCTCATGTAACTTCTATTTTCAGGACATAACAGAAATAAACCTATAAACACGTGTACTCTGAGAGACTCGTCCATCAGAGTACACGGGGGGAGATTGCACCCAATATCGTGTTGATTGTTACTTTGTATTGATTCCTGTTTCGTCTTCTTTCTGCCTCTGTGCATGCGCTGAGGGACCTGATAACAGTGGTATCAGAGCCTGACACGTATCACTATGGAGGGGTTTGTTTGCATTCTCTGTTCAGGATCCACATCGGCTCTATTTGCATTCTCCGTTCGTGATCCGAATCTGAATCCAAATCCATGTCCACTTCCGCTCTACTTTCGCTTTTGCTTCTGTCTTTGTTCCAGTTCCAGAACCAAAACCAGAACCAGAACCTACCTTTACACCTACATTTACTCCTTCCCTTACTCCAAGGTGTCGACTAAGGCAAAGACCTTAGGCAATAACATTGGAAACATTGGCACCCAAGGCTCCCTTGGCTACTGTTGGCAACCGTTGGCTACGCGCGAGGCAATTTTAATTTTGAGTGGCAATAGAGAGTTTTAGATTCCCTAAGGTAGGAGGATTTGAACCCACAACCTCCTACTTACAAGGGAAGTACTTTAACCACTACTCCATCTCCTTGAGTTATCACTCTATCTCCCTTTTGTCATATTTAAATCAACTTTCACCTCCCTCTTCCTTTTACAATTTCCAAGATGATCTCACACATGTGGAAGCGCCCATTTATTTTCTAGAGGAGTGCATCAAAGAATAGGGCATAATTTACAATATATAACTTGGATTTAAGCATATAATATACCATTGTAAAGCTCTCGGAACGAGCTTTTTAAGGAACCTAGTAGATTGAAGATCCAGCATAGTTTGGAAGAGGGGTTTTGTTCTCTAGATATGGATCCTACAACAATGGAGGATTTTGGCAATTCACCTTTACCTGGGGTCTCACTCGAGCAACAATTAGAGCTCATGCGACGAGAACTTCAAGAAACTCAACAAGTTGTACAAGAACGTGATGCTATGCTCCAACAAGTACAAAGTGATGATCGTACCTTAATCAGAGTGGTGAAAGCGATTATCACTGCACAAGAAGAAGGTGTAGGTTGCAAGATAGGTGCTAAGAACTTCCAATTATCCAGATTCGATGGACGAAAGGATGGCCAATTTGCCTTGTCATGGCTCTCTCTTCGACGATTTCTACTCTGATTTCCTTCTAAGCATCCTTTTACTACGTTCGCTTCATCTACTTTCCAACGCCCTCCTCAATTCCATTTATTACCATCCAAAAAATCAACCCTTGGCCAGCCTCACAAACCTACCACTCTTCAAAATACGACGATGAATGCTCAACAAAAACGACACCGTATAACTTGTTGGAATTGTGGAAAGATTGGTCATACCAAAACTGCCTATAGGATGAGACCTACTAACAGGCAACCCATTGAAGCTCAAGTACACAACATGGAGGTTGTTCTTGCTAACACTGAACCTAACTAGTCTGAAGAAGTATTAGAGCAAGAACTAAGTACCCTGGGTAACAAAATTTCTAACCATCCTCTACTATGTATGCATGGCACCATTAATGGCGTAGTAGTAAATATTTTACACGATGATGGTAGCTCGCATGATTTTATTTCTCATAAGCTAGTTAAAACTCTTAACCTTACTACTCATCCTTCTATATATAAGGTTAAGGATGCATTTATAGGAAATAGGTATAATGGTACGAATGAGGCGCATAATGTTCAAATCTGTATAGGCTCATATGTAGATGAACATTCATTTTTAATTGCTCCGTTGCAGTCATATGATATTATACTTGGCATGCCATTTCGACATAATTACAACGCCTGGATTGATTATGATACACACACGATTACTTTCAAATTTCAAAATAAAGATGTTTCACTGTCTGCGATGCATGATTTTCAACCCTTCCCGTTCATTAATCATACGCAAGTCAAACGAACTTTTAGGAAAGGTTATAACTCATGTATTGTCTTTGTGAATAATATAACTGATTATACACATACACTTCCAATTGCACATAAGTTATTTATTGACTCGTATAAGGATTGTTTTATGGCTGATTTTCCTTCGGCATTACCACCTTCTAGGGGATCTCTTGACCATAGGATTGATATAATTCCTCGTAGCTCTCCTCCTCATAAAGCACCTTATAGGCATGGACCTTTACACCAAAATGAAATAGCTAGATAAGTTAAAGATTTACTCAACAAAGGACTAATACGGTCTAGCTCTTCTCCTTTTGGAGCCCCTGTTCTTTTAGTTGAAAAGAAGAACAAGACGTATAGAATGTGCATTGATTATAGAGCACTTAATAAAATAACCATTAAGAATAGGTATCCTATCCCTAGGATAGATGAGTTGCTAGATAAACTTCATGGAGCTTGTGTCTTCAGTAAAATCGACCTCAAATCTGGGTATCATCAGATAAGAATGACATCGCATGACATTTATAAAACTGCTTTTAGAACTCAACACGGCCATTTTGAATTCATGGTAATGCCTTTTGGACTTACCAATGCACCCGCCACCTTTGCACATATGATGAATAATATTTTCCTTGAATACCAAGACTTCGTTCTTGTCTTCTTTGATGATATACTTATGTATAGTAGGAATGACAATGAACATGAAACTCATTTAGCAACAATCTTTGATTTGTTACGTAAAAATAAACTTTATGCTAATTTTGAAAAGATTTGTTTCTTCCAAAACGAGATAGAGTATCTTGGACATATAGTTTCTAGTCAAGGCGTTCATGTAGATCCCAAGAAGATTAAAGTAATTGAAGAATGGCCTAAACCTCAATCAGTGAATGATGTCCGTTCGTTTTTAGGATTAGCTAGTTTTTATCGAAAGTTTGTGAATGGATTTTTTATATAGCCCTTCCCCTTACTTTATTATTGAAGAAAAAGCTAAAATTTGTATGGGGAGTAGACCAACAACAATCTTTTGATAAACTTAAGTATGAACTTTCCCATGCGCCTGTTCTGCAATTACCTGATTTTGCGCAACCATTTCACGTAGTTACAGATGCTAGTGGTTCTGGTATAGGTGCTGTTTAATGCAAAACAATCATCCTCTTGAATTTGAAAGTAGGAAACACAAACCTTCTGAACGCAATTATAGTACATATGATAAGGAACTGTTAGGTGTTGTACATGCATTGAAAATTTGGAAACATTACCTTATGAGTTTGGAAGTTCTAATTAAAACCAACCAACAAGCTTTTAAGCATGTATTACATCAACCATTGATTTCCGATAAAAATATTAAATGGGCTTCATTTCTACAAAACTTCCAACCTTTGATTCAATATCACCCAAGAAAAGCTAATGTTGTAGATGATGCTTTAAGTCATCTCCCATTCCCACAAACAACTACTGTTTCAATTAATAATATTTCTACTATTCAGATTCATTCATTTCATGATATGATTTCCACTTATGCATGTGACCTATATTTTTCAGAAGCATGGATTGCTTTCAATAATTCTACATCACATCATGAGGATCATTACACATTTCATAATGGATTCTTGTATTTCCAACACAAGTTATGCATTACACAAGTATTGAAAGAGTTTGTTATGAAAGAGATGCATGAACCACCATATGTGGGTCATAGGGGCATACAAAATACTATTTCTGCATGTAAGGATTTCTTCTTTTGGCCTAACATGGAAAAAATTGTTCCACAGTATGTTTCTCACTGCATTGTTTGTGAGCGTGTAAAACGGCATCATGGTAAAGCATTCGGATTATTAATGCCACTTCCTATACCTGATGGACCATGGGAACATATTTCTATGGATTTCATTACTGGTCTCCCTACAACTGCATCTCACAATGATATGATTTGGACAATTGTTGATAGGTTTAGTAAACATGCATACTTCATTCCTTCTAAAAAGACTTTAAATGCACCTCAAGTTGCTAAGTTATTTATTAAATGTATTTTTCCACATCATGGTTTTCCTAAAGTTATTCTTTCAGATCAAGATGTTCGTTTTTGTAACCATTTTTGGGTGGCATTATTTTAACATCTAGAATAAAAAATAGACTTTAGTTCTGCATTTCATCATGAAAGTAATGGTCAAAGTGAAGCTAGAAATAGTACTATTTTGGATTTATTACGTTGTTAATCTTTAGATAATTCAAGTAATTGGGATGAAAAACTCCCTTTACTTCAATTTGCATATAATAACACCCCACACACTAGTACTGGTCGTGCACCCTATGAAATTGTTTATGGAAGAAAGCTTTCCACTCCCATGAGTCTCACTCAAACTGACATTCCTATGGCTGATTCTTTTGCACAAGATCATATCTCTACACTTGCTAAAGTGCATGAGCATATTGGAAAGAGTCAAGAACGTTACATGCATAGTATTAATAAGAAGCACATAACCAAACAATTTAATGAAAATGATTGTTTAAAAAATATTTCACAACATCCTAAGGTAAAACTTGTGCCATGCTATTATGGACCTTTTCACATTATTGAGAAAATAAATGAAAATTCTTTTCGATTAGATATACCTTCTCATTGGGGTATACATAATTCTTTCCATATAAGTTTGTTGAAATCTTTTCAAGGTACTTTACCACTCACGCCTATTTTAGATGATCCTCCTTTACTTGAAGAGGATGCGGAAATATTGATTCCCGAGAAGATACAAGTGGATGTGCATAAATAAATAAATTCAAAGACTAAATTGAAGACTTCTAGAATAGTTATATTTAGGTTTATCTTGTTGTAAAAGTAGTGGTTCACTTTAGAAAGCGACGCCTTTTGTAAATAAAGTAGTTTTTCCTAAAAGATGCTTCTAAAAGCGACGACCCTCATGTAACTTTATTTTCTGGATGAAATAGAAATAAACCTATAAATATGTGTATTCTGAGAGACTCGTCCATCAGAGTACACGGAGGGAGATTGCACCCAATATCACGTCGATTGTTACTCTATTTAGGATTCTTGTTTCATGTTCTTTCTGCCTTTGTGTGTGCGTGTGCTGAAGGACATGATAACATGCATCCCATTCAAGTTCACTATGTGGTTCAATTATGGCCATAACTATTCTATTGCAAGCCTACCTAGGTACGTTATCCACTTAGATTCTAGTAATCCATGTAGCTTAGCTAAATCTTCAAATGTATCTAGATAGTTTGTAACATTTACCTCTGTAAACTTGCCTTTATCTCTTAATAAGGTTTCAAGAACCTTTTGTCCTTGGGTTTCATTCATCATATTTTTATTTACCTTTGGGGCTTTTTTTTCAGCCACATTAGTAAATCTATAGGTTTCTTGAAAGGTTTTTATTTGTGGTGGGAGCAACCACTGCAAGTTTATGCAAGGTCTTGAGCATAAATAACAGAGTTGATAGACACTTTTAGGTGTTTTTGGCTAGTGTTTGGGCTTTGAATTTATCCTTTTAGTGCCATTTTATTGCATATATTGAGCACATACACACTATGTATGCTTCTAAGGATATCACTTATATACATCCATGTGTTCATTGATATAACAATTATGTATTTGGATAAAGCCTTTGACATTGATAATGAGGGTTGTGGTGAGGTTTTCTTAATTGCGAGACACCCAAATATCAAGGTCTCTTTGGTGATGCAGGTGGAAGAATTACCTAGCCTTGCCATATGAGATGTATGATAGTTGTTCATAGGTGCTCGATAGGCCTAGTTGGCTTCTTTCAATTAAGTGATCATATGGAGTGGATTCAGTGATTGACTATGCAGGTTTACATGTCAATACTTGCATTTTTATGAGCTTTTTGCATTGGTCATATTCTCATTTTGCAAAGGAGGCTCTGGCAAAATTTTTCTAGATTTGTTGTTTTGTCAACTATAAAGTGGTCGATTTACTCCTCCATACACTCATTGGTGTGAGCACATATATTCTCACATAATCCTTTTGGCTGGTCATTATTGTTCATTAATACATTTTTCTAGGGTGATTATTGATTTTTTTCTAGAAACTAACTCTTGATCATCCTATTTTGAGCCTTAGTGGTGTTTCGACTCTTCTAGCTCCATTATCATTCTAGTTGGTTCTCTATCATCATGGCATCAAAGATCTTAGGCACATCTCATGGATCAGGGTCTAGTGCAAGTGTTCTCAGGAGGAACTACAGCTTGAAGGGCAAAGACCATTTTGAGATCTGAAAATTTGATGGCACAAACTTTGCTTTATGGAAGAAATCAGATTAAATATGTGTTGATTTGGAGGACGCAATGGAAGTTAGTAAATGGAATCTCAAAGAAGCTTGCTAACATGGATGAATATGATTGGGATGAGTTGGGTGTTTTCACCCATGCACTAGTAGATATAAATGGAGATCTTGACAAGTCTAGTAAGAATGTTACAAGGTATAGGTGTGTTGGTCGATGAAGATGTCTATCCTAGTGCAAAGTTATTTATAAATAGGCCAATGTAGTGATGTGGCCTTTTACAAACTACTAGATAGGTTGTTGTATGTGGGCAGCCACCAATTGCATGGTGGTATATCAAACTTATGTAGGCAATACATTGGGCCCATTGATGTGTAGAGTACCAAATCGCCAAACCAAATTCATGATCAACAATATCATTGAAAAAAATAACCTATCAAATAATGAGATCATTCTTGAGCCCAAAATCACGACCCAAAATCATATGACCCCCAAAATGGGGACCACAAGTTAAACCACTTCTAGCTTTAATTTGCATTTCATAGCATTCTAGCCCAAACCTCACTTGTGAATGACTCAAGCTTACCTAATGCATCCCCAAGTTATAAGTGGTCCACTATCACCTTTAGCCAACATGTAAGTTGGGATTTCTATCAGAGGGGAAATGTACAATCATCCTGTCCTCATAATGGGTGCCTTAAATATGAGCAATGCAAAGTACATTCAAAATGAACCCTGCATGGGCCTTTTAGCTTAAGGAGTGATTAAGGATGGACCAATGAGAAGAGGGTGGTGGCCATAGTCTAGTGCCTAGATCACATAGGCTAGGCATGGGCTTCCCTTGTTTTTGTGTGGTCAAACATGAGAAAACCACTTAAAATTTGTGGGTTTCTTTTGAGAATGGTTTAGAAAAACCTAAAAATCATTCAGAGCCTTTGGATTGCTTGAAAGATCCAGCGGCTATGGTTAAAGGGACAAATTCAAGGTAACTTTCATCTTGAACCCTTGGATGGGAGTGAGAACAAGCGGCTTCGATCATAGTAATGATGGCAAACTGTGCGAGTGCTTATCTGCCGTCGGATCGCCCCTCAAATCTAACGTTCATATTTGAATTAGATGGAGAAACTGCACCTTAATTTTTGGCCTTTGGATTGGGCAAGATCCCATGGTTGAGATTCATCCATCACTTCAGATTGGCGCCCTCTCACGATCTCCGTCTGATATATCACTCAATCCAACGATCCACGTCTGCTCCGATTTTTGTCTTAGCCCCATTCGCGCTCACGCGTTGGATTCATCTAGATCTAATGGCCAGAAACTTTGCAGAGACTACAAAAGATCTTGTCCCCACTCCCCACAAATTTTGACATACTCTCTCTCTCTCTTACTTTTCAAGTATTTGAAGTACACCGTCGATTCAAGCCATCCAAAGGTCATGGATGCACACGCTTTTTGACTTCGAAGATGATGGTTCAACAAATAATATTTTACTCCCAATACCACTAGTGGTTTGATGTGCATTATTTTACTCATATTTTAAGCTCCTTAATCCCTAAAAATTAGGGATCCTTACAAGGCCCATGCAAGGTCCATTTTTTTCCCTAATGATGAGGAGTAGACATTGAACATATAATAACCCCCCTCAATGTTTACTACATGATGAATTATGCCAGCCCACGGCCTAAGCCCAAGCACTCAAGATGTAGACTTAGATAGTCTTTAACAAGTGTTTCCTCTATCGAATGATACTCTATCTCTACAATATCATCTTCCATTAGCTCAAAGAGATAATGGTATTGTATTTATATATGTTGGGTGTGATCATGATCCACTTGATTCTTTTCAATAGCCATGCAACTCTACTTGCCACATTTAATTGTTGCTACAATCTACAATGAGAATCACAAGTCTACTAGTATCCTTCTCAACCAAAATGCTTCACAAGATGCAAAACTTCTATTTTTTTATATATCTTTAGTAGAAGAAATTTCCATGGTTGGTTACCTTTAATTTACCCAAGAAAATATACTTGACCAAATCAAGTAGCAATATTCAAATTTTGATTTCCTTGAGACAATACCTTAAGATATGCATGTCATCATACCAATGGCTTTCCCTTGGTTTGTTGGAGAACTTTCTTAACACAGAAGTTGCATGAAAAATATATAGTCTAGTGCTACATAGAAAAGTCTTCCAAAAAGATTTTTGTACTTCTCTACATCTACATCAAAATTTTCTTCATCTAGAGAAATCTTAAGCTTTACCTCCATAAGCATGCTAATTGTTTTGCCATCCATCATTCCAAATATTTAGAGGATTTCTATGGGTTTTTTTTTTGTGAAATGAAAATGCCATCTTTCCTTTGCCAAACTTCTATTCCAAGGTAGCAGTGTATGCTTTATTTTTTCCTCTTGTTCCAAATTTTTTATCACAAAAGTTTCCACAATAGTGATTTTTTTGCTTATATTTTCATAAAAGCATGTCTTCTTCAAATATATATAATCTCAATTGGAGTGTTCTCTCAAGCTCAAAGGAGTGGATTTCAAGTGAAAGAGTAAAGGATTTCAAGGAGAAGCTTGCTATTGAAGGAAGTAGTGTTGATGGAGATGAAGGACAATGGGAAGAGAAACTTAGAGTATTTTTGTTTCAATTTTGAAGGTGTTGGAAAATATTATTTTTGTGGAAAATTACAAACTTTGAAGAATGAAGATTATGATATTTCTACTTCATTCATCATATTTTTTTAATCTATTTTTTTACAAAGTTCTTAGATTGCAATGATCTTACATTGCAATGAACATTCATGGATGCAACAAGAAGCCTTGGGAGTGAATACATGGGAGAGTTTTGACCAAGATATACATGTGCTCAAAATTCACAATGTAAGATCATTGCAATCTAAGAGCTTTGTAAAAAAATAGATTAAAAAATTATGATGAATAAAATCGTTACAAAGATGTAGAAATATCAGTAGCATTACTTTCATTCTTCAAAATTTTGAATTATTCATGAAAATAATATTTTTCATCACCTTCAAACTTAAAGAATATTATTTTCATGAAAATAATCTAAAGCTCTCTTTCAATTGTCCTTCATCTGCATCAACACTCCTTCCTTTAATTCCAAGCTTCTCCTTGAACTCCTTCACTCCACTTGAACTCCACTCCTCCAAGCTTGAGAGAGCTCTCCATTCGATTGATGATTATGAAAGTTTGTTGGCTTATGCTTATATAGAATCGGCTGAAGGATGCTTTTCAAAAAAGCTTTTATTGGAAGCATATCTTTTCCGTTTACCTTTTTGAAGATGTAACCTTTTGTTTCCCGAGAAGATATTTCCATCATATTTTTTTGTGGATTCATGAATTTTCTAAACAACAAAAAAGGAATCATGATTTTGGTTAATCTTTGATTTGATTGTTCAAGTGCATGGCAACTAAATAAAATGTACATATTGAAAGAACTTGGAGAAGCTTGTAGGAGGTAGAAAAGTGAGTTTTGAAGCGATGAAGTTTGGTCCAACCAACCAGCACAAGACCAGCCCTTGAGCTTATGGAGACTCAAATAGAACTTATATTCATGCGATAAGTGCAATAAAATGCACTATGCAGTTTGGAGCATCAAACAGAAGGAATCAATACAAAACAGATAGCTTTGCGCATGGACTAGCTCAGAAAACTTACTATCTATGGATGGGGCACTGAACTTCAAATGCTCATAGTGACGAGCGTGATTACAATTAGAAAAACTCTCTTCATGGGAGTGATACACATAGGGTTGCGTGTATAGAATGCACAAGAGTACAAGAAATAAGCAAAATATGCTTTCAAAATGAACCAGACACTCAACAATGGTACCTCTTATTTTTCAGGAATATGTAGAGATTGACCCTAAGAAAGAACAACTAATATTTCTACCAATGTACTAAACCAAATGCTATTAAAATTTACAATCATAAACTAGACACTAGTATATTTCCAACGACTCATGTTTTATCCAATTTGAAGCTCTATAGAGAGAGCAGTGGCCTCTGCAAGCTTATTGTTGGTGAAGAAGATGATGCAGAAAAATGAAGGAGCAAGACAATGCTGGTCATAAGTATACGTATATTGCTTCCATGTATTGTAAAAGTGTTTTGAAGTCTTTATATAGACTCTAGAAGTGATCCAAGACTTCTACAAGTGGATTTTGAATTCAAATGAAGGCAGTTGAGTTGTTGGAGGGAATCAATTCACTTTCCTACAATCTAGGAAAAGTGAATATCTAGTTTGATCTACTTTTGGGTGATTGATTGCTTGATTTGTTGCAAGTCAACTACCACAAATTCATGGAATTTGGGCTCTCTCTTTATACACTTACATGTGTAAAGCTCAAGGCTTTTAGAACGGTAAATGAACCATAAACAATCTCTCAAAAAAATACAATAATGAGCATAGGTAAAAGAACTCTCCAACGGATATTCTTTCGACGTAATCCAAGCAATATCTTTTGATAGATCAAATCCACCTCAAGCATAGTGTAAGCTTGATGTTCCAAAAACTCCCCCTCAAGCTAAATTATGCTTGAGTCTTCATGCTCTAATAGGTTGAATACCTACCATAGCTTTGAATATATGAAGCTTTATTCCATCAAGTGCCTTTGTCATCATATCTGCTACTTGCTTTTTAGTTGGAACAAAAGAAATGCCAATCTCCTTTGCCATGAGCTTCTCCCTGATGAAGTGGTAATGAACCTCTATGTGTTTGGTTCTCGCATGGAAAATAGGGTTTGCCGCTAGATGCATGAAAGTTACATTATCTCAAAATCTATGATCCAATTTCTTGTGTTTCTCTAATGCACTAATACATGTGCATGAAAAAAAAGACACACAGATGAGAAAAAAATGGTTTGTGCAATTGGTACCATTCAAATTGTCCTCAATAGCCAACATACAAAATACATCATTGTTTTCTGCCATGGCCACTAATTAAAATACCCTAATGCAGAAAAAGGATTGTATCCCAAAACGTTCAACAGGTCCACCATGTTGAGCTCTACTAAACCTATTGTAGACCTTGAGGTGTTTGTATTTGTGAACCAAAACCTATATATATGTTTTGCACCTAGGACAATATTTCCTACACATGCATTGTGATAGTGCATTCGGAGGTCAAAACGAGCTTAGATCAAGATTTTGACAACAATATTTTTTGTGCGATTCTCAGACTATGACCGAAGGGATGTGGAAGACCCCTTAGATGAAGCGGTGACCTGCTATGATATCGATTGTTGGAGTTTGAAGTTTGTAGAAGCACGCAAACAACACAATGAAGAACATGAAACTTGGAGCACAACACACAATATTGAATGTATTACCAAGCGAATGTACAAAGATAAGTATTGCATTAGGGTTATATGCATATATATAAGCTGGGGGAGAAAAACCTCCTAAAGAGGGGAAAAACTGCCCCGACGGTCCTAAGTCTGTTCACACACATCATTGCTCAAATATATCAACAACTATGGGCATGCATGTTTGCATGAAACGAAGCCATATGCCTCTCCCCCTTTCAACTATTCTATGGAGTAATTCCTATAGATCTCATTGAGTTTTTACATGGCTCTTCCTGTACAGAATCTTTGCATGTAAGAAAGGATCCTAGGGTCTCTGCTAGGTTGTCAACACTCAACAAATTGGAGGAAATTCAACTAGATACAACAAAAACATTGGAGGAGAAACAAAACCAAAGGAAAGAAGCTCATGATAAAAACTTATAGACAAATAAATTATAGACTAATATGCTTGTTCTCTTACATAGAACCCAATTACTGACACAATTTCGAGGCAAGTGTCTTCCTCACTTTGAAGGACTAAAAAATTAGAGAAACTTTACAATGGGATGTAGTGCAATTAGAGAAGTTGGTTAGCCAGACACTACACTAGGCAACATTTGTAGGCTCAAGGACTATCATCATCAACAAAATTGAAGTTATTTTGGATCACTTGATACTCCACTATTTGGCCTTGTTGTACATAACTCTTTTAGTGCTCTGTTTCATTACGTTTTTCCATTATCATCAGATTTTATGCCTTTCTTATGAACTCCTTATGTAATTTTGAATTCATTTCATTACCCAATTCATGCGAAACTTGCTTAAAATTTTTAGGATTTTATTTTTTGAGAATTCTTTAGAAATGTTTTAGATTTTTTAAAGGACTTTTGGAGATTTTCTTGCCTTTCCTAGTTTCTTATCATAGTAAAGGCGAAAATGGACGTTCTCTCGTGTTTTGAGTGGGAAAAGATATGTTTAAAATGCGTTCTTAATTGTAGAGTATTTGAAGAATGTTTCTAATTTTCCTTGGCATTCTGTTGAGTTCTTTTGGAATTTTTTTATTTTTTTCTATTTAAAGAAAAATTGGGGTCCACTATCTTTTCGTGAAAAACCCCTTCACACAATATATATATATATATATATATATATATATATATATATATATCTCCCCTCTATCTATCTATCTATCTCTCTCCCTCCCTCCCTCCCCACTCTCTCTCTCTCTCCCCCCTCTCTCCCTCTCTCTCTCCCCCCTCTCTCCTCTCTCTCCCCTTTGTCTATCTATCTATCTCTCCCTTCCTCCCTCACTCCCTCCCTCCTCTCTCTCTCTCTCCCCCTTTCTCGGTCTCTGTCTCTCTCTCCCTCTCTTTCTCTCTCTCTCTCTCTCCCTCTCTCTGTCTCTCTCCGTCTCTCTCTCTCTCTCTGTCCCTCTCTTTCTCTCTCTCTCTCTCTATCTCTCCACCAAGACCATATTATAAATTTTATATCATGGTCTTATTCTTTTTATTTTTCTTAATACAAATATCAAATGGCTCTAAATTGCACCTCTGGTTGGCCATTTGTCTCAATCTTGGACTCTTTTTCATGTTTTGTGACACCTTTGAGCTCATTTTCATCATAATATTTTCCAAAATCCAAGCCATTTTCCTTTTTTTTTGTCAAACCACTTCTTTTTTGTCTACATTAAACATCTGATTTTTCAACTGCACATGTTTCACCTAGCCCATTCCCTGTTTATTTTCCCACACATTTCACATGCTTCGCATGTTTATTCTCCTTTTCTAAATTATTTTCCTCATGTAGGCCCCCTCTAATCCTCCCTACCCCTTCCTTATTCACCTCTACCACATCCCTATCCATCCCTCAAATTGTATGATCTAACCATCCCCCTCCTCTTTCCCTCTTTTCCATTAACTCAACATAATTTTTTCATCCATCTTAACTACTTGATCTCGATTACAGTTTTGATATTACCTTGCAATAGCTCTCTTTCCTTCTCCACCTAGATTGCTCATATGTTCTTTTCAAGGTTTACCATAGACTCAGACTGTTACATTCTCAACGGTTGGAACTCAATCACTTTAGGTGGGACAAATGTAATACAATATAATGTTTTATTTGATCTTATATTTGCCACTACGCCATCATTTGAGAATCTAAATTGTGGTGAAACTTCATCAAGATACTCTAAAATCTATCAAACATTATTTAGATTCCAACTTGTGTTGACAATTATTTTCTTAGGCTCAAAATATCTATGCATCATCACTTCCAATTTTGGATAGTTCTCTTTTTAATAAATTTCTTAGGTATCCAATTTCCAAACATCTTTTCCACCTTTTATAGGCACATCCTAGGCATCGTGGAGATATCTAATATGAATTGAGGGAGAATTGGGACTTACTTCACATAAAATGATGTCCCTTGGTTTTTTAACTTCTTTTCTATTCGAGTTCTTACCTTGAACATCATCAATCTCTGAAATTGAAACTCTCCTATCAAACCACATTGTTTTTGTTTTATGTAAAGTGATTTTTGTAAAGCATGCCACAAAGACATGAATAATAAAAAACAGTTTAATGTTGATTCTCCAAGAAAATTGGCTCGGTGATATTGTCCTTTGAATGTAATCTTTGGTCTCACTGAAAAAACTTGAAACTATTCATTGAACAAAAGATTTTAAATCTAATGAAGAAATGCTAGGAACTAAGATATCTACGAGTTCTCTTGATGCATTTCTCCATGATGGTACTTGATATTCTACAAATAGATAATAATAGTTACATGCTAATGGAAAATATAACCAATTTTACTGCATCATCCTTATGAATAACGTTGAAGGTTCCTCTTAAAAATTCAACAAGTTTCCGCCCTATAGCATTGCAAGGGAAAATATCTACAACATCAAAAGATACATCTTGAAAATAGAATTATATAAAAAATTAAAAATAGAAATAGATCCATTATAAAAAGTTAGAGTATGATGGAAAATGCAAGTGACGGTTAAGCACCAGATCCTTAGCATTGTACACATGTTAAACTCTTGCAAACCAGCCATGTCCTCTTAATTTGGCCTGGGATACAACATTTCCAATGACTCTTTGTGTCATCTCTTTTATCCCACGTCACTTTATGGGGACCACTACAACTTGGTAACATAGCCACTCAATCGTTCACTTTCAAATGAAGCGGTTTTTATAAGGAATCCTCTGTTTTGTTGTAAAGTTCACATGAATTCATGTGATTGGAAGGACCACATGAAAAAGAAGCCATTGGAACACTTACATAATGTATCGGAAATAGAGAACATTCAAAGTGGTAAACTACCACTCATGAACTTAGCGAGTATCTATAGACAAAGAATATGAAGCTTTGAAGTCTCTTCATTTGACATATCAAGCATGTCAAAAACCATATAATTCTATGAAATTGATATTTTCTATCTTCAAATATCATTTTTCTCTTAAAATTTTATAGATTTGCATTTTATATTATGCAAAAGGAATCATTTTTCTATGAAAACAAAAAAATTCACATGGAATACAAGAAATTCCATCAAGTTAGCACTCGTTTTAGAGCCTATCTACTAAAACAAAGATTTTCTTTGTAGGATTAAGAGAGACAAGAATGTTATATTTTTTATATGTGGCAACACACCAGTTGTCATTTTCCTTAATAAATCATTAGTAAATGGCCTAGTTTTTGGCTTTCTGTATCGTAACGATAGCCTCTACAAAGAAATGACACTTGGGGTTTGGTTTAATTACCACCAAAGAAAACAGTAATTGGAACTAACTAGATATGGAAAGAAAAATAAAAATCAAATGGTACTTTAGAGAAGTACAAAGTTTGGCTTGTGCAGAAGGGTGTTACGTTATATGGAGAAAGTAGTTGTGGATTAGGGTGAATTAGATGCTAGGGAGGAAAATTAATTTTCTAACCGACATGGAGTTCCCTTGTCTTTGATTAATGCCTATAACCTAGAAGCCAATGTTAGGATTGAGAGAGGTCATCCTTCAATTATGAAGGCAATCTTGAAGGATCGCAATGAATACATAAAGCAGTGGTAAATATATGTCATTTTCATTATGGGTAGATAGGATGATGTACACTAGGTCTATAGGATTCATGCGTATAGAATTGATGTATTCTCCAAAACTGGTTTTCCCAATCCAAACACAGATATTGACATTGATGAAACTCCCATGGAATGACAATATGGCTAGAGAGGAAATACTAGCTCTAAAAATTAAACAAATTGAACAAGGAAAGAAGTTATGCAAAAATTAAAGGATTCTTGATTAAAGAACAGAATCTATTTCAACAAAAGACATCTATTTAAGCCACAATAAATAGAAATTGATGATTGGGTATTACTGTAAGATAGTATGTTTGATACTCAATACGACACCATAAGAAATTTGACAAAGAGGTGGTTTGAATCATATATGATTTCTTTGTTTTTGCGAATGGAATATATGAACTTTGATAGTTTTTTCAAAAGGAAGTTTTTTAGATGTATATTCTCCCAAGATTGAATTAATTAAAGAAAAAATATACATTGAATGGGCTTAGTGCACTTGGGATCCCCTATATCCTGCAAAGAAGAGGTACGATGGCTCAGAGGCATGATAGTTATGATGGTGCAAAACCGGTAGGAAACCTAAGATTCGACGGGCGACAAGCACTTTAAAGAGAGTTACTAATAATTTTAATGATCTTTTTGTCACCCTCATGAGCTACCCACTTACTTCAATCTTTTTATTTTCCAAGACAATACTATGGTGCCTAAAAGGCAGAGACGTTTTATAGTCACATATTCTTCTACCTAGCAGGTAGAGGAATTTCTCAATCGATCAATCTTTTGGATGATAATCAAAGTTGATTGCACATCTTTCTTCCATATCCTATGGAGTGCTTACCCTCTAATGGTGTTCCACAAAGGAGAAGATCAGCCAATTGTTTCTCCAAGTAATACTAGTTTCTAGTTTATTTGCCTTTGCAAGCTCATAATCTTGGTGAGAGATTGCTAGATTAGATAGCTTTTAGGGCATGAGAAGAAGAGATGGCCAAGGTACTCTCTACCGTAAAAACAAAGCTTACACCAGTGAGGGGCCCAATAGATTTTATTAGCTTTGAGATTGGTCAGATTCCATGAAGGAGAATTTTTCACATAAGAACGGATTTTTTGTTCTCAACCAAAGAATGCCACAAGTCCCTCCATATAAGCTACCATCTAATGCTAGAACAATTTAGACACCACCTCCTATTAATGGAGATATTCAAATCAAAGTGGGGAGTCTATCTAGGGCGGGTCATCCAAGAGTTAATTTTGTGCCTAAGAAGGCACCAAGCATCATAATTGACCCTTTTAACAAGATCTATGTCATCAAATATAATCCAATGACCTCTCTTGTAGTTCCAAAGATGTTTCCACTTGCTAAAACCTTTGTTTCATAGCTTCTTTGCTCTTTGGATGTTTTCTGATTAATCAGTGTTCCATGTGTTGATATATTTTGGTAGTGATGTGTGTGAATACACTAGGACCATCGAGGCACTTTTTTCACTCTTTAGGAGATTTTATTCCCTCGGTGAGTACATATGCCTATAATAGATCATTTATCTTTGTACATTTACTTGGTAATAGATTCAAAATTGTGTTTTGTGCTCCAAGATTCTTCTTATTCCTCATGTTTTTTGCATGCTTCCATCGACCTTGGTATCAAATGAATTTAGTGCTTAAATTAAAAGAAGAAAAACCAAAATAGAAATAAAAGATGGGATTTTCCAAAAATAGCAAAAGAACATGGAAGAAGATTTTGGAAATAGAAAGAATCAGTGAGGATGTTAGAAGATTCTAGGGATAAGCCCTAGGGGAAATCTATCAATAGGGATCCAGTGCCCATTAGGTTCTCTCCATGGATTCTCTCCAAGTATGCTACTTTTTCTATTCTTGTCCATTCATGCTACACTTTCTTGTTCATGCTTTCATTAATATGATGGGGATGCCCCGAGATGGAGGTGGTCTTCTCATTAGTCATGTGGCCAGTTAGTTTGTGAGTCCTTTTTGTTCTCAATTGTGCGTTTGTGGTCATCGGGTGAATGCATCTCCTCTATTGGATTGCTTGAATTGAGCTGCAAAGCACCTTGAGCCATTAGAGTTCCTTCATCATAATGAGGGGTTTCGATTCAGAGGCAGTTCCATGGTAGAAGAGTGCGATGTTAGTACAACAGAATGTCAGATCTCTTCAAGTGTTCTTAAGGAAGGATTGGATGGTTCGGAGAGCATCCAAGATCCAACGACCCATCATCTCCTTTCATTGAGCTTCCACCTGCGTTGATATCAAAGATCTTTCAACATCTGAATGCACAAGAGCTAGCATTGTTTCCTTTGTCTGCTCTTTAATTTCATTAGGTATCATCCGAGAGTAATGGGTGGAAGGAATTTTGTTGAGAGTGGTGGTATGGAGAGATAGAGAGAGAGACTGAGACAGAAGGATATGGGGCAATGGTAGTGCTACCGCACTTATTCAAACAGAAAGACATGATGTGGAGGGAAAAAAACGTGATCCATGCTAGTTCCAAGATAGAAGCGACTTGGTTAGCTGTCGAAATGAGACCAAAGTCATTGATGATGTAGAAAATTGGAGGAGAGAGTGAAGTAGAATCGATGGCAAATGAAGCTGAATGCATGATAGAAGAGGAGACAGAGAGAGAGAGAGAGAGAGAGAGAGAGAGAGAGAGAGAGAGAGAGAGAGAGAGAGAGAGAGAGAGAGAGAGAGAGAGAGAGAGAGAGAGAGAGAGAGAGAGAGAGAGAGAGAGAGAGAGAGAGAGAGAGAGAGAGAGAGAGAGAGAGAGAGAGAGGAGGCAAAACAGTGCACAGGAAAAGAAAGAGCGTGGAGAAAGAAAGCGCACGGAGGGAGAGAGAGAGAGAGAGAGAGAGAGAGAGAGAGAGAGAGAGAGAGAGAGAGAGAGAGAGAGAGAGAGAGAGAGAGAGAGAGAGAGAGAGAGAGAGAGAGAGAGAGAGAGAGAGAGAGAGAGAGAGAGAGAGAGAGAGAGAGAGAGAGAGAGAGAGAGAGAGAGAGAGAGAGAGAGGAACAAAGGTCGGTCGTGATATCGGTGAAGATGCAATCAAAGAGAGAGAGAGAGAGAGAGAGAGAGAGAGAGAGAGAGAGAGAGAGAGAGAGAGAGAGAGAGAGAGAGAGAGAGAGAGAGAGAGAGAGAGAGAGAGAGAGAGAGAGAGAGAGAGAGAGAGAGAGAGAGAGAGAGAGAGGAACAAAGGTCGGTCGTGATATCGGTGAAGATGTAATCAGAGAGAGAGAGAGAGAGAGAGAGAGAGAGAGAGAGAGAGAGAGAGAGAGAGAGAGAGAGAGAGAGAGAGAGAGAGAGAGAGAGAGAGAGAGAGAGAGAGAGAGAGAGAGAGAGAGAGAGAGAGAGAGAGAGAGAGAGAGAGAGAGAGAGAGAGAGAGAGAGAGAGAGAGAGAGAGAGAGAGAGAGAGAGAGAGAGAGAGAGAGAGAGAGAGAGAGAGAGAGAGAGAGAAGGGAAAACGCAGTCCCAACACTTAACAAATTGATTATAAACCATTTGATATGAGAAACATAAAACGAGTTCTAATATAAGAAACACAAGTTAGAAAAATAATTGGAGTAACGAGGTGCATGCATATAGGGACAGAAGCAATCATCTTGATCTTTAATGTGATTGGAGGTTGCCTACAGTGTGAAGTGTTCTATTCCAATCAAATAGTTGTAATTTATAGGCATGATACCTAGAGTGAGCACGATGCACTTGATTTGGGGGTAGTATTATGCCTTGAGCTATGGAATGACCGTTTAAGAAAGGAAGATAAGGGAAGGGCCAGAAAAACTGATAGAGAAAGAGACTCGTTTTTCTTTTGATATTTTATTGATTATCATACAAGATTTTAAATTGGTTCCTTTATTCCATCATTTACAACAAATTGGATTCATGTGTTTGAATATGATTGAATCGATCTAAAGTTCTTGGCTTTCTATGCATAGGATTCTATTTACAAGGTCATTTTTTCTTGCTCCCATACGTAAAGAATGGAGGCAAGATTTGATGTATTAATTGGAAGAATTAGAAGAAATAATTGCCATGACCTGAAGATTATCCCATGTTTATTATGCGCACAAGCATTTTCTTTCATGAGTGTGTTTCTTTCATGCATATACGTACCATTCAACTTCAAAATGAAAAGGAAATAAATCAAAAGCATAGTTTGTTCTTATTATGAGTTTCAATGTACTAATGATGATTTTTTTTTGTCTCCCTATGGATCTTCTCTCCAAGTTCCAGTTGATCTTTTCCAGATATTATATGAAGTAAAGAGGAAGATTTGAAGATCAAAGTAAAGAGTTTATACCTCCACATATTCTCTTCAGGCTTTTGTGTGGATTTAAAGTAAAGAAATTCAAAGTGAAGAAAGAGAAGCTTTGATCATTGACTTGAAGTGAAGACTGAAGACCTGAATTTTTCCACATTATTTAGAGTCACTTGGTGACATCAGTTTTATATTCATTGCCATCATTGAGAATAGTTTGTTTATTTGGCACATGGATCATGTGATCTTTATTTTTAAGCATTGTATAATTCATTCCGCATTCGCGATGCATATGCCCTACGACTTCGCTCCGGGTGATCAAGTGCTTTTTGCTTTCTCTTCCGAGGCATGGGCCTATGTACGATATGAGACATCCTACCAGGGCGAGATGCCCAGTGTGCAGCACCGCTCGCTGGATGAGGAGATGACACACCCAATGGGGCTTGATCCAACCCCGTGCCGATCCCCTTCTTTGACCTCCTTGATCTTCCCGACACCTGAACCCGACATGAAGCGAGGCGGTTTCCTGGTGATCCTCAACACACCACACACTCCTTGAGAGGAGAAAGCAGAACCTCGGCATTTTGCATGGAGTTGAAGCAAAGAAATTCGAAGTGAAGAAAGATAAGCTTTGATCATTGACCCGAAATGAAGATCGAAGACTAGAAGTGAAGGAAAGATCTTGCAGTGAAGTGAAGATCCTATCGCAAAGATCAAAGAAATGTCAAAGGGCATCCTTTCACACTATAGCGGAGTGACTATCTTGTATTTGAGGTTGTAGCGGAATTTTCCCATATTATATAGAGTCACTTGTTGATATCAGTTGTATATTAATTGCCATCATTGAGCATAGTTTCTTTATTTGGCAGATGGATCCAATAATCTCTATTTTTTAGCATTGTATATTTCATTTCACATTCGTGATGCATAAGCCCTATGACTTCATTCCACGTGATCGAGCCCTTTTCACTTTCTCTTCTAAGGTGCAGGCCTACGTACGATGTGAGACATCCTACTAGGGTGAGGTGCCCAACATGCAGACGTTGCTCGCTAGACGAGGGGACGATGCACCCAGCGGGGCCTGAATGTTGATCCAACCCTGCACCACTCCCCTTCTTTGACCTCCTTGATCTTCCTGACAATAGTTAGTGATCATAAGTAGGGATGTCATTTTCAATGAGTCTACGATGCATAAACAACCCATTAAGGAGGTTGAAGTGAGAAGAGTGGTGTTTGTGGATACTATTCCTCCAATTATCATTCATACAAATGTTGCACATAGGGACATTCAAGAGAATGTATGATCAGATTAGTCTACAAATGTTCCTATTCAACAAGCATTGGGATGCTCTGCACATGTCTCACATCCACCTGATAGATATGTTCCAGGTTTAGATTTTGTTATATTGCTAGCAGATACCGATGAGCCTTCTTGCTACAAAGGGGCTATGTAGACAAAGGGCCATGTCAAGTGGAAGCATGCCATGAAGAGTGAGTTGGATTCTATTCACAAAAATGGTACTTGGGATTTAGTACCTTTGCCAAAGGGCAGAACAGCTCTACCATGTAAATGGGTATATAGGCTAAAATTCACATCATATAATGCTTCTCCAAAGTATAAAGCACAACTTGTTAGAAAGGATTTTAAGCAACAACATGGTATTGATTTTGAGGAAATCTTCTCTCTAGTGGTCAAGATGACTACCATGTGCATGTTGCTTGGATTCGTTGCAATGGAGGACTTAGAGCTAATCGAAAACTACTTCCTTGCATGGAGATCTTATGGATTAAATCTATATGGAACAACTAGAGGTTTAATACCGAAAGTTTGATGCTTTATGAAGTCTCAAGGGTATTCTCGAAGCAATGAGGATCATTGTCTCTACACAAAGAGATGCTTAGATGGAAACTTGATATGCTTGATACTTTATGCCGATGATATGTTGATTGCTGGGAACACCTCTTATGACTTCTCAATTCTCAAAAAAGATGTTGAGTCAGACATTTGATATGAAGTGTTTGGGGGATGCCAAACATGTTCTTAGCATGTGCATTACTCGTGATAGGAGTAAAAGATGTAAAGTGAGTACATATCCAAAGTACTTCACAGGTTCCATATGTAGGGTGGAAAGGCATTGAGTACACCTTTACCCACATATGTGAAATTGAGCATGGATGATTGCTCCAAATTAGATGAGAAAAAGGAATTCATGACCAAAATTCCCTATCAGTCTACTGTTGGTAGTCTCATGTATGTTATGGTAGCTACGAGACCAGACATTGCATTTGCAATGGGAGTTGTGAGCAAATATATGTCTAATCCTGGCAAGAAACATTGGGAAGTGGTCAAGATGATTTTGAGATATCTTAGTGGCACTAAAGACAAGCGGCTAAGCTTAGGTAAAGGGAATTCATCCATTATTGGTTACATAGATTCTGACTATGCTAGTTGTGTAGACAATCCTAGGTCTACATTAGGGTACATTTTTCATTTTGCTGGAGGTGCTATCTCTTGGAGATCTCATCTTCAAGAATGTACAACTATTTCCACCACAAAAGCAGAGTATGTTGCAGCAAGTGAGGCATGTAAGGAAGCATTGTGGCTTTCTTGTCTTTCTTGTGATATGGGTTTACCTCAGTATGTACCTCGTTTGCTCACTAATAGTTAGAGTGCCATTGCTTTGGCTAAGAATCCGGTATATCATGCAAAGACCAAGCACATTGAGGTGAGGTATCACTTCATTAAAGATTTCTTAGCCACTAAATGCATTATTCTTGAGAAGTTTAACACTCGAGATAATGCTACAGATGCTTTGACTAAAGCTCTACCATAGGATAGCTTCCAACAATGTTGTCACTTGATGGGGGTTACTTGATGCATGACCTTACATAGTTACTTGTAGACTATGTAACATGCCCATCAGGTAGGAGGTATACTTTGTATACTTACACTTAGATATTCTTTATCATTCTTTATTTTTCTTGCATAGTTACTTTGGCCATATTGGCCTTTAGTGGGAGATTGTTACTGTTAGTGTCCATGTGAAAGTCCAAATGTCCACCAGAAATTTCTTTGCATATGTTCTTTAATAAAACATATAGTGGCTAGGTTAGCCATAGACTGTAAGCTTGACCACGTTTGTAACACCTAGGAAGTATGTGTTTCGTGCTCCATATGTACTATCTTTTTCTGCATATTCTACAGCCTCTGTGCACAATACCTGTGTGCGGCGCCTAGAGCTCGATCTTCTTTTTTGAGTATATCGTTGTGGAGCCCTTGAGAAGGAGAGTGGACTATGGTGCATTGCCAACAAAATACTTCACGGACAAAGAAATTCTAGTTTGTAAGCTAAAGAAGAGCTTATATGGACTTAAGGAGTCCCCTAGACAATGATACAAAAAGTTTCTTATGCTTTTATGAAATCCCAATGCTATTCTCAAATCAATGAGGATGCATCTTGACACAAGGAGATGCTCATCACATGGGAGCTTGATATGCTTAATATATTATGTCGATGATATGTTGATTGTTGGGAAGACTTTTGATGACTTTTCATCGCCTGAAAAGAGTTGAGTGAGACATTTGATATGAAAGATTTTGGGGCTGTAAACATATTCTTGGCATGCCCAGTACTCATGATAAGAGTAGAAGATGGATATAATTGTCTCAAAGTGAGTACATATCCAAAGTACACAAGTTCAATATGCAAGGTGCCAAGGCATTGAGTGCACCTTTACCTACATATGTGAAATGGAGCAAGGATGATTGCAACAAATCACATAAGCAAAAGAAATTCATGATCAAAATTCCTTATCAATGTGCTAGTAGTCTCATGTATGTTATGGTATCTATGAGAACAGACATTGCATTTGTAATGGGATTTGTGAGAAATATATGTATAATCCTTGCAAGAAGCATTGGAAGAAGTGAAGATTCTTTTGAGATATTTAACTAGCACTATGGATGAGTATCTATGTTTGGATAGATCAAAGGCATCCACTATTGCTTACATGGATTCTAATTATGCTAGTTGTGTAGACAATGAGAACTCTAGATCAGGGTACATATTTTTCTTTGTTGGAGGTGCTACCTCTTGGAGATCTCATCATCAAGAATGTATAGTTATTTCCACTACAAAAGTAGAGTATGTTACAGCAAGTGTGGCATGTAAGGAAGCATTTTGGATTTCTCATATTGCTTGTGATATGGTTCTACCTCACCATGTAGCTCATTTTCTTAGTGATAGTCAATGTGCTACACATTTGTACAAAGTTTCAATGCTATGAGAGCTTTCTAGACACCTTAGTGTCACCTTGCAAACCTCCAACTATAGTCAAACTTGTATTGTGGAGATTCAAATTGGAGGCTTTTAGCATATTCCTAAAGCAGAGGCTCTAAAATATAGCACTACAAAGTTTCATATTTCTCAAAGACTATTTAGACGAGAAAAGAGCACAAAAGTAATGGAACAATCTGATTGATCCATGTTGTACAATCCAGATGAGATCACATTCAGGTGTGGAGATACACCACGATTAAAGCTAGGAGAAAAGAGCACAAAACTAATGGAACAATCTGATTGATCCATGTTGTACAATCCAGATGAGATCACATTCAGGTGTGGAGATACTCCAAAAGTTTTTTTACCTGGATAAACCCGAATTTGATGGCCAAGAGTAATAATGTAAAGTTCATCAAAGATAGCAGGCTAATCTTATCCAAATCCATATCAACATTGATCTTATTGTCCATGTCTTCCTAGATCTAAGGGTATAGAATGAAGGCATCTTTCTTCTTCTCCTTTGTCCTAGATTTGATATGAACAAGCAATCCTAGTCATCTATTTGAAGAATCCAATGGTTGTAATCAAAAGTTGTTGATCTTAGAATTCAAAATTGATCGGTGCATGATCCAAGGGAGCAAATTCAATCAGAAATTTATTGAAACCACCTCTCAAGCTCGTGAAATATCATTATTAGGCATCCGTAGGGCCTTGCCAGCACATGGTTTTCTTGTGATGATCACCCTTAGTTGATCACATGAGGATTCAAGGTGGGCTAGTAAGAGCATAGCTCCTAGATTCAAATTTAGTTAGACTTTTAAAATAGGATAGACTTATAAATTGAAGGGTTTCTTTCTCTTTTGCTCACCCTCAGTGGAGCGGCATACAATATCCATCTCAGCAGAAAGCCCCGCAGGGGCATGCATCAGGAAACAACGCAAAAGGACTAGGGCCCGAAGAGTGGAAAACAAAAGAATCATAACGAGGCCCTTTCAAAGGGAGACAATACACAAAGGATTCTTCATCGAATAAGATAACCAATTGTTCGAGAATTCTAGATGCTTCTACCTCTACTAGGTGTTCGGTGGAAAAAAGTAAACAGGCTCCAGAAAATACAACAGGGTCAGATGTGTGACAACAAAGCAATATCTGAAGACCAAAATCTAGAAAGAGGTCAAGGCTGAGAAGTCGAAGCGAGTGACTAAGAATATCACATTCTTAGCCGCTGATGGCGTGCATGACAGCCCGACTTAACACAACAACCCAAATTTATGAATGTATGGAATACCAAGGGGATTACAGAAGCAAATGATTTGATTCGGATAAAGTAACAAATTATCTGAGAATCCTTATCGCTTCTTAGACCACTGGGTGTGTGTACTACAGAGCTATAAACAAGCTACAAACAAAAAACAAAGCCTCTCAAGGGACGACAGAGACAAAGAGGGGGAGAGTGTTGCAGAGCAAAGAAGAGTAGAGATGCAAAGAAAAAGAAGGGCCCCAAAATTTTTCCGATTTCGATACTTTATTTTTGTGCCATAGTCACTTTGTAATATATTTTCGGATGTAAATGCATTAGAGGAGTCCGATAGGTGCATATCCATAGATATATGTATCATTACCCTTGTAAACTAGTAGGAAATTAGTCTTTTAGTCAATAAAGTGCCGGTCTCTTGTGTGAAAAGACCATTTTTAGGGCACATGTATATGTCATTTTGTGACTCTTGGTAAGGACTTTTTGCCATTGTGAGAATCAAGAGCATAGAATTTCGAATTTGTTTTTCTCCTCTCTGTATCTTCTCCATTGAGAGCTTGCATAAATGTGCGTGCCTTGAAAGGAGTGCTTTGAAGTGTTGTCTATCCACAGTAGTGCTTGTTTGTTGTTGGTAATGTGTGTGCAAAGTGTAGGAAGTGCTGAAGTGTAGGTAGGCCATCCCACGGCTCAGCATTTTACTCATAGCTTGAAGTTGAAGTGTTAGAATCGAGTGCAAATACCAGTATTGGATGCATCTTTTTGAGAGCTTCGAAAGGAACCCACCATTTGCTATATTTTGAGTTCGGAGCTAAGAGAAAAGATAGATTTACTGTTGGTTGTTGCTCTAGGTATTGCGACACCATAGCCGACCATGAAAGCTAATGTGATAGTTTACACTTGTTTGCACCTTTGTTAGTTCACATTTGCATTGACTGTCATTTGAATGCATGTCCTCATACACTCGGCTAGGTTATGATACTTCTTGGATTGATAATTAAAACGTGAATCCCCATTATATGCACTTATAGGGAATTGAGGTGTAGTCTCTTTCTCCTCAAGTCCCGTACTTGAGGAGAAAGAGACTATACCTAAATCCCCTACAAGTGCATATATTGGGGATTCACGCTTTATTTATCAATCCAAGAAGTATCTTAACTGTAACATAATCCTAGTAGGAGATGGTTGAACTACACCCTAAGAGAGAGGATTAGGAAGTAATCCTCAACCATGGCTTTTGGGGCAAGTGGTTAGCCCATCACATTCCTAACCAAGAGGTTGTGAGTTCAATTCCTTACATTGGTATTAGAGCCTAGGAAGTAGGCTTGGGCAAGGTGGAATGATCTAATGGCCTCTAAAAAAGGCGCTTGGGCATCCTCTATGTGAAAGGGTAGGAATTGTGGAAGGCGCGCGCGTCGGTTTCAAGGATGGACCTTACAATGATTGGGGTGTATCTCTCAATCCGTAGGTCAGATTGAGGCGTGTAATATACCGTTGGAAAGCTCTCGGAACGAACTTTCCAATGAGCTAGCTTGGAAGTATGAACTCCTTGGAAATCCTTGGGTGGAACTTGATTGAGTGTTCAAGATACCAAGCATGGGTGAGAACAAGGTTCAAGACTGAGGTTGAGAACAAGGGCTCGAGACACCAAGGTTGCGAACAAGAAGGTTCAAGACACCAAGGTTGAGAGCAAGGGTTCAAGAGACCAAGGTTGCGAACAAGGTTCAAGAAACTGTGCGAGGTTGAGGAACATCAATTCAAGGGCACCTAGGGAGTTCAAGGGACTAATCACCGAGGCTAGAGGGATACAAGAGTAGATCATTGAGGACAATGATCGACCAAGGGGGGAAGAATGTAACATAATCCTAGTAGGAGATGGTTGAACTACACCCTAAGAGAGAGGATTAGGAAGTAATCCTCAACCATGGCTTTTGGGGCAAGTGGTTAGCCCATCACATTCCTAACCAAGAGGTTGTGAGTTCAATTCCTTACAGTAACCTAGCTGAGTGTATGAGGAGAGAGAGAGAGAGAGAGAGAGAGAGAGAGAGAGACAGAGAGAGAGAGAGAGGGAGAGAGAGAGAGAGAGAGAGAGAGATGAGAGAGAGAGTGAAAGAGAGAAAGAGAGAGAGATGAAAGAGAGAGAGATAATGAGAGAGAGAGAGAGAATGAGAGAGAGAGATGAGAGAGAGATGAGAGAGAGAGAGAGATGAAATAGAAAGAGAATGAGAGTGAGATGCATACATACATACACACACATATGCATACACATACCCACATACATATTACATACACACATGCATATTACATACACACTCACATACATATTACATACACACATGCATATACATACGCACACACACACATATGCATACTCATACTCACATACATACATGTACACACACATATACATACATACATGTACACACACATACATGTATACATACACACATGCATATGAATACATACTTACACACATATGCATGTACACATGCACACATACATACATACACACATGCATATTACATAGACATGCACATATACATACACACTCACATATACATACACACACATATGTGCATACACATATGCATATGCATACATACATACATACATACATACATACATACATACATACATACATACATACATACATACACACACATATGCATACACATACTCACATACATATTCTATACAAACATGCATATTACATACACACTCACATACATATTACATCCACACATGCATATACACACACACATATGTGCATACACACACATATGAATACAAATACTCACATACACATTACATACACACATGCATATTACACACACATATGAATACAAATACTAACATACATATTACATACACACATGCATGCATATCCGTAGATACATACACACACATATGAATACAAATACTCACATACATATTACATACACACATGCATATTACATACACACTCACATACATATTACATATACACATGCATATACATACACACACATATGTGCATACTCACATGCACATGCATACATACATACACACACATATGCATACACACATATACATACATACATGTACACACATATATGCATACACACATATACATACATACATGCATATTACATACACACATGCATATTACATACGCACATGCATATACATACACACACACATATGCATACTCATACTCACATAGATACATGTACACACATTTATACATACATACATGTACACACACACATGTATACATACACACATGCATACGCATACATATATACACACATATATGCATACACATTGTTGGAACTGAAGAACTCACAAGGCAAGGAAGCTTACGAAGGGAGTCAGAAAGAAGAGAAAGTACAAGCAGACAGAGCAGTCAACGACGATCTGGCAAGTAGGCCAATAATTTTTTCAGGACACTAACGCATATAAAAGAGGTGGACATGGAGAAGGAGCAAGTAGGGAGCTCCAGGAAATGTATGTCAAAATGTTATTAGAAACCCCTACAAAAATAGTGATTTTCATCACTAAAAACCATTGTAAATACCATTTCATATTTTTGTAGCTCCATTTTGTGCAAGCCAAGGAGTCCTTGAGCTTGAGGAGCTTTAGAAGTACCTACCTGTCAGTTTTCACATTTTTTAGACTTCGTTTGAACCTCCAAATAGGGTAGAGAACCTAATTTTTAACTAGGTCGGACACTAGATCTGGATGTAAGACAATAGTTACGCAATATAACATAGGAGCAATAGCAGAGAAGATAACAGATATAGGAGAATCTCAACAATTTTCTACTAGCAGCAAGTACAAAGATGATGGCGTTGTCCACCCGTGCGCTCTCAAGGTAGAGCTTAAATGGTGATCTAGACAACTCTAGATAGGGAGATACAAGGTAGAGGTATGCTGGCTCAACTCTGTGTCTTAGGTAGTGCAGAAGTCATGTATATATAGGATCATGAGTGGCCTACCATGGATGGCTATACATGGACGGTAGAGCGTGGGCGGCCACCGCCCGCGTAATTGCCATACACGGCTTAGACTGGTTGAACCGACCTAACAAACATAAATGATTTCTGACTCCGACAAGGAATATTCCATGGAATATTCCCTTTACCGTCGCACCGGGGGCACTGCCCCCGGACCCCCACCAGGGGACCCTGGTAACTCCCTTTCCTTATAATACCCTACATGGTCCAATATGACCTTCATCCAACATTCAAGTTGGGATTCCCATCAATTGGGTAATGCACGCTTGGCTTCTCCTCATAAATGGGGCCTTACAAAATGTGCATACAATCATGAGGGGTAGACATTGATCATATACTAACACCCCCCCTCAATGTTTACCAATGATAAATCAAGTAGGTCTCGGTCCTATGCCCATCTGTTGAAGATGCTTGTTGAGCTGCTCTCTTCCAAGTGCTTTAGTGAATATGTCAGCACAATTTGCCTCTGTTGGGCAATATTCTAGCTCCACAATTTCATCTTTAATTAGCTCACGAATGTAATGGTACTGTACTTCTATGTGCTTGGTGCGAGCATGAAATACTGGGTTCTTTGCAATAGCCATACAACTTTGATTATCACACTTGAGTACAGTTGGCATATTTGATGGAAAGCCTAGATCTGGAAGAATTCTCCTTAACCAGACTGCCTCACAAGAAGCAAAACAAGCTGCTTTGTACTCTGCTTCAGTGGAGGAGAGTGCGAGAGTTGGTTGCTTCCTACTTACCCAAGAAAATATTCCTGAACCAAGTGAGAAACAATATCTAGAAACTGATTTTCTAGAATCACAATCTCCAGCCCAATCTGAATCACAATATCCTTGGAGTGTATCACCTGTGGTATACAAAATACCAAAATCCAAGGTTCCTGCAATGTACCTTAGAATTCGCATTCTAGCATTCCAGTGATTCTCCTTAGGTTTGTTGGAAAACCTGCTTAACACTCCAACAGCATAGCAAATGTCTAGTCTAGTGTTGCACAAAAAAATAAGACTTCCAACGAGCTTCCTATACTTCTTAGCATCTACATCAGGCATGTTATCATCCATAGATAGCTTATGATTTACCTCCATAGGTGTGCTAGTTGGTTTGCAGTCCATCATTCCAAATGCCTTGAGAATTTCTTTGGAATATTTTTGTTGTGAGATGAAAATGCCATCCTTCCTTTGCCATACTTCAATTCCCAGACAAAAATGGAGTAGACCTAAGTCTGTCATTTCAAACTCAGTTCCCAAGCTGATCCGAGTTTGATTGATGAGTTCCTAGATGATCTCCTGTAATGATCAAATCATCTACATATACAATGACAACAACTAGCTTGCTATCCCTTTTCATTACATACAAGTTAGCATCAGAAGTACTTCTTTCAAAACCCATATTTTTGAAAAAATGATCTATTCGTTGGTACCAAGCTCGTGGAGCTTGCTTAAGTCCATACAAAGCTTTCTTCAACCTGCAAACTTTATTTTCTGAATTGGGCACCTCAAAACCTGGTGGTTGAGATACATATACCTCCTCCTTGAGGTGACCATTCAAAAATGCAGATTTGACATCCATCTGGAAAATAGGCCAGGACTTTTGTGCAGCTACTACAAGTACCGTCCGAATAGTTGTCATGCGTGCTGTTGGTGCAAAAGTTTCTTGAACATCAAATCCTTCAATCTGTGAAAAACCCTGTGCAACTAATCGTGCCTTATACTTTTCTAATGTTCCATCAGCTTTATACTTAGCTTTCCAAATCCATTTAGTACCTATTACCTTCTTCTTTGGCGGCAAGTCGACTAGATCCCATGTATCATTTTTGAGTATACTATCATACTCTGACTGCATTGCCACTCTCCAACCTGGATCATCAATGGCTTCTTCAATGGTGGTAGGTTCCTTTATCGAACCCATGATATCTGCCATTAGAGCCATGTTAACAATGTGTTCTGAGGCTCTTCTTTGCTCCTCTATTCTCTTTGATCTTCGTAATCCATCCGATGATGATTCTGGTACATCTACATGTGGATTGTGATCATCAAAGAGCTGTTGTGCCCACTTCGGTAGTGGCTTATGCTGTGCAGCTACAACTGGTTGGCTTTTTATTGAGGAAATTTCTCCATCAGATGTTTCCTCCTCCTCAACTTTAACCTGTCTTTTGATAGGCACAAGGTGAGATATTTCTTCGTTTGATGAGATAGTAGATTTACCTTTATCTTCTACTAAGTGTGGTCGTTCATCAAACACCACATCTCGGATGACAAAAATCTTCCTTGCCTCAGGATCCCATAACCTGTATGCTTTAGACTCTTCACTATATCCTAGGAAGACACACTTTTTGCTTTTTGAATCCAACTTTGATCTTGTTGAATCAGGAATATGTGCATAACAGAAACAACCAAAAATTCTGAAATGCAAAACTGAAGGCTTTTTACCAGAATATGCTTCTTGAGGAGTCATCCCCTTCAGTGCTTTTGTGTAGCTTCGATTGAGGATGTAGACTGCTGTATTGACTGCTTCTGCCCAGAATGAATCAGGCATGTCTTGAGCCTTCAGCATACAACGAGCCATTTCAACTACTGTCCTGTTCCTGCGCTCAACAACGCCATTTTGTTGGGGTGTATGAGCTGTGGTAAGTTGCCTTTTCACACCATGTTCCTTACAGTAATTGTTGAATTCTGTTGATAAGAATTCACCTCCTCTATCTGTTCTAAATTTCTTCAGTTTCCTTCCTGATTCATTTTCTAGATACTTATGCCACGTTTTAAATTTTTCAAAAGCATCAACCTTCTCTCGAATGAAATAAACCCACATCTTTCTACTATAATCGTCGACTAACAGCAAGAAGTAGAAAGATCCTCCTAAACTAGGTGTAGACATTTTACCGCAGAGATCAGCATGTACCAACTCTAGAAGAGCTTGAGATTGATTGCTGGTCTCTCTTGGAAACGCCTTTCGTTGTTGCTTGCCCATCATACAAGCTTCACAAGGTTCCTGCAACTCTGAAAATGCAGGAAAATGAGCAACCATCCCTGTTCGTTGCATCTCCTTCAAAATTGCAAATCCGAGATGCCCAAATCGTTGGTGCCATAACCTGCTTACACCTTTATCTTCTGTAGCAGTTAAAGCACTTAACTCATACAAGTTATCCCGTCGTATGCCTTTACCTACAACATTACCTGATGAATCCATGATTTCCGCACCACTCTTATTGAAGTGAACTTTGAGTCCACGATCTGTTATTGCAGAAATTGACAACAAATTTCTTTTGAGTGTAGGTACATAGAGAACATCGGATAACTTTTTCTCAACACCTGGAGAAGTGATAAAAGAGATGGTTCTAGTCTCTTCATCTGGGCACTTGGAGTCATTTCCCACCACTACATTGATGGATTCCCGCAGAGGCACTAGGGAACTATACCAATCCTTTTTACTAGTCATATGGCGAGAAGCTCCACTATCTAAAATCCACTACCCAAAGCTCCAGCTCTGTGTTGTTTGCAGACCCTTTGTTCTTCCATGATGATTTTATAGTCCCATTCCGTTCATCAGCTTGCTTCTTTCTGCAATCCTTGATGGCATGGCCTTTCTTTTCACAATAGAAGCAACTTCCTGTGAACTTTTTCTTCTTTGGCTTCTTCTTTGATCCCTCTGAAGAGCCTTTACCTTTTGCATTTGCTGAGAATGTAGCATCAGTTGTACTTTGCCGATTCTTCAGCCGCATCTCTTCTTCTAAAAGCATGGCACAAAACTCTTCAAATGTAAGAGGAGTTGGCCTTACCTGAGTGTTAAGGGCTGTTACTAATCCATCATACTTTGCTGGAAGAACACGTACAGATCTTCGAGCCAGCTCTTCTGGTGTTATAACAACACCAACTGCAGCCAATTGATCTTGAAGATGCT
This sequence comes from Ceratopteris richardii, assembly GCA_020310875.1. Lineage (NCBI taxonomy): Eukaryota > Viridiplantae > Streptophyta > Polypodiopsida > Polypodiales > Pteridaceae > Ceratopteris > Ceratopteris richardii. Next base: position 31,280,509 of record CM035431.1, read on the forward strand.
TTATCCGTTTGATAAAATCTTCAGCCTTTTCAGAATCAGAATGCTTTTCATTTGCCAACTGATTTTCTAAATTCTGTATCCTAGTGTGGTTCTTGGTCTCATATTGTCGAGCCAATATGCCCCAAGCCTCATGTGCTTTAGTAGTATGCTGAACTAAAGTAACATCTGTCAATCGCGACCGACAGATCTGTCGATCGCGACCGACAGACCCCACGGCCGACTGACTGCCACGTAGGACCCTATCAATCGTGATTGACACCGTCGATCGCGATCGACAGCCACGACCGACACCTTTGTCAGTCCCGATTGACACCGTCGATTGCGACCGACTGAATTTTGGCGATTGACTGAATTTTACGTGTTGCCACGTGTCCATCGCGACAGACACAGCCCCGATCGACTAAATTTACGGCGAAAAACCCAGAAAACGTGTGGATCGCGATTGACACCGTCGATCGTGACTGACAGGACCCACGATCAACTCTGTCGATCACGATTGATGTGTCGATCGTGACCGACAGGCCCCGACGGACACCTCTGTCAATCGCGATTGACAGACCTGTCGATCGCGATTGAGAGGCTTTTTCGGCCAAATTTCTAGGGTTTTTTCTTGCATATTTTTGGGGTAATTTTGGGCATAATTAGCAAGCTATTCGTGATTTGTGAGGTTCCTAAAAGTGTGTTTTGAGAAAAATCCTGGGATCTGTCAGCCTATTTGAACCCTGTTTTAGCACCAGAACCCTGAACTGTCATAACCATACCCAGGGGGAACAAAATTTAGGGATCTCTAGAATTGTTTTCCAAAAAATCACAGTGCAAATTGGTGTTTGTGTTACATGAATGAAAGTAATTGGTTCTGTCTTTGGAATTTAAGTCTTGAGCTAACTTTGGAACTCTTACAGATCTATTGAGAGCACCAAAGGGCATTCTAAGCAAGAGTAAGTGCGAGCTTGGGAACACGCTTCCTGGGCACTCAAGGGCGACCAAGAAGGAAACAAAAGGTGTGAAACCCTCAACTCCCTCTGTCAATTCCTAGCTTAGGCTAAGAACGACTAGTGATAGGAGTAGGCTAGGGTGGCGATAGGTATTTATCAAGTTGAAGACTACCTAAATACTCAAGTTCAAGCTAACGACATAATCTTTGTACGGTTGAGAACTTTAAAGGAAAAAAAATTAACGTGGAACGATCAACTTCAAGTGCGGAAATACACTCAAGTATACCTGACGACGTGATATCAGACAAGACCATAAACATGATAATCAACATAAGAAGGAATCAAGTAACTGTTACGAAAGAACTCAGCAACGAGGTTGTACTGTGGGCAAAATAGGGGCTATTCAATTAGGCTTATGAACCTTAGATCAGGGCGACATCTAGGGAGAGATAGACTAAGTTTTAGGTCTTCAGAGGCTAGCGTTAACCATACTGCTAGGTCTTGGGCCCAGCAGTTGAGCCACCACTCGCATTACCCTAGCTCTGAGACTAGTGAATCAGTGGTGTCTCAAGGGATGGACAGACCTACAGGAAGTTCAGGTGTGCCATATCTGTATAGGGTGGAAGGCCCCTACAAGACACAACTGGAATACCTTAGGACCAACCGATTAGGTGCTAGCATCTATGAGGACGGCCTAGGAAGATCAGTGGTCCAAATGAAAAACCCTGACCAATCCATAGGACTAGAGCACCCAGCTGTCAAGTTTGAAAACGGAGCATACCTAGACAAGGAGGGGACAATATATGTAGTCACCAGTCACCCAGATAGGACAGATGAATTTGGGAATGTGATCGCAGAAGCGGATTTAGGTGACCTGGAGCAAGGAAACATGGGTGTAGAACCTAGAACCCCCCGAGGCAAATCTGTTCTCACTAGGATTATCATACCAGAGTGGATTCCCCAAGACAATAAGAGCATAGATCTGCTCCTGAACTGAGAGACTGACGAAGCCTTTTGGAGGTATAAATCTGATAGGCCAAGTGATGTAGGGTCAATCCTGATCTATGAGTTCAAAGATCCTGATAGCCCAGGCAGAGTGACCTACTTAGATCACGCTTCAGAGAGGATCTTTGTGGTTACAGAACATGACAGGCATGCTTACACTTGGAAGGGTGAATTCGTTTTTCCCCAACCAAGATCGAACGTGTGCTATGGTCACCCTGGAGTTGGAACATCCCAAGCTCAAGGAACTCAAAGAGAGAGAAGTAGAGATAGGTCAGAAGTAAGCTTTGCCAACCCAGGGGGTAGAGAAAGAACGAGGACGAAAACAAATAGAGTAGAACCTGAGGTACTTAGAGCTCCCAGGAATCAAAGAAATGCGGATGAGTTCCCTCTACCACGACCTAGAGAGCACACAAGGACTTTGAGACCGACTCAACTAGTCAAGTCCATGAAGAACTACTTCGATGGCACTGGAGATCCATATGATCATGTGGCTGAGTTTAGGCAAGTCTTGAGAGCTGAACAAGTGGAAGATCTGTTCACACAGTACAATGCCTTTGGTCTAACCCTTAGGAACACTGCCCTGACATGGTTTCAGCCACTAAACGAGAGGCAGTTCAGGAGCATAGACCAACTTCTAGAGGCATTCATTATCGAATTTTCTAAAAGTGGCATAAGACATAACACTTCCTCGCTGATTCACAGCTTCAAGCAAACCCCTCAAGAAACCGTGACACTTGCAGGAAGAAGATTTAGGCAATACTTAGAAAGATGCCCTGTTTCGGAGCTACCCACACCAGCTAAGCAAGTGGCTTTATTCTTGGATGGATTGCTAAGTACCAAATTGAGATCATATGTGTACTTGAAGGACCCCAAGACCATCGAAGAGTGTGTACACATGTGCATTGACATTGAGGATAACCTAGGGGAAGAACTAGAGCTCTCCAAAATCTACAAGGACTCCGATGGTGCTTCTAGTCTCTCTTCCACTCAATCCACATCTATTGAGGAATTAGCAGAGAAGGTAGCTCAGAAACTAGGGGTCACAAGCAAACAAATCCCAAGATTTGCCCCTGTGAAAAGATGTTATACTTGTGGAGGTGATCATATGGCAAATGTATGTCCCATTATGGCTCAACCCCAAATAAATCCTAGCAGCCAGTACTGCACCATAGAACAAAGATACACAAATCACACCGCACAAGACTGCCCATACAATAAGCAAGCTGTTAGGCAAACCTACCCTCAACCATACCCTCAACAAGGCAGATACCAGAGTCAATACCCACCACAATAGTATACTACGCCCCAGCAAAATTACCAACCGCAATATCAGGCCCAACTGAGACCCCAACCAGTGCTAGCACAACAACCACCTGCTCCTACTAATGTGATCCCAGTAAAATATGCAGCGACAGAAGAGAACCTGAATAGAGCTATAGTCCTTGTAACACCATTGCTTTCTGAAAGTGACCCGAGTGACCATAGTTTTGATTCTACACATGTTGATAGCCCCCAGGCCTACTACACGCATTCTCCTGAACATGGTGAGTCCTACTATAGTGAAGAGCCAAATGAACCTAGTTGGGAGTCAGATTACACAAACGTCATGTATGAAAACCCCAACCCTAGACCTCAACCTAGGCAAGTAAGACCCCCATTCCCTAGAGGACCATGCTACAGATGTCAGGGAGATCATCTCATTCGTGATTGTCCCTTGCCTCCACCTACACAACCCCAATCAGTGACGATCCAGGGCTATTGCGAGGAGTGTGGAAAGGAGCATCTCTTACGAGACTGCCCAAAGAATCCTAATAATATGCCGAAAATCACCCCTATCAATGTTGTTGGGTTAGTTGTAGACTCCACAGGAAGTGTGACGTCCACTACGCCAGTGCAAGTGATCACTAGAGCCCAAGCCTTGCAACAGAACCAAACCGTAGGCCAAGAAAAGAGCCCAGATGTTAGTGAAACGGAGAGCATGAAAAAGAAGAGGACTAGAGCTTGGAGAGATAGTCGTGAAAGAATGAAAAGGCAATGGGCAAAAAAGATGATTGAACTCGAGGAAAGCCTCAAAGAAACAAAGGCCAGGATAACTGAACTCACATCTCAATCTCCCTCTCACACTACCCCACCACCACCATTCCCATCTCCATCCGACCCGCCACTTTCCAACGCGCCTCACCTAATCCCACCACCCCCTAGAGTAGGATCAGTCTTAGCATATCCCACTCCCGAAGACCTAAACATGATGCTTAAAGCATATCAGGCCAGAATCCAAGATGGGCCAAACGTAACTGATCATGAAAAGTGCTACCCTAGAGCAGAATTAGAGCTTGAACGAACCAAAACTTGTGCTAAGATGGTGGAATTGGCTCAGACCATGTTTGAAGCCAGTCGCCTCTTTAACATCTCTAGTTCAGCTAAGACGCAGTTGCACTTTGAAGGACTGTTAGAAAGAATAGAGAGGCTGATTGCACAATCAGAAAAGGAACCTGCCTCTCAACACAAGGACAAGGCAAGTGAAAGAGAAAGCCTTCCTACCCAGGAAGCCTATGTGCCTAACTCTACGGAGCCAGACACATCATCTTCTATGAATCAGTTCACACCCGAATTCCTACGAGAGATTCAAGAAGACAAATGGGCTAAAGAAAGTGAAGTCCCTCCCCCCATTGAACTTGTGGATGATGCACACGACCAATTCCCACAAGACATCCCATCCATTTATGGGGAGTAGGAGAGCACCCAATCTCAGGAAAGATTAGACTTTGAGTCTAACTCTCTACAAGAATTACCCCACTTCACAGGCCCATGGGAAGCTAAGTCTACTTGTATGAGAGCACCCACGGTCATGGTACGAAATGAGGACTCAGTCATACCTAGGAATACAGAGGTAGTGAAAAACACTAAAGTACAGTGCAACCTCACCTTAGAAGAGCTACTCAAAGTAAGGCCAGAGCTATGGAAACATGTAGCCAAAAAAGTACCAGAGATAGCAAAACCTCGTTCTCAGGTAGGATCCCAGAGAACAGTGCCAGAAATACCATTGGACAAGATAGGAGACATGAGTGAGGGCGAAGAGGGAAACACATATCTTCCTATCACCCATCAAGGATACACCACCAAGGCCATTCTAGATTCAGGTGCAGGTGTTGCAATTGCTACCACTTCCCTATGGAAGGGTTGGGGCAAGCCAGCACTCAGGCCCACGAGGATGAAATTGCAAATGGCTGATGGTCATCTAGAGAGACCCTTAGGGCTGTTAGAAGGAGTAACTCTCACCACTTGTGGTGTCGAGTTTGAGCATACATTTGCTATATGTGATTTTAGCAAAAATCATCCCTATGAAATGATCTTGGGACGACCCTTTATGCGACAGTTGCAAGTGGTACAGGACTGGGGAACCAATTCCTTGTACGTGCAACACTTAGGTGTTACGACCAAAGTGAATCTCAAAGATTACTCTCATAGAGATGTCCCTTCTATCCAATGGAATCCCATCCATAGAGCCAAAGATGATACAGAATCGGTGCATTCCATAGGATCAGGATCCTCATGGATGCATGAAGACACCCACTTATGGATGTGCAAAGTAGTAGTAGAAGAAGAGAAGAGAGAAGAAGCCAGAGAGATACGTGAAAAAGAAACACATAGATCAATTCAAGACCCAGCCTATGCACCTGTAGTCTTTCCTGACAAAGAATTTGAACCCCATGCCTGGGCAGAAATCCTAGCAACAATGGATGTAGCCATCAATGAAGAACAATGGACACCTCACTGTGATGAAGATGGCTATGAAATTTCAGTCTTCTCCATAGAGCCAATCATGGGAGAGGCAGTGTTAGAAGAGTGTGAACCTAGCCCTGATGCATTTGAGGATGCAAGTGACTCCGATCTAGAGTCAATCATTATGGATCCACCTTTTGCATCAGATGAAGAACACTTCTATGAAGTAGAATTTCAACCCCAGAGGTATGGAGAGCTTACAAATGATGTAAGGCTAGCCACACATGTGACCCCGAAGGAAGAAGGAAAGAAAAGAAAGAAGAGAGAAGTCACACCAGAAGAGGAAGAATCTTTGTTTGAGGTCCCGAAAAATTTTAAGAAGTATGAGATAGATGACAGGAGAGTCATGATCAGAATGCCTAAACGAGAGGCACAATCGGGGGAGGCCTATGATAACAAAGAAACCACCAAGAAAATAGTGGTAGCTGTGGAAGAAGGAGAAGAGAGATGCACGTACATAGGCCATGACCTGACGGAAGACAAAGAGCACGAATTGATCGCCTTGCTAAGAGAATACAGAGATGTATTCGCTTGGAGTTACAAGGATTTGAAAGGCGTGGACCCTAACATATGCTCTCACACTATCCCCATGACCTCAAATGCCAAACCTTCTAAGCAAAAGCCATACACATATAATGATAATTATGTTGCTAAGATCAAAGAAGAGATAGATAGACTGGTTGAAGCTGGATTCATCTATGAAATTGAGCACACTGAGTGGGTATCCCCCATCGTAGTGGTGCCCAAGAAAAATGGAAAGCTACATGTATGCATTAACTTAAAGAAGGTCAATGCAGCCACAATTCGAGATAACTATCCGCTTCCTATCACAGAACATCTCTTAGAAAGAGTAGCAGGCAAGGAAGTGTACAGCTTCCTTGATGGATTTTCGGCTACAATCAAGTAGCCATAGCTCCAAAAGATCAGCATAAGACTGCTTTTGCCACTGAATGGGGCATTTTTGCCTTTAGAGTAATGCCATTTGGGCTTACCAATGCACCCGCTACCTTCCAGAGGCTGATGTGCCATGTATTTAAAGAGTTCCTGAGGAAGAACTTAGAAGTCTATGTTGATGATCTTTGTGCTCATTCCAACATTAGACAAACCCATATTCCTGAACTCAGACAAATCTTTGACAAATGTAGGGAATATCAAGTCTGCTTGAACCCAGAAAAGTGCGTTTTTATGGTCAGGCAAGGCAAGATTCTAGGACACATAGTGTCAAAGAATGGCATATCCACTGATGAAGAGAAAGTGAGAGCCATAGCCGAGTTACCTAGGCCAAAGAATGTCAAGGAAGTACAAGCTTTCATGGGGCATTGTGGTTACTACCGCCGGTTCATTCACATGTATGCTGTCATTGCAAAGCCCATGTACGGACTTCTGACTAACTTTGAGTGGATTGATGAATGTGAGCATTCCTTCAATGAGCTTAAATGGCGATTATGTTCAGCACCAATCTTGACCACATCGGATTGGAATAAGCCCTTCCATGTTCATGTGGATGCATCCAATTATGCTATTGGGTGTGTACTCGCGCAGCCTACTGGTGAAGGTAATATGGATCTTCCAATTGCCTATGCCAGTAGACAGTTGAATGCAGCTGAACGAAACTATACCACCATTGAGAGAGAGGGATTAGGCATGGTCTATGCAGTTAAGAAATTTAGACACTATTTTCTTGCAAACAAGTTTAAATTTTTTACTGACCACCAAGCATTGTTATATCTCGTGAACAAGCCATGCAATACAGGAAGATTAGTAAGATGGTTTCTCTTGCTAATGGAATATGATTTCGAGGTTGTAGTAAGGAAACGGAAGACTCACTTGAGAGCGGATCATCTCTCTAGGCTCACATCTGGAGAAGCCCCACAAGGAGTGTCAGATGACCTTCCTGATGCTTACTTGTTTAATTTGGAAGTGGTGCCGCAGTGGGCTAAGCCATTAGTGCCAGTATTGACGTACGGGCCTAACCACCCAGTAATAAACACACAGGATAGAGAGGTAGTAAAAGCCCAAAAGTATCACATCATGGCAGGAAGTATGTACAAGCACACAGATCAAGGGATCTTGGCTTGTTGTGTGGAAGAGGATGAGTACGCTTAATGGTTGCAATTAGCACATGTAGGTGCATTAGAGCAACACTACTCAAAGCAACGAACCTTACAGACACTAAGGAGACTCGGAGTGCATTGGCCGACTATGGAAGCTGATGTCCAAAAGTTGTGCAAGGAATGCCCAATCTGCTGCACTAAACCACATGTGGAACATGCCACTCTTTATCAAGTGTCCACAGTGCCAGATTGGAGTGAACCACTAGTATCCTTCCTGAGGACGAAAACATTCCCTCCAGACATGACTCTGGCTAGGAAAAGGAGTTTAGAACAAGAAGCCCTAGATTACTCACTCATTGGTGATAATCTATACAAACGTGGTAAAGATGGTTACGTCAGACTATGTGTCCATGAGAGTGAATATCTAAAGATCTTGGAAACTGCTCACCAAGGTGTAGTAGGAGGACACTTTGGACCAGATCGGGTGATCAAGGCAATACTATTTGCGGGCTTTTGGTGGCCGACCCTTCACATGGATGCACATACCTATGTGAAACGGTGTGATGTTTGTCAGAGAACTCAGTATCCTATACGCAAAGATGAGATGCCACTGAAACCCATGATGGGTGGACGTGCATTCTCTAAGTGGGGAATAGACTTTGTAGGTCCTATTAATCCCCCAGCCAAGGGTTCACATGCTGAATACATCATTGTTGCGACAGACTATCTAACAAAGTGGGTAGAGGTAAAAGCCACAACGAAGAACGATGCTCAAACAACAGCTAAGTTTTTATTTGAAAATGTGTTCACTAGATACGGGCTACCTATAGAGCTAGTAAGTGATAGGGGCACTCACTTCTTGAATGAAGTGATTGAAAATCTGCTCCAAGAATTCCTGGTAGTTCATAAGAAGTCTGCCCCCTACCACACACAAGCTAATGGGCAAGCCGAAAGCACAAATAAGATCTTAAGCAATGTACTCACGAAATTAGTAAACAATAAACGCTCTGATTGGGACAAACAGCTACACCATGCTGTTTGAGCATACCGAGTCGCCTACAAAACGGTACTCCAAGCCACCCCCTTTCAGATGGTATTTGGCCAAAATGTAGTGCTACCGTTGGACTTCTTAATACCTACATTGAAAGTAGCACAAGATCATAAATGGACGGGTCATGAACTCTCCTCTAGACTGTTTGACCTTGAATGATTAGGAGAAACAAGACTGAGAGCAGCTGTAGGGATATATGCAGCTAAGAAACGACAGAAGGCATACTTTGATGCCCACGTTAAGGATAAAGGTTTGAAGGCAGGCGACCTAGTACTAGTCTACACTTTGAAACAACATGCGAGGAAACTAGAGAAAAGAGGCTACGGACCCATGATCATTAATAGAATCTCAACAAGTGGAGCAGTGCAACTAGCCACATTAGAAGGCGATATTCTCCCGAGCTACATAAGCGGATGCAGAGTCAAGTTATATCAGGAACCTCTGACGGAAGAGATGCTAAGTCGACTCAACATTGCTAAGAAACGCAAAGAAGAAGAAAGACGAATTCGAGAAGAAGCTCAAGCAGAAGCATTGGAACGCATCCGGAGAATGAAGTTGAGGAGACAGGGTAGAGAGCAACCTGCAGATGCATATGCAGATCAAGGATATCATGTGGCTATGTGTGAAGTTTAAGGTGTTAGCTCTCATAGGATAATTGATCGACGTCCTTTTATAACCTTAGAGATAGGACAAGGAAAGGGTGCAAGGACTGTAAGAGCCTTGATAGACTTAGGTGCAGCCACTAGTGCTGTTAAATTGTCGTACTGTCAAGAGTTGAAATTAATTGTCAATCCTATAGAAGCATATCTCATAGGATTGGGAGGTGTGGAAACCCCTTGCATGGGCGAGGTGGAACTTCCCATCTATATTCAAGATGAAGCAATGATAGTCAAAGTACTAGTGTGTCAAGATGAGGACCTCACTGAGCCTCTTGTCTTGGGTCAGGACTGGATCTATGATCATGTAGTCAACCTAAACCTAAGAAGTGGACTTCTTCAGGTATGGGTAAATGATAGCCGAATTACAGTTGAATTGGAAAATGAGGCACTCAAGGAACTAGGTAAAGCACGAACTCTTGGTTCTTCCAGGGGTACACATGAAGTTGACAATGCTATTCTTGTCCAAAACTGTATGATGCAGAACGAGGATTGTCTCAACAACGGAGTCAAGGATAAGACGGCACTCCCTTCTTTCCCAAAGACCAGAGGGATGCAGCAACCAAAGGCAGATCAAATACAGGAGGAGCAGCACACAACCTATACTGGAGGCCAGAAACACGTGCAAAGCAGAATGTGTCAGCCGTTGAAACGAGTGTGGGTGCGGAAAGGCAAACACCCTGTTGCGACCATGCCAACCCCACGACTGAAACCTCTTATTAGTAATCAGCAACACGATACTAATAAGAAGTCTTTCATAAATTCTTTTGCAAAAGTAAAATCTATTTGGATACCCAAGAAGTCGATGAAGGCCAGCCCACAATCACGACAAATCTGGGTGCCTAAGGCTTGCTTGCGGGCTCAAATAGCTACACCGAGGCCACACCCGGTACAACATGTTCACTCAATCGAACATCCGATGCCCATTCTTACACATCACGCACAAACACATATTCTTCCATGAGCACAAGTAGAATCACTCGTAAATGGGCCCCAAAGAAGCCTCATTTCCAAGCCGATACTCCTAACAAACTCTCTAGAGTCTCCACAAAGTCAGGATCAAAACCCATCCATTGCATTTGGCAACCTAAAACTTGTAATAAACCCCCGGACCCCAGTTGTAAATCCATGCCCACCTACTAACTACGTCACTCTCACACTACATCATTCCACCTAGCTCCTAGGTCTACCCAATCCCTAACTACACACACAAGCACCGAGCACTTAATAACCCCCTAATCTCTCCCGAACCTCATGTTAATGTTGTAATGGGGACAAAAATGGTTCTATCTTCTCCTTTACAATGTTAACACATGTTTCTATATTCTCACAGAATCAAGAGACAAGAAGTAACATGGCAGATACGGTAGGAACTAGCTCCCAGGCAGGCACCAGCCCCCAAGTCGTGGACATTGAAAGTCTTCCCGTTGAGGAGGAATTGAAGGAACGACCAGTGGCATTGAGGGCATTACACGCCATACCGGTTCAGAATCCTCCACAGGGGCACACAATGCCTGTCAGCAAAAACTCACATTGGTTCAGTGATGTGGCAGGACCCCTAGGTGAAGGCACTTACATGTGGGAGGCCGAGATAGAATTCAATGGGCGCTGGGGCAGATATCACTTTTTCACAAGGGAATTTGAGAGACTGCAGAATAATGAAGGACTGAAACCTATATGGAAGAAGGCGGGACTCTATGATTACTTCAAATTCCAATTGCCAAAGCTCGATTTTCTAAGGTGCTCTTATTTGATTAGCACCCTCACTCCGAGTAAAGACAAAAAGGGACACAACTCCTTTGTCCTCCCATCTCTCACAAGGGGCAATGAACTGAAGCGTTTCAGATTGACTATCAATTTGGTAAGGGAAGCTTTAGACATGAAAGGTATGCACATTCCTACGCAGAAAGAGACAATGGTCCCCGACAATATGAAGAACAGGAATCTGACGAAATTAAAGGACATGGTGGCAATGACACCTACAATTGCCATTCACTTGCAAATGGTTATGCAACATTTTGCATTTCCCGCTCAAGAGAGGTTCACAATGCCACCTAAGAAGATATGGTTTAGTCTATACCTGGCTGATGCCTTTGATTTGACAATCAACATGCCCCACTGGATTATCGACCAAATCCACTTGGCTCATCAAAGGTGGTATAAGAAACAAAAGTCTGTACTGTATGGTTGCTGTGCTCTCACCCGGATTGTGTATAGATGTTTGGCTTATGATGTGCCAGTGCAGAGGGCATTAAAATGGACCAGGGTACAAGAATTCCAACGTAGACTATCAACCGCAGGACCACCATCTAAGAAAATGAGAGGCGCAGTTCAGATGCCCTGTGCACAACCCCGCGGTGCGACATTGACACCAGAGACAACTCCACGACTTCCAAGGCGGGTACAACCCTTCACTATCAGATTACCAAGACACAGCACTGATGGACCAAATCTAGTGTTTCCACTTGTACCAACCGACCTAGAGTTCCCTCACGAATTCACTTTAGAAGACCTAACTGATGAGGAGGTAGCCAGAATCATAGAGGCTGTTAACGCGGAAGTCGAGGCAGAGCAAGCTAGTGGACAACAAACTGCTACAGACCAACCCCATCCCAGACAACCAGATGTCGTCGATGTGGAGGGTGAAGAAGAAGAAAAAGAGGAGGAACACGATGGACAATCCGAGGAAGAAGAGCAGGAATATGATCAAGAAGCTCTGCAGGTACTTGAAGGTGCTCCAGCTTATACGAAGGCATTGAAAAAGCTCTATGATACCATGAACAGAGTTCAAGAGCAACATAGACTGTCCCTAGTAGCAGGCAAGGCCCTCATGAATCAAATCCTTGAGGAGGAAGGCATAGACGAGCAATACCGTGCCACTCTTGACATGATATCTGAGGCTTTAGGAGTACCTGAGACGGTGCATACTACCCTTGCACAAGCACAAAGAACGGAGCAAAGATAGGGCAGACGTCCCCCTCGATCAGGAAAGCAGATGAATGTATTAGTATCAGAACCACAAGGCACATCCACAACCACGGGCACCGCACACACTGTCCACAATACTGAGGAAACCCATGTATCAAGTGCACCTCCGTCACCCCCTTTGCCACCCCTGCCTCCAACCCCACCACATTCACCTCCCACTACCAGTGTAACCGCTACTGTCACCGCCTCCGAGTCCACTACCCATACCGAAGCACAGACCGTCAGTCAACCCACACGCCCTAGCTCCACCTCTTTTGTCTCTACGGCCACTGAAACAGTAATTCTAAGCGCAGCCACAAAAAATCTCATTCCCCCAATCACACTTCCGGGCAGTTCGTATTCACAATTGCACACACCACTGTACACTTTCACCACTATCACCGCACCCACAATTCCAATATTCACAATCACTCCCACTACTGCATCCACTGTTGATTTTATGGACATATCACCCACCTCCGCACCTCTCCCTTCCCCCATACACCCACCATCTCCCATTCCCCCACCTCCCACTTCACCATTTTCCAACACCGCATCCACACTCCCCTTCCCCTTCCCCTTCCCTTCTGCATTCAACACCCTTCCCGCATCCACCCCTATTAATAATGTATTTAATAATATGTATCAGTGTATGTCGCAGCTACAACAGCACTACCAGCATCTTGATAACCAACATACGCGACTCTTTCGAAGCCATGAAGAACTTCAAGTACGATTCATTGATCTAGAAAGGGAAAAGCGGCTACTACAACAACAGTATGTCACTTTACAGGAACAACATGAGTAGTTAGTAGCCAATCCACCCCAATCAGATGCAGAAGAAAAACAACAAATGGATGATCTACTACACTCCCAGATAACAGAGAATCTCAAGCTTCGACGCAACCTGGCCCTCTTACGCAAACACATGTCTACAACACTCGAGGAGAATAAACGGCTGCAGAAACAGAATGAAGAAAACTTGGAAGCAACAATGGAAGGTTCCCCACAGGAAATCGACCTAGAGAATTCAAGGCCATTCCCTCAGAGAATATGCAAATTGTGTTAGAAACCCATGCAGACCTCCTGGAAGCCCATGCAGCATTGGAGCGAGAAAGAGATGACCTACTTAAGCAACTGACAACTCAACAGGAGTCCCCAAGCAAAGTCACTGCCGCAGACGACACATCTGAAGAAGTCACGAAACTCAGAGCAGAACTCGAAGAATTACAAAGTAAAGTCATGCAATACGAGTGTCAACCCTCTCCCCTTGTAGAGCCCGAGCCCGAGGACTTAGTGCCAATTGAAATCGAGGAAACCTTCGAAGATCCATATGTTCCCATGCCTACACCAGGGGGCAAGCAAACAGAAGAGGGCATGGACACCATCGAGATAGAGGCTCCTGAATGAATGCAGAGGTTAGAGAAAGTGGCCACAACCCATGATGATAGAGTGGCAGTTCAGATAGCGTCAATGTCACGTTTGGAAGAGGTAGTTATAAAATCGGAGTACTTTCGAAACCTCTCCCATCATAGGTGGATCAGCACATCCGACGATTTGTATGTTCCTTTCTGTGTCTTAATGGCGGATTACAATGCTGAAATCAAGCACCACACCTCAAAAGAACCAACCTCGGCTACACAGTTTGCACCGGACGACATCCCAGCAAGTGCCAAGCAAGGCAATATACATCAACTGACGTGGAGGATTCGTCTATTGGAAACCTACCCTGAGATGGTAAGGACTTGGAATAACATGCCTTTGTATATCAAATACAACCCATGCTACTGCCCTGTATTTTGAAGAAGGTCATGGACGGAATACACAAAAACTGTGCTGACAACCAAAGGATGCGAGAAATGGCTCAATTATGTCTACTTAGCACCACCTAAAGGCCAACCTACCATAGGATATATGATCTCGACGATTCGACATTGGGGGGTCAGGTTTAAAAATGTACCAGATGTCATGGCCCAAATGTGCCTTAAAATTTTTGAACTCATGTTGGTCACCTTCAGGACCTTCAAGAATGTCAAGGAACCTCATCTGTCAGCTCTTGGATTTAATGAAGGTAATTAGGACCTTGTCTACAACATGAGCACAACACCATCTATTAATTTCGTATATGCATGGCACGCACGTATCAAGTATCTACCAGCCTGCTTCAAATAGACGTTTGAAGAAATGTTTGTCACGGGATTCTAGGAATATCATTCAGAGATATTCATTCCCAGACCATCACATTTATTGCAATTTTTTGCAGTGGAACAAGCTCTCCATTCAGAAAAGTTACGTATACCACATCCAGAGGTTCCCGGGCCGGTAGATTGGGATGCTCTACTCACGGACTTGGCCAAAGGGTTGAAGATTGCCGAACATCACTTAGCACAAGACGTTGTTGAGTACTACATCCAACGACCCACCCAACAAGGGTCTGTCAGGGACGACAGACGCGAGAGGGGGGGGTGTTGGAACTGAAGGACTCACAAGGCAAGGAAGCTTACGAAGGGAGTCAGAAAGAAGAGAAAGTACAAGTAGACAGAGCAGTCAACGACGATCTGGCAAGTAGGTCAATAATTTTTTCAGGACACTAACGCATATAAAAGAGGTGGACACGGATAAGGAGCAAGTAGGGAGCTCCAGGAAATGTATGTCAAAATGTTATTAGAAACCCCTACAAAAATAGTGATTTTCATCACTAAAAACCATTGTAAATACCATTTCATATTTTTGTAGCTCCATTTTGTGCAAGCCAAGGAGTCCTTGAGCTTGAGGAGCTTTAGAAGTACCTACCTGTCAGTTTTCACATTTTTTAGACTTCGTTTGAACCTCCAAATAGGGTAGAGAACCTAATTTTTAACTAGGCCGGACACTAGGTCTGGACACGGCCAAAACCTAGTCAAAAACTATAAATAGAGCTAGAGAGCTCATTTTTGAGGTTAGCTTGTAATTGATCTAAACTTGTATGAGCTTTTTGAAAGTAATCTAAAGAACTCCATTGCTTCTCACTCTTTGTCTTGCCTTGTGTGTGCGTGTGTGTGTATGTGTGTGCATGTTAGTGTGCTTCCCACTCACGCACTTGTGCCTTCACTTGCTCGAGGTCATCATACCATCCTCACGTCTTCCCAGATTGACATTAAAGGAGGGGCCACTCATCACTGAGCTACACACATACTCACATACATATTGCATACACACATGCATATTACATACACACATGCATATTACATACACATGCATATACATACACACACACAAATGCATAATCATACTCACATGCATACATGTACACACACATATGCATACATACATGTACACACACACATGTATACATACACACATGCATATGCATACATACGTGCTCACACATATGCATGTACACACACATACATACATACACACATGCATATACATGCACACACATATGCATACTCATACTCACATACATACATGTACACACACATATACATGCATACATGTATACACACACATGTATACATACACACATGCATATGCATACATATACACACACACATATGCATACACATACTTACATATATATTACATACACACATGCATATTACATACACACATGCATATACATACCTGTTAAAAGTCAAGCTTCAAGCTACAAATTCGTGGGGAATCTTTTTTGGACATGTGGAGCAATCAAAGGAAGCCAAAAGCCACGAGATTCCATCAAGAAAAGTCACTCAACCACTCCCCAAGTCATCTCAATTAAGTCCTCCAAGTTAGGAGGCTGATTTGAAAAGGAAGTTCCTAGATTTTAGGGGCACACTTCTCACTATAAAAGGAGCATGTATCCCGACTTCTTTTGGGACATCTTCTTTGAGTTTTAGCTCATGTAAAGTGAGCACTAAGTGCTGGAGTTGTGATAAGCAAGCCCCTTGCTTAAGCTAGCCCCTTGCTTGCTTGTTTGTTTTCTTTTAGTAGGCATATCTATGTCTGTGCGCAAGCAGTGTTGCAACTCTCTACCCGTGAGTTGTTGGCATTGGTTCTCCCTCATATTGTATCCATTTGATGTAATTCTTGTCTCATTGGATAGCTATTAGAGTCTATTTTATGCGCACAAATTTTCTAGAGCATTCGCGGAGTCTAGGAGAAACATTCATTTTAGTGAAGTTGTGTGATTGATATCTCTCTGTGTGTGTAGGCTATGTTGGAAATATTTTGCTCTCTGTTGTAAGGGCTGGTTCTCCTTCTCTATTTATCCATTTGCTATGATTTTGGTGTCATTGGGTAGCTATTTGCTCTAAAGGTGACCCAAGTTTGAGATTCATTCTTTGTATAATCTCTGAGAAAAGCTTGCTGGAAAGAAGTGAGGTCTCTAGTTGACTAGCAGTTGTGAGCATTCAACTGACATTGTTTCTCTTTGTGTAAGCATCCATTTGAAGTAAAATTTGATTTTTTGGAAAGACCTTGGTGTCTACTACAGGTCTACAAAAGCTCACTTGAGGTGTCTGCATAAGCTCTGAGTAAGAGCATTTTTGGTGTGCAGAGGTCGAAGAAGGATACCTGTGGAGGTCATTCACGCTTCGTCGTTGCTTAGGGGTTGCGATACTTCCCCCATTAGTGGTATCAGAGCATTTGGGCATCTTGGAGGTATCACATACAAGCAAGAAGACCTCTTGGAGTTCGTGGTTGAAGATTTTCATCAACAAAAGCTTCATGGAGGTAGCTCACATCAAGGGGGAGCTATTCAACTCAAAGTTTCAAGAGCACAAGGTGTCCATCTAAGAAAAGCTTTGGATTGAGGTAACCTCAGAGCCTCATTTTCATTTTACACACATTGGAGCATTAGCCAAGGGCTAGGTCAAGTATCAAAGACTAGATATGGGAGACTTCAACACTCAAATTGAAAAGCTAGACAAAGGGAACTATCAACCATGGAGATTTAGGGTCTCCAACTATCTTATGGGCAAGGGCCTTTGGGGGTTGATTAGTGGAAGTGAACCAAGACCTAAGTTGGATGAGAATCCAACCAATGACCAGAGAAGGGCCTTTAGGGAATGGAATGAAAGAGACAAGAGGGTTATCTTTATTCTTTCCCAACACATTAGCAATAGCATGATCGGCCATATCCAAGACTTGAATTCAAGCATGAAGGTATGGGAGACACTTGAAAGGCTTTATTCAACAAGCACCAAAGCAAGGAAGATCCAACTCAAGAATGAGCTCAAAAACCTTAGGAAGAGCTCAGGGAGTAGCATAAATGACTACATACTTAAGGTCAAGGAGTTATCAGATGCATTGGGATCCATTGGAAGCCACGTAGACGATGACGATCTTGTGGCTTATACTCGCAATGGTTTGAGAGATGATGAGAAGTGGAAACCTTTTACCACTTTAGTTTATGTAAGGGATAATATTCCCAATTTTGAGCAATTGGTTGCTCTCATGGTCACCAAAGAAATCAAGGTTCTTCATACAAAGGCCAAGGTAATTATGCTTCTACAAGTTGAGAAAATGAAAATCTCTTGATGATGCAGATGAATGGGAATTCAAGCAAAGTAGATAACACTTGGTATATTGATAGTGGATGTAGCAACCATATGAGTTGCAATGCTTCTTGGTTTACTAATCTACATGTTCCCAAAGGTAAAGGACATGTAGAAACAGGTGATGATACAACCCATGAGATCTCCCATGTTGGAGATGTAGCTTTGGATGACAAGGAGGAAGGAAGATGTCTGAAGGATGTCTTGCATGTACCTACTATCACAAAGAACTTGGTGTCCGTTGGGCAAATGGTTGAAAGAGGCTATCAAGTAAGGTTCAACAAAGCTCGATGCTTTGTGGAGAACCCTAAGCAAGGTTACAAGGTCATAGCAAGAGGAAAGAAGCAAGGGAGACTCTTCACTTTGGAGGTAAATTCTCATTCTACTCAACATGTCTACTTCACATATGGAAACAAGAGGATTTCAGAGTTGGACTTGTGGCACAAGAGGATAGGTCACATCAACATACAAAGAATGAAGGAAATGCAAGTCAAGAGGCTGGTTGAAGGTCTTCCCAACTTCCAAGGACAAGGTATGAAGCATTTATGTGAATCTTGTAAACTAGGGAAGCAAGTGAGACTTCCATTCAAGAAGAGTGGCTACATAAGCCAACATCCATTGGAGTTGATACATACAGATGTCTCGGGGCCAACCAAAGAGCAATCCATTAGAGGTAACAAGTACTTTGTCACTTTTATAGATGATTGCACAAGGATGGTTTGGGTTTATTTCATCAAAAACAAATCAGATGTGTTAACATGTTTCAAAGCATTCAAGGCAATGGTAGAGAAGGAAACAGGTACATATATCAAGAATCTAAGGTCCGATGGAGGGGGAGAATATTTCTCCAATGAGTTTTCTGATTTTTTAATGGATTAAGGCATCAAGAGGCAAGTAACATGCAGGTACACACCCCAACAAAATGGAGTGGCAGAGAGAAAGAATAGATACATTGCCGAGATCGCTAGAGCAATGCTTAATGAGATGAATGTACTTAACATGTTTTGGAGTGATGCAGCAAATACCGTCGTGTATCTTATGAATAGAGCTCCTACCTCAGGGATCCATGGCTTGACACCATATCAAGCCTATTATGGTAAGAAACTTGATCTTTCCCACTTGAAGATATTTGGATGTACTTGTTATGTACATGTGCCAAGTGAATTGAGGCACAAGCTACAACCAAAGGCAGAAAAGTGTGTGTTTCTAGGATATTCAAATGATCATAAAGGTTACAGGTGCTTCAACCCAAACACAAAGGACTTGAGGATATCAAGGGATGTAGCATTTGATGAGCTACTCCCTTGGTATAAGAAGTATGATTGTATGCAGGACTATGAAGAAGAAAAGCACGGACATGATGAAGAACAAATCGACCTAGAGCTAAGCGGCCCAAGGTGTTCCATCAATGAAGATAGTTCAAGCATGAACTCACCATGGAGGGGGAGATCTTCATCAAGCTATGAAGCACAATCAATCAACAAAGGCAAAGCAACATTGGTGGAGTTGGATGAAGAAGGTAATGAAGTTGAAGATGATGAAGGACACATGATGGAGAAGGAAGCCACGTCAAAGAAAGAGATCAAGTTCCCAAGGCAAAGGAGGTTTATTCCTCCAAAAGGTGAAGAAAGGAAGTCTTCTAGAGTTAAGTATCCAACTCAAAGGTTTACTGATGATTCATACATGGCAATGCATTATGCATATATGAACAAAGTAGTAGAAGATCATGAGCTCGATTGCTATGAAGGTGCAAGCAGGTACACCGAATGGAAAGAGGCAATGCAAGAAGAGATCGACGCACTTGAGGAAAATCAAACATGGACTCTAGTGCCCAAGAAGGAGAACATGAAGGTAATAGGTAATAAGTGGGTGTATAAAGTAAAGAGGAATTCAGATGGATCTATTTCTAGGTTCAAAGAAGGATTGGTGGCCAAGGGTTTTGCTCAAACCTATGGAGTGGACTTTGAAGAGACATTCAGCCCCGTGGCAAAGATGAGCACCAT
>CM035431.1:31305481-31767981 GCA_020310875.1 Ceratopteris richardii
TTCTGCACATATGGTCATCAATATGCCCATTGGTACTCTTAGCACGGTCATCGGTATGCGCGATGGTATGCCCAACAAAGTCATCGGTATAGGCACCAGTATGAGCATTGATAATACCAACACTTATACCGACACTCATACTGATGCTTAGATCGGTGTTCATATCGATGCCTATACCGACGGTTTGCTACCGATGCGTATGCGGACCCTTACACTGACGTCGGGGCAAAATCGTCCCTATGCATTTGCCCTGGTAGAAGCCTCGATATACCCTTGATATGTTGTAGTGTCTCTCTCTCTCTCTCTCTCTCCTCCATGTCTCTCTCTTTGCCCCCCCCATGTCTCTCTCTCTTTCTTCCTTTATCCCTCATAGGATGCCCTTACATGCTCGCATTCCCTTAAGTCTAACATCACATATAATGATTGAAAGATTAAGTCTTGATTGACTATCTCATAGGCATTATCAAAATCAATCTTAAAGAAAAACAAATAACTAGAAACTCAAGGCTTCTCTTTTCAAAAGGTTTGGGCATCATTGCATAAAAGAGACTTTAATTAATAGGAAATTTTGCTAGGAATTCGCCATAAAATTGGACCCCATTCTTTGAAACTTCTAGAGATCTGGTTTCGATGGATGGAGAGGAATCATTAGTTGTGTGAAGGTTCTCCAATTGATTCTAGTATGTCCTTCAATTGTACCTTGAAGGATATGGCCCTCAAGGCTCAATTGTACCTTGAAGGATATACCCCTCAAGGCTCTAGCCAAAATTACTTAAGTTCCTTAGTGTACTTTATTCAAGATCTAAATGGCCTTTAAATCCCTATAAATGGAGAGGTTGTCTCTATTTCCATCTGTTCTAGAAAGGTTATCCATGATCTCTTATTGTACTGCATGATTTTGGGAAGCCTCTTCCCCACCTTTGAGACATTGTAACTTCTCCATCATAATTCATTCTTCTATTTTATCTTGGAAAAGAAAAAGAGAAATCATGGTGACTCTAATATGGCCCTCTTATCACTCTTGGTGACTTTAATATGGTCACACCTATCAATGAACGCCTGGATGGTAAAGGTGGTACCACTTCAGGAAATGAAAAAGAAGGTTTGGTTTAATCTTTCTATTGCTCATGACCTTTTTGATTTCTCTCAAACCTCGAGTTTCTCCTCGAACAGTAAGAAACAAAAGAAAGTTGCTCACACTACTGCTAGGTTAGATAGATGCTACTATAACATCCCCTACCTTCAGAAGCTTCGTAATACTTCAAGTCATCTTGATCCCTCAATCTCTGGCCATAAGCCTCTTATTGTTAGATTCTCTACCTCTTATTAAGCTGAGTGGCCCCATCTTGATTCTTCCCTATTTAATCTCCCCTTTTTTTTTAGAAAACCAAGTGTATTATTACTCATCACTTTAATAGTGGTGTTAGCCCCTTTGTTGCTTGGTCCAGGGCTATGAATCCTATTTAATCCCTCTTCACCTAATGTAAGAGACTTAGAAAACACATCAGAGCCAACAAGAGACAGAGTATTGTTAGAGAGTTTAACTTGCTTTCTTCCAACATTGCTAATAATGTTAGAAATGTTGATTCCATTTTTTCTCTTCAAAATAGATTGAATTATGAAGATTATCTTGAGTTTAGTGGCATCCTTGCCTCCTCAAGAGAATTCTAGGTTGGAAAACTCGCTAAACCGAACAAAAATAAATTATGTTTAAAAGCAAAAGGTCAAAGATTTTATGTCTACGTTGGGAAAGAAATTTGGTGGTTTGGCTATCAGTATTGATGAGAATAGTGCTTGGATATTTTCTATTTGTCTAGTGGCTCTTAAATTTATAACCAAAAACCTCTTTCAGGTCTTCCAATAATTGCATCCCTGATTGCATTAAAAATTTAGGTTGTGAGATTACTAAAGAAGGTGAGGGAGACTTTTAGGTATTCCTATGGCATTCAACATCTCCTTTAATCAAAGGTGGGATTAGGTTCTTAATAAATTTAGCGATAAACCCTTTAAATGGTATGCATGTCAAGGCTCTCTCTCTCATAGAGTCTTTGTTCTTAATAAATTCAATTTTCCTTGTCTCACTTACTTTCTTGTCTATTGGATGCCTTCTAAAAAAAACTTTGTGCAGGTCATTGCTCTACCTAGGAGATTCTTATTGGGGGGGAGGGGGATGTTCAAAAGTGCAAAGCGCCTAAAGTTTCTTGAGATATTGTTTGTCCTCCCAAAGTTGGAAGTTGGGTTGGGTATTCGTTGTGCTAAAAAATGGACCAAAATCTAGCAACTAAATGGATATTCACGAACATTTCTTCCTTTGGCATATGGGCTTTTTTGTTACAAAGGAACATTCATAGGTTTGGCTTGTCTAACTATCCTTCTTGGAAAAATCACTCTATGGGATTTATTGACTTCTCCTCAGAGTTTTTCTCCTGTTGTTAGTCAACTATGCTGCAAGATGTGTAAAAGTTGGATGCAAGTTAAAAAATCTTTTTCATTGAACCCTGCTTTAGTTTTTAACTTTGATTTTGTACTTCAAGATTCTATATGGTTTGGTTGGTTGTCCAACTACAACAATTGTCAGATTGGCATAAGACAAGACAAATGCAAAAAAGTGGGATTTTCTTGCTAGAGAGACTTGACTCACAATGGTAATGTATTGACAGATGAGTTCCTTAGTCCAATACTAATTTGTCATCTGATTGTATTCAGGTCCTATTGTAGTGAAAAATTATGCTTTAAAGTCATTTACAAGGATACCATTCTAGTAAATCTACCATACTTGAAGACATTATCAGGGATATGTTGAAGAACTACATGCAGCAGAAAAGCTCTATTAATCAAATCATCAACAAGTTGAATGTTAGGTGGAAACTCCAATGGATCCCTAGATAGTGGAATTCATTGGGGGAAAAATGAACCCTGCATGGGCCTTGTAAGGATCCCTAATTTTTAGGGATTAAGCTTAATTTTGTTCTTGTTTAAGGGGACAAAGTACATTTAATAGGGCACTTTTTAGTAGGCTGGAGTAGGCTTTTTTTTAGGCTTCAGTAGGCCTCTCTCTTTCTTCTTCTAGAGAGAGAAAGAGAATCTACTTTCCACATCATCAAACTCGTACATGTATTTGAATAAAAAAGTGAATTTTTTTTAAAAGTTTCATTTTCAATGTATATTAACTCAAAAGGGCCTATTTTTTAATATATATGTCAGAAGTCACTTTTTTGGGCCCATGTTTTGAAGTTTCTTTTAAAAGTATAATTTTCAAGCTCCCTCCAAAAGTAAGTGCCACATCATCAAATCCGTGACTATGCTTCCCCCTAAAAATGACTTTTTTTTTTTAATTTCATCATTTTCAGCTATACACAGTGGAAAAACACACTTCAACCCATACACATACAAGAAAACACAGTT
Source organism: Ceratopteris richardii (assembly GCA_020310875.1). Classification (NCBI taxonomy): domain Eukaryota; kingdom Viridiplantae; phylum Streptophyta; class Polypodiopsida; order Polypodiales; family Pteridaceae; genus Ceratopteris; species Ceratopteris richardii. Next base: position 31,308,887 of record CM035431.1, read on the forward strand.
TTTGAGCAAAACATATGCTTTAGAGTCCCTTCCAACCAGGTTTTCATCTTTGTTTTTGATATTGTTGGTCATTAGCAAAGATGGTGTTGACATGTATCACAAACTTCACAGTAGAACGTCCGCATGCTCCTGCATCAACAAGTATCCATGTTCGTGTGCCTAGAGATTTTGCTCCAAATACACGATGCAACAATGATGCCAATTCTCAAAATGAACATCGTGCAGCTGGAGAAAAAAGTATTGATCTTTGGGCTCATGGTTCACTATATCCTCTTGATCCAATATCTTCTTACAATCCAACATTCCATAACCTCTCAACTTTACTTCAGTTCATTGGTGCGGGTGAAGCTGGACTATTAGGTTACTGCAAGCGATTATCTATACATTCACTTGCTACTGCTAAGTATTTTTTGGTTCCAACAATATCACATCCATCATATGGGGGTGGTCACTTTAGAAAGCACAATCATATCTTTACAAAAACAACTTGCAGATTTGGAATAGGATATTGAAGCAAAACAAAGCACAATTTCAAAGTTAACTGCCAATCTCCAACAGCTAAAAGAGACTCCACTTGGTATGAGACATAGGAAAAGAGCATTGTCATCCTTTGACGCTCTTTCAAAAGGTGGTGGAGCACGCAAATGACGTATATATGCAACAAGGTGAGTGTTTGTTTTACTTTTATATGTTTTAATGAAGATTTGTAATGGAATCTTTCATTGTGTAGGTCATTTATTCAAGATATAACTGCTTCATCAACAACACAAGACCAATTCAAGCTAATGAATAGCTGTATAAACACCAAAGAAATCACTTCTGCTTTAGACTCATGCATAGGAAAGTGTATTAGAGTTGTTTTTGAAGGTGATTTTTCAAAGAAGTTAAAAAACCTTATCGCAGTGCAAGATGTGCAGGCAGTATGTGACGATGCAGGCATCAGTAGAAATGGGTATACTACAATGTACACCCTTCTCAGGCAAGCCTTACAATCAGAAGGTATTTCTCAAAGTATATTTCCATGCCCATATAAAGTTTCTATAAAAAAAAACTTCAAATGAGGATGTGACTCGTACTATTGGACAATATTCATTCATAGAAGAAACTATGCCTGCCTCTGTTTATCATCCAAATATTCCCAAGAAGCAATCAAAAATCCTATCTACACAAGGATTTACTTACACTAAATTCAACAATATATTTGTGGATCTTTAGAAGCTTCAACAAGCAAAGGTTCACTTTTATAGTTCAACAATCAAAGGTACCCCTACTATATTTTCTTTGGTGTTGAAGTTTTATTGCATTCAAGTGTCATATTAAGCTAATGTTTTCTCTTTTGTGCAGACTGTAATGTTAAGTTAAAGTTCATACTGAAGCTTGATGAGTGTCAAATCATAAAGGGTCGGCAACTAGAAAGGTTGAGTGTGACGCTAATGAATGAAATTATGGACCATGCAATGAGTGATGAAACTTTAGGAGGGAGGGACCATTTGACTTATAGTGTGCAATCAGAGAGAGATATCTGGTGGTTAGGTGCTATAGAAGTTCCCAAAGAAACAAACAATGTTATTTCGTGGATTTTTAGTAGGACTCCATGGATTACAGAAGTAATCTCTTCTCAAATACATGGGCAAAAGCTTTCTGTAGATGATATAGGTGATTTTGAGGTAGAATGGCATTTGGGTGGAGACCTTAAGAGTATAAAATGCATGTTAGCTTGTAAACAAGGAGCATCTCCTCTCTATCCTTGCCCATATTGTACAAAAGGTTACAAAGGATCTAAGAGACTGTCTAAACCTGCAATGGCATTGATGAGAGTTGATGACTCTGAAGAAATTGATGAAACAGACTCATCGAATCACAGGGAATGGGAGATATCACTTTTGAGGTGTCCAATGTTATAGGAACCGACTCGTGATAAAATAAGCAATGATTGGAACCCCATTATCCCATTTCCCTTAGTCAATGTTCACTTTTGTACTTTGCATGCATTCATGAGGATCTTTGATAGGCTTTTGAAGCTCCATGTTGAATATACATTTGCAATGAAACCATTAGAGAGGTCTACATTAGCAATCCTAAAAATAGAAGATCTTTTGAATTCTATAGGTTGTCATGGTGGCCACATATCTTTAGTTGTTAAGAAGTATGGTGAGTCTCAAGAGATTTTACAACAAGTTTCAATGACTGGGAAGAAGGCAATACATTTCTTTAAAAGAGACGTGAATAGTCAAGATGATGGGAAATGGGAGCTTTGGAAGGACCTCTGTTCAATTACAAGAGACAATGATAGTCAGGTTGATCTCATTAACAAGCGAAAGAAGGTTTGGTCATCGTTCGATCAATTGGTTTGATCTCATTAACAAGCGAAAGAAGGTTTGGTCATCGTTCGATCAATTGTTACATTTGATGTGTTTGGTTTCCACTAATGCTTCACAACGAGAATTATTCGAAGTGACTTTGAAGGATTTTCCACTGTTATTCATCTTACCTTGGGGAGAAAGCAACATTACACATTACATAGTAAGTTTCGCTTACTTTTTTTTATTTGGTCTTAAATGTTGGAGCTAGACGTCTACGGAAGCACGTGAACAACACAAGGAAGAAGAAGAAGCTTGGAGCACAACACACAATACTGAATGTATTACTAGAGAATGTACAAAGATAAGTAGCCCATTAGGGCAATAGGCGTATATACAAGCCGAGGGAAAAAAACCTCCTAAAGAGGGAAAAAATGCCCCGGTAGTCCTAGTGTGTTCACACACATCACTACCTAAATATATCAACAAATCCCCCCTGGGAGTGATGCGGTGAACAAGAAGCTGGCACTCATGTATAAGGAAGTGCCAAGCTATGTGGAAATCACTCCACAAAAGGAAGTAAGCCCAAAGCTTTGCAGAAAGCTTCAAACTTCTCCCTAGGCAGAGCCTTTGTGAAAAGGTCTGCTATGTTCTCTTGCGTGGGCACATATGCCAAGTTGATTTCCCCAGCAGAGAACCTCTCCCTGACATAGTGATACTGCACCTCAATGTGCTTAGTGCAAGCATGGAACAAAGGGTTCCTCACAGCTGCCAATGCGCTCTAACTGTTAGTGAAGATGGTGGTGGCAGAAGACTGGCCAACACCCAAATTAGCCATAAGGCGTCTGAGCCACACACACTCAACAGTCGCTGTGAAAGCTGCCCTATACTCAACCTCACAACTAGAAGTGGCCACGGTAGGCTGCTTCTTGCTCAACCAAGATATACATGAGCTACCAAGCATGAAGCAAAAACCACTGGTGGACACACGAGTGTCATAGCAACCAACCCAATCTGAGTCAGAAAAAGCATGCAAATCTGGTGGTAGTGATCCCCCCTTGGGATAAAACAACCCAAGTAACCAAGTACCACTCAACTAGCGAAAGATACACTTAACCGCCTTCTAATACGTGACTCCTGGGCAATGCATAAACCTGCTAATCTATGAGACAACAAACTGAATATCTGGCCGAGTAATGCATAAGTAAATCAAGCATCCAACAGCCTGCTGATAGAGAACAGCATCAAGTGCATCTTCAGCATCATGAAGACTCAATCGTAAACTTGTCTTCATAGGAATGGCAATAGACTTACAATCTTCAAGGCCAAAATGCTACAATAATGTGCCAATATATTTTGTTTGACAAAAAAGCCATTCCACCATCAACTTGCATAAATTGAATGCCCAAATAGTGATGCGAATGCCCCAAATCAGACATCTCAAATGTGGCATGCAAATCAGCCTTAAAATCAGCAATATGCTTCTCAATAGGACCGATGAGCAGCATGTCGTCAACATAGACAACAATGATCAGAACCTTATCATTAGCACGCTTAACATATAAGGTGCTTTTAGTTGGATTGTTCTCAAAACCATGTGCAACTAGATAGGCATGTATCTTCTCATACCAAGCACGTGGTGCTTGCTTTAAACCATATAATGCCTTCTTTAACCTGCACACCTAGTTTTCATGCCCTTTTTGCACAAAGCCATGGGGCTGAAAAACATACACTCTTCATGCAAGTCACCATTCAGAAATGTTGTTTTAATGTCCAACTGATGTACATTCCAACCATGATGGGCTGCAAGTGCACAAATGCTCCGAACAGTAGTCATACGGCATGTAGGTGCAAAGGTCTCATCAAAATCAATGCCTCTTTCCTGTGCATAACCCTTTGCAACAAGCTAGCCTTATACCTGTCAACTGTACCATCAGGTTTACACTTCAGCTTGTATACGCACTTAGTGCCAATGGCCTTGTTTCCAGGAGGCAAGCCACATAAAGACCATGTACCATTCTTCATTATAGCATCATATTCAGATTGCATAGCAACCATCCAATTTTCTGAATTCTGTGCTTCATCAAAAGAAACACGCTCATTCTCATCATAGAGACTAGATGTAGCCATAGCATAGCAATTTGATGCAAATGAGGCACTATGAGAGCCTGAACGAGTACGATATGACAAAGGTGCATCTAATTTGCTGTCACGCAAAGTCTGCACCAGCCATTTTGGCATAGTTTTTGCTCGGTCGATATCAGCTCTCTTGTCAACAAGTGCATCATGTAAATCTGCATCAGAAATGGAATGATCTGCATCATCATATGAAACCTGCAAACGCTGAGAAGTTACCTCATTAGGACCAGCACTAGACTGTCCACCTGTAAAAAGAGGCATCAAAGTATCATACTTGTCTTTGGAGCTAACAGATGTCTCCTTAGTACATGAAAGCAATGGCTGAATAGCATCTTCCACAAAGACAATATCACAACTAACCAGAATGCCTTTAGTTTGTGGATGATACAGACCATAGCCTTTACTTTCAGAAGTGTACCCAACAAAAATACATTTTACTGCCTTATCATCCAATTTTCTGCGATGTTGTTCAGGCACTAGTGCATATGCCAAACAACCAAAAACACGCAGATGAGCAACAGATGGCTTGCGATCATGCCAAGCCTCATATGGAGTGATAGACTACAGTGCTTTAGTGGGACACCTGTTAAGTACATATGCTGCACACATGACAGCCTCAAGCCAGAAACTATGTGGTAAAGCCTGACTCTTGACCATACACCTTGCCATCTCCATGAGTGACGTGTTCTTTCGTTCAGCAACTCCATTCTGTTGAGGTGTATACGGCACTGTACACTAGTGTTTTATCCCACGTTCGGCCAGAAATGCATTAAAATCAGAAGACATATATTCCCCCCCCTCGATCAGAACGGAGGGTGCCCATTTTACATGCTGACACATTTTCAGCCAAAACCAAATCCTGTTTAAAGCACATGAACACTTCGGACTTTGCTTTGAGTGGATATACCCATGCATGCCTAGAAAAATCATCAATGAAAGTCACGAAGTAAAGGTAATTTCCAAAAGAGGGTGTCTGCATAGGACCACAAACATCACTATGTACAAGCCGCAATTTCTGTGTAGCCCGAATTGAACAATCTTTTGGAAAGGAGGAACGTTGCATTTTGCCCAAAATACAGCCTTCATAAACATGTTTTCCAGGTGCCTCAAGTTTGGGCAAAGAGGACACCATTTCAGATTTCTACAGGCGTAGCAAACTAGCAAAATTCAGATGACCAAAGCGTGCATGCCAAAGCTTTGCATCTGACATAGCCTGAGAATCATTTACTGCACATCCCAAATCATTTTCAGATCTTTCATAGTCTATGAGCTTATAGAGCCCACGACATAAAATGCCAGAAGCAATAATAACATCACCATTTGACAGATCATGAACTGTACATCTGTCATCAACAAATTTCACAACCAAGCCAATCTTGCCTAATGCAGAAACTGATAATAGATTCTTCTTGATCCCTGGCACAAATAAAGCATCTCACAAAGTGAAAGAACTACCATCAACAGTATTCAAAATGATCTTACCAACTCCCATAACAGGATAAGAGGAGTTGTTGGTGCATGTAATAGTATTCCCTATAGGAGCAGGCTCGAGTGAAGAGAAGAAAATGCACTGCAAGGTAATATGTTTGGTCGCCCCACTTTCAAAGTACCAAACATTTGAGTCTACTACAGACATGCACTACTCATGAGAAGATGGGTCAAAACTGTAGACAGTAGTAAACGCCCATTCTTCTTCCTGCACAAGATTTGCAGACTCTGTTTTTGGTGTAGAGGCCTCTGCCACAACCATTCCAGCCTCTTTCTTCTTTGCCTCTTTTGTAGCAATTTTGGACACTTATTTATGATATGATCATTCCCTTTACAGTACTTACAAAACAATTTCTGCTTTTCTGATTTTTTCTCATCTTTGTCTTGGTTCTTCGAATGTGCAGCATTTGCAAATTTTTGCTTACTAGTAGAAGAACTCCATTTCCCTTTGCCCTTCTGACTAGCCAGGAAAGCTTGATCTGCAACACGCATAATGGACCTATTCTGCTTGGACTAATCTTCGTGCAACAAAATAGAGACTAACTCCTCAAATGACAAGGCATTTGGATTGCCTTTCATCATTAACCGAAGAGTAGAAGCAAAACTCTGATATGAATCAGGAAGACCATTTAGAACAGTCTGCACAAGTGAGCTATCTGGTATAACCTCATCAGCAGAAATCAACTGTTCCTTCAAGTCTTTGCTCTTTGTTAGGAAACTCTCCATAGAATCACCTTCATTCATGTGCTCACTCTCCAACTGTTTTCGGAGGTAAGCAACACGAGCCTCATTCCTAGCTTGGTACAATGTGGTAAGTGTATCCAAGCATCCTTAGCTGTTCTGTAAGAGCGAATATGAGGAATAATGGCACGTTTGACAGACAAAGCTATCAATGCATGTACATGCCTGGGCATCTCTACCATCCCAACGAATCTACTCTGCACTAGGTGTAGCAGAAACAGCAACACGAATAGTAATCTGCACAATATCATCTTCGACACCATCTTCATCAGCTCCAGCACCTGTATTTGCAGTACCTGTTGTTACAGGTGTAACAGGACGTCTTTCAACACCCTGCACAATGTTCCACAATCCTTTTGCAACCAATACATGTCACATCATATAAGCCCATAATGGGTAGTTGGTACCATCCAACTTATCCTCAACAGCCAACATATGGAATACATCACTGCTTTCAGCCATGGCCGGTGACTAAAATACCTTGATGCAGAAAATTGACTGTATCTCAAAAATTTGAACGGAAGTGCCCAGACGAGTTCTGCTAAACCTGTTGCAAACTTCCAGACGCTTATACTGGCGTATAGAAACATTGGGGCATATGATTGGCCTTGGCTAGAGTGCACTGCATGCTAACCCCCTAACCAATAGCTAAACAATGTTTATGAACATACATGTACTTATTTACTACTGCATGCTTATATGCACCCAGAGGAGTGTTAACTTTCTCTAATTATTGCACATAAGAAGAATTCCAGAATTCCCCAAGTGAAGGTGCTAATTGAGGGAGATAGACTTGCAATATAGGTAAGGTAGTGCATAGGATGGCCTAAGAATGCAAAAAAAAGGCCTGCCACAAAAACACGGGGATGGGCCCTGCAAAACTTTTGCAGGGCCTATCCCCCCGTTTCTGTGGCAGGCCTTTTTTTGCATTCCTAGGCCATTGCATGCATTTTGGGCAACACAAATTACAAGAAATAATGGAAAAAGACTAATTAAACTGTGCAAAAGTTATGAGATTTTCAAACATAAAGATATAATAGGTTGAATGCACATGGAAATTGGAAAAACAATAATTGGTATTATAAATTTTTTACAATTGGCTCTTGGCCTTGAGCCTCTCCACTACATTCTTTCTTCTCTGAGAAGATAGTGGCAACTGGTAAGTCAAAACTGATTGGGATATTAACTAAGGGTTTGTCAATCCAAGACCTAAAGCTATTCCTATTTGACCTAATATTTTTCCTCTAAAGTTAACTCCTAGAGTAGTAAGGACAAGGGACTTCCTAACTAGAAATATACAATTGGTCCCTTGCATTATTGTAGATAGGCACAAAACTTTGCTCAAGGCCTTCAGACACCAAGTCATGAAGTGTCCTTGAGGGGAAAAGTCCTTGTGGATTATGGCAAAATCTTCCTTTGGCAATTTTCCAATGTATTGTGCCAAGGAAGAGCCATGGCCCCGGGAAACACGGTCACCACCACTCCTTGCTGCAAATTCATCCACTTCAATTGTTTCCTGCACATAGACAATCATAAAATTAAATAGATACATCTTGTATGAATATGAGACAACCATAAATGTCAGTAGAGACTTACATCTTGAAGCCTATCTTCATCCTCTCCTCTTCCCATTGCATCTAGTGGAATCGATGAATGGGCCATGCCACTTTTCTCCACAACAGGGGATGTTGGAATCTTCTTCTCCAAAATTCTTTCCCGTGCTGCGGCCAGATCTTCTTCAGTGGCATCTTGGTTGGCATGGCTCAAAATCTCTTCACCCACAAATGCAATGGTGTCCACAACTGAATCACCAAGTGGAATTGTTGCCTTTTCGATAATGCCAGAAGTGTTGTCCATGGGGACATCCGAGGTTGAGCAGAAAATACTAAGGCATTTGTCGAGGTGTAGACCGAATGCCTTCTCAATATCATGCAGGAACAAAAATTCCTCCCCGTCGACAAGTACAACTGAAAACATTTCCATCTCCACCTCTGGTAGAGTGGGTTCCACGGGGTCTAAGTTGGAGGGTGGATTGTTCTGTGTACTGGCTTCCTTTAATTTGTCCACTACTCCTTGAGGAAATTCTCTGGAAATTTTTTGACTCTCTTCTAATAAGTTGAGAGCTTTGGTCTAGGGTTCCTTCTTGTCATCTACAAAACCCCAGTAAAAAGATGGGGTAGGTCCATGGGTGAAGGTTCAGGCTCCTCATTGACAAAAAAGATGGTTGTTGCTAGATATTTTCTTCCCATTTTCCTTTTCTTATTTAATTATTTAATTAAGGGCACTGTGTCATCTAACAAGTGCCCTAAAGCCTCAACAATAGTCATGAAACACTTTAAGCACTTCGCAAACGCCTCATCTCCTTTATGAATGTAGAAAAGCAGGTCACAGGGGACCCATTTACACTCATATGATGGAATATCTATGGCATATCTTAATATATAGAATTCCATAAAATCTGTGATCTCATCGATCACATTGGAGTTGATGGCTATTGTCCCTTCAAGATTAGGGACTCTACAGACTAGGTCATACAAATCTCTACGACCATTGTAGTCTGTAGTATCTAAAAACTCCATGAATAGATCTCGAGGAGATTTCATGGGAGTGGAAGTGCTAGCATCCATTGCTTGCGTGCGAGAATTCTAGAGGCTTGTAGTCTGTGCTTTCTAGCTCTTTGAGAGTGCAAGTGTGAGAAATGAGCACATAGAACCATTTTCATAGCAGTTTCAAGTTTTTAAACTGATTGGGCCCACTTTTAAAAGTATAGAAAAAAGTGCAAGTTCAAAAAATGTGTTTCTGATGACAAAATAATGCACAGAAAAAACATGAGCAACCACAATTCAAAGTAGTGAACAGAGCTTTTGACATTCCAAAAGTTTTCAAATTACCATTGCAGAGAAGAAGGTATATACAATATCTAACATGAATAAATTGTCCTACTTTTTACAAGGTTCTTGAAAGTGCAAAAACCATGAGATACAATGACTAGGGCCCAAGAAGTGTGTAGCTCAGTGATGAGTAGCACCTCCTTTAATGTCAATCCGGGAAGACGTGAGGATGGTATGATGACCTCGAGCAAGTGAAGGCACAAGTGCGTGAGTGAGAAGCACACAAATATGCACACACATACACACACACGCGCACACACGGCAAGACAAAGAGAAAGACAATGGAGTTCTTTTAGATTACTTTCAAAATGCTCATACAAGTTCAATTCAATTACAAGCTAACCTTAAAAATGAGCTCTCTAGCTCTATTTATAGTTTTTCACTAGCTTTTGGCCCTGTCTAGACCTAGTGTCCAGCCTAGTTAAAAATTAGGTTCTAGGGCCTATTTGGAGGTTCAAACGGAGTCTAAAAAATGTGAAAACTGATAGGGAGGTACTTCTAAAGCTCCTCAAGCTCAAGGACTCCTTGGCTTGCACAAAATGGAGCTACAAAAATATGAAATGGTATTTACAATGGTTTTTAGTGATGAAAATCACTATTTTTGTAGGGATTTCTTCTAACATTTTGACATATATTTCCTGGAGCTCCCTATTTGCTCCTTCTTCTTGTGTGCCCAACTCTTTGATGCATGAAAAATTTAAATGGCCTACTTGCTAGATCTTCTTTGACTACTATGTCTGCTTGTGCTTTCTCTTTGCTCCGACTCCCTTCGTAGGCTTCCTTGTCTTGTGAGTCCTTCAGTTCCTTGACAAATGGAGCTACAAAAATATGAAATGGTATTTACAATGTGTTTTTAGTGATGAAAATCACTATTTTTGTAGGGATTTCTTCTAACATTTTGACATACATTTCCTGGAGCTCCCTACTTGCTCCTTCTTCTTGTGTGCCCAACTCTTTGATGCATGAAAAATTTAAATGGCCTACTTGCCAGATCTTCTTTGACTACTGTGTTTTCTTGTGCTTTCTCTTCGCTCCGACTCCCTTTGTAGGCTTCCTTGTCTTGTGAGTCCTTCAGTTCCTTGACTACTACCAACACCCCCCCTCTCTCGCGTCTGTCGTCTCTGACAGACCCTTGCCTAGCTGTGCATTGGACGTAATATTGCACCACATCGAAAGCAAGGTGGTGTTCTTCTAATCGTAGCCCCCGTGCTAGGTCTATTAACAATGCATCCCAATCGACTGGACCTGGGACGTCTGGATGGGGCACCCACAATTGATCTGAGTAGATGGTCCTCTCCACAGCGAATAGGTGGAGGAGATGTGAGGGCTTGGGTACAAATATTTCTCCAGAACCCTGTCATGAACATCTCCTCGAAGGTCTGCTTGAAGCATGCTGGGAGGTATTTTATTCTTGCGTGCCAGGCATATACTACCTTTATTGAGGGGGTAGTGCTCATGTCATATACCAGATCTTGGTTGCCTGCAGTGAAGCCAACTCCTGAAAAGTGGGGGTCCTTGATATTTTTGAATGTCCTGAATGTGATGAGCATTAATTCGAAGATCTTCATGCACATCTGTGCCATCACATCAGGGGTGTTCCGTAGGCGAATGCTCCAGTGACGGATTGTAGAAATTATGTAAGCAACAGTAGGAGGTCCTTGTGGAGGTGCTAGATAGACATAATTTAACCACTTTGCACAGCCTTTGACGTTCTTTACAGCAATGGTAAATTCAGGCTAGGTTCGTCTACGGAAAACTGGAACATAACAGGGATTGTATTTAATAAAGAGTGACATGTTAGTCCAAGTACGAACTATCTCGGGATAGGTCTCAAGAAGACGGATCCTCCAGGTGGGTTGATGAATGGATCCTTTTTTAGCACTCTCTGGGATATCATCGGGCCCAAATTGTGTGGCAAAGGTTGGGGCCTTGCCACATCGTCGTTGAATCTCTGCGTTGTAATCTGCCAGGAGTACACAGTATGGCACATACTGACGTCGTTGGTGCCTATCCATCTATGATGAGACATACTGCGGAAATACTCTGACTTTATGATGGTGTCTTCTAATTTGGCCATTGATTGGATTTGGATTGCCACTCGATCTTCATGGGTTTTCACTGTCTTTTCGAGTGTCTGGAGCCATTCGGGTACTTCGACTTCCAAGGTATCCATTCCTTCTGAGGTTTGCTGACCTCCTGGCATCGGCATAGGAACATATGGTTCCTCATACGATTCGTCTACCTCAATGGGTACCAATTCATCTGGCTCTGGTTCTACAACTAGAGAGGGTTGTCTTTCATATTCCAGTAACTTCTTCTGCAATTCCTCCACCTGCTCTGTTAATGCCTTTACTTCCTCTGAAGTCGTGGTTGTTTCTATAACTTTGGGTTGTGCCTCCTGTTCCCTGAGCTGGCGGAGTAGCGCATCCCATTCCTTTTCCAAATCGTCATGTGCTTCTAATAGATCTGCATAACTTTCCAAGATTGTCTTCATTGTGTCTGAGGGGACTGCTTTGAATTGTTCTAGGTTGATTTCGTGGGGAGAGCCTTCCATGGCAGCTTCCAGGTTTTCTTCGTTTTGCTTCTGCAGACGCTTGTTTTCTTCAAGTGCGTTAGCCATGTGTTTTCTAAGTAGAGTCAAATTACGCCAGACTCTTAGATTATCTGCTTGGTAGACTTCTAGTAAAGCTTCGAGTTGTTTGACTCCTGGCACTTGTGATGGTTGGGGTGTCTCCAGGAGGGTTTGATGAGCTTGCTTGAGTGTGGTGTAACGTTGATTGAGGTCTACATTTTCTTCTTCTATAATTGTAAGCCGTCTCTGTAGTTGTTGATGATTCGTAGCCAGTTGATGATGACGGTCTTCGAGGGCCTGATACTCACTCTGAAGTTGATACACACATTGATGTAATGCCATGAATATACTATTTACATTAAACAATGCAGGGAAAGATGAAGATGCAGGGGAAATGGGGAAGGGAAAGGGAGTTATGAATGCTATGGAGTCAAGTGGTGAGGTAGGTGGAGGGGGTATGGGAGATTGAGGCTGCGTGGGGGGAGGGAGTGGTGCTGTGGCTGGTGATGTTTCCATTGTGTCGAACGTGTGTGTGACTATGTAGATGGGAACAATGGGTGGGGTGGATGTGATATTTGTGAAGAGTGTTGTGAAAGTGGGCATGGTAGCTCCTCCGAATTGGATGCCGGGAGAGAGAGGAATTCCCATGACGAATGTGGTATTGGTAGGAATAGGCGTGGTAGTGCCAAGTGGTGAGGTGACTTGTGTAGTGAGAGGTGAGGTGGGTGGTGAGAGTGGTTCCTCCTGATGTTCTTCTGTTTGTGTGTTGCCTCCTGGCTTTGATACATTGATATGGATTTGTTTGCCAGATTGCATGGGGCGAGTAGGCACTTGTTTCTCAAATCGATGAATATAAGCCATGGCTGCATGAACAGCCTCATCTAAACCTACCGCGTCAGCGTGCAGGTTCATTGATTCAATAAACATGTCATCCACACCTTCCTTGGCTAACATTTGGCTCATGATCATCTTTCCTGTCTCGGGCGACAATTTGTGTTGTTCTTGTACTCGCTTCATGGTTTCGTATAGTCTTTTTATTTGGGCCGAGTATGCCGGGGCACTTGCTAGTTCTGACAGTTCTTCATATTCTTGATCATACTCCTCGTTTGCTTCTTCTTCTTCTGTCTCTTCTTCATCCTCTTCTACTTCTACTACTCCTGGTTGGGTCGGGGCTGAAGTTGTAGTCGTGGGTTGTTGTCGTTGGGTCTGCTCTGCTTCTGTCTCCAGGTTAGACTCATTGATCAAACGGGCAATTTCTTCATCTGTCAAATCAGCAAGGGTGTAACCTTGTGGGAACTCCAAGTCCGATGGAATTGGAGGGAACACCAGATTGGGTCCTTCGGCGCTTGGTCTGGGTAGGCGAATGGTGAATTGTCGGACACATCGTGTTTGTGGAGGGGTCACCTCTGGTGTGGTGGTGGCTCCCCTTGCTTGGGCACATGGTAATTGAACTCCCCCTCTCATCTTCTTCGATGGAGGACCTGCCGTTGACAGCCGTCTTTGGAATTCTTGGGCCCTGAACCATACTAGTGCTATTTGGATGGGCACGTCGTATGCTAAGCATCTGTAAATTATTTTTGTCAGGGCACAATATCCATGAAGCACATTCTTTTGTTTCTTATTCCATCGTTGATGGGCTAGGTGGATCTGATCTATGATCCAATGTGGTATATTGATGGTGAGATTCTCTGTCTCCGCCAAGTACAAGCTGAACCATATCTTTTTTGGTGGCATAGTGAAGCGTTCTTGGGTGGGAAAAGCAAATGCTGCATGATCGTTTGTAGGTGGAGAGCAATGGTAGGTGTCATTGCTACCATGTCCTTCAATTTATTGAGATCCTTATGCTTCATCCTGCCTGGAACCAATGTTTCTTTCTCAGTGGGGATATGCATACCTTGCATGTTCAATGCTTCCCGTACCAAATTGAGGGTCAGTTTGAATCTCTTGAGTTCGTGGCCTGGCAACAGTGAGGGTAGCACAAAAGTACTATCGCCGCCCTTGGCCCTGCTAGGAGTGATGGTACTGATAAAATAGGAGCAGTGTAGGAAGTCTGGCTTAGGCAAATGTGCCCTGAAATAGCTGTCCAAGCCCACCTTGGTCCATACCGATCGCATTACTTCTGCATTCTAATATTTCTCAAATTTGCGAGTGAAGAAATGGTAGCGTCCCCATTTGCCGTTGAACTCAATTTTTGCTTCCCAGAAGTAGGTGCCATCACCCAATGGCCCTACGACATCACTAAACCAATGAGTGTGTTTCCCCACTTGAGAAGTGTGTCCCTGAGGAGGGTCCTGAATGGGAAGCACATGCAACGCTTGAAGCTCTTGAGGCCTCTCGGTGAGTTTTGGTTCAAGGAGGAGGGCTTCAATGTCCACAATCTGTGCGCTAGACCCTGCCTGGGAACTGGTGCCTCCGGTTTCTGCCATGTTATAACTTGCTTGCTAGTTCTGTGAGAATATAGAAGCAGGCGTTAACATTGTAAAGGACAAGTTAGAACAATTTTTGTCCCCCTTACAATATTAACATGAGGTGAATGATGAGTTAGTCGATCAGTGAGTGCTCGATGATTGTGTGTGTTGTTAATCCTATGAGCTAAGTGAAAAGATGCAGTTAGTAGGTGGAGAGGAATGTACAAATGGGATCGGGGGGTTTATTACAAGCTTTTGGTTGCCAAACACAATGAATGACTTTATGTTTTGGTTTTGTGGAGACTCTGGAGGGCTTTATGAGGGTGTCTGCTTGGAAATAAGGCTGTATAGGGGCCCATTTGCAAGTGATTCCGCCCGTGCTCATGTGTAAATGTGCATTTGTGTGTGTTGAATGAGAGTTGGCATCGGCTCTTTGAGTGAGTGAACCCTGTCGTGTATGGTGTGATTTGTGTGTGACTAGTTGAGCCCGTAAGCAAGCCTTAGGCACCCAAATTTGTCTTGATTGTGGGCCAGCCTTCATCGACTTCTTGGGTACCCAGATAGATTTCACTTTCACAAAAGAATTTTTGTGAGTCTTTATATTAGTATCATGTCGTTGATTACTAATAGGAAGTTGAGATAGTTGTTGTGGCTTGATCGCAATAGGACGCTCGCCTTTTCGCACCCACATTTGTTTCAATGGCTGAGACATCCTGCTTTGCATGTTCCTTTGGCCCCAGCATAGGTAGTCTTCAGTAATTGATCTGCCTTTGGTTGCTGCCTCCCTCTGGCCTTTGGAAAAGAAGGGAGTTCCATTGAGTCCTTGACTTCTTTATTGAGATCATCATTCCTCTGCATCACATAGCTTTGGACAAGAATAGCATTGTCAACTTCATGTGTACCCCTGGAAGGACCAGGAGTCTGTGCCTTTTCTAGTTCCTTGAGTGCTCCATTATCTAACTCAACTGTAATTGGACTCTGATTTACCCATACCTAAAGAAGTCCACTTCTTAGGTTTAGGTTGACTGCATGATCATAGATCCAGTCTTGACCCAAGACAAGAGGCTCAATGAGGTCCTCATCTTGACACACTAGTACTTTAAGTGTCATTAGAACATCTTGAATGTAGAGGGGGAGTTCCACCTCGCCCATGCAAGGGGTTTCCACACCCCCCAATCCTATGAGATATGCTTCTATAGGATTGACATTTAATTTCAACTCTCGACAATAAGAAAGTTTAACGGCACTAGTGGCTACACCTGAGTCAATCAAGGCCCGTGCAGTCCTTGCACTCTTCCCTTGTCCTATCTCCAAGGTTACAAAAGGACGTCGGTCAACTATTGTATGGGGGCTTACACTTGAGACTTCACACATAGCCATATGATATCCTGGGTTCGCATAGTCATCTATCCTTGGCTGATCTCGTCCCTGTCTTCTCATCTTCATTTTTCGGATGCGTTCCAAGGCTTCTGCCTGTGCTTCTTCTCGAACTAATTTTTCCTCTTCTTTACGTTTCTTGGCAGTGTTGAGTCGATTGAGCATTTCCTCGGTGAGAGGTTCCTGATACAACTTGACTCTGCATCCACTTATGTAGCTCGGGAGAATGTGGCCTTCGAGTGTGGCTAATTGGAGTGCTCCACTAGTCGAGATCCTATTTATGATCATAGGTCCATAACCACGTTTTTCTAGCTTTCTCGCATGTTTCAGAGTATATACCAAAACTAAGTCTCCGGCCTTTAATCCTTTATCTTTAACATGGGCATCAAAATACGCCTTCTGTCGTTTCTTAGCTGCATATATTCCTGCGACAACTCTCAGTCTTGTTTCACCTAATCGCTCGAGGTAAAAAATTCTCGAAGAGAGTTCATGGCCCGTCCACTCATGCTTCTGTGCTACTCTCAATGTGGGAATCAAGAAGTCCAGAGGTAGCACCGCATTTTGTCCAAATACCATCTGAAAGGGTGTGGCTTGGAGTACCGTTTTATAGGCCACTCTGTATGCCCAAACAACATGGTGTAGCTGTTTGTCCCAATCAGAGCGTTTATTATTTATCAATTTAGTCAACACATTGCATAGGATCTTATTTGTGCTCTTAGCCTGGCCATTAGCTTGTGGGTGATAGGGGGCAGACTTCTTATGTACTACCAAGAATTCTTGGAGAAGATTTTCAATAACTTCATTCAAGAAGTGAGTCCCTCTATCACTAACTAGCTCGATAGGTAGCCCGTATCTAGTGAACACATTCTCAAATAAGAACTTAGTTGTCGTTTGAGCATCGTTCTTTGTTGTGGCTTTCACTTCCACCCACTTGGTTAAATAGTCTGTGGCCACAATGATATATTCAGCATGTGAACCCTTAGCTGGGGGATTGATCGGGCCAACAAAGTCTATTCCCCACTTAGAGAATGCACGTCCACCCATCATAGGTTTCAGTGGCATCTCATCTTTGCGTATAGGATACTGAGTTCGCTGACAAACAGCACACCTCTTCACATAGGTATGTGCATCCATGTGAAGGGTCGGCCACCAAAAGCCCGCAAATAGTATTGCCTTGATCACCCGATCTGGTCCAAAATGTCCTCTTGCTACACCTTGGTGAGCAGTTTCCAAGATCTTGAGATATTCACTCTCATGCACACATAGTCTCAGGTAACCATCTTTACCACGCTTGTATAGATTATCACCAATGAGTGAGTAATCTAGGGCTTCTTGTTCTAGACTTCTTTGTCTGGCCAGTGTCATATCTTGAGGGAATGTTCTCGTCCTCCGGAAGGTTACTAATGGTTCACTCCAATCTGGCACTATGGACACGTGATAAAGGGTGGCATGTTCCACAGGTGGTTTAGTGCAACAGATTGGGCATTCCTTGCACAACTTTTGGACATCAGCTTCCATAGTCGGCCAATGCACTCCGAATCTCCTTAGTGTCTGTAGGGTTTGTTGCTTTGAGTAGAGTTGCTCTAATGCACCTACATGTGCTAACTGCAACCATTTAGCGTACTCATCCTCTTCCACACAACAAGCCAATATCCCGTGATCGGTCTGTTTGTACATACTTCCTACCATGATATGGTACTTCTGTGCTTTTACTACCTCTCTATCTTGAGTGTTTACAACTGGGTGATTAGGCCCGTATGTCAGTACTAGCACTAATGGCTTAGCCCACTGAGGTACAACTTCCAAATTAAACAAGTAAGCATCATGAAGGTCATCTGATACTCCTTGTGGGGCTTCTCCAGATGTGAGCCTAGAGAGATGGTCTGCTCTCAAGTGAGTCTTCCTTTTCCTCACCACAACTTCAAAGTCGTATTCCATTAGTAAGAGAAACCATCTTACCAATCTATCTGTATTGCATGGCTTGTTTACCAAGTACAATAATGCCTGATGATCGGTAAAAAATTTAATCTTATTTGCAAGCAAATAATGTCTAAACTTTTTAACTGCATATACCATGCCTAATCCCTCTCCTTCAGTGGTTGTATAGTTTCGTTCAGTCGCATTCAGCTGTCTACTAGCATAGGCAATTGGAAGATCCATATTGCCTTCGCTCGTAGGTTGTGCAAGTACACATCCAATAACATAATTGGATGCATCCATGTGAACATGAAATGGCTTATTCCAATCTGGTATGGTCAAGATTGGTGCTGAGCACAATCTTCTTTTGAGCTCATTGAAGGAGTTTTCACATTCATCGGTCCACTCAAAGTTAGTCAAAAGTCCATACAGAGGCTTGGCAATGATGGCGTACATGTGTATAAAGCGACGGTAATAGCCACAATGCCCCATGAAAGCTTGTACTTCCTTGACATTCTTTGGCCTAGGTAACTCAGCTATGGCTCTTACTTTCTCTTCATCGGTGGATATGCCATTCTTTGACACTATGTGTCCTAGAATCTTGCCTTGCCTGACCATGAAAACACACTTTTCTGGGTTCAAGCAGACTTGATATTCTCTGCATTTGTCAAAGATTTGTCTGAGTTCAGGTATATGTGTCTGTCTGATATTGGAATGAGCACAGAGATCATCAACATAGACCTCCAAATTCTTCCTCAAGAACTCTTTAAACACGTGACACATCAGCCTCTGGAAGGTAGCGGTTGCATTGGTAATCCCAAACGGCATTACTCTAAAGGCAAATATGCCCCACTCTGTGGCAAAAGCTGTCTTATGCTAATCTTCCGGAGAAATGGCTACCTGATTGTAGCCCAAAAACCCATCAAGGAAGCTGTACACTTCCTTGCCTTCTACTCTTTCTAAGAGATGTTCTGTGATAGGAAGCGGATAGTTATCTCAAATCGTGGCTGCATTGACCTTTTTCAAGTTAATGCACACACGTAGCTTTCCATTCTTCTTGGGCACCACTACAATGGGGGATACCCACTCAGTGTGCTCAATTTCATAGATGAATCCAGCTTCTACCAGTCTATCTATCTCCTCTTTGATCTTAGCAGCATAATTATCATTATATGTGTATGGTTTTTGCTTAGAGGGTTTTGCATCTGAGGTCATGGGAATTGTGTGTGAGCATATGTCTGGGTCAACACCTTTCAAATCCTTGTAACTCCAAGCGAATACATCTCTGTATTCTCTTAGCAAGGCTATTAACGCATGCTCTTCTTCCTCTGTTAGGTCATGGCCTATGTACGTGCATCTCTCCTCTCCTTCTTCTAGGGCTACCACTATCTTCTTGGTGGTTTCTTTGTTATCATAGGCTTCTCCTGATTGTGCCTCTCGTTTAGGCATTCTTATCATGACTCTCCTGTCATCTATCTCATACTCTTTAAAGTTTTCAGGGACCTCAAACAAAGATTCTTCCTCTTCTGGTGTGACTTCTCTCTTCTTTCTTTTCTTTCCTTCATCCTTAGGGGTCACTTGTGTGGCTAACTTACATCATTTGTTATCTCTCCGTGTCTCTGGGGTTAAAATTCTACTTCATAGAAGTATTCTTCATCTGATGCAAAAGGTGGGTCCATAATGATTGACTCTAGATCGGAGTCGCTTGCATCCTCAAATGCATCAGGGCTAGTGTTGACCTAAGTACCAACTTAGGGACTTGTGGAGAAAGAGACTATACCTCAATCCCCTCTCAAGTGCATATAGTGGGGATACACGCTTTTAATTATCAATCCAAAGAATATACAAACCTAGCCGAGTGTATGAGGACATGCAATCATGTAATGATCAATGCAAATGAACTACTCAAGAGTGTAAATAAGGCAAAGACTTATCCAAACAAGCTCCAACTGTGGTCAAGGCGAAACGATACTTGGTGCAGCAGCCGTCAGTATTTTGGACTTTTCTCCCAGCTCCGATCTCTAAATATAGCGAATAGCATATGCATTTTGAAGCTCTGGAGAAGACGCATCCAATGGCAGTAGTTTCACTCAATTCCGATGCTGCTACTTCAAGTGATGAGCAAAATACTGAGTCGCGGGAAATACTTTCCTACACTTCAGCACTTCCTACACTTCGCACACACCTTACCTACAACAAATAAACACTTTCATGGATAGACAACACTCACAAGCACTCTTTCCAAGCAATACACATGCATACAAGCTCACAGAGAAGAAGATACAGAATGAAGAAGACACAAATTCAAATTTTTGTGCTCTCTATTCTCACAATGGCAAAAAGTTCTTTACAAAGAGTCACATTTGACTTATATACTAGTGCCCTAAAAATGGTGCTTTCACACAAGAGACCGGCACTTTATTCACTAAAAGACTAATTTCCTACTATTTTACATGGGTAAATCTCCAATCTTCTGTGGGGATGTATCTAGAGGACTCCTCTAGTGCATTTACAACGGAAAATATATTACAAGAATGATTATGATACAAAAATATGATGTCCAAATCGGAAAAATTTTGGGGCCCGTCTTTTTCTCTGCTTTGTGCTTTCTTTAGCTCTGCAACACTCTCCCCCTCTTCGTCTCTCTCGTCCCTTGACAGGCTTTGCTTCTTGTCCTCAGTTTGTTGTCCGCACGCATCCCGTGGCCAGTTTTGCCTGATTCTTGATCTTGCATTACGTTTTAGAGGTGCTCTGATTTGTCCTGAATGCATTACTCCAAGCCGGTTGATTCGGTTTGCCACGCACGCCATTAGTGCACATATGCAGATGTAGCTCGTAAGCCTTGATCTGAATCCTCTATAACTCAAGAGGTTGAAGCACCCTCATATGTGATACTTGTTGGCCCTGATTCCTCCTTCCAGCTGCGTGCTTTTCCTTGGTGTGTGCGCCCCTGCGGGCTCTGTGCAGAGATGGGTGTTGCGCCCCTGCGGGGCTTCCTACAGAGATATGTCTTCGGATATCATTGTTTTATTCTTTATTGAGTTGTTTTTGACTTTGATCTTCTTCTTCTTCTTTTTTTGCTTGATTCCCCTTCCACACGTCCCTCCTCCTGAACTCTGTCGTCCCCGTGTAGCTCAAGCGTAAGCATCACCTCCTTTACTTGTCAATCCGCGGAGACGTGAGGACCGGTATGAAGACCATGAGCAAGTGAAGGCACAAGTGCGTGAGTGAAAGCACACAAACATGCACACACATACACACACACGCGCACAAGGCAAGATCAAAGAGAGGAACAATGGAAGGATTTTGATTACAAAAAGAAATCTATTACAAAACTGAAATCTACAAGAAGCCAACCCCAAAAATGAGCTCTCTAGCTCTTTTTATAGGTTTTTAACTAGTTTTGGCCCTGTCCAGACCTAGTGTCCGGCCTAGTTAAAAATTAGGTTCCAGGGCTTATTTGAGGGCTCAAACGGAGTCTAAAAATTATGAAAATTGGTACGATGGTACTTCTAATGCTCCTCAAGCTCGAGGACTCCTCGGCTTGCACAAAATGGAGCGACCAAAATAGAAAATGGTATTTACAATGGTTTTAATGATGGAAATCACTATTTTTGTAGGGGATTCTTATGAAAAGTTGACAGTTACTTCATGGAGCTCCCTACGTGCTCCTTCTTCTTGTGTGTTTCCACCTTTCTGATGTGCTTCCCTGCTTGTGCTTGACTTTGAGTTCCAACACTCCCCCCCCTCTCGAGTCTGTCGTCCCTGACAGACCCTTGTTGTAGTGGTTGTTCCATGTAGTGCTTTGAGAGGTAGTATCCATTCTGTATGAACGAGAGCCGTCTATCTTCCAAATTTGGTAGTGTTGGTTGTCCGGTTCTTCATGTGTCACTGCAAGCCTTTACAAGTCGTAGTCCCTTGGTATGTGCTTCTTTCATGAATTGCAGCATGAATGCGTCGTTGTGAGCTCTCAAAAATCGCGAGTTGCTCAAAAGAGGTTGTCAAGATCGAGTTAGAGCAACTACTAGCTTCGAATTGCTTCCTAGGTATGGATGTTGTTCCCATGACGTCCGCTAGCTCTTCCAAAGATGATGTTGAGAGCAGTCATGCTAACTACTCATAACCCATAATGAATGATGGGTAAGTGTGTTCGTGCCTGGGTTGAAAAAAGTATGTGCCTTGTGCACGGCCTTGTAATGTAGCCCTACGCATGCTTACTTGGAAAATGCATTGGAAGAAGTATGGTGCAAAAATTACAGTTCTTGAGCTAAGTGCTCAAGGGTATGCTGACGAAGAGGTTTCCTAAACTATCATGGTTATGGTGTTTCCAGAGTAAAGGATACTTACCATGGAGAAGGTTGATGGATGTTTTGTCTCTTCGTGTTGTACGCTTGGCCTTTGGGATGGAACCTTGTTGATGAATGTCCATGTTGATTGTCCACTGATGAGATCTTTCGAGTGGTGAATCCCCTTTCCTCTTTTCAAAGCAACATTTGTCACTAACAATGTGCATTTCTGAGCTTGGGCTCATGCACGTTCACTTCCCTATATTGACACTCAGAGGAATATTGGACACGTGCCGGTTTCTAAGAGATTACCATGCTGATTGACATAGACCATTCACCAGTGCTACTGTTCCATACTGGTTCAGGAAATATTGAGAATTGAATTGCTTTATATTCTTTGGCAAGCAACATCGGGTAACTACACCAAGCTGAGTTTCACATATTCTCTTTAGCTCACCATATACAGGAGTCTTCTCCTCTAGAACTACCTTTTGCAGATATCTCCTTGGCTGCACTGGTACATACAGTAGTTAAGCATCACTCAAGTTGTGGACCTTCAAGCTCTTCACTCCCACCATAGTAAGAGGAAACCATAGTTGTGGATGCCCTGCTCATGCTAAGTTCTTGACATTTATGAGATAAGGCAGCAATTAAATCATCTGCTAGCCAAGACACACTTCTATCCAAACTGATAAATGCCCAGTAATCGATGGTTCAATCTTCAACTAAGCATGACTCATTCATGTTCCATGAGCGAAACCTGGGAACAAGTTCTTCCTCTTTTTTTTTTTTTTTTTTTTGGAAAAATTATCACAAAACAAGAACACAAAAGTTAGTATCAGTAGAAAAAATTTGACATATGTCAATGTGCTCTTGTGCTTGGGATTCTCAAGTGTATCTATGCACGACGGTGTAATGTGGCCCTATAATGATGCATACTTGGGAAATGCATGACCTGAATGGTGCATAAGACAGGGTTGTGCAAAGGGCACATGGTTGTCGCTCGTCGAGGTTTTCAATGTTATTTGCAGATATTGATGCCATCTTTGTTGGAGGTATCCATTGTATCTCGAGAGGACAACTGACCATTCCTCCTTATAGGGATCCACTTGAGAACGGTCTGCGATTGGGTAGAGAACCTTTGGCCACTTCATGTTTGAATGATTTCCTAAGGGTTTGATCCATTGTGGCTGGCTCTTTATTTTGGTGGATGCTATCGGTGCTTTCGTCTTCCAAACCCATATCCTTGCAGAAGAGGTTCTTTGATCTTTATTGGAGCTCTGTGCTTGATTCAGTTCTTTACCTCGCCTTGGTGTCTTTGTTGTGCAGGTTGGTGCCTTGATGTCCCTCCTTGGATTTTGTCTGAGCTTAGGCTTGATTGCTTGGGATCCTTTGATTGGAAGTGGTCTTTCTTGAGGATAAGTCGTGGTAGGCCTAGACCATAGATTTTGAAGTCTAGTGTGAGGGGATTGATTTTGTGCCAGGGCTTTCTTTGGTACCCATATCATAGTGCGATTGGGTTGGGCTCTAAGTAATTTCTTGGCCACCCAAATTTGCTTGACATTACCAAGAAAAGGTGATTTCTGTTTCTTGATGTAAGGGTCTTTTGGGCCTTCTATGTGAGTTTTTTGACAAAACTCATCTTTACATGGGGAGTGCAACAAGGGTTGATCTTCTATACCTGCATCAGACTCATGCAAGGGATCAATGGGTTGTGTGTTTTGAGATTGATCTAGAGATTCATCGAGACATTTATCCTTATCACACATAGAATCCCTAGGTGTACAAATGGGTGATGGATTGTCATGATTCACCCTAGAGTCGACCTCCTTTTCCACATCAGTGATACACAACAGTGGTTGATCATCTCCTTCTTGACCATCTGAGTGTAGATCATCCCTACTTATGGCTTCATGAGGGGAATCCAAATTTACAGGAAGAGAGGGTCCTTCCACATCCCCCAAACACTTGGAGTCCTCCATATCTCCATTCTCTAAGGTTTCCTGTGATTTACCCAAAGAAGGATTAGATTCAAAAACATGAGTAGAAAGAAAAATTTTTTCATGAAAAGCACACTCTTTGGAAAGATGATTTTGCCCCCAATTATCATAAGGCAAGTAGTCATTAGGATTTTCCATTGACAAATATGTAGAAGCACGGGTAATAGGTGGAGAAGACACCTCAAATTCTTGATGATTTTGTGTAATGAACCTTTTGGTGCCAATGATCAAGTCTTCATCTATGCAATCCATGACAAAGAGTGTTTCCGAAAATTGCATATCATCCACCATAACAGGCAACACAACTTTACCCATGCATTCATAATGTTCCCCATCCATGAGGATAGAAGGATGAGTTGTTGGTTGAATGTTCTCAAAGATAAAGGTCAATAGCTCAATATGAATTAAATTCCACTCACAATTAGGATTGATATAAACACCCAACTTTCTAAGGTCATATCCTATTCTGATATGCACAAAAGTATTATCATATTCTCTTGTTGCAAATAAGGATCCAACCCCCTTAGACATTTCCCCCGTGTCCTTGACTCCTTGCAATTTTTCTCTAAATGTTTCACCTTGATGTGATATTATCTCATGTATTTCATGTTTATCGCCCTCCGTTTTTTTGATCTTAGCCCCTTTTCTTCTATCTTTTGCTTTTTTCTTTCCCATGACACAATTTTCTCCCCCTTTGTATTGTTCAAAAATCCTTGGGAGCCCCCCTGGTTTCCTAGTCCCACTTGAGGGTCAACTTCAAATTATCCAATCTCAAAATCAACGCATTATTCTTGAAAAAAACAGTTGAGATCGTGTAGGATTTGAAACGAGCTTTCCAATGAGCTATAGAGCTCAAAAAATGGACTTTGGATGAGAAAGTTATGTCAAATCAGGCTCCTGGGGGTCAAAACAGGTAAACAGGACCTTTGGAGAAAATCGCGATTTTGTGAACTTTCTGAAAATCGCGATGCTGTGAAGTCAAAAAAAAAATTGCGATGTTGAGCACAAAATCGTATTTTTGAAAATCGCGATTTTGACTCAGAGAATCGTGATTCACCAAATCGTGTTTTTTTTTTTTTTTTTTTGCTGAAAATCGTGTTTTCTCAAAATCGTGTTTTTGACATGAAAATCGCGATGTTGAGCACAAAATCGTATTTTTTGAAAATCGCGATTTTGAGCAAAAAATCGTGTTTATGAAAATCGCGATGTTGATCACAAAATCGTGTTTCTGAAAATCGCGATGTTGATCACAAAATCGTGTTTTAGAGAATCGCGATGTTGATCACAAAATCGTGTTTTAGAGAATCGTGATGTTGATCACAAAATCGTGTTTCTGAAAATCGCGATTTTGACTCAGAGAATCGTGATTCACAAAATCGTGTTTTTGACTGAAAATCGTGTTTTCTCAGAATCGTGTTTTTGACATGAAAATCGTGTTTTCTCAGAATCGTATTTTTCACATGAAAATCGCGATGTTGAGCAGAAAATCGTGTTTTTGAAAATCGCGATTTTGAGCAAAAATTCGTGTTTTCACAGAATCGCCTTTTTCACAAAATCGTGTTTTTGGCATGAAAATCGCGATTTTGTCATAGAGAATCGTGTTTTTCTCAAAATCGTATTTTTCGCTGAAAATCGTGATTTGTGAGAATCGCGATTTTGAGTAGAGAATCGTGTTTTTCTCAAAATCGTATTTTTCGCTGAAAATCGTGATTTGTGAGAATCGCGATTTTGAGCAGAAAGTCGTGTTTTTCACAAAATCGTGTTTTTGCTGAAAATCGTGATTGGTGAGAATCGCGATTTTGAGCAGAGAATCGTGTTTTTTGAAAATCGCGATTTTGAGCAGAGAATCGTGTTTTTTTGAGAAAAAACACAGAATCGCGATTCTTTTCAACCAACTTTTAGGCGGGAAAATTGAAAATCGTGATTTTTCAAAAAAATTTGAATTTTCACAGAATCGCGATTTTCATCACAGAATCGCGTTTTTTGGCGGGAAATTCAAATTTCTGAGCGCCGGCTATGGCGAGCTCCGTATGAGTAGAAAATCATGAAAAAAACACAGCGCTTGCTCTCCCTTGCTTCTCCTAACTCCTTCCCACACAATAATGCATGAAAAATGGTATGAAGATGGTGAAAATGCACTAAAAAACAAGAATTTTCTATGAAGAAGAAGATGGAAGAAGGTGGAGATGATGATGATGATGAAGATGAAGAGGAAAAAACAGAAAATGGACTGAAATGACAGTTTTTTTTACCTTCCAACGTCGCAAATCTACGATCTTACCATCACAACGCTCGTCCTCGAAGCTCTCTCCCCGGCAACGGCGCCAAAATTTGGTGTAGCTCAAGCGTAAGCATCACCTCCTTTACTTGTCAATCCGCGGAGACGTGAGGACCGGTATGAAGACCATGAGCAAGTGAAGGCACAAGTGCGTGAGTGAAAGCACACAAACATGCACACACATACACACACACGCGCACAAGGCAAGATCAAAGAGAGGAACAATGGAAGGATTTTGATTACAAAAAGAAATCTATTACAAAACTGAAATCTACAAGAAGCCAACCCCAAAAATGAGCTCTCTAGCTCTTTTTATAGGTTTTTAACTAGTTTTGGCCCTGTCCAGACCTAGTGTCCGGCCTAGTTAAAAATTAGGTTCCAGGGCTTATTTGAGGGCTCAAACGGAGTCTAAAAATTATGAAAATTGGTACGATGGTACTTCTAATGCTCCTCAAGCTCGAGGACTCCTCGGCTTGCACAAAATGGAGCGACCAAAATAGAAAATGGTATTTACAATGGTTTTAGTGATGGAAATCACTATTTTTGTAGGGGATTCTTATGAAAAGTTGACAGTTACTTCATGGAGCTCCCTACGTGCTCCTTCTTCTTGTGTGTTTCCACCTTTCTGATGTGCTTCCCTGCTTGTGCTTCACTTTGAGTTCCAACACCCCGACAGGCTTTTTGTGGCGACGTGTGTAGGTTTGGATGGCGTGTTGCTCTCTTTGATTTAGCAGATTAGCGTGACATAGCATGAACTCCTTCCATTTCTGAGACTTTACTCCGTCCTCTGGCGCCTGTCTATGATCAGCAAAGAAACTTGTCTCATAGGCCACCAGTCTTGCATTCAAATTGGAAGTCATTTTAACAAAAATCTCTGAATCAATTTCAAAGAAGCCTGTAAAGAATGCTTCTTCAAAAGTCTGCATATATGTCGATGGCAAAAACATGAGACGAGAATAATATGCCATAATAGTTAGTCTGCTCGGGATAGTGGATAAATAAAAAACGAGTGCTTCCGATCCTTGAGTAATTCCGATGAAATTCAAAAATGTATATTTGGCATGTTGGAACACTTTTAGCACTGTTAGTAGCATACTGAATATTTTGTTAGTCATTTTGACGGCTAAGTCCGGAACTGAAACGTATCTGGAAATCCAAAATTCCATTGTCTTTACCATGTATTCTTCGGTTGGTAGATAATTATGTGGCGGACTAGGTAGTAAAGGGTAGTTGAGCCATTGATTATTGATATTGCCTTGGCGTTGTCCTTCCCAAAATTGCGTCCAAGATTGTCGACGGGGTACAGGACAAAAAGATGGATTGACTTGAAGTGCATATGGTGATGCTTCCCACTGTACCCGCAACGTTGGATGCTTCTCTAAAATCTTTCGTCGCCATATTGGATCCGCCTTCTCGAACTCGTCTTGAGTGTAATTGAAAGTGTCATGCCTGAATTGAAGGTTGTGATCCGGATCTTTATTCGTTGCAGACTTTATATAATGTCTAGTTTGTTCTTTAAGTAGTCCGTATGGTACATTAAAGGGCTTCAAAATTTGTTCTAATTGTTTATTTTCTATTTGAGCTTCTTTCATGATCCTGATGATCTGATCTTCAAATTCTGCCGTAAGTTGGGACACCAGTAGTGCCCTTTCTGGTCTGCTCAGTTCTGCAATTTCCCGAATGTTAGGTTCAATGTGAACCTCCTTTTCCTCCTTTACCGGTGAATGATACGAGGGGGGAGAGAGAGGACGTACCTCTTTCTCCACAATAGCCTTGGTCTCTTGTGGAACTACTGGTGTCCCCTGTTTTGCTCGTTGCTCTAATTGCTCCTGAAGCTGTTTGATTAAATCATCTTTTTTCTTATTTTTTTCTTCAGCCTTAGCAATAGTTGCATGGTGTTTAATTAGTTCCTGGGCCACAATATTCATTTGATCTGTGTCTTCCTTACACTGCCGCAGGTAGTTATTCTCTGCTTTTTTCCATTTCATTCTGAGGGCAGCTGTGTCCTCCATGTATCTCTTTTCCCAATCTGTAATGACTGCTTGCTCCTGTCTGAGCTGGTCTTCTAGTTTAGTGATCTTTTCTTCCAAGTTCTTGATATTTCCTTGTGGGTTGTCAGTAACTGCAAGTGGCTGATCACTAATGAGAGCTGTCATTAAATCTTTATTTCGTTGTCGTATATTGTCAGCTTCCTCCATACTGACTTTAAGCTGAGACTCTAAGATTTTACTTCGTGCTTGAATACGTGTCTTCTCAGTCTCACTCATCTCTAATTTCTTTGTTAGTTCCTGGACTTGGTCTTTCAGTTTTGTCTGCTCTGTCTCTAGCATGTTGTTTCCTGTTTTGACCTCTTGAAGTTCCTTTTCTTTATTCAGAGCTTGTTCTCTTACCTTGGATAATTCGTTGGAAAGATTCTGACCTGCTCTTTCAAGTTCTTTCTTGTCTCGCATGGCTTGTTCGTAATCTTCATCAGCGTCAAGCATTAATTGTTGTGTGTCCAGAGCTGTTCTAATCATATCTTGCATAACAGGCTTGAGCTGAGCTATGTCTACATTCAGCCAAGTCTTTGCTATGCCTGGAGTCTCTCCTGTTTGCACATCTTTGCCTTCTACCACCTGTAGTGTTTCATTATGTGGTTGCCTAACTTGCAGTTGTACCCTGGGTTCTTTATCATCTCCTTTTGCTTCATCATTTTTAGTGGCACTCCCCTGAAACGTGACATCCATTGGGGAGGGTTCTGCCACAACCCTGATTGGTGTGAAGGGTTCTTCCGTTTCTATATCATTATCTTCATTCTCAATTTTTGATATCTCCATATCTGTCTTTGTGCTTGTGGTTTTCTGATTCACTTTTATTTCTTGATCGACTGGCTTGAGGCCTTCTGGTTCTTCACCATAGTCAACTTCATTTAATTCGGTCCATTGCCCATCATCCTTCGATTCGCTTCGAATATCAACATCCAACAATGATGTGTCCTTTTCTTCTTTGTCTTGTGATGACGAGCTGGAATTGTCTAATCCTATTTCGCGGTATCGGTGAATTTTAGTGAGTTTTCTTTTTGTATTTAATCCCTGTTGTGACTGCTGATAATGATGACCTTGCACTGGTAAGTTGATTTGTCCCTCCGTGTATTTGTGCGTCTCTTCCAGTGCTTTAGTCAATTCTTCCTCCGTGATTTGTTTCTGTCTTGGAATGGTTACTTTGGGAAGTACATGGACTCTTTTTGTCATAGGTTCTCCTTCTTCATCTTGCTTGACTTCTCGTAGTCTTTTCGTGCCTCTCATTCTCGGCTGAGAACTGGTTTCTGCTTCTTCCCCACTGATGGCAACCTTCTTTTTCTTAGGGACAATGGCGGGTTTTGCATATTGAGCTAGCTTTTCTGAAGTTGGCATCTCTCTCAAACAATTCTTCATATCTAAAGCTTCATATATCAGTAATGTGAGAGCCGAACTACCATTCAAAAATTTCTTCTGGCCCCACTTCTTCTGGGCTTCAAATAATCTTTCTTGAACATAGCCTGTCATATTCACTTTGTTCCCAATTTGTCTCATGGCATGCGATAGTAATTGTACGACTATCTTCTGTGGAGCGGTATACCTATGCATGCTTGGGAAACAAAAGTGTTGATGCACCAATCGAACAACATCTTCTATGTCAATTCTGTTTATATCCAAAAATGATCTCTTCTTGGGATCATGGCACTCTGCTTTGACATTTGTGACTCCTTCTTGCTTCCATCCAAATGCTCTGTTGATTAATTCGTGTGTGAATTGGATGGTCTTCCAGGTTCCCACTTTATCTAATACTTTCGCTTCTGGAACAGTTATCTTTGTTGTCGCAGGCTGTAATGTGTTCATTACCTGTGTACACCTTTGAAAGTCCGGTACATAGACAGGCAATTTTAGGAATGACTCTAATCCGGCCTGTGTCCATACTTCTTCAATATGTGGCAAGCCTTGGACGATTGTTTTGAAGTCCTGGGATAGGATGGGAAAATAGTGATCTCTATCCATTATTTTGATAGTAGCCAGGAAGATGAGATCTGACACTGGTTGGTCATCCCGAAACCAGTGACCTCTTGCTTTTGTAATTGACTCGAGTGGGAAAAACTGGACCTCTTCCTCTTGGGTAGCTTCAGAATTAGTAGACGCCATCTGCACTCAATATAGAGTATGAATTAGTTGCCATATATTATCAGAAATCCTCCTTTATTTGTTTGTCATAAGCTCGATATTGCTCCGAGTGAATGGTGTCGCCCCTTTCCCGTGGGTGTGAGAAAGGTAATACCTGGATTTTTCACATTTTTAGGTATTTTTATATTTTCATCTGAAAAGGAAAACAGAAAAGTTAGGTTATAGCCGAAGCGGTTATTATTTTTTTTGGAGTAATTTTCTTAATGTATGTACAAGTGCTCTCCTATTTCCCAAGAGGAAAATGTGCTTGACTATCCTGAAATAGAAGAAAGATGTGCCGAATGCTTGGTCTTGTAATGTGGCCCTATCATGCATACTTTGGGTCTCGAAGGTTCCATATGTGTGCAATTGGAAGTAGTTGGTTGATGCATGCCGTTTATTTTGTCTTTAGGTATCCAAATCTGCTTCATTTTGCTGGGCCTTGTTGTACGTTGCCTAATTCCGATGAATGTGGCTCTTTTCTTGTTGCATGTCTGCTCTATCTGATTTGTAAATCTCAGAATGGCTCGGGTTGCCATTACAGACTCCTTCTTTCTCCAGTAGTTCCTTTTTTGTGGTTGTTTTGCCTGTGGACCATATTGGTTCTTGTTGTGCTGAAGATCATCATTTCGGCTTAGTTTCTTTGGAGCGCATGACTTAGGAATCCAGATTTGCGAACGATCCTGTTGAGCGGCTACTACTTTCTTTGGAATCCATATTGTAGCAGTTCGTCGATGACTTCGTTGTTCCGACTGAGTTGGTTTCTCCTTTGATTGTTTGTTCTGATGTCGGTTGTGCTTCTGTCATCGAAGATACTCCTCCACTTGATCTTTCTTTATCCACGCTTGGTTAGAGTATGGAATAGGGTATATTTTAATAGGTACAGATTTTGAATTACTCAGAGGACTAGTCTCTCTTTGGCATGGTGCTTCACTGAGGTTGGTTTCAGATAGATTGACACTCTCATGACTTGCTAGACTAGAAGATTGTGTGCAATCAGAATTCAATGTGTCCGCACATATAGTACTTGATGAAGGTGTTTCTATAGTGCTAGTGAACATACATTCATGACTTTGTTCATTGGAATGAACTTTTTGCTCTATGCTCACAGATTTGATTGGTCGTTCGTCTAGCAGACTGAATACTTCACGATGTCCTATCCTGGCTGAGATGTATCCTAAAGCCAATTGAATGGTCACCTCATATTCGTAAATCCAGTCTTGACCTAACACTACCTCTTCAAGTAAATCCTGATCATGACACACTAATAGCTTTTGTTCCATGGTGTTGTTGCCAAGATGCAAAGGTAAGGTGATCTCACCTATGCATTGAGTAATTGTTCCTCCTATTGCTATCAACTGTGCCATTGATGGGCGTACTTCCTCCTGGAGTTTTTGGGTCAAAGAAAGCTTGATACAGCTTACAGCAGCTCCTGTGTCAATGAGAGCATCCACCAAGTGGTACTCCGTTTTACCTGCTCCCAAATTTAAATATGGTTGCATTCTCTGTGATCCTAGGTTTTGAGTGGCTCTAAAATTAGCCATCGGGATGAGTTCTTCTCCTAGTCGATATCTCTCATCTCACTCTCTCATCCACTCTTTCCGTTTCTTTATTCTTTCCAATGCTTCCTGTCTCGCTTCTTCTGGTATCCTTTCCTCCTCTATGCATCTATTCTTGCCTTTGATTAATCGAGACATTGTTTCTTCGGTCAATGGTTCTAGATATTTTTTTACTCTACATCCACTGATGTAGTTTGGTAATACTTCTCCATCTAAGGTTGCTAAGCTGATGGCTCCACTTGTAGATATACGATTAATGATTAATGGACCATATCCTCTCTTCTGCAACTTCTTTGCATGTTGTTTCAAGGTATATACCAAAACTAAATCTCCTTCCTTCAAATTTTTGTCCTTAATGTGCGCATCAAAGTAGGCTTTCTGTCGCCGTTTAGCAGCATAAATGCCTGCTACTGCTTGTAACCTAGTTTCGTGAAGCTTTTCTATTTGATCCAATTGAGCTGATAGTTCATGTCCTGTCCACTCATAAGTACTTGCTACTCTCAGAGTGGGAATTAAGAAATCAATTGGCAAAATAGCATTTTGTCCATATACTAAGTTAAAAGGAGTAGTGCCTATGGCGATTTTATAGGCTACTCGAAATGCCCATAAAGCATGATGTAACTGCTTATCCCAATCTGATCTACCATTGTTAACAATTTTAGTGAGAACTGTACACAAGATTTTATTCAAACTTTCGGCTTGTCCATTGGCTTGTGGGTGATAAGGAGCTGATTTCTTATGAATTACCAAGAATTCATTCAATAAAGCTTCTATAACTTCATTCACAAAGTGCGTACCTCTATCACTCACAATTTCTATTGGTAGTCCAAATCTAGTGAAAATGTTCTCAAAGAGAAACTTGGCTGTGGTTCTTGCGTCATTTTTCTTGGTTGCTTTTGCTTCAACCCATTTGGTCAGATAGTCTGTTGCTACAATTATATATTCGGCATGGGATCCTTTCGCTGGTGGGCTAATAGGTCCTATGAAGTCTATTCCCCATTTCGTGAAAGCTCTGGCACTCATCATGGGTCTAAGTGGCATCTCATCTCTTCTAATTGGATATTTCGTTCGTTGACAAGTATCACACCGTTGCACATATGTTACAGCATCTTGATGTAGAGTTGGCCACCACATTCCAGCAAAGAGGATCATTTTTGCTGTTTTATCTGCAGAGAAGTGCCCTCCTGCAGCTCCTGTATGAGCCATCTCTAAAACAGAAAGATATTCGTCTTCGTGAATGCACATTCGTAATTGGTTATCTTTCCCTTGTTTAAAAAGTTGTTTTCCTATAATGGCATAATCCTTACTTTGTTCTACAAGTGCACGTTTCCTTGCTGAAGTAGCTCCTTCGGGGTATTCTTGAGTTTTCAAGAACGTTACCAGTGGCATGCTCCATCTTGGTGCTATCGTAGAATAGCATAAGGTAGAGTTCTCATCAGGGATTTGTTCTTGACAGGTTTGACAGGTTGACACATAGTTATGTGCATCTCTTTGCATGGTTGGCCAATATATGCCAAATCTCTTGAGTGTTTGCCACGTTCCATTTGCATTCAAATGAGTTTTACATTGGTTTACATGTGCTTTCTGAAGCCACATTTCTTGTTCCTCTTCTTCCACGCATCTCATTAATAATCCACTTGAATCCTGGTGATACAAACTTCCCGCAATGATATGAAGGTTTTTAGTCTTCCAGAGGTCTTGGGTTTGGTTTGGCGTGATCCCATCTTTAGGTCCATGAGAAAGTATAGGGATCAACTTTTCTGCCCATTGAGGACATACTTCCAGGTTAAAAAGGTACGTATCTGGCAGATCATCTGGTACTCCTATGGGCGGTTCTCCATGGGTCATTCTTGATAAGTGATATGCTCTTATGTGGGTCTTTCCTTTCTTGACTACTACCTCAAAATCAAATTCCATTAGCAATAAAAACCATCGTACTAGTCGTCCTTTATTACAAGGCTTGTTGACTAGGTACAGTAGGGCTTGATGATCAATGAAGAATTTGAATTTGTTTGCCAGCAGGTAATGTCTGAACTTTTTGACTGCGTACACCATCCCTAGGCCTTCTCTCTCCGTGGTAGTATAATTGCATTCTGCTTGATTTAATTGTCTACTTGCATAGGCTATAGGGTGGTCTAATTTTCCCGTATTGGCAGGTTGAGCTAAGATGCAACCAATGGCAAACTTGGAAGCATCCACATGAATATGAAATGGCTTATTCCAGTTAGGTACGCGAAGGATTGGTGCTGAACTCAATCGATTCTTTAACTCGTTGAAGGCTTTTTCACATTCCTCGGTCCAATTAAATTGAGTCAATAATGCATAAAGAGGTCTAGCAATTATGGCGTACATATGTATAAATCTTTGATAGTATCCACAATGTCCCATAAATGCTTGAACTTCCTTAGCCGTCTTTGGTCTTGGTAAATCCAGAATTACTTTAATTTTGTCTTCATCAGTTGAGATTCCATTTTTGGAGACAATATGTCCTAATATTTTCCCTTGTCTAACCATGAAGACACATTTTTCTGGGTTAAGCCATACTCGATATTGTCGACATTTAGCAAAGATCTTTTCTAGCTCTGGGATATGTTCTGATCGTATAGCTGAATAAGTACAAAGATCATCCACGTAGACCTCCATACTTTTTCTTAGGAATTCTTTGAATACATGGCACATCAATCTTTGGAAGGTGGCTGGGGCATTAGTTAGACCAAAAGGCATGACTCTAAAGGCATATACTCCCCATTCAGTCACGAACGCTCTTTTATGTTGGTCCTCAGGAGCAATAGCTACCTGATTATACCCTCAAAAGCCATCCAGAAAGCTATAGACTTCCTTTCCTGCCACTCTTTCCAAGAGATGATCTGTAATTGGTAATGGATAACTATCCCTTATGGTCGCGGCATTTACTTTCTTCAAATTGATGCACACTCTTAACTTTCCATTCTTTTTCGGTACAACCACCAAAGGTGACACCCATTCCGTGTGCTCAATTTCGTATATGAATCCAGCATCTAACAATTTGTCTATCTCTTCCTTTATCTTTGCTGAATACACATCATTGTATGTATATGGTCTTTGTTTAGAAGGTTTGGCTTCGGATGTCATGGGAATTCTATGCGCACATATAGAAGGGTTGACTCCTTTCAAGTCCTTATAGGTCCAAGCAAAGACATCCCGATATTCTCTTATGAGACGAATTAACTCTTGTTCTTCCTCTAATGAGACATCCTGTCCTATGAAGGTACATCGTTTTTCTCCTTCTTCTACAGTTACTACTATCTTCTTGGTTTGTTCCTTATTATCATATGCTATTCCAGGCTGTGCTTCTCTTTTCGGCATTTGAATAGCGATTTTTCTCTCCTCGACTTCATATTTTTTAAAGTGACCTGGTAGCTCAAATTGGTCTTGGGGTTTATTTTCTTCATCTTCTGATTCTCTTTCAAATTCTTATTCCCCCTTCTGTGTGAGTTCCTGGTGTTTTTCATTGGCTGTGATATTTATGTTGGTGGTACTATTCCCTAGATCCATTGGTTCGGGCTTTATTTCAATGCTCTCGTAGTCCTCCTTCCAGTCTTTCTCGATCCCTTCTCCTTCTTGAGCCTCCTGAAGGACTACCACATACAGGCTAACATCATAACCCTCCTCATCGATACATTAGTTCATGGTCACTACTTCTTCGTTTACACAGACATCGAGGGTCGCTAAAATTTCCATCCAACCGCGTGGTTCAAATTCTTCATCCGAAAAGACTTGTGGCATGTAAGCTGGATCTTGTACAGACCTCGCTATTCCTTGTTTTTGCTGCCATCCTTTTCTTCTCTCCTCTTCCTTCTTTGCAGCTTGGCATATCCATAGATGAGTGTCCTCGTTCATCCAAGATTGATCACTAGAACCTACACTATGAATTGATAGATCGTCTTCCTCGTTATGAATTTGATTCCATTGTAGAGGTGGAACATCTTGATAAGTGTACGTATGTAGGTTTATTCTAGTGGTGGTTCCTGCGTGTTGTAGGTATACCGCATCTTTTCCCCAATCTTGTACGACCTTTAACTGTCTCATGAAAGGCCTTCCCAGGATCATTTCATAATTGCTTGGCCTTTCTAAGTGACATATTGCTAAAGTGTGTTCAAATTCCACTCCACATGTAGTGAAAACTACTCGTTCCAACAATCCTAAGGGTCTTTCTGTATGTCCGTCTGCCATTTGTATTTTCATGCGTGTTGGTCTTAACGCTGGTTTTCCCCATCTCTCCCAAATTTCTTTGGTAGCAATACCAACACCAGCTCCCGAATCTAAGATGGCCTTGGTAGTGTAACCCCTATAAGTAATTGGAAGGCAGGTATTTCCTTCATCTCCCTCACTAAAGTCTCCTACCTTATCCACTGGAATTCTCACTGTGTTTACTTCGTCTGCTATCTCTTTCTTTTCCTCCTTGACTTCCCATTGAATTTCTCCTTCAAATGTGGTTTTACCTTCAACAGTTCTTCGAATGTTAGGGTACAAGGGATTTTTACCTCTCTAAGGCGTTGTATGATCTCAGATGTTCGGACTGATGGGTTCGTTTCTCGTTTCCTCATTGAGGGAATACGATACAATTCTGAATTGTGTTCGTACTCCCCTGTGTAATTGGGCAGTTCATTTACATCTTCCTCTCCTTGGTTACTTGCATCCATCGGTAAAATTTCCTCTGAATGTAGTTCAGGTATTGAACCCTCTATTTCATCTCCTGCTTCTAGTTCTTCAAAGGGTGGTTCAATTCCTTCCACTTTCTTCCATTTGTCCTCTTGAACTCGTGCCCATAGATCTTTAGTCCATTCTCCTTCTACTTCGGGAACTATGGATCCTTCCCTTCTCTCAATACCACATTCGTCATTCTGTGTTCTACTCACTTCAGGCTTTTCATGAGTGTTTACACACTCTTGGAATTCTCCTTCAGAAATCCGGGTATTGGGTAAAGGCGATGCAGGTTTTTCTAAGGTCTGTTGTGCAACTTCTATCAATTTCTTGCAGATCTCCAGTCTTTCTTTTTCTAAGTCGCCTCTTGGATATTCTCTCTCGTGTTGTTCTATGGTAGGTCCTGCTCTTATTCGTGCCTTGTATGCCTGAATCCATATGGCTAATTCTTCAGGCATAGGGTCTGCTAACACTGATCCTACCTCTTCTTTTTTGTACTTTTCATTTTTGTTTCCTTCTTCCCTCTTCGGTTCTTCTTTTGGTTTTTGTTCGTTTTCCTCCTTTTCCTTCTTTTGTAATAACTTCTTTTCTTTTATCCTATCTCTTCGGTGCTTCCATCTCTGGGACCTTTTACTTGCAATACTTTTCTCCGGCTCTTTTGAGTCTTCAACTCTTTGAGGGATGGGTGTGTTCACCTCCCTGTTATTTTGGTTGTTCTCCTCCGTTTTATTAGGGGTCTCTCTGGCTTTGGCTCTTGTTATTGCTTTCAATGGTACTGTGTACTCTTTATCAATCCTTGATGATTCAATTACTTCTATTACATTGATTTGCACGTTAGATGTAACCTTGTTGGGATTCTTGGGGCAGTCTCTGAAAAGGTGTTCCTTACCACACTCACTACAGTAGCCTTCCTAGACTCATTGTGGTGGTGATGGGTTTGGCAATGTGCATTCTCTGATGTAGTGATCACCTCCACATCTGTAACATGGTCCTCTGGGTACAGGCGGTCTGTTCATGGGTCGGGGTGGTATGGTTGCTCTAGGAGCTGTGTACATTAATGACACATAGTCCTGCTCATATCTGTATGAACTATCTGATGCTTCCATGCCATAGGCATATGGTTCATACAGTTGTCCATATTCCATCATTGAGCTTTCATAATTGGGATATGCTCCTTGACTATGGTCGTAAGATGAGTCATATGGTTCATTACCAACCAAAGGTGTGGCTGGGACTATTGCTCTCTCTAGGTTTTCTTCAGGTTGAGCAATCTTGACTGAGACAACGTTCTGAGGATGGGGTGGTTGTTGTCCTAGTACAAGTTGTGGTTGGGTGTATCCCTGATACGCATATGGTCGTGGCACTGGTGCTTGCGGCTGATAAGTGGGATATCTAAAGGCTTCACCTCCTTGATCTCTCTAAGGGTATCCATAAGGTCTCATGTATGGCTGTGCTGGTCTCGCCTGCCTATTGTAAGGGCAATTTTCTGTACTGTGATTTATATATTTTTGTTCTATACTACAATATTGTAGAGATCCTGGGACAGTGGGTCTATTATGAACATAAGCAGGTGGTGGGACTACTCCCCTAGTACACAAGTGAGAAGGATGATCTCCTCCGCACTGCATACATCTTCTGAGCATGGGTACTCTCATAGGGTTATTGGGGTAGTTCCTCTGTCCTTGAACGTTCAACTTCTTCGCTACCAAATCGGCTATTTCCTCTACATTGTTTTTAGGGATTGATGTGTTACTGGCCGAATCTTCACTTTTCAAGCTTCCTTGAGGTATTTTCAGGTCCTCTGCTAGGTTGTCTTCTAGATCTATACATTCCTTCATGCATTCTTGCAAAGTCTGAACTCTCTTTACATATACCAATGATCTCAAAGATCCGTTCAACAATCCTTCCAAAAATAATGACACCATTTTATTTTGGGTAGGTCTCTCTTCTACTGGGCATCTGTCTACATACTGCTTGAATCTTCTTGCAGCCAATCTCACTGATTCGGTAGGGGCTTGCTTAAAGCTATGGATCAATGATGAAGAATTGTTTTTAATTCCTAACTTAGTGAATTCCTCAATCATTTCTTGGTATACTTGCTCCATGTTTTGAAAAGTATTAGGGTCCAATGGTTGAAACCATGCTAACGCTGTGTCTGACAAAGTAAGGCCAAAGGACTCATATTGAATCAAAAAGTCTTCTACCTGTTCGGCTCTGATTACTTGTTTAAATTCCGCTATATGATTGTAAGGTTCACTAGCGCCATCGTAGTGATTTCTCATGCATTTGGCCACTTGAATTGGCCTTAATCTTCTTCCTGCTTCGGGTGGTCTAGGCATTACTGGAAAAATTGGTCTTCCTATTGGCATGCCTGGTCCTCTTACTACTGGCGGTCTGACTGGAGCATGAATTCCATGTCTTGGGTCAATAGTTGGTTGAGGTCGGTAATTAGGGTTATTTGCAGGCATTGCAAACTGCACAGGTGTTCTGACTGGAATTTGAGTTTGTTGTGTTTGTTGTGTTTGTTGTGTTTGGCCCGACTGTTGGTATGAATCATTATGGGATGTTCCAAGTGGATTTCTTGAAGTAGTGGCTTGGTCCCTAGGGGGAAACACTGGGATATTCTGATATTTCAACTCAGCTCTTTCCGCTTCTGTTAAGGGCCAATATCTTCTCTGATTCTTATCCAGATATGTGATGATGGTGGAGAAATCAGGATCTTGTAACTCATAGATGGTGACTGGATTAGGAGCAGCTTCCCAAATTGAAGAATGTGCTCTAAGAAGATGCTCTATCCCATTGATCAAATATACATCCATTAAGGTGTCATCTTGGGGAATCAGGTCTCCTCTCCATATCCTAGCAACCGTAGATCTCCCTCTAGGTGTAGTTACTTGCTCTTCATTCCCTCCTCCATTTAAGTTTGAAGCATTATTTTCTTCACCAATTTCATTAATGTTTTCTGGGTGTTCTGTGACAACATATTGGATATCTCTTTTGTCCATGTAAAATCCTCCTACGTACTTGACTGCTGGTCTAGGCACTATGTAAGCCTCTGACGCTTTCTTTAACCTGGCCACTGATCTGTTTAGACCATCCAAATAAATAGGGATCTCATTTTGGTTGGTGTTCACATACTCCAAGGAGGTCTTGTACTCTCCCTCAATGATTGACATCATGCCAATCATGGGTACTGTGTTCTGCATATCCTCTGAAGCCATGGGAATTTCTTCCTCTGACTCACTGGAGGTCTCTGAATAATGTGAACGGTTACTTTGCTCTGCTACACTACCTACAGAAGAAATTACACTTCTTCGGCTTCCTAGAGTTCTTCCGGATCTCAGGTTCATCCACTTCTAAACTCTGATCAGTCTTTGCTAACCTTTAGCCTTTGGCACTCTTCACTCAGGGTTAGAATTCTAGGAAGAATTTTGGCTAAAAAATTGACTGAAAATAACTTTTCAAGTCACGATACTTAACCTCCAAATTCCACGATCTCTAACTACAGACGATACTTGATCTCTGCATACAAACGATACACAACCTACGAACCAAACGATACACGATCGCTGATGAATATCGCGATCTTTGATCAAAACGATCTTTAGCACAAACGATACTTGGCTTAAAACGATACACGATACCTGCTGGAAACGATACTTGATACTTGGGAGAAAACGATACACGATTTTTGGCACAAAACGATCGACGCTACCTGAACAAAACGATACGCGATCTTTGGTAAGTATCGCGATCTCTGCAAAACGATACACGATACTTTAGCCAAACGATACACGATCTGTCACAAAACGATACCTCTAAAAACGATCTTTCGCAGACGATCGCTGGCAAAACGATCGCTGACAATACGATATCTCTAAAAACGATCTTTCGCAGACGATCGCTGGCAAAACGATACACGACACTTGTCAGGTATCACGATCGCTTGAACCAAACGATACACGATATTTTTCCGGTATCGCGATCTTTGCCGAGCGATACACGATACCCGGATTGAAACGATACACGACACTGATCAAGTATCACGATCTGTAAAGACCAAACGATACTTGATCTGGCTCAAGTATCGCGATCTCTGAAGAACAGACGATACACGATCGACGATCTTTGAGGGACGATCTTTGGCACACGATCGTTCAGAGAAACGATCGCTGTCAAAACGATCTCTCAGAGACGATCGTTGACGAAACGATCACTGGTCAAAAACGATCTTTGACCGAAACGATCTAGGATCTTTGGGAAATATCACGATACTCAACCACAGGAGATCACGATACTTGTCAGGTATCGCGATACTCGACCGCGGGAGCAAAACGATACTTGACCCTTTGCCAAGATTTTTGCTAAGATTTTTAAGTTTTGGTTTGATGCCCTTGTTTTCCTAGTCCTTCTCCCCTCTCCTCACTCTCTGCCTCACTCCAAAAACTCCTTTTCACCTCTGTCAGTGCCAAACGATACCTGACGCAGATCGTTTCCCTTTCCAAACTTAATTTACTGAGAAATTATGGATTAAAGGGGTGGGTTAGCTCACCTTGGTAGCTCCTATAATCTCTTGGTCACTTCCCCTTGCTCTGTGCAACCCCAGCTTGCCCGTTCGCTCGCACGATCTCTGACGTAGCCCTCACGATACTCGACACTGCAGCTCACGATACTTGCTTTCTAGGCAAGTGATTTGCAAAAATGATTTTTGGGCTTTTATACTTGAGGTTTTCTTGCTTCAAAAAAAAGACAAATTCCACTAATCTATGACTCACTCCTACTTCAATGACTTGACCTACTCTTTCACTACTCCTACTCTATTCACTCCACTCACTTCCCTAAACTAACAACTCACTACACACACTCCAAGAATGAGAAGTAGCAAGTGCGGCTGAAAATGACTTACCAAAGAAGAGAAAATTTCCACTCCTCCACTTACTTCAATGCAAAAAAGCTACTTACCATCACACGAATGCCTCGGTTTGATTCGTCACTCCCCGGCAACGGTGCCAAAAAGTATGTTGACCTAAGTACCAACTTAGGGACTTGCGGAGAAAGAGACTTTACCTCAATCCCCTCTCAAGTGCATATAGTGGGGATACACGCTTTTAATTATCAATCCAAAGAGTATACAAACCTTGTTAGTATATGATCAATGTCTACCCCTCATGATTGTATGCACATTTTGTAAGGCCCCCTTTATGAGGAGAAGCCAAGCATGCATTACCCAATTGATGGGAATCCCAACTTGAATGTTGGATGAAGGTCATATTGGACCATGTAAGATATTATAAGGAAAGGGAGTTATCAAGGTCCCCAATTGTGGGGTCCGGGGCAGCGGTGAGCAGCCCCGGCTGGGGGGTCCAAGGGGGCCAGCGGGCCCCCTGGCTGGGGGGTCCCAGGGGGCCAGCGGGCCCCCTGGTGGGGGTTCGGGGGCAGCGCCCCCGGCGCGACGGTAAAGGGAATATTCCATGGAATATTCCCTGTCGGAGTCAGAAATCATTTATATTTGTTAGGTCGGTTCAACCAGTCTAAGCCGTGTATGGCAATTACGCGGGCGGTGGCCGCCCACGCTCTACCGCCCATGTATAGCCGTCCATGGCAGGCCACCCATGATCCTATATATACATGACTTCTGCACTACCTAAGACATTGAGTTGAGCCAGCATACCTCTACCTTGTATCTCCCTATCTAGAGTTGTCTAGATCACCATTTAAGCTCTACCTTGAGAGCGCACGGGTGGACAACGCCATCATCTTTGTACTTGCTGCTAGTAGAAAATTGTTGAGATTCTCCTATATCTGTTATCTTCTCTGTTATTGCTCCTGTGTTATATTGCGTAACTATTGTATTACAAACCTAGCCGAGTGTATGAGGACATGCAATCATGTAATGATCAATGCAAATGAACTACTCAAGAGTGTAAATAAGGCAAAGACTTATCCAAACAAGCTCCAAATGTTGGTCAAGGCGAAACGATACTTGGTGTAGTAGCCGTCAGTATTTTGGACTTTTCTCCCAGCTCCGAGCTCCAAATATAGCAAATAGCATATGCGTTTCGAAGCTCTCAAGAAGACGCATCGAATGACAGTGGTTTCACTCAATTCGAACGCTCCTACTTCAAGTTATGAGCAAAATACTGAGTCACGGGAAATACTTTCCTGCACTTCAGCACTTCCTACACTTCGCACACACCTTACCTACAGAAAATAAACACTTTCATGGATAGACAACACTCACAAGCACTCTTTCCAAGCAATACACATGCATACAAGCTCACAGAGAAGAAGATACAGAGTGAAGAAGACACAAATTCGAATTTCTGTGCTCTCTATTCTCACAATGGCAAAAAGTTCTTTACAAAGAGTCACATTTGACTTATATACTAGTGCCCTAAAAATGGTCCTTTCACACAAGAGACCGGCACTTTATTCACTAAAAGACTAATTTCCTACTATTTTATATGGGTAAATCTCCAATCTTCTGTGGGGATGTATCTAGAGGACTCCTCTAGTGCATTTACAACGGAAAATATATTACAAGAATGATTATGATACAAAAATATGATGTCCAAATCGGAAAAATTTTGGGGCCCGTCTTTTTCTCTGCTTTGTGCTTTCTTTAGCTCTGCAACAGCTAGGTTCGCACTCTTCTAAAACTGCATCTCCCATGATTGGCTCTATTGAGAAAACTGAAATGTCATAGCCATCCTCATCACAGTGGGGTGTCCATTGTTCTTTGTTGATGGCTACATCCATTGTTGCTAAAATTTCTGCCCAACCATGAGGCTCAAATTCTTCATCAGGAAATACTACAGGTGCATAGGCTGGGTCTTGAATGGATCTATGGGTTTCTTTTGCACCTATCTCTCTGGCCTTTTCTCTCTTCTCTTCTTCCACTACCACTTTACACATCCATAAGTGAGTGTCGTCATGCATCCCTGAGGATCCTGATCCTATGGAGTGCACAGACTCCGTGTCATCCTTGGCTCTATGGATGGGGTTCCATTGAATGGGGGGTACATCCCTATGAGAGTAATCTTTGAGATTCACTTTGGTGGTGACACCTAAATGTTGCAAATACAAGGAATTGGTTTCCCAATCATGTACTACTTGCAACTGTCGCATAAATGGTCTTCCCAAAATAATCTCATAGGAATGATTTTTGCTAAAGTCACATATGGTGAAAGTGTGCTCAAACTCAACACCACATGTAGTGAGAGTTATTCCTTCTAGTAGTCCCAAAGGTCTTTCAATGTGGCCATCTGCCATTTGCAATTTCATCCTCGTGGGCCTGAGTGCTGGCTTGCCCCAACACTTCCATAGGGAAGTGGTAGCAATTGCAACACCTGCGCCCGA
This sequence comes from Ceratopteris richardii, assembly GCA_020310875.1. Classification (NCBI taxonomy): domain Eukaryota; kingdom Viridiplantae; phylum Streptophyta; class Polypodiopsida; order Polypodiales; family Pteridaceae; genus Ceratopteris; species Ceratopteris richardii. The sequence continues at coordinate 31,353,057 of CM035431.1, forward strand.
GTCCAAAATTGCCTTGGTGGTGTATCCCTGATGGGTAATGGGAAGATAGGTGTTTCCTTCTTCTCCTTCGCTCATATCTCCTATCTTGTCCAAAGGTATCTCTGGCACTGTGCGATGAGATCCTACCTGAGAACGAGGTTTTGCTATCTCTGGTACTTGTTTGGCTACATGTTTCCATAGCTCTGGCCTAACCTTGAGTAGCTCTTCTAAAGTGAGATTGCACTACACTTTAGTGTTCTTTACTACCTCCGTATTCCTTGGTATGACTGAGTCCTCATTTTGTACCATGACCGTGGGTGCTCTCATACAAGTAGACTTAGCTTCCCATGGGCCTCTGAAATGGGGTAATTCCTGTAGGGAGTTAGACTCGAAGTCTAACCTCTCTTGACTTTGTGCACTCCCCTGCTCTCCATAAATGGAAGGAATATCTTGTGGGAATTGATCATGTGTGTCATCCACAAGTTCAATGGGAGGAGGGACTTCACTTTCTTTAGCCCATTTGTCTTCTTGAATCTCTCGTAGGAATTCTGGTGTGTACCTATTCATAGAAGAGGAGGTGTCTGGTTTAGTGGAATTGGGCACAAAAGCTTCCTGTGGGGGAAGGCTTATTCTTTTACTTGCCTCATCTCTTCCTTGATTTTTTTCTTCCTTGGCAGATCTTGCAATTATGCTCTCTAACTTCTCTAGGAGTCCATCCAAGTGCAATTGTGTCTTAGCTGAGCCTGAGTAGTTGAAGAGGCGACTGGCTTCAAACATGGTCTGAGCCAACGCGACCATTTTCGTGCACAGCTTGGTTCTTTCTATCTCTAGGTCAGCTCTAGGGTAGCACTTGTCATGATCCGTCACATTTGGCCCTTCTTAGATTCTGGCCTGATAAGCCTTAAGCATCATGTCTATGTCTTCAAGACTGGGGTCCGCTAATACTAATCCTGCTCTAGGGGGTGGTGGGATGGTCTGAGGTAGGTGGACAGATGGTGGGTTAGATGGTGATGGAAATGAGGGTGGTGGTGGTGGTATGTGACAGTTTGTTTGAGAGGTGAGTTCAACAATTTTGGCTTTTGTTTCTCTTATGCTTTCTTCTAAGTCACTCATCTTTTTAGACCATTGTCTTTTCATTCTCTCTCGGCTATCCCTCCAGGCTCTTGACCATTTCTTGGCTATGCTCTCGGTTTCACTAACCTCTGCACTCTTCTCTTGACCTATTCCTGAGTTCTGTTGCAAAGCTTGGGCTCTAGTGACCACTTGCACTGGTGCAGTGGAAGTGATACTTCCTGTGGAGTCTACAACTAAGCCAATAACGTTAATTGGAGTTATTTTTGGCATATTATTGGGATTCTTTGGGCAATCTCGTAAGAGATGCTCCTTTCCGCAATCTTGACAAAAGCCTTGTATTGTTACTAATTGTGGTTGTGTAGATGTAGGCATTGGGAAATCACGAATGAGGTGATCTCCTCGACACCTATAGCATGGTCCCCTAGGGAATGGGGGTCTTACCTGCCTAGGTTGAGGTCTAGTGTTGGGATTTGTGTACATGAGATTTGCATACTCTGGCTCCCAACTAGGTTCACTCGGTTCTTCACTATAGTAGGATTCACCATGTTCAGGAGACTGCATATAGTAAGCCTGTGGACTATCTATGTGAGTGGAATCAAAACTATGATCATTTGGGTCACTTTCTAAAAGCAACGGAGTCACTAGGACTATGACTCTATTCAAATTTTCCTCAGCAGCAGCATACTTCACAGGAATCACATTAGCTGGGGTTGGAGGTTGTTGAGCTAACACAGGTTGAGGCCTTGGTTGGTTTTGGTAAGGTTGTTGATAGGATTGCTGTGGTCTACCATATTATTGTGGGGGGTACTAGTTCTGGTATCTTCGCTGTTGTGGATAGGGCTGAAGGTAGGTCTGCCACTGCTTGCTTATTGTATGGGCAGTCCTGTGCTGTGTGATTAGTGTATCTCCGTTCTATGGTGCAATATTGGCTGCTAGGGTTCACTTGGGGTTGAGCCATGATGGGACATATGTTCGCCATATGGTCACCACCGCAAGTATAGCACCTCTTTATTGGGGCAAACCTCGGAATTTGTTTACTAGTGACACCTAGTTTTTGAGCTACTTTCTCCGCGAGTTCCTCAATTGATGTGGATTGCGAGGAAGAGAGGCTAGAGGCACTATCTGAATCTTTGTAGATTTTGGAAAGCTCTAACTCCTCCCCTAGGTTATCCTCAATGTCGATGCACATGTGTACACATTCTTCTATCGTCCTAGGGTCCTTCAAGTACACATATGACCTCAATTTGGTACTTAGCAATCCATCCAAGAATAAAGCCACTTGTTTGGCTGGCGTGGGTAACTCAGGAACAGGGCATCTCTCAAGATACTGCCTAAATCTTCTTCCTGCAAGTCTCACGGTGTCGTAGAGGGGTGTGAAGGGAGGCTGACGTTCATCTACAAGAATCGTTGTCGGCGCGAAAGCGACGGCCGGTGGATCAAGCCAGCCGTCGAAAAGTACGGCGCACGCCGGGTGCTTGGAGCAATCTCAGGTGAAGAGGAGCTTATCAAGAATATAAGTAATTCAAATGGCAAATTTTATCATATCATTAAACTCAACGTTCAATGATCGAGAATTCTCAATAGTTAAATTTGATTCCTAATGATAAACATGTAATCAATTTCGTCGATTGGAGTGCATGGAATATAACTATTTTGTAATGTGCACATGCACCTTTCTAATATTTTATCATAATATCCATGAAGAAAGTAAATTTAGAATAAGTTGCAGTCAATAATTCAAATATTTTTGTCTTAACATACTTCGTACGCAATGAATGAAATTCAAGTAGGTTTCTATGTCGTGACATTGTAATTCTTCCTTCATTCTTTTTAGGGAAAAATTAACCAAGGACTCAGCAAGCACATTATCTCAATTCCTTTAATTTATTATCATAATAGAGAGATGACTTTACATTTAAATTTGATGTTATGACTGATGACATATGTTAATATCAGACTAGCGTGCAAGAACGTAGATTGTAATAGATAAAGCATCCAAAGTAATCTTCAGATAACAGAAGTACATCGTTGCAGCCTATATAAGCAGAATATTGTCAAAATAATAGAGGTTCACAATGTCAATCAGGATTTTATACTTTGAATCATGCAACTCTAAACAATAGTAGAATTTGGATTATAGATGTCTGATGACAGCAAGTCTCAAGAGTTTCTTTACTTTTTAAAGTGTTAACAGAGAATAGGAAACAATGTAGTCTATCAGTTGATCAAAAGTCGATCAGATAAGGCAATACATACAGTAACTTGCCATGAGAAGCGTAGTATTCCGAGGTTTATAAGCATGATGTAATACCTAGCACTAGTTTACTTGGAATAAACAAAACATTTAAAATCTTGGAGTACTTGCCTTTCATGTGTAAGCCAATAAATTTGTAATACATTCGAAGAGATGCCGAAGGAGTAGGATTAGCGCCAGTAGAAGTGAGGTTTTCCAATTGATTTTGTAAAGAACAATATCCATATCTTCAAGTTGAATTCATTCTCAATAAAACTCCCTTCAGCTCGCGATCTCGTGAATTCATAATTCATGCCTGCATCATCAGTGTATATCTGCAGCCTTGTGAATTAAAGAGAGTTTTTATTTTGTACGATGATGACTACGCACATAAAGAAAACATGAATGTGGCCTTCCCTTCTCAAATCAAATGTGCCATCTCTTGCAGTTGTTGTCCTATAGCTTGTGACTATAATTTCTGCTGCCAGACACTATCTCTTCCTCTATTTGACCGCGCTATATGTCCATCCTTATGAGAGTGTTTCTCTTGATGATCGCGCATGCACCTTGAGGAAAAAAAAATGTGTGGAGCTTATTTCCATGCAGCTCCGGCTTCCAAGATCTATGTAGAAGTTTCGATCTCAGCAATCGCTCTCTCTCTGCCAGAGATATACTCGTGTATTGGCCTCCTAGCTCCGCACCTTGTGTCAGAGAGATCTCGAAAGTAAGCGAGCCGCTGGTAGGAGAATTCGGAATGCCCAAAACAGCAGCGGAGTTCACCAGCGAAAGGACCTCCTCCCTAATTGATCCACCAGATTCATGCTCAGCATGAGAGAGACTCTGTACGATGAAGTTGTAGACCTGTTCGTGCTCCAGTGCCGCCTTTCATATCGATTTCTGTACTTGAATAAGTCAATATATGTAAAGTGCAAAAATGTATCTTCTCCAGAGCATTGTCAAAACGTAGTCTGATGTACATATCGTCCGGTATTAAAATCCAATCGCCAGATCAGCGTGTCCTCCTCGCAAAATCACTAAAGTAGCTAGAGGAAGTTCCCAACTACGATCGCTGCACAATCAAGATAACAGTAAAGCGTAGAGAAGAGAAACCGCATGGGCCATCTGAAAATAATATGTATCAGCCTCTGTATGTGAACAACACCACAGCTACAACGTTCTCCGCATATCATTTCTGCAAAAAACATTCGGAACCCCAATATGGAGCAAAGCCCACATATTTATACACACAGAGATCTGCTTTTAACCACTCTTTTGGTTTGGTACTTTAAGTTTTCATCCTCACTTTTGCCCACTCATCTCAACCACACTTTTAATTAGCTTTATGCACACAACACACTTGTTCCATTCTTTTACCCACTTTCATCTTTACCATTCATTTAAAGTTTCTCTTTAACTTCCTTTAATTGCATCATTTATTCCAACCACTCTTTCAATCACTTTAGTTACACATCTTCTATAAACCATTCTTTTTCCTAGTACTCATATAGACCACTAGTTATTTATCCATTTAATTTATCATTTTTAATTTAATTAGCCTATATTTCTTATTTTAAATAAATCATTTAATTCAATCTTAGTTTAAGGGTTTAATTAATTAGAACCTTAGTATTTAAATGCACACATATGATTAAAGTAATTATTAATAGCATAGTTTAATTTTTAATACATAAATATGTAATTTATATATTGAATAACAACTATTCTAGCCCTTGAGACATACTAAAACCCTAGAAAACTTACTAAAAACCCATCAGAATCCCTATCATTAATCCATTAACACTTAAATAAACCCTAGCATTAACCCATTAGAATCTTTTGAGACCCTTTGGATTAACCCAACTGACATAAAATCATATCAACTTATGAAATCCTAGGGTTAAATACCCATGATTCTTGAATGTATGAATAAAACAACTCATTAAATATGAAATTAGAGTAAACCCTAATATGAGCATGTATTCTTTATCATTTCCTATACCTGCAAACACTTCAAAAGTAGTTAATTCAATCCAGAACAACTAATCAACAGTGATATAAAAGGTTAGAATTCACCAATTAAGTTAATTTTATTTTATCTGGTCATCAACTGGAAAGTTGAAAACTTTCCGACATCGCGCTAACCTAACCGTGTGACTGCACGCAGGGTGCTTCTAAGTATGCATAGGGCCTTTGGTTGATTTTTCAGTTTAGGTGTGATAAAAACCTATATGTTTCTAATATATGGGAGTGTAAATTAAGAACTAATTATTTAGACTAAGGACCGTAAGGACGAGCGTTTCTATACTTTTCTATAGCTTCTAATTGATAAGACAAAACTAAGTTCTGGTTTGTAATTTTATCTTTAACAAAGTCAACTTCTTCGTTCTCAATTTGATTTGAGTTAGGTTTTCTAACTAAATTAAGTGGGAATAAGTCTTTCTTGTCCTCCGGTTCTAGCAAAACTATGGTAATTAAAGGTAAAATTCTAGAAAGAAGACGATCGTAATCTAACGTGTGTAAAGTTTCGTTAACTACTTTATCTTTAATAATTTCAACTTCTATATTCTCGTTATTATTTGAACTATCAATTGAAGTCGGAAGTAGTTCCTATTATTAAGTTTTCTAATTCTTGATTCTTAATATCAGAATCATTTGAAGATACTAGTTTAGAACTACTTGTAGATCCTGATTCTTTAGACATGTGAAATTAAAAAAAAAATTAAAGATCTCAATTAATTTTAAGAGAAACAGTATGAAGAATTTCAAAATCAATCTTATTTAAGCCTATACAAATCTTAATTATATCAAAAATTGGAAGTGCTAGAGATCTTTAGGATTTAAGCCTATACAAAAGTTTATCATAAGTGCTAATACAATTCTCTTAATAGATAAACCTATACAACTTAATAAACAATCTTCAAATTTTGTATTTTTGTGATCCTGAAAATTTCATATGTTCGTGTTCTCGTAATCTCCTTTTTGAATTCTCTTCAATGATTTGCAGGAAGCGATTAGGACAAAAAAACATAAGTATGTTTTTAGTAAAAATAAAACACTCATTAATTTAACATTCAATACATAACTTAAACCTATACTAACTCATGTATACATAGACTTCTAACTTCCTAACTTCCATGCATTTGAAGACACCTATGCAAACACACATTTGTTTACACGCAAACATGCATCATATAACAATTCAATATCTATCATTCATACAAGCATATCAACATGCATACAATCTTATATCAATTATGCATTCACTAATTCGTATTTAACATGCATAATATATTTATGTATTAACATGCATTAGTATATATATGCATTTACTAGCATGCATAAACATGCATACTAACATGCATTCATAAACATGCACTATCATCTAATATGTATACACTTATTCTCATGCATTTATGCATACATTTTCATACGTATATTCAATACACATGGATATATGCATCATTTCACATGCATATATGTTTTAGTTCTCATGCATTGGTCACATCTCGACTCTCAATTGCTAATTGAAATTGATCATACCCTGAATACAGGTCTCCCATTGAATAGATGGAGTGACCAGCAAATGCCTCGGCAAACTCATCTACAATGGGACCTGTTCCTACATTCCTAATAGTGACTTTATTCATAGGTTGCAAATCCTGAATAAAGCATAGCTTCCCACTCTTTTTCAATACCATGAACCACCTATTAGAGTATGGTGCTGAGGATGGTTCCAAGATTCTCATGGAAATCTTCTCTTTTAACAGTCTCATTAGCTCAGGTAAATGAGCCTTTGGAACTGGATCGGACGAAGTTTCCAAGGAATATGTGGTACAATAAAAATAATCATCGAAGCTACTAACTTTGGATCTGCACATCCTATCTCATGTGGGAACAAACAAAAAGCTTTACCATGACGAACAATCATCTTGGTAAACTGCTCTTTTTTTATTTGAGAAAGAAATTCATCACCGAATTTAATAAACTTCTTACTCTCATCAGTAAATATGTGACCTATCTTAGATCGATCTCTAAGAATAGGGTCATTTGATACTCGACGAAGTATTTCATGACTATCTTTGGGTAAGGGTTGAGCTACAGGCTTTATTTTCTTTTCTACAGTTTTGTATTTGGTTTCTATACTAACTTCATGTTCTAGGATGAATTCACTAATAATCTCATACTCTTGAATAGAATTAAGAATTATAAGATTTGATTCAAAATTTTCATAAGAAACACTTTCTAGCTCTTCTAATAAAGTAGAACTTTTTGATAATTCAATTATACTCTCAATTTTCTCGTCACTTGAAATTAATCCGATTTATCTGAAATATTTTTCAGTTTGTTTTCTAAATGTTTTTGTAAGGTTTTCTTTAGTAATATAATGCAAACTAGTTGTAGGAGTACAAATTAGATAATTTTCAAATTTATATTCATTGATAGGCGAGATATCAAAACAACGTCCACTATTGTCTCGCTCAATAGTGGAGTCTAGCAAAAATTTTGATCATATTATGCTCCATATTCTCTTACAGTCAGTGGAACATCACAAACATGACTGATCGAGTCAATAGGATTTCTTCTTAAGCTCTTTCTATTTCTAGTATGGTTTGGGCAAACCGTCATAACTTGCAAAGAATCCATCCCTGATTTGGATCGAATTCTTGCATACGCTGATCCGTCATTCATTGCTTTTGTTTCCATTCTCATTTCAGCTATAAATGGTTGTCCAAGAATCACTTCATATGAACAATTGTCTTGAACAAAGAAGTGAAACTCTTCTCGAACACCACCTATCATAATAGGCACATTCGCACATGCACCCAACAAAATACCAAAGCCATTGTCAATTGTTCTCATCCGCCAACCGTGCTCTTTATCAATTGGCCATCTAAATTTGTCAAAGAACTTTTTTGAAATCACGTTTATCTCTGACCCTGAATCAATGAGAGCCAAAGCTAAACAAGAATCTTTCTCATCTCCAATTCTAATTTTCACTTCTGGTGTGCCTTGTGCCCAGAAGGTAGAATTGTATTTACTTTCATTCTTTAACATTTCTTCATCAGGTTGTATGGGTCCTAGAAAATTTCTATTTACACTACCCGTTGTAAATTCTTCATCATCCTCATAGTCACTTTCTCTTAATGTAACTGCATCATTCATAGCTAGGGTTTCTTCTACCACGTCTTGCATATCCTCGTCTTGTGGCAACGGAAAGCGTCTTCTTCTAATAAGTCGAATAAAACTGTCCTTGAACTCCGGTTTCGGTATGGAAAACACTTGCTCAAGTGACATCGTTACTTGACTTTTTAGAAGAATGTCATTTAAAATCTCCCTAGCATCATTTTTCTTTTCAAGCTCAGAAATCATAATAGCACATGGAGCTCTTCTACCTTTCTTCTTTCCTTTCTCTTCATTTTGCTTTTGATCCTCTTTATTGTCAAGTTTAGAGGTTTCAAATTTCTTTTGTTCTTCTTTCGATTGAACATTTTCATCGGTCAGCTTTTTGCCTTCCTTTATCATTTTTCTCTTCTCTCCTTGAGATAAATTTGATTCATCAAATTGAGCTTTTTTATCAATTTTCTTTTCATCTTCTCTTGTTTGCCTCCTAGTTACCCTTCTATCACCTGCTTCTACATCATCCTGTTGATCTTCTCATCTCCGTTTTTCCTCAACATTAGCAATGTGAGAAAAGACATAAGATTGATCTACAGGAGATTTCCATGCAGTCTTGTACATTATCTCGTCTCTAGCTCGTACCAGTGCCCCTATTGAATATGGATTTTGGCTAGGCAATGAAGAAGGCCTATCCTCGACCGGCTCTAGTCTTGCAGCCGAAGTACTGGCAGTTGCATCTGAGACTGTTAAATTTTCGTAAAGCTTTTTCATTCCGCCTTTGCCCCAATTGACAGACAAAGGAAGACGTGACCTAAAGTCACATAGTCTTCTGTCTATTTCAATGACCAATTGATTTGCCTTAGCACTTTTTAACTCTTCATAAGCAAATGATGCGTGCTCCAGACTATCACACCAAACACAGCGCTTCACACCAGTCCCTCTTTTCTCATTAGTTCTTTGAAAGGATGGCTGTACAGCAACCTGAGGAGCCTGCTGAGGTGCTGGCTGAAAGATTGGTTGTGGTGGAACATATTGAGTCATAACTTTTTGATTAGGTGCTGCTTGCCCTGCACTACTACCACTAGCCCCTGGATCATTAAAGCTCATGGAGTAAACTTGTTTATTTAAATTAGCAACCTCTTGTGAAAGAGATGCCTGCATGTTCATGACATTCTCCATTTGTTTACATAGAATATCTAGTTGAAATTCTATGGGAGCTTTAGTGGCGGCTGCATTATTAGTCGTAGCCGTAGTAGCAGGCATTGGCATATCAACTTGCCTTATAGCAGGAGTCTCTATTGGCTGAGAAGCATTAGGTCTAGAATATAAAATTGTCTGCCTTTGCTTCATTTGAGCAACAACCTCTTTTTCTTTTTTGACTTTCTCCCAGTCATCAGTTAGCCCATACCTTTTTCCTGGCTCCTCTATTCGTCTTTCAATTTCAGCCCTATCCTCAGGATTAAGTATCTTAAGAAAATAAATAATTACATCTGGATTAATAGCATTTCTGTCATCTTCAGGAAGTTGAGCCAGACGTCTCATAAACTCACCGTGAAGATGAGTTAAAGACTCATTGCTCTTAACAATGTTTAACCACCACAAAAAACCTTCTCGACTGTGCTGGCTAAAATCCTCGAGCTAGAACATTTTATGAAGTTCCTTTCTAAATTCCTCCCAAGTTTTTTCAGCGTGTTCTTATATAGATTCTAGAATTGAACTAGAAACTACACGTCCAAAGTATTTCACTAGTACATCTTCAAGTAATCCTTGGATTTGCACTTGCTCCTCAAATGCATCCAGGTATTCCGTAATGTTCAGTCCAGTAAATTTTCCTTTCTCTTTTAGAATAGCTTGGACTGTACGTGTCCCTTGCTTTTCTATCATCATGTTCCTAAACATCTCCTCCATCTTGCGTTCTTGATAACGTTTCGAATAAAGAAGGAGTTCCCTAATAGCCGGATCTAATTGCTCTCTAAATTGTCTAAATCTATCACTAGTTGATAAAGCCAGGGACAGCTTTACCCTAGTCCTAGGCTTTACTAATTCTAATTTTCTCTTTTCAAAAATAATTTTGATTTCAAAAACCTAAATTTATCTCTTATATTAAAAAAAAACCTAATAAAGTAGTTTTTATAAATTTTCTTGATTTAAGTCTTTTAGTTTAATATTAATTTTTTCTTTTAAAATAATTTGTTTGGGAAAATTAAAGTATTAACTATAAATCAAAAGTAACCTAAATTTAAACTATTTTTATGCTAAAAACATTTCTTTTCATGCAATGAAAATAAAGCAAACAATCTTTCTTTTTCAAAACTTAAAATCTTTTCTTTTTGATGATGCAAAAATAATGGCTTTTCCTAAAATGTAGATATTTAAATGCTTTAAGTAAAAAATATATTTCCTAGATACAAAAGAAAGATTCAAATATCTTTTAATGCTAATATGAAAGTAAAGAAAGATTCAAATACTCTTTTAATGCTAATATGAAAGTGCTTAAATCCTAAGGCTAATGAAAACAACTTTTCTTTTTAAGTGATGTGCATAAACTAAAGAACTTTAAAATAAACACCTTACTCGATTTTTGCTGAAGAGGTTCAAAAGTAAACGTTAAAACAATCTAAAACACAAAATTTATCTTGATTCTCTTAAATGTTGAGGGGGGGGGGGTTTGAAAACGATGAGGCTCCACCAGTTGGAAATCCTTCTTCCACAGTTTTGTCACAGCTTCAATCTTCAATTTTCCTATTCACAAGAAGATAAAATTAGAAATTTAAATTAAAACTAAAAATGCAACGTAAGTCCTAGGCACACTATCGTCACGCTTCACGTCGGGTTCACCAATATGTAGGCGCGAAAGCGATGGTCGGTGGATCAAGCCAACCGCCGGAAATACGGCGCACGCGGGATGCTTTTAGCGAGCTCATGTAATCATAAAAACTTAGAGATAGAATTAATAGTTCACAATCTTAACATATTTTCTCTTTTCCTTGCATGCCTATTGATCAGTTTTCATCATAAAAGCCATTATCATACAATTCATTTTTCAACATATTTTCTCTTTTCCTTGCATGCCTATTGATCAGTTTTCATCATAAAAGCCATTATCATACAATTCATATTCAGAATGAATGCTCTCAACGCATATGATACATTACAAGAAACATTTGTCTACGATGCTCATTGATTTTATTGGCTTTAGATGTTTGACCAATGAGATATTTATTCTTGTTGTAAATATACTGGGATTTCAAATGATCATTAGTTTACTCACTCATGATGTGGTAAGCACATAAAATGTAACTTGACATTTTGAAATAAGAACGGTGAAATAGATTATATCAAAAGAAAGATCTACATGCGATAAGTATACGAGTATAATTAAATGAACTTATTCTAGAAACGTGAGTCCAATTCATATCCATGATGAATACTCGTTTTATATGCTACTCTTCGTACAGGACTGCTATGCATGTCACTTTTTATCATCCATATAAGCCGGTAATTTAGCCTCCATTAAGCTATAAAATCAGATCGCCGAAAGTGTTCAAAATCTCTTTTGGTATATATTGCTCCAATAACCTTAGGTTTCTTGCATCAAAATTGTCAGAGGAATAACATCAAACTTGATATGTTGGATAGATATTATGTCCTTTCCTCTGATAAAATTCTATTAAAATTCATTCATACATTCTTCCTCCTTTACTAATGGAATAACTGAAAGCACCTTCTGAATTTAATTGCTTTTCACATTTCTGCGCCCTTATTCTCTCTCAACCTACAGGCTTAATATATATGATTCTTTGCAAAAAAGCAAGGATCGCTACTCACTGATGCATCAAATCCAATGCCTGGAACATTCTCAATTTCTCTGTAACATCATTCAAAATATTACTGAAATCGGGTGTAATTACTGAAAGAAGATCCCTCAATTTAGAAAATCGAGTGATTGCATACAACACTATTTATAACAGTCTTAGTGATCTCATACAAATACTAAAAGACTGGTTCAAATTCTGTAAGCAAAACATGTGCAAAACATGTGCCATTTGAATAACCTTTAATATTCATCTGAAAATAATGCGTAGCCTTTCTTCCAATACATGAACTTTCCATTGGCGTTAATGTAATTCACAATCAATCCCATATCGTTTCCTCTTACGGTTACCTAAAACAATAGTTCATGTACGCAGGAAATCACTTGACACACATGGTTCACAAGCTCTGAGTTTGAGACGAGAATGAATGCGCAGTTAAGCATCATCACATACACCGACAAGAAACTACATACATTGTTCCCGAAATTTTATATATAAACATAATCTCAGTCATTGTCCTTCCCAGCAATTGCTCTTCGTAGATTATATAGGATAATCATCCTGCACAGAGTTTTTCAGAGAATATTGACACAATTCATCTTCACCATAAACCATAATCAATACAGAATTTGCAGAGAACGTTTGCAATCATCGTTACAATTAGAAAGCTCTAGGTGCGCATAAAGAAAATAGTTTAGCTTACTCAACAATCAGCATCGATATAATTGATCGATGTGACATGTGAAGAAAAACGTCGGTAGTGTAAAAGTCAGAGGAGTGTCAACGCTCTTGAACTCTGAGTGCTGGACATCGTCCACCCCATCCGTGAAAATTTAATCATAATCAGATATAAACAGGCATATCAAGTGTTGCTGGCGCCACGATCATCAGGTACTGCTCAGAATTCATGGTCCGATCTCCGTTATTGCTGATCCGTTGCAGCGCCATAGATTGGAGGAAGATGGCGCAGAGATGCACCAGAAGATTCCCTGTACCGACCGGAGAGGCCAGGCTGTTTCTCCTCAGCAGATATCCGCAATCTCTGTATATGTGTTCTTAAACAAATCACCCATCGGCCTCCTCAGTAGCATACCCTTCGTTTATGATGGCTGCACCCTTCTCTGATGATGGCTGCACCCTTCTGTGAAGATTTTAAATCATGCGCTGCCCATCGTCATCCTCTCCCCCCCTTCTATGATGAAGAATCTATCTGTGCCGGAGATAATCAATTATAGTTGGCCTCCTTTTTCTTATCTCTGCCGCGATCCCACTTTGTACATTGACACCTTTCTGCATGCATGCATCACTGTTGTCCCATCTGTTAGTGCGATCCCTTCTTGTCCATGCAAAACTTGTTGTGAACTTTGTGATTCCGTTCCGTTAGCGGCATCCATCCTTTTTCTAGCCCAAAGGCTTGGCTAAGTAGTAGTAGATATTATTGAACTTCTTTTTAGCATGTGCAATCTCAATTCTTACTTCCATTTTTCTCTCCATGCATCGCCTTTTCTAACGTGAAGCGTTCACTCACTTTAATGGATAAAGCAATGATAACCAAAAAACGTTTTTCCCTCTTTTTGTTTTGTTTTTGTTTTTTTTTTTTTAGAGCCAAATCTCTCCTCATTTAGTGTGCTTACTTTGTTGAAAGCGATGATCATAAAATATACTCTCTCGGCCAAAATATTCTCCAAATAGAGAATTAAGCTAGTTTCCCCATTAGTTTATATGCTCTCGGCAGTTCTCCTCGTTGAAATGGACATGAACACAATGTTTTTCATTCTCGTGTTTCTTCAAATACATTGACCAGAATCAATACATATTGGCCCAAAATATGAGTGGAAATAAATATTTCTATGATACCTCGAACCTCCGCATGTTGTAAGGTGAAAGAATTCACTTCAATGTGATTCAAAATCCCTTCAATGCCTGAACCTCTATGCAACAGTGCCAGAGAAGATACGATTCTGCTTGAGCTTGACATCGTGAACCTTTGTTCCGAACAATGATCTGATTTGAGGTAAGTTGAAGCGAGCATAGAGATGAAAAATCTCTACGACAGCGCACGCCCATCATGTTCAACCATTGACCACCGTGTAGGGCAAGGCACCCAACATGCAAACATCGCACGTGCGATAGGGATGATGCACACACACATGAGCATTGGAACGAGGGGCTTCATCCAAGCCCGTATCAAGCGTTGCTCCCTCTAACTCCCTTTCTTCTCAACACTTGAACCCGACATGAAGCGAGGTGGTTTCCTTGATAATAGGTACTTTGGAACATCAACACAAACAAGCTGATGCAAACCACATAACTCTCACCATGACTAGCTTACAAGAGCCTTCTAAAAATGGATAGAAGTTATGACTTCAAACATTGAGAGAAGCCAGCATAGTAACAATTGGAAAAAATCCTCCTAATGGATTGTCATACATAGAGTTGGATTTTTATAATGCATAAAAGTCCGACTTTATATGAACTATACAAGGATCAATCACCTTAACACTAAACTTTCCAATGAGACCTTAATCACTGGATTTGGAGCTCTATAGAGAGAGCATCACTCTCTGCAAGTTAACTGAGTCTGAGGAAGAAGGAGCACTAAATTGAAGTGGCACCAAGCAATGAACAAGAAGTATATGGATTGCTTCAAATCATCATGTTACTTAGTGTTAAAATGTTGTGGAGTCTTTATATAGACTCTTGACTACATGGGGACACCTTTTCTTCAAGGATTTGAACTCAAATTCAGGTGGATTTCTAAGTTTAGATTGGTTGGAATCATTTCCTACAATCTAGAAAAAGGGAAATTTGAAATCACATCTACCTTTTGATTGATTGATTGAGAATGAATACCAACCACTTCTAACTGGTGACTTCTAGACCATTTAGTTTTCCCTTTTACAAAGTTAAATGCTTTGCAACTTACATAAGAGGGTGATCCTATGATCAAACTCTCAATACAACAAATGAATGCAAATACTCTACAAGGAGTATATGTGGCATCATTCCAATGATGATTTTGATCAAGACCATGTCCATCTCAAGCATAATGATAGTTTGTTATTCCAATAGCTCCCCCTTAAGCTAAAGTATGCTTAAGTCTTTATTCTCTAATAGGTTGAATACCTACCATAGATTTGAATCTTGAAAGCTTTATCCCATCAAATGCCTTTGTTGTCATGTCTACTATTTTGCTTCTTAGTAGGAAAAAATCAAATGTCAATTTCCTTTGCCATAAGATTCTCTCTTAGAAAGTGGTAATGGACTTCTATGTGCTTTGTCCTTGGATGAAAAATTGGATTTGCAGCCAAATGCATGGAGCTTACATTATCACCAAGTATATGAGGCTTGGAACTTACAAGTCACAAATCTGTATACAATGCTTTTAACCATATTGCCTCTTGAGTTGTTATGGTCAAACCATATCGCCTGTTGGTTGCTTCTTGGAACTCCATGACACTAGCTTTGAACCTGAAAATGCTAAGTAACTAGAGGTACTTCTTCTATCATCCTTAGCTCCTACCCAATCTGCATCTGAATAGATTCTGATATCCAAATATGAAGAGTAAGGATAGAATATACCTTCATTGATTGTTTCTTTGAGATACTTAAGTACTCTTTTAGCTACATCCATATGTGGCCTTATAGGCGAGTGTATGAACTGACTAAGCACTCCCACACTATATGATATGTCTTGTCTTGTATGATTAGCATATATCAAGCTACCAACTAAACTTTGATACTCTTTAGGATCATCAATCTGCTCACCTTCATAAGCACTTAGTTTATGGTTCAACTCCAAAAGTGTACTAGAAAGCTCTGTGTTCTCCATTCTCAACTTAAGAAGTAGGTCTTCAATGTATCTTCTCTCAGTGAGATACATCCCTTCATGTGTATAAATCACTTGCATACCAAGAAAATGTGTGAGCTCACCTTAGTCACTGATTTTGAACTCCTCTTGCATGTCTCTTGATCCTTTGATTGCCATTTAGATCATCACCTATCACAATAATATCATCTACATATAAACATAGATAGATAAACTCATTTTCATCCCCTTTGATGAATAAAGAAGGATATGAGTTGCTAGGTTTGAATCCCTGATCTTGAAGGTATGCAACCAACCTATAATTCCAAGTGCTAGGAGCTTGTTTCAATCCATACAATGCTTTCTTAAGTCTACAAACATAAGATGTATAATTAGGTTTTCAAAACTTGGTGGTTGTGACATGTATAGCTTTTAACTTATCCAACCATTTAAGAATACATTTTTCACATCAAGTTGGAGTAGTCTCCTATTTCTTGCACGAGCTACACTTATCAATGTTTTGATTGTAGTCATCTTTGCAACTTGTGAGAATGTTTCCTCATAGTCTATGCCATGAGTTTGTGAGCATTCTTTCGAAACTAATCTTGCCTTTTACCTACAAACTGATTCATTTGAGTTTCTTTTAACTTTATATATCCATCTACAAGAAATAAACTTTTGACTGGATGACATTGGAATCGATTGGATAACATTGGAACCAAATCCCAAGTGTCCTTTTCCCAATTAGGGTTTTCGTTTGCCTCTTCATAGGTTGAGGGTTCCTCTAAAATTGAGTCTTTTTCCAAGTAGATTGAATGTTTTGTAACAAATGTGGAATCATATCCATACTTTTTTTGTTGTTTCTTCTCTCTTGTTGATCTTTTAGGTGCTTGCTTGGAGCATTCTCCACACTCCTGCATCTTTAGTTAGCGTCTTGACTTCCGTAGTTTGTAATCCTTTTCCCTTTCATCTTGGTCATCATCTGTGTTACGTCCTGGAGTCTGGACCTCTATATCATGCTTGCTTCCTATTTGATGAGAATCATAATCAAGAGCATATGGTAGAGTTACCTTTTGTTTTTCTTCATCATACCAAGTCCTGTGTCCTTCAAACACAACATCCCTACTTGTAGTGAATTAGTTGGTTGAAGGATTATAGAACCTGTAACAAATCTGAGTTGAGTCATAGCCAATAAACACTAGCTTTGTTGCTCTTTCATCTAGCTTACCTCTTATTTGTGATGGAATATGAACATAATCTAAACAACCAAGCACCTTGCAATGTACAAGGCTAGGCTTTCTTCCATACCATGCTTCATAAGGAGTCATAGCTTGAAGTGATTTAGATGGTAGTCTATTGACAAGGTATACAGCAGTTGAAATAGCCTTTGCCCATAGATAATGTTGAAGGTGACGTAGACAGTGTTGAAGATGATGATGTTCTTCATGTTCTTGTTCGTGCTATGGTTCCAGTCGTGGTGTGGTTCCTACTACACCTACAATAGAGATGCTTAGGCACATGCATATATTTTTTTGTCAAACGTGCCATTACTCCTCATATTTTCTCTTGTAGAACAGCTAAGGATGCTTAGAATACATTTACCACTTTATACCAGGCAAGGAATGAGGCTCAAGTTTCTTACCTCTGAAAATATTTGGAGAGTGCACAAATGAATGAAGGTGATTCCATGGACGGTTTCCTGACAAAGGTCAAAGATTTCAAAGAACAATTGATTTCTGTTGATAAAGTCTTGGGGAATAGTTCATTTGTGCATACCATTTTGAATGATCTTCTTGATTCATATCAGAATTTTGCTTCCACTCTTCATTTGATGATGAAGGACAATCCAAATGCCTTAAAATTTGAGAGGTTAGTCTCTATTTTATTATATCAAGATCAATCTAGGAAAAATAGGTCCATTATGCATGATGCAGATCAAGATTTCCTAGCTAGACAGAAGGGCAAAGGTAAATGGAGCTCTTCTACTATTAAGCAAAAATCTACTACTTCTACACAATTAAAGAAGGACAATAGAGATGGGAAGAAAATAGATAAGTAGAAATTGTTTTGCAAATATTGTAAAGGAAATGATCCTCATAAAGAGCTACCCAAAATTGGCTGCTAAGGAGGCAAGGAAGAAAGAGGCTAGAATGGAATGGTTGTTGCAGAGGCCTCTACATCCAAAATAGAGTCTGCTAATCTTGCGTAGAATGAAGAATGGGCATTTACTACTGTTTGCAGTTATGAACCATCTTCCCATGAATAGTGTATGTCTGCAATAGACGCAGATGTTTGGTACTTTGATAGTGGGGCAACCAAACATATTACCTCGCAAGGTAGTTTCTTCACTTCACTCGAGCCTGCACCTACAACAAATACTATCACATGCACCAGCAACTCCTCTTATCCTGTCAAATCAGTTGGTAAGATCATTTTGACTAGTACTAATGGTAGTTCTTTTACATTTTCCAATGTTTTATTTATGCCAATGATCAAGAAGAATATGTTATTAGTTTCAGGTTTAGCCAAAATTGGCTTGGTTGTGAAATTTATCGATCACAGATATACAGTTCATGATCTGTCAAATGGTGATGTCATTATTTCTTTTGGAATTTTATGTTGTGCGTTGTATAAGCTCATAGACTATGAAAAATTTGTGAATGATTCAGCATGTGCAGTACATGATTCTCAGCCTTTCTCAGATGCAAAGCTTTGGCATGCACACTTTGATCATCTGAATTTTGCTAGTTTGCTACACCTCACAAAATCTAAACTGCTGTCCTCTCTACCGAGACAGACGAACACTATATTTTAGGAAAAATGTAGCATTCCTCATTCCCAAAAGATGGTTCAATTCGAGCTACTCAAAGATTATAGCTTGTTCACGTTGATGTCTGTGGTCCTATGCTGACACCCTCTTTTGAAGACTATAGTTACTTCATGACTTTCATTGATGAGTTTTCTAGGCATGCATGAGTATATCCATTGAAAGCAAAGTCTGAACTGTTTATGTGGTTCAAAGAATTTTTGGTTTTGGTTGAAAATTTATGAGCATGTAAAATGGGCACCCTCGATTCTGATCGAGGGGAGGAATATATGTCTTTTGATTTTAATGCATTACTGGCTAAACATGGGATAAAACATCAGTGTAGAGTGCTCTATACACCTCAAGAGAATGGAGTTGTTGAACGAAAGAACATGTCAGGCATGGAGACGGTGAGGTGTATAGTCAAGATCCAAGCTTCAACACATAGTTTCGAGCTTGAGGTTGTTATGTGTGCAACATATGTAATTAACATGTGTCCCACTAAGCCATTGTATTCTATCACTCCATTTGAGGCTTGACATGGTCGCAAGCCATCTGTTGCTCACCTACATGTTCTTGGTTGTCTGGCATATGCATAAGTGCCTGAACAACAATGCAAGAAATTGGATGATAAAGTAGTGAAATGTATTTTTGTTGGGTACAGTTTTGAAAGCAAAGGCTATCATCTATATCATCCATAGACTCTACGGATTTTGGTAAGTCGTGATTTTGTCTTTTTGGAAGATGCTATTTAGCCATTACTTTCATGTACTAAGGAGACATCAATGAGCTTCAAAGATGTATGACACTTTGCTGCCTCTTTTTACAAGTGGATAGTCTAGTGCTGGTCCTAATGACACAACCTCTTAGGCTTTACAAGTTTCATGTGATGATGTAGATCATTCCATTTCTGATGCAGATTTACATGATGCACTTGTTGATGAGAGAATTGATATTGCGGAGGCAAAAACTATGCCAAAATAGCTAGTGCAAACTTTGCATGACAAAAAATTAGATGCACCTTTATCATATATTACTTGTTCTCGCTCTCATAGTGCTTCATTTTCATCAAACTACTATGCTATGGATGCCTCTAGTCTTTTGATGAGAATGAGCATGTTTTGCTTGATGAACACTACAAGAAATAGGGGAACGTAGCGACACCCCCCAATTGAAAAAAAACGAGCACCGTCGCTTATGCGACGCTGTCGTCACATAAGCAACGGTGCTCTTTTTGATTTTTTTTTGGGGCATTCGTCGCATAAGCGATGCTATCCTCGCTTATGCGATGCTAAATTATAGCATCGCAAATACCATCGCTGCCTAGCAACGTTGGCAAACTGAACAGCGTCACGTAAGCGACGCTCTGGAATGTAAAAAAAAAAATTTGATTTCTCCCGGCACATTTGTGCCGGGATTTGGACGTGAGAGCAAGAAGAGACCGAGAGAGACAGAGAGAGCGCACGAGAGAAAGAGATGCATCTCGTTGACGCAAGGTATGCGCACACACACACACACTTACACACACATACATATGCACACACACACATATACACACATAGACACACACACACACACATACACATAGACACACACACATACACACAAATACACACACATATACACACATACACACATATACACACATACACAAATTATGTTTACACACATGCACACATAATGCACACACATATACACATACATATACACACACATACACACATACACACATACACACATACACACACATACACACACATACACACACATACACACACATACACACACACATACACACACATATACACACATATATGCATACACACACGTAGAGAGATATGCACACACATACACATACATGCATACATAATGCATATGCATATGTGTACATCCATACATACTTACATGCATACACACACATATGCATACATAATGCATATGCATATGTGTACATACATACATACTTACATGCATACACACACATATGCATACATAATGCACATGCATACATACACATACATAATGCATATGCATACATAATGCACATGCATACATACACATACATAATGCATACACACACATATGCATACATAATGCATACACACACATACACACACATATGCATATATACATGCATACACATACACACATAGACACATACACACACATAGACACATACACACTCATAGACACACACACATACACATAGATGCGCACACACATACACACACATAGACACATACACACATAATGATGCATTCACACACATACACATGCATACACACATAGACACACATATACACACACACATACACACATGCACACACATATATGCATACACACACATAGAGAGACATACACACACATACACATACATGCATACATATGCATACATAATGCATATGCATATGCATACATACATACTTACATGCATACATACACATACATAATGCATACACACACATGCATACATAATGCATACACACACATACACACACCTATGCATACATACATGCATACACATACACACATAGACACATACACACACATAGACACATACACACACATAAACACATACACACTCATAGACGCGTAGCGACACATACACATAGACACACACACATATACACAAACACATACACACATAGACACATACACACACACACAGACACATACACACATACTGATGCATACACACACATACACATGCATACACATACATATGCATACATACATGCATACACATACACACACATAGACACATAGACACATAAACACATACACACTCATAGATACACACACATACACATAGACACACACACATACACACACATATACACACACACATACACACATACACATGCATGCACACACATACACATGCATACACACAAAAAACATATACACACACATACAGACATACACACACATATATGCATACACACACACACATAGAGAGACATACACACACATACAGACATACACACACATATATGCATACACACACACACACATAGAGAGACATACACACAAATACACATACATGCATACATAATGCATATGCATATGCATACAATGTACATACTTACTTACATGCATACATAATGCACATGCATAGATACATACACACACATAGACACATACACACACATAAACACATACATACTCATAGATACACACAGATACACATACACACACACACATACACACACATATACACAAACATGCACACATAGACACATACACACATAATGATGCATACACACACATACACATGCATACACACATACAGACACATATACACACACATACACACACACACATACACATACACACACACACATATATGCATACACACACATAGAGAGACATACACACACATACACATACATGCATACATATGCATACATAATGCATATGCATATGCATACATACATACTTACATGCATACATAATGCACATGGTTACATACACATACATAATGCATACACACACATATGCATACATAATGCATACACACACATACACACATATGCATACATAATGCATATGCATATGCATACATACATACTTACATGCATACATAATGCACATGCTTACATACACGTACATAATGCATACACACACATATGCATACATAATGCATACACACACATAAGCGTACATAATGCATACACACACATACACACATATGCATACATACATGCATACACATGCACACATAGACACATACAAACACATAGACACATACACACACATAAACACATACACACTCATAGACGCATAGCGAGACATACACATAGACACATACACATACACACACACATATACACACACACAAACATACACACATAGACACATACACACATAATGATGCATACACACACATATGCATACATACATGCATACACATACACACATAGACACATTCACACATAGATACATACATACACATAAACATAGACACACACACATACACATAGACACACATGCACATATACACATACACATACACACATAGACACATACAAACATAATGATGCATACACACACATACACATGCATACACACACATATGCATACATACATGCATACACATACACACATAGCCACATACACACACATAGATACATACATACACATAAACATATACACACTCATAGACACACACACATACACATAGACACACACACACATATACACACACACACAAACACACAAACACACAAACACACATAGACACATACACACATACACACATAATGATGCATACACACACATACACATGCATACACACATACAAACACATATACACACACACATACACACATACACACATATATGCATACACACACATATATGCATACACACACATAGAGAGACATACTCACACATACACATACATGCATATATATACATACATAATGCATATGCATATGCATACATACATACATACATACATGCATGCATACACATACATAATGCAAACACACACATATGCATACATAATGCATACATAATGCATACACACACATACACACATATGCATACATACATGCATACACATACACACATAGACACATACACACACATAGACACATACACACACATAAACACATACACACTCATAGATGCACACACATACACATAGACACACACACATACACACACACATACACACACATACACATACACATACACACATAGACACATACACACATAATGATGCATACACACACACATACATGCACATACATACACACACATGCATACATACACATACTTAATGCATACACACATACATATGTACACGTATATATATATTGATTTCTAACCATTTTTTTTTATATGTTAGGTATTATGGATCCCAGTAGAGAGAGAAAGGCGAAACGCACTCTCATAAAAAGTCTTATGAGAGCAAGAGTTCCATCTGATACTCTAGGGGCCATAATTCGTGATTACTCAGAGATGTCTGATGAGGAGCTAGACTGTACGATCCAGATGCTTACGTAGTGATCAGACGAGGGCTCTTCTGCGGCTCCACATGCTAGAAGAGAGCTACCTGCTCATAGGTATGTTTTTTTTCATAAACTTTTTTAATGATATGATAACACATATTTTTATTTATTTTTATCTATCTATTTTCAGGACACCTATACCACCTCCAAATCGTGATAGCAGAGCAGAGTTGCCTATGAGGACATGCATAGGCACCTTAAGACTAGAGTGCAATATAGAGCTAGAGGGGAACATTGTGTACATAGGGAATGGATTGGAGTTCAAGAGAAGAATGCGGACACTATGCGACTCTTACCTGCACTTTGTCCACTTACCGTGGAAGTAAGTAAAAATTTTACATATAAATTGAAATAAATATCTTATGTTGTGTGTATGAGTATGTGCATGTGCATGTGTATGTGTGTGTATATGTATGTGCATGTATATGTGTAACTCTATGAGTATATGTGTGTATGTGCATGTATATGTGTATATGTAGGTATGTGCATGTGTGTGTGCATGTGTATATGTGTTTTAATTCTTTAATTATATAATTCATTCATATGTGTGTACCTAAGTGTATATGTATATGTGTGTATATGTATGTATGTGCATGTGTATGTGTGTGTATATGTATGTATGTGCATGTGCATGTGTAAGTGTATATGTGTGTATGAGTATGTGCATGTGCATGTGTAAGTGTATATGTGTGTATGAAAATGTGCATGTCCATGTGTATATGTGTGTATATGTATGTGCATGTATATGTGTAACTCTATGTGTATATGTGTGTATGTGCATGTATATGTGTATATGTAGGTATGTGCATGTGTGTGTGCATGTGTATATGTGTGTGTAGGTATGTGCATATATATGTGTATATATGTGTATAATGTATGTATATGCATGTGTATATGTATTCCACATGCATATGTATGTGGATGCATTTCCATTTGCATCCATGTGCATGCATGTGAATGTGCATGCAGGTGGATGGGCATATACATGTATTTGCATATATGTTAATGTGTGTATGTGTGTGTGTATATATATATATATATATATATATATATATATATATATATATATATATATATATATATATATATATATATATATGCAATAATGCATGCATGTAAGTCTTTTTATGTGGTTGTAGAAATGTTTGTGCATATGCATGTGTATATGTGTGTATGTCTAAGTGTATGTGCACATGTATCTATGTGTATATATGTGTGTATATGTGCATGTGTATATGTGTATATTTGTGAAAGTGCATCTTCATCATGTATAAGTGTATAAGTGCATATCAATAAGTGTGAGTATGCTATCTAATGAAAATAACACAATTCAAATGATATACAAAGAATAGAAACTGTACTTACAATAGTTAGCCATACTTTTTGCTTGGTAAACTTCTTGAATAACCTGCAATAAAGAGAGAGAGAGAGAGAGAGAATTCAAAGAGAGAAAGATGTAGAAAGAGAGAAACAGAGACAGAGGGAGACAATAAGAGAGAGCTTAGGCAAAACAACAATTCTGCATATACTTACTTCAGCTCGTAAGTGCAGCACAATTGCAAACGTTGGAGAGCTCTTCGATCATATGCGTGAAAATGCTGATCGAAGACCTCCAACGTTTTAATTTTTTTTCCGTCAACAAACCATCGTGTAAGCGATATATGCATAGCATTGTTTATACGACGATGCAAAATGTCGCTTATGCGATGCAATGAAAGCATCGCGTATGCAACGCTATTTAAAACAATCATGTTAGCGACGATGTATGGGAGTGTTGCAGCCCCGTAGTGCCACAAGTCGCAAAAGATGTCGTTTTGTTCGTCCTTCAATCGACGGTCCGTGCGCGATGCTGATTACGATGCATGTTCCAATTTTATAGCGACAAAATTATGTCGCCTTAATCGTCGCTATACGCCTGTATTCCTTGTAGTGGACACACAAAATTTAGAAAAATTGGATGGCTGTTATGCAATCTCAATATGATGCTATAATGAAGAATGATGCCTGGTCTTTATGTGACTTACCTCTTGGCAAGAAGGCCATTGGTACTAAGTGGGTATACAAGCTAAAGCATAAGCTTGATGGAATAGTTGACAGGTATAAGCTTATGCTTGTTGCAAAGGGTTATGCTCAAGAAAGAGGCATTGATTTTGATGACACCTTTGCTCCTACTTCTCGAATGACTACTGTTCATAGCATATGTGCACTTGCAGCTCATCATGGTTGGAATGTACATCAGTTGGACATTAAAACTGCACTTTTGAATGGTGACTTGCATGAAAAAGTGTATGTTTTCAACCATGTGGCTTTGTGCAAAAAGGGCATGAAAACCAAGTGTGC
Source organism: Ceratopteris richardii (assembly GCA_020310875.1). Taxonomy (NCBI): domain Eukaryota; kingdom Viridiplantae; phylum Streptophyta; class Polypodiopsida; order Polypodiales; family Pteridaceae; genus Ceratopteris; species Ceratopteris richardii. The sequence goes on from CM035431.1 coordinate 31,379,248, forward strand.
AGGTTGAAAAAGGCATTACATGGTTTGAAAAAAGCAACATGTGCTTGGTATGAAAAGATACATGCCTACCTAATTGTGCATGGTTTTGAGAACAATCCAACTAAGATAACCTTATATGTTAAGCATGCAAATGATGTGCTTCTCATCATTGTGGTCTATGTTGATGACATGCTACTCAATGGTCCTCATAAGAAGCATATTGATGATTTTAAGGCTGATCTACATGCCTCATTTGAGATGTCCGATTTGGGGCATTTGCATCATTATTTGGGCATTCAATTTATGCAAGTTGATGGTGGAATAGCTTTGTGTCAAACAAAATATATTGACACATTATTGTAGCCTTTTAGCCTTGAAGACTCCTGTTGAGCCCATAAAAGTCATGTTGGTCAAAGTCAATTGCAGTCAAAGTCAAAAGGTCAAAGTCAACAAGGTCAAGGTCAAAGTCAACAAGTGCAAAGTCAAAGTGCTAAAGTGCAGGTGTCAAAGTCACAGGTAGTGCACAATTAATTGTCTACAAAGGGTAAATTGGAGAAAGTGGGTTGCATGTTGCAGAGGTATTTTCTCTAATTTCCCTAAGGTTCAAAGTGTGTTTTAAAGTGTTTTGAAAGGTTTAGGTGAACCCCCTCTTATGTGCAAAAGTGACTTAAAAGGAAAATGTAAAGGTATGTGAAGCGGCAACGTACGCACAGGTGAAAGTATGGCCCCCCATTAAAATTTTTGGTTTTAGTCTAAAGTCACTACAGGGCAAAACAGTGAGTCGTTGGCTGCCACTTGTGAAGACAATCTTGGGACATCAAAGTGAGCACCAAGATACTATTGTAGTTAGGAGCGTACGTGATCGACACACTCAAATCAAGGCATGGACTATTCTTGGACCAATCTTAGAGTAAGCAAAAGAAGCATAGTCTAAGTGAAGCAAGAGAGAGAAGTGCAAGAGTCACTAGTTTGCGACGCAGAGAAGTGGAAGTGCAAGGTGCATAGAGAGTGACTAAGGATTTGTGCAGAGAGTGCTAAGCTATACTCCCCGAAGGATCTCAAGGTCTCATTGTAGTGTGCGCGTGCCGACAGAAGGTATTCACTCCTCCCCCTTTGTGGAAGCTTGGTGCAAGGTGTGCACAAGGATAAGCTTGAAGTAGGTGGAGGTCGGGTGCAGAGGAGGCCGGCGGCAAGAAGACTTTGGGATATTTGGTATTTTGTAATTGAGCACTATGTGTGTTTGTGCACAAAAGTATTGGCTTGTATTGTGCTTCAAACATTGTAATTGTCTTACTGTAATCAATCGACAGAAGCTTCCAAGGTGTATTTTCTCTTCTGGTCTTTTCCTTTTCTCCTACAAACCCTCAAAATCCTTCTTGTCTAAGAATCCCCCAACAAAATTTAGCACGCACGGTGGGACTTCCAAGGAGATTTGAGCTTAGGAGAAACCAAGTGCAAAGTATAGCAGAGGTCACATGTCTACAGTGCTACTTCATCAAACAAAAGGTAAATATTGTTATCAAGTGTCTCATATTAAGTGGGCTATGAGCTGCTCATGACTGCAACCCGGTCCCAAACATTGAGGGTCACCTACAAGCAGACAAGAAGGAAGGTTGTTAGAGGGTCCTCAAGTCCACTCTCTTCAACCTCATCAGTAAAGAGCATGGCGGGTCAGGTAGACTTGGAAACTTTACTCTCTAGATTAAATATAAAGTTTCCTTCTTTCAAAGGCCTAGCTCAGGAGGATCCGGATGAACACATTAGAAGGTTTTTGGCACTATGTAAGACTAGAGGCTTAATGGGTAGGGAGGATGCCTTTCTGATTCTCTTCCCTGCCACATTAGAGGGATTAGCAGATAAGTGGTTCAACCAGTTTGCTGAAAACCATTTTACCACTTTGGATGTGATGAAAGATGCATTTAAACATCAATTCCAGCATGGCAACACTGCGGAGATTTTTATAGAAGAACTAGAAAATTTGAGATTGGGTCCAGGAGAAAAGTTCCCAGAGTTTGTGACTAGGGCCAAAGCACTAATGGCTAAATTGCCAGATCCACCACACGATTTTTTTGTTAAGAAGTGGTTAGCTAAGCCCCTACCAGTGGCCACCCAATGCAAAATAAAGGAATTAGTGTTGCCTACAGCCTCCATAGAGGAGTTCATCAACACAGCCACACACTTGGAGCAGATAAGGCACCAGTATGGAGCAACTTCTTCCCAACCAACATATGGTATAGAAATGGAAGATCCAGCTAAGGAAGGAGTTGGAGGGCTTAAAAAGGAATAAGCCCTACAAAGAGGAGGAGACTTTTGTTGCTCAGTTGAGGAGGGAGATTGAAGCACTTAAGATCCAAAAGGAGGAGGAGGCCCAAGCAGAGGAATTGGCTCAGCTGCGACAGGAATCGCAGGAGCTTAAAGGAGGTGGCATCAAGAGTGGTCTTTGGTGTTCCTTGTGCAACAAACAAGGGCATATAGTAAGTGAGTGTCCTCTGTTAAGTGTAACTTGCCAATTATGCAGGAAAGTTGGTCATGAGGCCCAAGAATGCCAATCAAGGGGAATGCCTGCAACAACATACTGAACACAAGGAGGACCCCCAACACCAGCAAATGTGATGGCAGCTGCACCCAATCAAGGTAACACCTATAACCCTAGATAGAGGGATAATTTTGGAAATGGGCCTAGAAGGCCAATTATTTGTTTCAGATGTGGAGACTGTGGGCACTATCAAAGTAGGTGCACTCTCCCAGAAAATGCCCCTCCTTGCAGAAACTGCCCAGAGGCGAGAGGCCACTATACAAATTGTTGTCCTAAGAATCAAGCCTCTTCATCCGGGCCCCATATTCAAATGATTTCTGTACACAAAGAAGAAGGGTTAGATCAGGTCAATATGCCATCTCCATCTATAGGGTGGTGCATTTAGAAGAAATCGAATCTTTTACGATGCAGACAAGAAGCAAGGGGAAGGCTCAAGTGGAAATAGGTCAAGAATCAATGATTAATGGATTAAACGGAGACAAAGGTGTGTCTGAAGACAAAGCCACCACAAGTGCAGATACAAGGCAAAAAGAAAATTTCACAGGTACCAGTGATGCCATTGAATATGCATTCAACAGGGCTCATGAGGAGTTTGATAAGTCAAATGCAGCCCATGCTCTTAAGGAATCAAAAGCTTCCAGACTGCTCAAGTCCATGAAAAAGGAGCTTAGTATTTTTGATTTATTAAAGATGGATGGGAAGTTCAGGTCAGAACTCTTGCAGATAATTGATGAAATGTCCACAACAAGCTTGGTGGCAAAGGCTGCTGTTAGGCATAAAGATAAAATTTTAGGGGAAGCACCCCTCACAGATTACAAGAGCCCTCAACTAACAGTCTCTATTAAAGGTCATGAGTTTCAAGGAGTTATTGTGGATGGTGGTTCTGGCATTAACTTGATGCCTGAATATACCATGAAAAAGATTGGAGTATACCCTTTACGACCTGCCAACTTCATTGTAACAATGGCAGACCAAAGCATAGTAAGGCCTATGGGTGTGGTCCCTGGAGATCCACTCAAAATACAAGGTACCATCTCTAACTTGGACTTTGTTGTTTTAAGGTTGCCACAGGTAGAAGGAAGTTTCCCCATGTTAATTGGGAGACCTTGGTTAAGGCATGCCAATGTGTTGCATGACTGGGGCAAGGACACAATGTGGGTAAAGCAGGAGGGGAAAGAGTTGTAGCAGATAATTTTAGAAGAAGGACCAGACAATCAGAGAAATACTAGTATGATGCAGACAATTGGTATTTGTATGGAAGAAGAAGTGGTGGACAACCCAGAAGCAGATCTATTTGAAGGAGCAGATTTATATGAAGATGAAAACATGTTGGCTTGGCTCCATGCAGAAGACCCATCTTCCTGCTATGGAATTTTCCCAAACTCAAGTAGAGATGAAGAAGATGAAGAAAAAGAGGAAATCACTCAGGTTGAAATAGTCTCAGTCAAAGGCAATGGAAAAGAGAAGAAAAGCAAAGTCCTTAAGTGCAGCCGTGATGAAGATGCTTCAAAGCATATGTCAATGGCCACTGTTTTATGGATCCTGGTATGGATATCATCTATTGTGTCGATTTTTATGATAGTAAGTGCAAGGCTTTACAATGATGTGGATGGAGTACCTGCAAGTCTTTGGAAACAAAAGATGCAGTATGGAGGAGATACTATTGTACTGAAGGATTTAAGGTGGGTCTATCAAAGTGCCGGCATGCCCAAAAAGAAGATAAAACAAATGAAGTGCAACAAAATTGAAGGTTATGGAGGAGTTTTTCGGGGTCAACATATAAAGATCATGGCTAAAGGCCTATCATCAAGCCACATGAAGAATTATGGATCACCTGGAACCTGCAAAATTTGTCCAGGTTGTACATAGTCTTTTCTCGTCATTTTTACTTAAGTTTTAGTAGTTTTCTTTATCCATTTCATGCTTGTTTCTTGATTTTTTAGCAAATGTATCAGCCATTTCATCAACTTTGCAAAAGTACAATTTTTGGAATTTTTAGGAATTTTTTCATAATTTTTCAAGCATTTTTTAGAATTTTTTTCTAGCATTTTTCTCCTTTTCACGTGTCTTTTTCTTGCCACATTTGGGGAATAAAGGAAGCTCTCTCTGGTTTTTGAGTGAAGAAACTGACCTAACACTCTAGGAAATTTTTTCAGAATTTTTTGAAGATTTTTTGGATTTTTTTTTGCATTTTTTTTGGATTTTTAATGTATTTTTCTTTGTTTTTTTTTATAATCCCCCTCTCCCCCCCCCTCCCTCCCCCCCCCCCCCCCCACCGACACCACCGACCATCCCTCCCCCCCCCAATTTACTTTTCATTTTATTTTACTTTATTTTATTTATTTTATTATTTTTTATTTTATTTTTTTTTATTTGTTTTTTTTATTATTTATTTTATTTTCTTTTCATTATTTTTGTCTGGGCGTGAAAAAAAAAGGAGACAACTTTTTTTATTTATTTTATTTTATTTTTATTTCTATTGTTTTTATTTTTATTTTTTTATTTTCATGGCTCAAAGCTTTTGGCTCTGGATCGTGCCTCGATTGGCCGTTTTTTACATAAATGGAGTCATTTTCATGTTTTTTTGCACCTCTAGAATCCGCTTTTGGCTTTATTTTTCCAGATTCCCACATTCTCTATGAGTTTTGGTCAAAAGCCTCAAGTTTTAAGCACATTTATCACATGTTTTTATTTCACCACATTGTCCACATGGTATATTCTCACCTCATCTTACATTTGGTTTTTATACTTCCCATATGTACCCTCTGTGCCCCTCTAGCTTCATCATTTTAACCCCCTACAGACCCCTGATTCCTACTCCCAATCCCTTCCTTTACCAATCTGCCGAGCCACATCATCACCCCTCCCTGCCCCATCCATCTCCGCACCCTCAGCCCTCCCTTCACATTCCTTTCCACCCTCCCATTGCCATCCTTTTTGCTTTTCCATAAAAACATCCCACTTCAGGTTCTTCTTTGGTGCTTGTTCTATCCTGCTTTTGGTGGATTTGGTTGCTGCTCAGATATCCTCTTCAAGTTTTTGCAGCTCCATTATCATGGTGTCCTATATGCTCAGAGTTTTGGCTGTAGCTCTCCGGGACAGAGAGCACATTAGGTGGTGGGCAACTGTTGAGCCCATAAAAGTCATGTTGGTCAAAGTCAACTGCAGTCAAAGTCAAAAGATCAAAGTCAACTAGTCAAAGCAACAAGGTAAGGTCAAAGTCAACAGGTGCAAAGTCAAAGTGCTAAAGTGCAGGTGTCAAAGTGCACAGGTAGTGCACAATTAATTGTCCACAAAGGGTAAATTGGAGAAAGTGGGTTGCAGGTTGCAGAGGTATTTTCTCTAATTTCCCTAAGGTTCAAAGTGTGTTTTAAAGTGTTTTGAAAGGTTCAGGTGAACCCCCTCTTATGTGCAAAAGTGAAGACTTAAAAGGAAAATGTGAAGGTATGTGAAGCGGCAACGTATGCACAGGTGAAAGTATGGCCCCCCATTAAAATTTTTGGTTTTAGTCTAAAGTCACTACAGGACAAAACAGTGAGTCATTGGCTGCCACTTGTGAAGGCAATCTTGGGACATCAAAGTGAGCACCAATATACTATTGCAGTTAGGAGCGTACGTGATTGACACACTCAAATCAAGGCAAGGACTATTCTTGGACCAATCTTAGAGTAAGCAAAAGAAGCATAGTCTAAGTGAAGCAAGAGAGAGAAGTGCAAGAGTCACTAGTTTGCGACGCAGAGAAGTGGAAGTGCAAGGTGCATGGAGAGTGACTAAGGATGTATGCAGAGAGTGCTAAGCTATACTCCCCCAAGGATCTCAAGGTCTCATTGTAGTGTGCGCGTGCCGACAGAAGGTATTCACTCCTCCCCCTTTGTGGAAGCTTGGTGAAAGGTATGCACAAGGATAAGCTTGAAGCAGGTGGAGGTCGGGTGCAGAGGAGGCCGGCGGCAAGAAGACTTTGGGATATTTGGTATTTTGTAATTGAGCACTCTGTGTGTTTATGCACAGAAGTATTGGCTTGTATTGTGCTTCAAACATTGTAATTGTCTTACTGAAATCAATCGGCAGAAGCTTCCAAGGTGTATTTTCTCTTCTGGTCTTTTCCTTTTCTCCTACAAACCCTCAAACTCCTTCTTGTCTAAGAATCCCCCAACAACTGCAAACCTATTGCCACTCCTATGGAGAAAGGTTTATGTTTGAGTCTTCATGATGTTGGAGATGCGTTTGATGTTGTTGTCTGTTAGCAGGTAATTGGATGCTTGATTTACTTATGCATTATTCGGCAAGATATTCAATTTGCTATCTCACAGATGAGTAGGTTTATGCATTGCCGAGGTGTGAAGCTTTGGCAGGTGGTTAAGCGCATCTTTCGCTACTTGAGTGGTACCCGGCTACTTGGATTGTTTTATCCCATGTGATTACTAGTGCTAGACTTACATGCTTTTTCTGACTCTGATTGGGCTAGTTGCTATGACACTCATGGGTCCACTAGTGGGTTTTGCTTTATTCTTGGTAGCTCATGTTTATCTTGGTTGAGAAAGAAGCAACCTATTGTGGCCACTTCCAGTTGTGAGGCTGAGTATAGGGAAACTTTCAAAATTACTATTGAGTGTGTATCTCAGATGCCTCATGGCTGATTTGGATGTTGGTGAGTCTTGTGCCACCACCATCTTCAATGATAGCTAGAGCGCATTGGCAGTTGCAAGAAGTGGTGTGTTCCATGCTTGCACTAAGCACATTAAGGTGCACTATCATTATGTTAGGGAGAGGTTTTCTATTCAACAGATCAGTTTGCCATATGTGCCCACACAAGAGAACATTGAAGACCTTTTCACAAAGGCTCTACCTAGGGAGAAGTTTGAAGCTTTCCACAAAGCTTTGGGCTTACTTCCTTTTGTGGATTGATTCCACATAGCTTGGAACTTCCTTGTACGTGAGTGCTAGCTCCTTGTTCACTGCATCACTCCTAGGGGGATTTGTTGATATATTTAGGTAGTGATATGTGTGAACACACTAGGACTTTTGGGGCACTTTTTCCCCTTTTTAGGAGGCTTTTTTCCCTCGGCTTGTATATAGGCATTTAACCCTAACAGGTCACTTATCTTTGTTACATTCTAGTGGGAATACATTTAGTATTGTGTGTTGTGCTCCAAGCTTCTTCTTCTTCTTCTTTGTGTTGTTTGTGTGCTTCCATAGACCTCAAACTTTTAACATTGTTGATATTATTGTGATGTCTGGTACATTATGCAATGGATACTTACAAGAGGATTTTTCAAATACCTTGGTTGCTCATACTTCCTCCATGGCTGAAATGGAGCTTTGCCATACTTATTTTGGACACTTGAACTTCAATAGTTTGCTTCACTTGCTCGTGAAGGACGTTGTTACTAGTTTGCCGACACTTGAGTCCATTGAGAAGCATGCATGTGAAGGTTGCATTCTTGGAATCATACACACACTCTAAGAAAATTGCAGCTTGTTCATAGTGATGTATGTGGTCACATAAAGAGTCCATATTTTCAAAAACATGTATATTGATGATGCTACTTACCATAAATGGATGTATTGTATGAAATCAAAGCATGAGGTATTTTCTTGCTTCAAAGAATTTCTAGCTATGGCTGAAAAGTTTTTTGGAAATAGGCTTTTGATTCTACACACAAATCGTAGTGGTGAATATATGTCACATGCTTTTAATGATTTTCTTCATGAAAGAAGAATTTCACACCAATGTACGATGCCATATACACCTCAGCAAAATGTTGTCGTTGAACATAAAAATAGAACACTCCTTGAAATGGCATGATGTATTGTTAAAAAAAAGCACATTCTTGACAACTTTTGGATGGAACCGGTCATGTATGCAAACTATGTGTTCAATCGCTACCCTAAAAGACATTGAAAGTCATTACTCCTTATGAGGATTGGAATCGACATAAACCTATGGTCATTTATATGTGCATATTCTAACATATATGGTCATAAACCTATATGTTAGAAAAAGCATGTAAATCTGGTTGTACTGATCCCCCCATGAGATAAAACAATCCAAGTATTTGGGTACCACTCAAGTAGCAAAATATGTAGCTAACAACCAGCCAATGCATGAAACCTAGACAATGCATAAATATGCTCATCTATGAGACAACAAATTGAATATCTAGCCAAGTAATGCATAAGTAAATCAAGCATCCAACAAGCTGCTGATAGAGAACAACAACAAATGCATCTCCAGCATCATGAAAACTCAATCCTAAACCTGTCTCCATAGGAGTGGCAATAGTTTGTAGTCTTCAAGGCCAAAACAATGCAATAATGTGTCAATATATTGCATTTGACACAAAGCTATTCCACCATCAACTTGCATAAACTGAATGCCCAAATAATGATGCAAATGCCCCAAATCAAACATCTCAAACAAGGCATGCAAATCAGCCTTGGAATGAGCAATATGCCTCTCATGAGGACTAGTGAGCAGCATGTCATCAACACACACAATAATGATCCGAACCACATCATTAGCATGCTTAACATATAAGGTGCTTTTAGTTGGACTCTTCTCAAAAACATGTGCAATCAAATAGGCATGTATCTTTTCATAACAAGCACGTGGTGCTTGGTTTAAGACATATAATGCCTTCTTTAACTTGCACACCTAGTTCTCATGCCCTTCTTGCACATAGACATGGGGCTGGAAACCATACACTTCACTAATGCAAGTCACCATTAAGAAATGCAGTTCTAATATCTAGCTCATGTACATTCCAACCATGATGACTTGCAAGTGCAGAGATGCTACAAACAATAGTCATTTGGCATGGAGGAGCAAAGGTTTCATCAAAATCAATTCCTCTTTCCTCTGCATAACCCTTTGCAACAAGCCTAGCCTTATACTTGTTAACTATTCCATCAATCTTATGATTAAGCTTGCATACCCACTTAGTGTCAATGTCCTTCTTGCTAGGAGGCAATGCACATAAAGGCCAGGTACCATTTTTCATTATAGCATCATATTTAGATTTCATAGCATCCATCCAATTTTCTAAATTTTTTGTTTCATCAAACAAAACAGGCTCATTCGCATCACAGAGACTAGAGGCAGCCATAGCTTAGCAATGTGATGCAAAAGAAGTACTATGAGAGCCTAAACGAGTACGATATGATAGAGGTGTATCTAATTTGATGTCACACAAAGTTTGCACCAGCTCATGAGAAGTAAAGGCTGAATAGCATCTTCCACAAAAACAACATCAGAGCTAACCAAAATGCATTTAGTCTGTGTATGATACAGAGGGTAGCCTTTGCTTTCTGAACTATACCCAACCAAAATTCATTTTACTGCTTTATCATCAAATTTCCTTCGATGTTGTTCAGGCACTAGTGCATATGCCAGACAACGAAAAACATGCAGGTGATCAATATGTGGTGGTACCACATACTTGATACTCTCATATGTGGTGGTACTTTGTACATAGGGATATTATTCAAATCTTACTTCAGTTTAGTTCATCGTCAATAGAGAGAGCTATTCCAGCCATTATCTTCTCCGTGTGTCTTGCTGCATTTGTGCTCCTTGTGTGTGCTTCTCGTGCATCTCTCGCACTTCTACACACACGTGAGAGTGGTATCAGAGCAAGTTCGGCTCCTTCTCAAGTTTCCATTTTTTGCATCATGGCGTGCACACTTTTAATAGTGCAAATCAACTTCAGAGCATAGAATTGTGAATTTTAGTAGCCAAGACAAATTTCCAGTAGGTGCCCTAGGGTCTTACCCTGATTTCAAATCCCATTTGTGCACTCAGAATCACCATGAGAGTGATAGTTTATGAGCTGAAATTTTAGCATTCATTTCAGCTTTGATCGAAGTGAAGATTTTATCACATTCTTGTTCTTTAGTGAAATGGCGGGCAGCAATGACTTGTTTGGCATGCTTCAAGCTGAAGATAAGCTTGATGGGACTAACTATTGGATGCGGTCTTACATGATGAAGCATGTTCTTGTTGCTAAACCACTTTGGAACATAGTGGCAGATGTAGATCGAAGACCCGTAGGTGCTTCTACTTCATAGTCTATTGTTACAAGTAGAGCTTCTTCTTCAAGTACAGTGGGTTCTCCTTCTCCAGCTACATAGGAGCAAATTAGATGGGATGGAATAGATGCTCAAGCTCATGCTTTGATTGCACTTTCTATGAAGCGTCATATAGTTCCACACATACAATCATGTTCTACATCACGACAGGCATGGGACACTCTTGCTTCTTTGTGTGTCGTGCATAATGAAGCACGTGTTGCATACTTGAGGAAGCAACTTGACGATGTATGTATGGCTAAAGATGAGTCGATGGATGTGTATGTGACATGCATCAAGGACTTGAAAGAGCAATTGTCAAACATAGATGAAATCATTCCGGATGCATCACTCATTTCTACATTGTTGAAAGGATTACCAGAATCTTGTCAAAGATTTGCTACTAGACTCCATTTGGTTGCAAAAGGAGATCCTAATATGTATGCATTTGATGAGGTTGTGTCTCTTCTTTTGCAAGAAGAACAATCTAGTGAATGGGAGTGGTTTGATTGAGGGAACGCAAGCACTTGCTATCTCAGAAGAAAGGAAAAGCAAGTATCGTTCAGCTTTGGGTTCATGAAAACCAAAGCCTCAAGCTTCCTTTTCCACTCATTCCTCTAATGATAGTGATTTGCAAAAGAAGAAGAGATGCAAATGTTTCCAGAAGGCTGTTCATACTATTGATGAGTGTAGAAAGCTTGCTAAATGCAATGAAAAGAATAAGGAATTTGGCATGTCTATTGCTGAAAATTCAGCAAAATGTAAAGAATGATGAAGCTAACATGGCTCAAGATTTTCGGGCATGTGTTGTTACATGTCATTATGATGCTTCTTTGCATTCTAAATGTATGGTTGTGAGTGAGGTTGATTCGGATTGGCTCTTTGATAGTGGTGCTTCAAAGCACATAACATCATGCAAAAGATTTTTTGCCTCTTTGAAAGATGTACCCAAAGGAGGACATGTGGTGTGTGCAAACAATGCCTCTTATCCTATCATTGGAGTAGGAGAAATTGAGCTTACGACTACAAATGAAGGTGTTATTCTCTTGAAAAATGCATTGTATGTGCCCAGTATAAAGAAGAACTTAATTTCAGTTCTGTTGATTGCCAAAGTTGGACTTCATGTACACTTTGTTGATGATAAATATATGGTTCATGATTTCAACAATGGTGATGTTATTGTGATGTCCGGTACATTATGTAATGGCTTGTATCACATGGATACATACAAGAGGGCTGCCTCGAATGCCCTAGTTGCTCATACTTCTTCCATGGCTGAAATGGAGCTTTCACATGCTCGTTTTGGTGACTTAAACTTCAATAGTTTGCTTTGCTTGCAAAAGAAGGACATGATTATTGGTTTGCCTACACTTGAGTCCATTGAAAAGCATGCATGTGAAGGTTGCATTCTTGGAAAAATGCATCGTGCTTCTTTTGCAAAAGATATTCATACACACACTACAAGAAAATTGTAGCTTGTTCATAGTGATGTATGTGGTCCCGTCAATACTCCATCTTTTGGCAGGCATGTATATTTTGTTACCTTCATTGATGATGCTACTCGCCCTATATGGGTGTATCCTATGAAAGCAAGGAATGAGGTATTTTCTTGCTTCAAAGCATTTTTAGTTATGGCTGAAAATTGTTCTTCACAAAAGCTTTTGACTCTACGCACGGATCATGGTGGTGAATACATGTCACATGAGTTTAGTGCTTTTCTTCATGAAAGAGGTATTTCACACCAACGTACAGTGTCATATACACCTCAGCAAAATGGTGTTGTCGAGCGTAAAAATAGAACTCTACTTGAAATGGCACGATAGATGGTTAAAGGAAAGCATCTTCCTGATAAGTTTTGGATGTAAGCGGTATTGTGTGCAAATTATGTGTTGAATCGGTGCCCTACAAAAGCATTGAGACTCATCACTCCTTATGAAGCTTGGAATGGTCATAAGCCTGTGGTTAGTCATATGCATGTGTTTGGTTGTTTGGCATATGCTCTTGTGCCATCACAACAACGTCACAAGCTTGATGAGAAGGCAAAGAAATCTATATTTATTGGTTATAGTGCTGAAAGTAAGGGATATCGTTTGTACCATCCATTGACGAACACAATTATTGTGAGTCAAGATGTGGTATTTGCTGAAAATTCAGTTCTCCCTCTGCTTGAATGCAAAAAACAGCCAACAGGTAGCTCACAAGATGCGTTCGATACACTCATGCCTTTGTTCCACAATGGTGTGCTTGACTATGGCCATGTAGACCAGACAATTGAGGCTCAAAGGGCTGAAAAATTCCAGCCAAATAGGGTTGAAAATGCAGAGAATTTCCAACCAAACATGATTGAAAAACTTCAGCCAAAATTATCAAAACTGTTGGAAATTTCTAGCCACATATGGCTGAACATTTGCATCAAAATATGGCTGAAAATGAGCATGAAATTTAGCCCACGCATGATGTACATATTGAAGATGTATTACATAATGAGCGCATGTCTATCAAGAGTTCACAATCTATGCCAAAGTGGCTGAAACAAACTTTGCAGAACATCAAATTGAGTGCACCTTTACTTGGTAGAACAAGATCAGGCTTTCACCATGCATCAAGTAATTTTGTGGATTATTCTCTTATTGCTACAACATGTAATGAAGAGCCACTTTCTTTTGAAGATGCATGTGACGAACCACAATGGATGAGTGCTATGCAATCAAAAATGGATTCCATACATAGGAATGGTACTTGGGAGTTATTTGAATTGCCAAAAGGAAAGAATGTCATTGGTACAAAGTGGGTTTGTAAGATTAAGAGAAAATCTGATGGTGGCATTGATCGCTACAAAGCTAGATTTGTTGCCAAAGGATATGCGCAACAATATGGCATTGAATATGAGAAAAGTTTTGCATCTACTTCATGCATGACTACCATTCGTACCATGGTTACATTGGCTACCCATCGAGGTTGGAAAGTGCATCAGTTGGACATAAAAACAGCCTTCTTGAATGGTGATTTGCAAGAAGAGGTTTATGTGAAGCAACCTCCTGGATTTGCTATAAAAGGGAGAGAGCATATGGTTTGTTGCTTGCATAAAGCCTTGTATAGTCTCAAGCAAGCTCCAGGTGCATGGTATGACAAAATCCATAAGCACTGGATTGCTCTTGGCTTCACATGTAGTTCGATTGAAAGCACACTCTATGTACGCAAAAATGGGGCTGATCTTATAGTGCTTGTTCTTTATGTCGATGACATACTCTTGACTGAACCAAAAACTTTATATATGTTTGGCACAACAGGATGAAATTGCCTACACAACTACTATCACAGTGTGTTTGGAGACCGAAATGAGCTCATATCAAAATTTTGATGCCACATAGTGAACCTATGTTGAGATCATGGTTGGGTTGAGTATCCTCACAAATGTTTCTATGACTCTCAAATTACAATTGGAGGGGTGTTAATGATGCCTTAGATGATGTAGGAACCTATTATGATACCAATTGTAGGAGTTTGAGGCCTAGGAAAGCACGTGAATAGCACAAGGAAGAAGACAAAGCTTGTAGCACAACATAACATTGAATGAATTACCAAGTAAATGTGAAAAGATAAGTAACCCATTAGGATTAAAGGCATATATACAAACCAAGGAAAAAGACCTCCTAAAGAGGGAAAACATTACCTCTATTAGTCCCAAGTGTGTTCACACATATCACTACCAAAATATATCAACATGCATTACATTAACCTTGAGACTCACAATAGTAGCGCTTTGATTAGATATAGATGTCTTTGCATAGAACAATGTTATTATGAGTAGCTAGCCCCTTTTCCATAACTTATTGAGTATGCAACACCTTCCCTTCATTAGCATGGATTTTGATTGAAGATTTTATTTTCATGGCTACATCAATCTCAATAAGCATGTTTTCATCCCATTTGGGATTTATCGCCCCTTGTAGAGTTCTGTCGAATGCTTTTTCTAGATTACATATTATACATTTATTCCAGCAATAATAATATTCTATAAGCAAGTTATTGTGAATAATTTCAGGGGCTCATAAAGCCAACATTATGTTTTAAGCAAGAGGATGTTTCTCATATTAACCTTAGCTATCGCAAAAATTATGAACTCGAGGCTTTTCTTTAGAAGGAGATTTAATTTTCTTTCAACACCTTTGATGCCCTTGATAAGGTACCAGATCCACTCATTTTTTCTAATATTGACTGCCCATTTCCAATCTTCATTGATCTTGAAAAACTGTTTCATCTTATTCCAAATCTTCCATAGGGAGCAAACTTAGCTCGAGCCCTTAGGAGTAAACTGATAAGGGTAGAATAAAAGAGTAAGAAGATCAAGACCCTTCCACCATGGAAGGCCCACATGCCTAAGATTCGTATTTCTAAAAATCAATTTACCCCAAGAGTCATCCCTATCACTCCATGCTTTAATTACCCATGCCGCCTCCAACTTAATGTCAATTCCTTCAATGTCTAGAATGCCAAAACCACCTGATCATTTTGGCCAATGAAAGTGCCCCATTTAATTTTTGGGACACCCCTTCTATTAGAGTCTCCCATTGAGAGATTTTTTTCGCAAATTTTGTTCAATTTGACAATCTCTTCATCCTTGGATCTCCAGCAAGCGAGAAAGTAAATAATCGAAGTAAGAAGGAACATGTCAAACATCATCGCTCACCCTGCCAAGTTGATCTGCATATGTTTTGAGTACGTAGATTTCTTATCAAGCTTAGAAAGAGCCCAATCCCATCATTGACCATCAAAATCTCAAATCCCATCAAAATACCTAAAAGGCAAAATATTTGTCCTCTAGGGATCAATGAGGTGGATGCCTAATAACGGCCCTATAAGCAATTTTAGAGTGGTTTATTTTGGAGCATGATGACTCAAAAAATGTATTTAGGAAACATCAAAAGGTATTAACATTGGCCATATCATTGTGCACAAAATCATTTGTGGCATCTGCAAAGAGTCTCATGATTATCAGGTCTTGATTCAGGGGAAGAAAGAGGCCTTGAATAAGACTAAACATGCATGATGTTTAACGCGGCAACTGAGACCATCACCAATGATTGCAAAGAGAAGAGGGGCCAAAGGGCATCCTTGATTGATAGAATTTTTTAATCGAATAGCTTGAGAAAGTTGTCCATTGATGTTTATTTGTGTTCATGCATTTCCAAACAATGTTGAGATCATCTTAATGAATTTCTTGCCATAGACCACATCTTTCGGAAATTGGAGAATGAAGTCCCACTCGAGTCTATCATAAGATTTGTTGAAGTCAATCTTAAGGAAGAGTACATCTTGAGGGGACTCTTTGGTGAAAACTAGTCCTTCCCAAATATCAACGATAGCCTCAAGGATGGACCTTCCCTTGATAAAACCTTTTTTATCCTCATTGATCTAATTTTGTAAGTGACAAGCAATTCCATTGGCAATAACCTCAGCAAGGATCTTGTCACTGGTTTATAATATCATAATTGGACACCAATCTTCAATCCTATTTTTGTTGCTTTTTGTGAACAAGCTTGATAATGCCTTCATTGAGACATTCATGTAGCACATCAAAAGAAACGGCCTCTTGTCATACTAGACGTAATAGATTAGTCACCACATGCTTGAAGATCTTGAAAAAAACTCCTTGGTGAGGTCGTCCAACCCCGAGCTTTTTCCCTCAGGAAGTAAATCAACAACTTCAAGAATCTCCACATCCAAAAATGGGAGCTTCAAGAGGAGGCTTCATATTTTGTGGAGTTGTTAAGGTTCTGACTCTAGAGATGGTTGACATGCAATTGTTCCTGTGAGGAGAAAGAGGCATAGAAACACCCAAAAAGCTAGGTAAAGTGATTGAAAATCAACATGCTATTTCCTTCATCTGTCTTGTACTCAACCCC
This sequence comes from Ceratopteris richardii, assembly GCA_020310875.1. Classification (NCBI taxonomy): domain Eukaryota; kingdom Viridiplantae; phylum Streptophyta; class Polypodiopsida; order Polypodiales; family Pteridaceae; genus Ceratopteris; species Ceratopteris richardii. Next base: position 31,395,736 of record CM035431.1, read on the forward strand.
ATTGATATCCATCATGAAAGTGATCACTTCCTTAGATTTCTTCTTCTTGAGGATGCTACACACAAATGCCCAAAATCTTAGATTTCAAATGAGGCATGCAAATCAGCCTTAAAATTAGTGGTCTCCTTCTCATGAGGACCAGTGAGCAGCATATCATCAACATAAACAACAATTATCAAAAGCACATCATTTCATCATATGATGTTGAACCATGAACAACTTCTCAGAATCATTTGCACTTGTGAATGCATAGTTGTTTTTCTGCCTTCTCTTATTTTGATTCTTCAACCTGCAATCATGTTCAAAGTGTCTATCTTTATCACAATTCTCGCATCCTTTACTATCATTACCTAAATCATTTCTTTGGAAATTTGTATGGCCTCTTTGGCTCTCCTTGCCTCGAAACTATCCTCTACCTCCTACATGATTATGATGTTGACATTGGTCTTGGTTACTGTTTCGTCTTCCACTTCTAAAGCCTCTACCTCTGCCTCTTCCTCTCCCAAAGTAGAATACCTGCTCAGAACTAAGTTTTCCTTGGGAGTTCGAGTCCTCACCAAGATTCTTTTCTTCAATAATCAGCATGGACACCAGATTAGCAAACTTCAAAATATTTTCCCTCATTTGAACCATGGTTGAGGATTTCTTCCTGATCCTTCCTCTTAGGGCATGGTTCAACCATCTCTTTCCTGTCATACCTTGAGTCTAACATGAACATGCAAATGATGTGTTTTTTATCATTGTTGTGTATGTTGATGAAATGTTGCTTGATTGTCCTAATGAGAAGCATATTGCTGATTTTAACGCTGATTTGAAAGCCTCTTTTGAGATGTTAGACTTGAGGCATTTGCACCATTATTTGGGCATCCAATTTATGCAAGTTGATGGTGGAGTGGCTCTATTCCAAACAAAATATATTGACACATTATTGTAGTGTTCTCGCCTTGAAGATTGAAAGTTTGTTGCCACTCATCTGGAAACAGGTTTATGGTTGAGTCTTCATGATGTTGGAGATGCATTTGATGTTGTTTTCTATCAGTGGATCGTTGGATGCTTGATTTACTTATGCATAACTTGGCCTGATATTCAGTTTGTTGTCTCACAAATGAGTACGTTTATGCATTGCCCATGTGTCAAGCATTAACAGTGGTCAAGCACATCTTTCACCACTTGAGTGGTACTTGACTACTTGCATTCTTTTATCCCAAGGAGTAATCACTACCGTCACATTTACATGATTTTGCTGTTGAGCAAGAAGCAACCTATTGTGGCCACTTCTAGTCATGAGGTTGAGTATACGACAACTTTAATAGTGACAGTTGAGTGTGTGTGGCTGACGTGCCTTTTGGCTAATTTCGTTGTTTGTTTGTCTTCCACCACCACCATCTTCACTAATACTTAGAGCGCATTGGTAGTTTCGAGAAACCCTGTGTTCCATGCTCGCACAAACCAGATTGAGATGCATTATCATTATGCCAGGGAGAGGTTCTCTACTAGAGAGATCAATTTGACATACATGCCCACACAGGATAACATTGGAGATGTTTGCACAAAGGCTCTGCCTCGGGAGAAGTTTCAAGCTTCTTGCAAAGCTTTGGGCTTACTTCCCTTTGTGGATTGATCTCTTTGCACATAGCTTGGCACTTCCTTATACATGAGTGTCGACTCCTTGCTCAAAGCATCAATCCTAGGGGAGATCTGTTGATATATTTTGGCACTGATGTGTGGGAACACACTTAGGATCGTTGGGGTACATTTCTCCCTTTTTATGAGATTTTTTTCTTGAATTGTATATACGCCTATAACCCTAACGCGTTACTTATCTTTGTACATTCACTTGGTAATACACTCAATATTATTGTTGTGATCCAAGCTTCTTTGTCTTCCTTGTGTTGTTTTCATGCTTCTCTAGACCTCATACTTCAACAATAGTGTGCCAAATACTCCTACATTCTCCTAAGTCATTCTTCGTCCTCCCGTTGGAGTGCTTCATAGAGAATATGCAACATAGCTCGCTTTTGCGCTTGATTGGCTTCCATGTCCTCTGTAGGGGCTCTAGTCTTCCCATGGCTCTTGAGCTCTTGGATGAACGTAGCTTCCTCAACTATTTCCAATTGTCACACTATAGGGAGGAGACTTGCTGGAATCAAAAGTGCAAAAATGATACCTAACTTGGCATCGAGTTGTTGGGTCTTCTTTGATACTCTATAAAGATGGAAAAATTTCTTCTTCATGCAATGGAAGATCATCTCTATCCAATTAACTTGTCCTTCTATTACTGCAACATCAACCATCCAATCGTGAACCAAACTTCCAGTGATTAGAATCTGGAAGTCATGCATATTTGTATTCTCCTAAACAGGGTTTATGGAACATCTTCTGCATCTCTCTAGTAGAAACTGAGACTGATGGTGGTATAATACCTTCATTGCTTAATTGTCGCTTGGCTTCTATGTAAATCGGATCAACAATGAGACCAACTTTAGAACCAATACAAAGTTCCACCACTCCACATTAGTCACCATTGAATTCCAACCCCTCAATACAATGGGGAATCTTATCAGATTGCATGACTTTATTATCTGCACTATTAAAAAAACTAAAATGAAAAATATGTACATTATGATACACACAAGTCCATTGATCTACATGCGATAGAACTGGATTTTGTACCCATTTACCAGATTATATAGAACCTCTCCACCAAGTGTGGTTAATCAAAAAGTAACTACATTTTGTATCTCAAAAATTTGAACAGAATTAGCCTATCGAGTTCTACTAAGTTTGTAGTAGACTTCAAGGTGCTTATAATGGCAAACTGAAACTTGTATATATCTTTGGCACAAAAAGATAAAATTGCCTACACAAGCATTATGATAGTTTGTTGGGAGGTGGAAATGAGTTCAAATCGCGATTTTGGCACCACAGAGCAAAGCCATATTGAACTCCTAAATGCCATGAGTATGCTCACTGAATTTTGTGCGGTTCTAAGACTATGACTAGAGGGTTGTCAATGATGTCCTAGATGAAGTAGCAACTTGCTCTGATACCAATTGTTGGAGTTTGAGGTTTGCGAAAGCATGCAAACAACACAAGGAAGAAGAAGAAGCTTGGAAGCACAACACACATCTCAAATGAGGCATGCAAATCAGCCTTAAAATCAGCAATATGTGTGTCATGAGGACCAGTGAGCAGCATGTCATCAACATATACCACAGTGATCAGAAGCACATCATTAGCACGCTTAACATATAAGGTGTTTTCAGTTCGATTGTTCTCAAAACCATGTGCAATCAGATAGGCATGTATCTTTTCATACCAAGCACGTGGTGCTTGCTTTAAACCATATAAGGCCTTCTTTAACCTACAAACCTAGTTTTCATGCCCTTTCTGCACAAAGCCACAGGGCTGAAAATCATACACTTCTTCATGCAAGTCACCATACAGAAATGTTGTTTTAATGTCCAAGTGATGTACATTCCAACCTTGATGAGTTGGAAGTGAAAAGATGCTATGAACAGTAGTCATTCTGTAAGTAGGAGCAAAGATTCCATCAAACTCAATGCCTCTTTCCTGCACATAGCCCTTTGTAACAAGCCTAGCTTTATACCTATTATTTGTTCCATCACGTTTATGCTTCAACTTGTATACCCACTTAGTGCCAATGTGCTTATTGCTAGGAGGCAAGTCACATAAAGACCACATACCATTTTTCATGATAGCATCATATTCAGATTGCATTGCAACCATCCAATGTTTAGAATTTTGTGCTTCATGAAATGAAACATGTTCGGTCTCATCATAAAGACTAGAGGCATCCATATCAAAGCAATCTGATGCAAAAGAGGCAGTATGAGAGCCTGAACGAGTACAATATGAGAGAGGTGCATCTAATTTGTCATCACGCAAATTCCACACTAGCAATTTTGGCATAGTTTTTACCTACTAATATCAACTCTCTCATCAACAAGTGCATCATGTAAATCTGCATCAGAAATGAAGTGATCTTCATCATCACATGAAACCTACAACAACTGAGAAGTTGCCTCATTAGGACCAGCACTAGACTATCCACCTGTAAAAAAAGGCAGCAAAGTATCATACATGTCTTTGGAGCTAACACATGTCTCCTTAGTACATGAAAGCAATGGCTGAATAGCATCTTCCACAAAAACAACATCACGATCAATGAGCATGCATTTAGTCTGTGGATGATACAGATGATCGCCTTTGCTTTCATAACTGTACCCAACAAAAATACATTTTATTGCTTTATCATCCAATTTTCTGCAATGTTGTTCAGGCACTAATGCATATGCCAAACAACCAAAAATGTCTTCTATATATAAAATCTTTGCAACCTCCTTGGTTAGAAGACTTAGCCCCTTCATGAATAGTATCATTCCTTCTGAACAGAAAGGTACATCAAAGGTAGATTCCTTCTTGATGCCATTATTGTTGATATATTTAGGTAGTGATGTGTTTGAACACACTAGGACCATTTGGGAACTTCTTTCCCTCTTTAGGAGGTCTTTTCCCTGGCTTTTATATACGCATATAGCCCTAACGGGTTACTTATCTTTGTACATTCTAGTGGTAATACGTTCGGTATTCTGTGTTATGTTCCAAGCTTCGTCTTCTTCCTTGTGTTGTTTCCATGTTGCAGTAGACCTCAAATTTTAACAATTGGTATCAGAGCAGGTTATCATTTCATCTAGGGCGCCGTCGACACCCTTCTGGTCACAGTCCTATAATCACACAAAATTTGGTGAGCATACTCAGGGTGATTAGGAGTTCAAAATAGCTTCTCTATGTGGTGCCAAAATCGCGATCTAAGCTTGTTTTAACCTCTAACATACTATCATAGTGCTTGTGTAGGCAATTTTGTTTTTTTGTACCAAAGATATATACAAGTTTTGGTTTGGTAGTACAACATCTCTAAGTCCACTACACGTTTAGCACAACTTGACGGAGTAGTTCTATTCAACTTTTTAAGATACATCCATTTTTTGCATCAGGTTATTTTGCTTATATGATGTGTCATGTATTGGTTGCAAAAGGATTGTGGAATATTGTGGAGGGTGTTGAAAAACCTCCTAGTACATCTGCAAATACAATTGCTGAAGGTGATGCAGACGACATTGAAGATGAGGATATTCTTTAGATTCCTATTTGTGATGTGGTTCTTGCTACATCTACTGCAGAGAAAATTCGTTGGGATGGCATAGATTCTCAAGGACATGCATAGTCTCTTATTCACTCATGCAGAATAGCTAAGGATGCTTGGTATACACTTATCACTTTATACTAGGCAAGGAACGAGGCTCGTGTTGCTTACCTCTGAAAAACATTGGAGAGTGAGCACATGAATGAAGGAGATTCCATCGATAGATTTTTGGCAAAGATCAAAGATTTGAGGGAACAATTGATTTCTATTGATGAAGTCTTGCATGACAGTTCACTTGTGCAAATTGTTACGATTCATATTAAAGTTTTGCTCCTACTCTTTGTTTGATGATAACAGGAAATCCAAATACCTTAACATTTGAAGAGTTAGCCTATCTTCTATTGTAGGAAGATCAATCTAGGCATAACAGGTCCATTATGCATGTTGCAGATCAAGCTTTCCTAGCTATTCACGAGGGTAAAGGTAAATGGAGCTCTTCTACTAGTAAGTAGAAATCTACTAATTCTGCACAATCAAAGAAGAATGATAGAGATGAAACGAAAACAGAAAATTAGAATTTTTTTCGTAAATATTGTAAAGGAAATGATCATGTCATAAAGAGTTGTCCAAAACTAGCTACTAAAGAGGCAAAGAAGAAAGAGGTTGGAATGACCGTTGCAGAGGCCTCTACACCTAAAATATAGTATGTCCATCTTGTGTAGAATGACTTAGAATGGATATTTACCACTATTTGGAGCTTCCTCCGTTTGAACTTAAATGATCTATAATTCAAGTTCTCCCTCTTTCCCCTCTATTGTTTTCCATGTCTAGTAATGCTTTAGGTTGCCTCATTGATGATTGTGTTCATAAAGGCCTGATAAAGGGTATTACCATCCCCCATGCTTGTTTATATTTGTATCTCTAGATTTTTGTAGATGACACGAGTGCTTTATCCATTATAGATGACATATTTGCTTATCATCTTCTTGATTGTCTTAATGTCTTTTGTTTGGCTAGTGGATCAAACATCAATCACAAGAAAACTATCTTTAAGGCATCTAACAACTCTGTTTCTAACTATATAAATAATCTTGGTTATGAGATTCCAGAAGAGGGTAAAATCTTGAGACTCCCTGGAATTCAATGGGCTTTATGTATCTCTCAATCAAAAATGGGATTAGATAGTCAAGAGATTAAAAAACAAGATTTTTATGTGGTATGGGATGTATAATTACATATCTAGCAGACATTTTGTCTTGATTCATTATATCATGCCTAATTTGTTTTATTTTTTGTCTTATTGGTATTTCAACAGAAACGATTTCTTGCGGGTTATTGTCGTGCCCTAGAATGTTTTTACGGGGAGGAGACCATGATACTAGGGGTGCCCAAAGTGACATGGGACATCTACATTTTGCCAAAAATAGAAGGAGGTATTGGATTGTTTTGCCCCAAAATTATGGCCACGAAGATGGTAGCTAAATGGATATTAAGAAGTCTCATCTCTAATGACTAATGGGCATTTCTCATTAAAAGAAAAATTAATCAATTCGTTTTGTAGGGATACAAGTCCTGGTCTAATTGGGATTTATGGACCATAGTGTGTTCCCCACAAGTTTATGCTTGTTGGACGTTAGTTGACATGTAGGAATTGGACCTCATGTATGATTGTGAAAAAGGACTACTCTCGCCCTATGGAGTTCAAGACCAACAAGCTTGATTCAATATGGTGTTGATGGCCTACTCAACAAGCTTCTTTGCAACTTAACTAAGTGTAGAGGATTATAGTATTCTACTGTCGTTTGCCTCCTCGCCCTAGGGAGTACTCACTGCTCAGTGATGCCAAATGGTGCCCATTGTTCGTTGCAAGCCTGACCATTGGCTGACATGCAAAACCTGCAACATCTTGGCTCAAACTACACAGGATATGAATTTGAGTCTCGGACCTCAGACAACTTGCAGATGTAATGTCCATAGATGTAAACTCACTCAGGCTTCAGCGAACCTTTTACACAGAGTCTATCTGAACTAGAACAAGGTTCTATCTACAGACTAAAGGTGCTCCAAGTCCGAGTTTCCATTTGCAATCCCTTGCTTCTCCGCTATGCAGGGTCTTTCGACCTTCAAGTTTTAACTCTTTAAGCCTCCATGTTCCTTCAACCTCGTACATGCACAAGCTGCCACGTTTCAAAGTTGAGCCCGAACTACCTCAGCCTTCATACTTAATGCTTCACCTATAAGTTGGGTGGTTTGAGCAATCAAGAATTAAATTGTTACGGCTTGTGTACTTTGTAGTCGTATGTAGATACTTGGCGTGGTTTTTATATAAACCTCCTTATATCTTGAAGAGTGGAGACTTTATGCTTGTTTGGATCTTGTATTTCTGTACAATCTACAGGTCATAACATAGCATAACAATAGATTACATGAAGTCTTATTACACCTATTTCCAAGATCTTATTATTTATTCCCATTGCCTTTTTTGTTACAAAATTCTTTATTTTGATATGTTGTTTCATTTAAATAGTGACCCGTTGAGGTATGTTGAGAAGAACATTTATTTTTGTGGGATAGTATGGAGTTGGAGTTTTTAAGTATACAAAGAGGATGTTGTGTCCTGATTTTTGAATGATGTTTAAGTCATCATTATGCATTTGGTAGGATTTAATAATTCGGAGAGCTAATATACTACAATCTTAGTTTAGAATATAATCGTAGTATGATCAAGCCCCACAGTTTGAAATCAAACTCGTGTGAATCATATTATAAAGTTGCAATTGCAAATGGTGTTCTCATAAGATCATGATATATTCTAAGTTTAGATGCAGGTTTCTTTCATCCACCAATGGTAGCTTTGCTTCAATGCCCAATCTTGGTTTAGGGGCATCACCAAGATTTCAATGATGCCCAAGTCTGGACATCAATTTTGAGCACTACATGCCCTTCAATTTTGAAGGCAATCTACAGATCATACCTATATTTCCTATTTTTAATGCATTTTTTGAAGGTTTGATAAAAATTTTGACCTTATTTTATGCCAATTAGAGAATCAGTATTACTAAATAGGGATGAAGATTGAAGATCCTCTGCATGATTTAGGTTTTCAACCTGCTAGTTAGCAGATCATGCGAGACAACCCGCAATAGGACAAGGCTACGTCTAAAGTCGTTGCCATACACTTGTAACTTGTAAGGAGTCGTGAATCACGACTAGGTCTAAGTTCTAACATTTCATATGATGGGAGACCATTCTCCCTTTTTTATTTTTGACAAGAACAGAAAAGATGATTAACTAAAGGGCTTCAATGTTATGACCTGCATATTAGAGGATGCCCAATCTTGATTTAGGGGCATCACCAAGATTTTAGTGATGCCCAGGTCTGGGCATCAGTTTTGAGCACTACATGCCCTTCAATTTTGAAGGCAATCTACAGATCATACCTGTATTTCCTATTTTTAATGCATTTTTTGAAGGTTTGATAAAATTTTTGACCTTATTTTATGCCAATGAGAGAATCAATATTACTAAATAGGGATGAAGATTGAAGATCCTCTGCATGAATTAGGTTTTCAACCTGCTATTTAGCAGATCGTGCCAGACAACCCACGATAGGACAATGCTACGTCTAAAGTTGTTGCCATACACTTGTAACTTGTAAGGAGTCGCGAATCACGACTAGGTCTAAGTTCTAACATTTCATATGATGGGAGACCATTCTCCCTTTTTTATTTTTGACGAGAACAGAAAAGATGATTAACTAAAGGGAGAAGTATAGAGCTGTGTAGGGGGCAGGCCGCAGGACCCCAGAACAATTACAAAAGGATCACACCAAAGTTGAGTTCAGATACAAGATAAGAGTATTTCTAATCACCACTTCAGGCTCTCCCCTTTTGGCTTGGGAAAGATCCATTGTTGATGTCCAAAGGCGGTAACCCATTATAAGAATCTAGCTAAAGAATTTAGGGCTAGTAGAAGAATGACGATAATTAGAGATATGGACAATATTAGAGAAAATCCTTCTAACAACTCTAGCTATAATGAGAGGGTCCTTCAGCTTCAGAAAGATTGAGATATGAGGATTATATCTTGGCTCATGGCTCCCTTGCTACCTCAAGAGATTTTTGGGTGGGTTAAGTGGATATACCCAACAAGAGTATGTTTGATTTGTTGAAAAAGAAGAAAGCTAAAGATTTCATCCCAATGATGAAGAGGAGTTTAGGTAGGCATGCTATCAATATGGAGAAGAATTTACAGGAGGGGTCAACTTCTTTACCAATGTTTTCTGTGTTCTTTCCAAGTGGCAAGAGGACATCTAGAGAGTTGGAGCTCACATTGCTCTTAAAAGGAGAAAAATGGTTCCTAAAAGCTTGACTTCTATCCTACACCTGCCCCTCATGCCGGTGAGGTCAGAGTAACATTAATAAATTGTAACCCTATAAGTCTCCTGGGATTCCTAATGAGTTCTTTCTTGTTTTGAGGGATTTTTTGTTGGAGCAAGTCTATGACAAGCCTAAGTATTGGCTTGAGTCTCACAAAGTCTTAGAAGAAGCTTTAAAAAGAAGACTATGTAAAGTTCACTTGTGAACTACCTCTTGTAACTTTTGAAGAGTTTACTTAATGTAAAAGTAAGAGAATCTTAAGTGGTTGAGTCCACTTGATCAAGGATGGAAAGAGGAGCCACGAATTCGTGATTTGTGGTAGGTAGAGAATCAAATAAATCATTGATTGATTGGAGAGTGATTGAGGGAAGTTAGCGTCCCAAACTCAACTATAAATAGATGGCAATTTTAGTTGTGGTTAGTGAGACCTATGTGAAGACCTCCAAGAGCTGAGCTTTATGCCATATCAAGGTGTGATTACAAGGCACACATATGTATCAGTAAGTCATTTTATTGTACAAGCAATATACTTTCATTTTCATGATTATTTGAGTTCATCTTTCCATGTTCTTGTGAAGTGTACTACTCACTGCCATTACTCTCAGGTTTCTCAGCCAGCTTGCAGAGATATTTTCTCTAAGCTTGGTGCATCATTTTCAGTGCTTTGACTTGGTAAAGTTAGCTCTATATATCTACTATATGCTCACAAATTTTCATGTCATTTGGATGTTGCAATCTTCAGGTATGTTCATTTGAAGTCAACAGGGTCTGTTCATCTTCACATCTCTGTCAGGTACCCGACGTTTTCACTCATCTTGTCAGAGCCATTTCTCAGTGGTTACTTATCCAAATTCAGTGATTTAGAGCTTGTTGGATTCCGCTTACGGTCTAGTATAACCATACAAATTTTCATAATCATTGGCTTCCTACATTTGGAATTATGTGGATTTTTCTGCTCACTGGTCTATTTCTGTAGCAGCCCGTGAAAATCTGGATGATGTCATCACTTGTTAAAACTCATTCTCAGTGTGTGGTTCATTATTTTTTATGAGAATACTCTTGAAAGTTAACTCTTTAAGTTTCCTAGACTTCCCCAAGAGGAATTGAGCTAATTGCTGCTGTGCTGAGGGAATTATGTAAAACACTGGACAGGTGTATGAACCAAAAATAGCAAGTTTTCACCTCTGAGCTAACTCCAACTTATCTGTTTTGATCTATCTTTTTGAGAATGATCTTCCAAGGTACATAGGGTGTTTAATACATCCATTGGCAAGCTAAAAGGGCCCACCATATACTTCTGGAGTTCATTTGGCTGGTGTAGATCAAGGATTTTGCAACACCTCTTCATCTTCAAGCACATACCTATCCATCTCTTCACATTTTTTGACCCCCCTTATGTTCTTGGTGTGGCAAGATACTGTGAAAAAAGGTACTCTTTCTGCTTCCATAAATACTAGAGTCATAAAATTGATTCATAAAAAGGGACCCAAGGATGACTTGAATAACTCGAGACCCATATCTTGTCTGATTTCTATTTACAAAATCTTTTCCTCCACTTTGGCCAGAAGACTTAGCCCCATCATGAACACTATTATTGTTCTTGAACAAAAAGGCTTTATAACAGGTATATTTATTTTGGATGCCATTATTTCTTTATGGGAGGGTATGGAGTATGATACGGAAGAGTATTTCTAATCACCACTTCAGGCTCTCCCCTTTTGTCTTGGGAAAGATCCATTGTTGATGTCCAAAGGTTGTTCACCCATTATAAGAATCTAGCTAAAGAATTTAGGGCTGGGTGAAGAATGAGGATAATTAAAGATATGGACAATATTAGAGAAAATCCTTCTAACAAATCTAGTTAAAACAAGAGGGTCCTTCAGCTTCAGAAAGATTGAGATATGAGGATTATATCTTGGCTCATGGCTCCCTTGCTACCTCAAGAGATTTCTGGGTGGGTTAAGTGGATAGACCCAACAAGAGTATGTTTAATTTGTTGAAAAAGAAGAAAGCTAAAGATTTCATCCCAATGATGAAGAAGAGTTTAGGTAGGCATGCTATCAATATGGAGAAGAAATTACAGGAGGAGTCAACTTCTTTACCAATATTTTCTCTATGCTTTCCAAGTGGCAAGAGGACATCTAGAGAGTTGGAGCTCACATTGCTCTTAAAAGGAGATAAATGGTTCCTAAAAGATTGGCTTCTATCCTACACGTGCCCCTCATGCTGGTGAGGTCAGAGTAACATTAGTAAGTTGTAACCCTATAAGTCTTCTGGGATTCCTAATGAGTTCTTTCTTGGTTTGAGGGATTTTTTGACCCCCCTTATGTTCTTGGTGTGGCAAGATGCTGTGAAAAAAGGTACTCTTTCTGCTTCCATAAATACTGGAGTCATCAAATTGATTCATAAAAAGGGACCCAAGGATGACTTGAATAACTCGAGACCCATCTCTTGTCTCATTTCTATTTACAAAATCGTTTCCTCCACTTTGGCCACAAGACTTAGCCCCATCATGAACACTATTATTGTTCTTGAACAAAAAGGCTTTATAACAGGTATATTTATTTTGGATGCCATTATTTCTCTATGGGAGACTTTTTCTTCTTTAAGATTGATTTTGATAAAGTTTATGAAGGAGTTGATTGGAATTTTATCCTTTACTCTTTACATGACATTGGTCTTGGGAGGGGCTTTATAAGATATGTTAGCACCTTGTTTGGTAATGCCTTCTCTAAAGTGGCTATGAATGGTTTTGTTTCGTCCCCCTTCAAGCTTCAAAGATCTATAAGATAGGATTGTTGCTTGGCCCCCTTGTTATTTGCTATCACTAGTGATGTTCTTGGGTGGTGAATTAAAGATTGTATGGAGAATGATAAAATCAAAGGTAATGACATTCCAAATGAGCAAATGTTTGTGGATGACACCAACATGATAACCAGAGCTAATGAGTTGTATGCTAGAAATTTCCTTAATTGTCCATATCTTTTTTATCTTGCGAGTGGCTCTTAGATCAATCATTAAAAAACCTCTTTTAGAGCTTCTAATCAGATCATTCCTTAGTATGTTGCTGATTTGGGTTTTGATATCATTCAAGATGGCTCTATTTTCAGATTTCTTGGCATCCCTATGGGCTTCCAGGTCTGCTTTTCTCAGAGATGGGACTGGGTGGTGAGTAAATTCAAGGGGAAAAATTTCAAGTGGATTTCTATTCAGCAAAGCTTTTCTCATAGAGTGTTTGGATACTATTATGAACGATAAGCCAATGAAGCATAGAGTGCTTGGTACTAACATTGAAAGCCCGGATACATTGAAATCTATACATTAGGGGAAAAAATGAACCTTGAATGGGCCTTTTAGATTAAGGAGTGATTAGTGAGGGACCAATCAGAAGAGGGCGGTGGCCACAGTCTATGCCCTATAAAATACTAGCTTGAAGGGGGGAGAGGGGACATATTTCTCCCGGATTTAATGAGCTGCCTATAGAGAGAGAAGGAATCTCGTAACTCAGTTGGGCCCAAAAATTCAAAATTTCTAAAAAGTTAAAAAACTCATCATAATACCTTAAAATGGAGCCCCCATTACTTTTTAGGGTCAAAAGTACTCTTTTTTATCCCAAATTCAAAATCCGTGCATGTTTTGAGCTGAAAAAAATGGGTTTTCTCAAAAATACTCAAAAAAGAGTTATTTCCCTCCTAAACCTCACATTTTCATACCCAGGTCCCAAAAAGTCATCTTTTTCCACTATTTTCACTCTATAGCACACCATTGAAGCTCCTGTTTCTACACTCCAACCTACCTGCATCTCCTATCTCGAATTACTATTGTAGCTTGAAGACTTTTAGCTTCAATGGCAACATCTAAAGCTTCTAGGCGACCGAAAGATGAAATCCTCACATTAAGATGTCACAATATCAAAGCCACAGATGGACAGTGGCTATCACATGAGTACTCCAAAGCTGCATGGGTGTACATGCAACCCTCTAGAGTTGGGCCTCATCGAGTTAGAGATCGTGGAAACTTAGATCTTCATTGGAAGGGAAAGTTACTTGGCTTCATGAAGCACAAAGACAATGGGATGGTTGCTATTGTACAACATGTTTTTACAATGGCAACTATGAAACTTGGAAACTCTAGTAGTATGAGATATCCTATGAATTGTAAGTATTACTCTACAATATTTTATGTTTTCTTGTGTTGGATATATTTGTGAACTATTTAGATATGTTTTTGTTTGTTTCAGATATATTTCCTTCTACTTTGGTGGAAGAGCAACCACTTCATAGTCTTACAGGTACTTTCCAGGCATCGCATGCAGATGTTGGTGCACTAGACTTTCCAAATATATCTCCTGCTCAACTTTACCATGATAGAGTTTTCTTTTACACACATAGATATGTTGTACCCTTTACAATGAATGGTTTTGGAAGGTTAGAGAGAATTGAACTACATTCTCTTCTTAGCTTGGACTGGCCAAAACCTGATATATGGTCTCTATCATCTTTGAAGCAAAAGATGGTAATGGATATACATAACTCTTTGAAATTCACAAAAGTGTCTAGGTCTGTAGGTTTGCAGTGGTCTTTTCCCATTCATTGTTTTGTATATTTATTCCAAGGATTCTCATTCCAAGAGACTTCCACCATGTTCATGTGTAAAGATATCACATATGAGCAAGTCGAAAGTCTTCTTCGTGAAAATTGGGGTTTGATGGAAGGAATTGCAAAAGGTGATAAATATCTTTGTAAAATAGGTGGAACAGGTATAGGATTTTGATATTTGAAACACCGTACTTCAATATACATCAGATTCTACTATGATTTTTGGATGTGCAAACTTGGCAAATGGATACCATTTCAAAGTTCACAGGGATCTTTGCATTCATTTGATATAAAGCTTAGATTGCCCAACAATGGAACAGTAACTCTTTTAGTGAATAATCATTGGAGCTTGGCTAATCTGAGAGAACACTTGATGATTATGGGGTTTGAAGCACTAACACAATCCAAATTCAAAATTCAAGGACATAAGGTGAGAAATGTTGCATGCTTTTGTTAAAGTAATCTTTTCATTATTGTTTATTTTACTTTAATGACTTCGTATTCTTGCAAATTGATTACACGTGGGCAGAAGAATGGAATACAAAATGAAAGTCCCTGTAGATTGGAGCAAAGATGGAACAGAACTCTCATTGTCATAGTTCTTTTGCAACCTGATAATGTCACTTCTTGGGCCCTAGTCATTGTATCTCATGGTTTTTGCACTTTCAAGAACCTTGTAAAAAGTAGGACAATTGATTCATGTTAGATATTGTATATACCTTCTTCTCTGCAATGGAGTGGTGGTGAACGTGTTTCCCGGGGCCATGGCTCTTTCTTGGCACAATACATTGGAAAATTGCCAAAGGAAGATTTTTTCATAATCCACAAGGACTTTTCCCCTCAAGGACACTTCATGACTTGGTGTCTGAAGGCCTTGAGCAAAGTTTTGTGCCTATCTACAATAATGCAAGGGACCAATTGTATATTTCTAGTTAGGAAGTCCCTTTCCCTTACTACCCTAGGAGTTAAATTTAGAGGAAAAATATTAGGTCAAATATGAATAGCTTTAGGTCTTGGATTGACAGACCCTCAGTTAATCTCTCAATCAGTTTTGACTTACCAATTGCCACTATCTTTTCAGATAAGAAAGAATGTAGTGGAGAGGCTCAAGGCCAAGAGCCAATTGTAAAAACTTTATAATACGAATTATTGTTTTTCCAATTTCCATGTGCATTCAATCTATTATATCTTTATGTTTGACAATCTCATAACTTTTGCATAGTTTAATCAGTCTTTTTCCATTATTTCTTCTAATTTGTGTTGCCCAAAATGCATGCAATGGCCTAGGAATGCAAAAAAAGGCCTGCCACAGAAACGCGGGGATGGGCCCTGCAAAAGTTTTGAAACTGCTCTTGTACAAAGTCGATACAGACACTTGTAACCTCTAACACTTGATTCTCTCAATCTAGAACCCATTTATACAAATGCTTTTAGCCATAGATGGCTTACCTTCTAACTTAAATTTTGGCTCCTTACTCATGCAAAACTTTAACCTGTGCACTGAGAAATGATCAAATCATTGACCATCAAGATTGCATCTGTTTCAGGAAACAGTGAACACTTCTTCACATATGAATGTTCCTACTCATAATTCTCACAGCTCTCAAACGTTAACCATAGACTCATTAACTATGGACTTAGATGTCTACAAAAGGATTCTTGAAATGATCAAGTACAGAAGGAGAATGCACAGAAACATCGGGCCCAGTTTTCTTTCATTCCTGAAGGAATTTTACAACTGAGTGATAAGAGGAATTCTACTCACTTCTAAGATGTCTAATGACTCATAAAACTACCAATTTATCTATTCATATGCTCTCTCATATTTTCCATGTCTTTTTACTTATATATATAGCCATATATGTACAAGCTTATGACCATACAAAAGATATATATGAGCCGTCTCTAAATTAATGTACATATGTGTACACATCTTTATCTTTTGGATATGCACTTTCTTCATGCTTCGTGACTTGGTCTTTTCTTCAGTCTTTGACTTGAATTATTCCCCCAAAATTTCAATTGTTGATTGCCCTGCACCAACACAGAATCTAGCAGCCATGTGTGGGAAAGAGAATCAGCTATTAAAGCCTCACTTGACACAGTACTATCAAGTGTCAACACATCAGCATCATCAGAAATAGCATTAATTTCTTCAATCTTCACAGTCAAAGTAGATGGTGTAGGTAACTGTTTAACATGCCCATCAACATTCTGTCCTTTACCTTTAGCATTCTTTAATGCATAATAGTCTTTCTTCATGTGTCCTTTCTTATGACAATAATGGCATTCGATATCCCTCTTCCTTGATTTACTTCTACTCTTATTCCGTTGACCATTCTTTTCCTTGTTCTTGCTCCTACCACATTGTTGATTCTTTCCTTGGTAAGAATCACGAACATTATATGCATCTCCACTCTGAGTGCCAACCATATATTTTTTGCGAATCTCCTCACTCAAGCGTGCTCCACATATGTCATCATAGACGAGTTTACCACCAGGTGTACTATTGCTAATAGCTGTGCAAAACGTATCCATGATGATGGCAAGGTGCATAACAAAAATACTGCTTTCATTATCCATATCCATTTCATGAGCCTATAGCTGAGAGAATATAGCATCAAACTCATTCAGATGAGCAGCAACACTATTTGTGTCCTTCATACGAAGGTAATATAATTTTCTCATCAGATAGACTTTATTTGATGCCGTATCTTTTTCATATGTATTGGATAACTTCTTCCAAAGCTCCTTTACACTTTCACAGTCTAAAACTATAAAGTAAACATTATCTGCCAAGTGCAAGCGAATGCTAGACCTGGCCATTTCATCTAACTCATCTGGGCCAATCATCTTCATCCATGTCAGTAGGCTTCTTTGAAATTCCATTTACTAGCTTCCATTGCCTCCTTTGAATCAGCACATCTTTAATCTGATTCTTCCATAGAGCAAAGTTTGTGCCATCAAATTTTCAGATCTCAAAATGGTCTTTGCCCTGCAAGTTATAGCTCCTCCTTGAAACACTAGCACTAGACCTTGATCCACCTGATGTGCCTGGGACCTCTGATGCCATGATGGTAGAGAACTCAATAGAATGATAATGGAGCTAGAAGAGTCTGAACACCAACGAATAAGTGTATCAAGGAGTAAATCGACCACTGTATAGTTGACAGAACCAAAAATCTAGAAAAATTTTGCCAGAGTATCCTCTTCAAAATGAGTGCATGGCCAGTGTCAAAATATCATAAAATTGTGAGTACTGACATGTTTTCCTGCATAGTGAATCACTGACTCCACTGCATATAATCAAATACCCAATTGAAGCCAACTAGGCTTATCGAGCACCTATGAACAACTATCATACATCTCCTATGGTGAGGCTCGGTAAGTCTTCCACCTGCATCACCGAAGAGACCCCGACATCTCGGTGTCTCCTAGTTAATAAAACCTCACCACGATCCTCTTTATCAAACGTAGAAGGCTTTATGCAAAGAACATAACCGCTATATCAATGACAGCATGGACGTACATAAGAGGTATCCACAAAAGCATACATAGTGTGTATGTGCTCAATATATGCATTAAAATGACACTAAAGGCTGAGTAGACAGCCCAAAGACTAGCCAATAACACTTGCAAGTGTCTATCAGCACTAATAGTTTAGGCTGAAAAAACCTGCATAAATTTGTAGCAACTACTCCCACCAAAACTGAAACCTTTCAAGAAACCTGTAGTTTTATGAGTGTGGCTGAAAACACAGCCCCAAAGGTTGATATTTATTGTCGGAGAAGTACAAAGAACACTCTTCTTGATGTTCTTGGACCTGTGTGAAGAGAACTATCTATGGAAGTACTCCGAAATGGCTCCAAAAGACATCCAAAAATGCTTCAAAAATAGGCTTTGAAAGCAAAGAATGAAGCTTTGAGGGACCAAAACATGTTCAAGGTAATGTCAACCTTAGTCTTTCCCCTTCTTCAGACACCACAAGAGTGTAGCTTAGTGGCAAGAGATTGCCACGGTTAAGCGAGCTCCGAGGGGAACAGTACTAGGATGGGTGACCTCCCGGGAAATACGGGGAACCTCTATATTCCTTGATCATTGAGGTCCTCCCTCGCGCGCAGCAACCGCACCAACGGTGACTTCGGTGACTCGGATGACAAGGTATGCCAAGGTCTATGTCTTGATCGCCGCCTTAGTCGTAAGCCTTGGGGGGGGGGGGGGGGTGCTCGCTTCGCTCGCACAAAAGGAACAAAGCTTTTGCCTCGAAATGCTCTGATACCAGTGAAGTATTCCGATGGCGATGCATCATAGTGCGCTCTCCTTTCTCGAGAGCTTCACGATGATACACCCAGAGTAGAAAATCGAGCTCCTAAGGCCACACATAGTACTCCGCATAGAGGCTACAGAATACGAAGAAAACACAGTACACAGGGAGCATGGAGATAGACTTCTTAGGTCTTACAAATGTGGTTGAACTTATAGTCTGTGACTGACGAGGCCACTATATGTTTTATTAAAGAACATATACAAAGAAGTGTCCAGTGGCCATTTGGCCTTTCACATGGACACTAACGGTAACAACTCTTTCTACTTTCATCAATACTGGAGTGATCAAGCTTGTGCATAAAAAAGGGCCTAAGGATGACTTGCATAATTAAAGACCCATCTCTTACCTGACTTCTAAATATAAAATCTTTGCGGCCTCCTTGGTTAGAAGACTTAGCCTCTTCATGAATAGTATCATTCTTTCTGAACAGAAAGGTACATCAAAGGTAGATTCCTTCTTGATGCCATTATTGTTGATATATTTAGGTAGTGATGTGTTTGAACACACTACGACCATCAGGCAACTTCTTTCCCTCTTTAGGCAATTTTTTCCCTGGCTTTTTTATACGCCTATAGCCCTAACGGGTTACTTATCTTTGTACATTCTAGTGGTAATACATTCGATATTCTATGTTATGCTCCAAGCTTCGTCTTCTTCCTTGTGTTGTTTCCATGTTTCAGTAGACCTCAAACTCCAACAATTGGCATCAGAGCAGGTTGTCATTTCATCTACGGCATCGTCGACACCCTTCTGGTCATAGTCCTATAATCACATAAAATTTGGTGAGCATACTCAGGGTGATTAGGAGTTCAAAACAGCTTCTCTATGTGGTGCCAAAATCGCGATATGAGCTTGTTTTAACCTTTGAACGCACTATCATAGTGCTTGTGTAGGCAATTTTGTTTTTTTGTACCAAAGATATATACAAGTTTTTTTTTGGTAGTACAACATCTCGAAGTCCACTACAAGTTTAGCACTACTTGACGGAGTAGTTCTATTCAACTTTTTGAGATACATCCATTTTTTGCATCAGGTTATTTTAGTAACCATGCCTGAACACAATGATGTATTCCGTATGTTGGCTGTTGAGGATAAGTTGGACGATACCGATTACCCATTATGGGCTTATATGATGTGTCATGTATTGGTTGCAAAAGGATTGTGGAATATTGTGGAGGGTGTTGAAAAACCTCCTAGTACATCTGCAAATACAATTGTTGAAGGTGATGCAGACGACATTGAAGATGAGGATATTCTTTAGATTCCTATTTGTGTTGTGGTTCTTGCTACATCTACTGCAGAGAAAATTCATTGGGATGGCATAGATTCTCAAGGACATGCATAGTCTCTTATTCGCTCTTGCAAAATAGCTAAGGATGCTTGGGATACACTTATCACTTTATACTAGGCAAGGAATGAGGCTCGTGTTGCTTACCTCTGAAAAACATTGGAGAGTGAGCACATGAATGAAGGAGATTCCATCAATAGGTTTTTGGCAAAGATCAAAGATTTGAGCAAACAATTGATTTCTATTGATGAAGTCTTGCATGACAGTTCACTTGTGCAAATTGTTACGATTCATATTAAAGTTTCTTTTCTACTCTTTGTTTGATGATGAAAGGAAATCCAAATACCTTAACATTTGAAGAGTTAGTCTATCTTCTATTGTAGGAAGATCAATCTAGTCATAACAGGTCCATTATGCATGTTGCAGATCAAGCTTTCCTAGCTATTCACAAGGGTAAAGGTAAATGGAGCTCTTCTACTAGTAAGTAGAAATCTACTAATTCTACACAATCAAAGAAGAATGATAGAGACAAAAAGAAAACAAAAAATTAGAATTTTTTTCGCAAATATTGTAAAGGAAATGATCATGTCATAAAGAGTTGTCGAAAACAAGCTACTAAAGAGGCAAAGAAGAAAGAGGTTGGAATGATTGTTGGAGAGGTCTCTACACCTAAAATAGAGTATGTCAATCTTGTGTAGAATGACTTAGAATGGATATTTACCACTATTTGGAGCTTAATCCTCCGTTTAAACTTGAATGATCTATAATTCAAGTTTTCCCTCTTTGCCCTCTATTGTTTGCCATGTCTAGTGATGCTTTAGGTTGCCTCATTGATGATTGTGTTCATAAAGGCCTGATAAAGGGTATTACCATCCCCCATGCTTGTTTATATTTGTATCTCTAGATTTTTGTAGATGACACGGGTGCTTTATCCATTATAGATGACATATTTGCTTAACATCTTCTTCATTGTCTTAATCATTGTCTTTTGTTTGGCTAGTGGATCAAACAAATCACAAGAAAACTATCTTTAAGGCATCTAACAACTCTGTTTCTAACTATATAAATAATCTTGGTTATGAGATTCCAGAAGAGGGTAAAATCTTTAGAATCCTTGGAAATCAATGGGCTTTAATGTATCTCTCAATCAAGGATGGGATTAGATAGTCAATAGATGAAAAAACAAGATTTTTATGTGGTATGGGATGTAGAATTACATATCTAGCAGACGTTTTGTCTTGATTCATTATATCATGCCTACTTTGTTTTATTTTTTGTCTTGATTCATTATATCATGCCTACTTTGTTTTATTTTTTGTCTTGTTGGTATTTCAACAAAAAATATTTCTTGCAGGTTATTGTCGTGCCCTAGAATGTTTTTATGGGGAGGAGACCATGATACTAGGGGTGCCCAAAGTGACATGGGACATCTACATGTTGCCAAAAATAGAAGGAGGTATTGGATTGCTTTGCCCCAAAATTATGGCCACGAAGATGGTAGCTAAATGGATATTAAGAAGTCTCATCTCCAATGACTAATGGGTATTTCTCATTAAAAGAAAAATTAATCAATTCGTTTTGTAGGGATACAAGTCCTGGTCTAATTGGGATTTATGGACCATAGTGTGTTCCCCACAAGTTTATGCTTGTTGGACGTTAGTTGACATGTAGGAATTGGACCTCCTGTATGATTGTGAAAAAGGACTACTCTCGCCCTATGGAGTTCAAGACCAACAAGCTTGATTCAATATGGTGTTGGTGGCCTACTCAACAAGCTACTTATAAACCATCCATCAAAAGCCATGAATTCATTAACTCATGGTTGCTCATATGGAAGGATCTGCATAGGGATGAAGGAAGCTTGAACTACTATCGAGTTTTGGGTGTATCGAATCTGTCTCCTCAAAGCAAACATGAAATTA
Source organism: Ceratopteris richardii (assembly GCA_020310875.1). Taxonomy (NCBI): domain Eukaryota; kingdom Viridiplantae; phylum Streptophyta; class Polypodiopsida; order Polypodiales; family Pteridaceae; genus Ceratopteris; species Ceratopteris richardii. The sequence continues at coordinate 31,417,417 of CM035431.1, forward strand.
CCCAACATACAAAAAAATTATCTACGCTTCTTTGCAACATAACTAAGTGTAGAGAATTATAGTTGTGTACATTTTCCTAAAATATTTTCACTCATTTCAAGAACTCCAAAGGGACAATGGATGGTCACATTGTTTTTCTTAATAAAAATGGAATCTAAACTCTACCAAAAATGCAGTGGAAGTACATATTTAAGTGTGCTTATTCTTTTCCCACCAACATAAAACAAGCTTATCTCCAATGGCCGATTTCTCAGAGAAATGTTTAGACAAGAAAAGAAGCATATAAAATCACTATAGGTGATGACAAATGTCACATATGTGGGAAACTTGAAGATCATGAGCATCTCTTTGTTTATTGTCAGGTTGCTAAACCCTTTTGGAAGATTCAACAATAGCATTGCAAGATTGTGCATTCCGAGATTGGATTGTAAATGAAATACTGCTTCGTGAATGCTGTCACCTTGATTCCTTGCTTTGGCAACGAGATCGCATACCCTATGGTTCATATGGCATGCTCTATTCCAGAAAACGACTCCAAAGTCTTGGGAATAACATCATTGTCTCCATGTCAAATGCTCTTGTTACCGAATTACATCATTGCCTCCATGTCAAATGCTCTTGTTGGTAACAAGAGCATTTTGAATTGTTGAGAACTCTACCTTGCCATACGTGGAGAAATACCCGCATACTCTCCAACAAGGATGTGTATGCTTAGCATGTGTGTTCAATTGTTTAGCTACGAAATGAGTTTGGCTGGTGCTGTTGTTGGTCGTACGTCATCTACAGCTCTTTTTATAAAAAAATTTATTCTGGCTTTTCTAAACGAAAGTAGACCTATTCGAAGTACAATTTATGGAAACCCTCTACTCTATTTTTGAAGGATATCCTCTCTCTCTCTCTCTCTCTCTCTCTCTCTATATATATATATATATATATATATATATATATATCAGCGCTGCCTATCGTTAATCAACGGTAGCAAATTAGTGGCGATTGGCCTTCAATTTTGCATTTTATCTTTGTCTCCGTATCACCTCAGCCTTTGTAAGTTGTGAGATTTGAATATATGTGTTCTGTTACAATGCCCATCTTGTTGTAGTCTACTGTCGTTGCTGAAACGTTGCGATTCTTGTGAAGAACTTACAAAGCCCACGGGCCGCATGGCTACATGCAATAACGGGCGACCATTCAACTATAAGGCGTGGAAAGTTAATGTATACCCAACGGCCCTAAAGGAGTAGAGCAAGAGCATCGAGCGGCCATTGCACCCATCTGTATCGAGGCTGCCAGTTGGCAGACGGCATTAGTAGGCTGTAGCCCATGCGTCGAGACACAAGCCATGACTCAAACTGCCAGACGTTCGTCCTGACTCTCCGCTCTCGTCCTGTCAACTGATCAGTTCGGTACGTCACTCCACATTGAATGAGTGAGTACGGCGGACAGATGACAGTCCTACGGTCCTACGGAGTCCGGACGACAGAATGCGAAGTTGACAGAAGCTACATAGTACAATACTACAAAGGTGTGCGTACCGTCGAGCAGTGTTGTATTTTGACGGTCGACCATGCGTGCTCAAAATTGATGCCCAAAATGGGCATCCAATGCCAGTTTGGGCATCCTTTGATGCCCATTCAGTGGGAGTGGGCATCACAAACTATTTGGGAGTGGGCATCCCCCATACCCATATGAAATATAGTATGAGTCGGCTTCCAGGAACATATGATATATCTTGTAGGCTATAAGTCGCAGCTTTTAACCTATGGATTATGGAACATGGTCAATTCAGTGTCCATTACCAGGTAATATAGTTCATATTGTCGGTGAAAACTTACAAGTGGCGTTGGGCCTAGTAAGTTGGTAGATGGAGACTTAATGCATTGCATGCCATATCCGTGGCCTTGGCAATGGGCATCCTACACAATTTGTGCAAATGGCCATTTTCGTTTAAAACTCCCGCGTCAAGGCAAGTTTAAGCGGAAAAGCCTCCGTCAACCCAAGTCTCCACGACTGAACTGTCCAAAGTTCACCTCCTCGCCCTAGGGAGTACTCACTGCTCAGTGATGCCAAAGAGTGCCCATTGTTCGTTGCAAGCCTGACCATTGGCTGACATGCGAAACCTGCAACATCTTGGCTCAAACTGCGTAGGATATGAATTTGAGTCTCGGTCCTCGGACAACTTGCAGATGTAATGTCCATAGATGTAAACTCACTCAGGCTTCAGCGAACCTTTTACACAGAGTTATGTGTGACTCTATCAAAAGATTTTAGTGAGCATCGTGGCGCGTTGGCATTGAACAACTCTGAAGATTGACTCCTAAATGTGCTACTAGAACGAGCGCTATGTCACCATCGAGAAGTTATCCAATGGTAAAGATTCATCTCAAGGCAAGCGATTTCTAACTTGTGGTGATTGTATATCTACACGGGCCTATTGAGTGAATAGTGTAGAACATGCGTATATATTAGGCAAGTATGTATAAGTGACTATGAATGCAGGTAAAGAGTTTGCACAAGTCAATTGACAGTGCACAGAATGGTCATTGACAACCCTTCAGGAAACTTGAGTCTTATGAATCGTGACTGGTCTGGGGCCCTTGAGTCTTAACTCTCGGTCTGCCTCCACAGTCCATGACTTTTCATGATTGTATATGTACACAAACTTATTGACTGAATATTGTGTGACATGCATATATATTAGGCAAGTATGCATCAAGCGACTATGGATGTAGGTAAAGAGTTTGAACAAGTCATTTGACAGTGCTGAGAGTGGTCATTGACAACCCTTCAGGAAACGTGAGTCTTATGAATCATGACTCGTCTGTGGCCCTTGAGTCTTAACTCTGGACCTGCCTCCACAGTCCGTGACTCCACTTCCCTTCAAGCTTCAAAACACAGCTCCACATAAGGAGCACTGAGCGAGAGCAAGAAGAGAATATGTGATGAGCATCTTACACCACTAAATGCGCAAGTACCTTAGAACATATTTGAACTAGAACAAGGTTCTATCTACAGACTAAAGGTTGCTCCAAGTCTGAGTTTCCATTTGCAATCCCTTGCTTCTCCGCTATGCAGGGTCTTTCGACCTTCAAGTTTTAACTCTTTAAGCCTCCAGGTTCCTTCAACCTCGTACATGCACAAGCTCCCAGGTTTTAAAGTTGAGCCCGAACTACCTCAGCCTTCATACTTAATGCTTCACCTATAAATTGGGTGGTTTGAGCTATGAAGAATTAGATTGTTACGGCTTGTGCACTTTGTAGTCGTATGTAGATACTTGGCGTAGTTTTTATATAAACCTCCTTCAATCTTGAAGAGTGGAAACTTAATGCTTGTTTGGATCTTGTACTTGTGTACAATCTGCAGGTCATAACATAGCATAATAATACATTACATGAAGTCTTATTACACCTATTTCCAAGATCTTTTTATTTATTCCCATTGCCTTTTTTGTTACAAAATTCTTTATTTTGATATGTTGTTTCATTTAAATAGTGACCCGTTGAGGTATGTTGAGAAGAACATTTATTTTTGTGGGATAGTATGGAGTTGGAATTTTTAAGTATACAAAGAGGATGTTGTGTCCTGATTTTTGAATGATGTTTAATTCATCATTATGCATTTGACAGGATTTAATAATTCGGAGAGCTAATATACTACAATCTTAGTTTAGAATATAATCGTAGTATGCTCAAGCCCCACAGTTTGAAATCAAACTCGTGTGAATCATATTATAAAGTTGCAATTGCAAATGGTGTTCTCATAAGATCATGATATATTCTAAGTTTAGATGCAGGTTTCTTTCATCCACCAATGGTAGCTTTGCTTCAATGCTATGACCTGCATGTTAGAGGATGCCCAATCTTGATTTAGGGGCATCACCAAGATTTTAGTAATGCCTAGGTCTGGGCATCAATTTTGAGCACTACATGCCCTTCAATTTTGAAGGCAATCTACATATCATACCTATATTTCTTGTTTTTAATGCATTTTTTGAAGGTTTGATAAAAATTTTGACCTTATTTTATGCCAATCAGAGAATCAGTATTACTAAATAGTCATGAAGATTGAAGATCCTCTGCATGAATTAGGTTTTCAACCTACTAGTTAGCAGATCGTGCCAGACAACCCGCGATAGGACAATGCTACGTCTAAAGTCGTTGCCATACACTTGTAACTTGTAAGGAGTCGTGAATCACGACTAGGTCTAAGTTCTAACATTTCATATGATGGGAGACCATTCTCCCTCTTTTATTTTTGACGAGAACAGAAAAGATGATTAACTAAAGGGAGAAGTATAGAGTTGTGTAGAGGGCAGGCCGCAGGACCCCAGAATAATTACAAAAGGATCGCACCAAAGTTGAGTTCAGATACAAGATAAGAGTATTTCTAATCACCACTTCAGGTTCTCCCCTTTTGGCTTGGGAAAGATCCATTGTTGATTTCCAAAGGTTGTTCACCCATTATAAGAATCTCGCTAACGAATTTAGGGTTGGTAGAAAATGAGGATAATTAAAGATATGGACAATATTAGAGAAAATCCTTTTAACAACTCTAGTTATGATGAGGGGGTCCTTCAGCTTCAGAAAGATTGAGATATGAGGATTATATCTTGGCTCATGGCTCCCTTGCTACCTCAAGAGATTTTTGGGTGGGTTAAGTGCATAGACCCAACAAGAGTATGTTTGATTTGTTGAAAAAGAAGAAAGCTAAAGATTTCATCCCAATGATGAAGAAGAGTTTAGGTAGGCATGCTATCAATATGGAGAAGAACTTAGAGGAGGGGTCAACTTCTTTACCAATGTTTTCTCTATGCTTTCCAAGTTGCAAGAGGACATCTAGAGAGTTGGAGCTCACATTGCTCTTAAAAGGAGAAAAATGGTTCCTAAAAGCTTGGCTTCTATCCTACACCTGCCCCTCATGCTGGTGAGGTCAGAGTAACATTAGTAAATTGTAACCCAATAAGTCTCCTGGGATTCCTAATGAGTTCTTTCTTATTTTGAGGGATATATTGACCCCCCTTATGTTCTTGGTGTGGCAAGGTGCTCTGAGAAAACGTACTCTTTCTGCTTCCATAAATACTGGAGTCATCAAATTGATTCATAAAAAGGGACCCAAGGATGACTTGAATAACTCGAGACCCATCTCTTGTCTAATTTCTATTTACAAAATCTTTTCCTCCACTTTGGCCAGAAGACTTAGGCCCATCATGAACACTATTATTGTTCTTGAACAAAAAGGCTTTATAACACGTATATTTATTTTGGATGCCATTATTTCTCTTTGGGAGTGTATGGAGTATGCTAGGGAAAGTAATCAAGACTTTTTCTTCTTTAAGATTGATTTTGATAAAGTTTATGAAGGAGTTGATTGGAATTTTATCCTTCACTCTTTACATGACATTGGTCTTGGGAGGGGCTTCATTAGATATGCTAGCACCTTGTTTGGTAATGCCGTCTCTAAAGTGGCTATGAATGGTTTTGTTTCGTCCCCCTTCAAGCTTCAAAGATCTGTAAGATAGGATTGTCCCTTGGCCCCCTTGCTATTTGCTATCACTAGTGATGTTCTTGGGTGGTGAATTAAAGATTGTATGGAGAATGATAAAATCAAAGGTAATGACATTCCAAATGCCCCTTCTCACTTGTGTTTTCAAATGTTTGCGGATGACACAAACATGATAACCACAGCTAATGAGTTGTATGCTAGAAATTTCCTTAATTGTCCATATCTTTTTTATCTTGTGAGTGGCTCTCAGATCAATCATTAAAAAACCTCTTTTAGAGCTTCTAATCAGATCATTCCTCAGTATGTTGCTGATTTGGGTTCTGATATCATTCAAGATGGCTCTATTTTCAGATTGCTTGGCATCCCTATGGGCTTCCAGGTCTGGTTTTCTCAGAGATGGGACTGGGTGGTGAGTAAATTCAAGGGAAAAAATTTCAAGTGGATTTCTATTCAGCAAAGCTTGTCTCATAGAGTGTTTGGATACCATTATGAAAGATAAGCCAATGAAGCATAGAGTGCTTGGTATTAACATTGAAAGCCCGGATACATTGAAATCCATACATTAGGGGAAAAAATGAACCCTGAATGGCCTTTTAGATTAAGGAGTGATTAGTGATGGACCAATCAGAAGAGGGTGGTGGCCACAGTCTATGCCCTATAAACTACTAGGCTGAAGGGGGGAGAGGGGACATACTTCTCTCTTATTTAAGGAGGTGCCTCTAGAGAGAGAAGGAATCTCGTAACTCAGTTGGGCCCAAAAATTCAAAATCTTAAAAAGTTAAAAAACTCATTATAACACCTGAAAATGGACCCCCCATTACTTTTTAGGGTCAAAAGTACTCTTTTTGATCCCAAATTCAAAATCCATGCATGTTTTGAGCTGAAAAAAATGGGTTTTTTCAAAAATACTCAAAAAATAGTTATTTCCCTCCTAAACCTCACATTTTCATACCCAGCTCCCAAAAAGTCATCTTTTCCCACTACTTTCACTCTGTAGCACACCATTGAAGCTTTTGTTTCTACACTCCAACCTACCTGCATCTCCTATCTCGAATTACTGTTGTAGCTTGAAGACTTTTAGCTTCAATGGCAACATCTAAAGCTTCTAAGCGACCGAAAGATGAAATCCTCACTTTAAGATGTCACAATATCAAAGCCACAGATGGACCATTAGGGCGAAAAACGACCGAAAAGGGGTTGTTTGCTAATGAGAGATTAAGGAAATTGACAAATAGCATCTTTCCATGTGTACAAGAATATAACATTGTTGTCTCTTTTAATCGTATGAAGAATTTCTTTTTCTAATACAATTTTCTCTAAAAGCGCCGCTAAAGTGATGAAGAGTCTCGTATTCAGTGTACAATTTTTCGGTTTGATGCAAAAGAAGATACTTTTGCACATTACACAAAGCATATTCTTGAATTTCCAAGAAGGAATTGATTTTTGAAGATACGAAATATTTTTGGGTTCACAATATTTCATGATCATTCAGTGATAGGGTTTACATCAAATCAAAAGTTTCCACATGTACAAAGCCTTTTTCTCTATAAATACTGCCAAAATTTGTGAACGTCTATATTCTTGCTTTGAACATTCTTCTTCTCCTAAGTTCAAATGGCTTCTTCTTCTCGTCGCCCTTCCAATCGCATAACTTCATGTGAGGTTTACAATAGAAGAGAGGATTCTTTGTGGAAACCTCTTTCTGTGAAATTAAATGAATGGGTAACTATGCTTCCTAGCTGCAGAGGTGCCCATAAAGTCAAGCGTGCCAAAAGAGACAACACAAGAAACCACTGGAAGGGACGTATTCTCAGTTTCAAATTGAAGAGATGCGGTTGGTTTGCACGAGTACAACATGTGTACACCGCTAAGGATCTTGTTCTAGAAAATCATCTGCAATTCCCTTCGTACTGTAAGTGAAGTTTGACAATGCTCTTCTATCATTCCAATTGTTTTTGTATAATAAAACATATGTTTTTTGTACTGTAGATATCTTTCCTTCCAATATTGTGGAATGGCAACCTGTTGAATGTTTAAGAGGAACATTCAGAGTTCTTCATAAGGAATATGCAGAACTCATGTATGCAGACAAATCTGTTCAATTTTTCAATAGCATAGAGTTATTTGTCCATTATGCAGATTATCAAGTGCCATCAGGGAGGAGTTCTTATGGAAATCTTGTACATGTACCTGGTCCTTGCATCTCTTCATTAGATTGGGATGCTCCGGATCATTCAATAGTTTCAAGTTTTCTATGCAAAATTAATTTTTACATCCAAAAGGCAATGTTAGTAGGCCGAATTTCGAGAAGGATAAAGATTCAATGGTTTTTGCCTATTCATGTCCTTGTAGCATGCTTTAAAAACATGTTATTACAGAAGACAAAAAGAATGTGGTTGAATAGGAGAATCTCTATTTCAGAGATTGATTATGTTTTAGGTAGGGAATGGGATAGCAATGAAGTTCAAAAGCTAGGTGACATTATTTTATGTAAAGTTAGTCCCAATTCTCTTTCAATCTCATATCAGATATGTCGACAATCTCTGGTTCTAGGATATGACTATAGAAGGTGGAAAAAAAAGCTTGGACTTTGGATAGCCTTGGACTCAGAGGAGAGCTGTCCAGAATTTGAGTTAAAAGTATTGATTCATCCAGATTTTCAATCAAGGAAAATAATTGTCACTACAAATTGGAATCTCAAAAATGTAAGGGAGCTCCTAGAATACCTTGATGAGGTATCATCTCAGGGTAGATTCTCAATTGATGATGCAATAGTTAACATTAGATCAGAGAAATCATTATCTTGCATAAGTTGCCTACCACCAAGGGTGATTAAGTTCCAACCTTTAAGATTGTAACAAATTAACCCTGACATTGTTACATAATGTATCTTCCTCTAATAGAAGCTTCTATTGATACTTCCATTGAATTTTCTTTGCACGATGGTGACAAAGAATGTGTGTTAAATTATTAATTTTAAATGTCTATATTCATATTTGCATTTTTTTAATTTACTTTCAAGATTTTGATGAGGTTCTTATTGTACAATGATAAGAATATAAACCAAGACATTCTTAGATATATTTTAGGTCCTTAATTTCATATTTCCATTGATTTTTATTTGCAGGAGTGAATTGATGACTTCAATTATCCCCTTTCATCTAAACTCATATTGGCATTTTTTTGTTTAATCTTAACATTCTGATGAGGTTCCAACTAAGAAAAAATTATATAGGAACTTGCATAAGTTAATTCTAGATGAACAAGAGATCTAGAATTCAATATCTGATTTCAATTTAATTATTATAGTCTATCAAAGGTGCACATTAGTCTCAATTAAATAATTTGATTCTATCCAACTTTTCTATCCTCAAGTAAATGCAAGAGAAATTATCATGGTACACATAACAAGTAATATAAGAGAGGGTGGAGAACTTGGTGCAAATTCCAATCCAAGGTTTGGTATTTCAAAATTAGAAGAGCATGACTTAAGGCATAAAACAGAGGAGACGAGATAAGTGAAGACGACCGATGCAAGCGACTAGTGCAATCTGAACTTGTCGGATGGCCCTTATCCCTCAGATTGGTCATGGTAGCAAACTATCGTGAGAGACTTCAACAAGTGACATTGCGTAAAGATTTGACTCATGAGTATAAAAACAACCAGCAACAACAAAGAAATGGATAATACGACCGATGCAAGTGATAGGGGCAATCCAAAATTCTCTGATTCCCCGTATCGCTTGTATCGGTCGTGTCCTCTTAATTCTTTATATCCTTCTGTATCTTCTCCAATTTAAAATTTCCAGTAGGAATGAACTAAGAAACCCACAATGCATTCATATTTGTGACACGAACAAATTTAGTTGGACCATGCAATGAACTTTTGTTTAACTCTCAAGAGGTTCAATACAACTATATATTTCTCAAGCATATAAATATTGTAAAGTCAAATAAATATGGTTACAATGACCATCTTCCAGATGAAGATTGGCATAAGTACATACAATTTGTACATAAATAAATCTTCCAACCTATGTTGGTTTTACAATAGATTTCAATCTTAGACTCAAAAATGATTTAACCCTTTCTATCCTTTTTGGAGCCCTGTTTTCTTTGTTGCTTCTGTCCCTTTTTGGAGCTCTCAGCTTGACTCTTTTTGTTGTTCCCATGCTTTAATGGTGAGTGAAGAGGAAGCTCTTTCTTTTTATCTTCAGACTGTTTTTTTATCAGGTGGAGGGGGGGGGGAGGTGAGTCTGGATCATATGGGTAGATTGCATGTTTCATGATGCCATTTATTGCTCTCTCTCTCTCTGATCAAGATGATCCATGCATCTAGGTAGTCTAATAAATTCAATTCAGGACTGTAAAACCTTCTTTCCAAGAATCTTACAGCATTTGCAATCACTCTCCAGCCACATGATGTTGAGTCTCTTTGCAATGGCACATGAATTTGTATGTATCCAAATTGCTTTTGTTCATTCATTTTAGCAATTCCAGGAAAATTCTGATCAATATGCATGTTGAGAAGCTTTGCAACACTACATTGTAAAGTGAAAATCAGAATGGATGGCATGGCTTTAAAATAGAGAACAACAAAATGTATACTAACTTACACTTTGCAATTCCCATGTTGTGATTGAAGAGAATTGAGGAAAAGAGCTTGATATGCATTGAAGTCCACAATAATCAAACTCCAATGGCCCCTATCAATGAGTTGCATGTAAATATACTTTCTTAAATGAAACAAATATCTTTCCAAAATGAAGATGAATACTTACTTTTCAATATATGGGTAGATAACACATTCTACCTCTTCTATAAAATCTTGTAGAAAGGACTTGGCATCTCCATGTTTATGCAAAAAACACTATGTCACCAGAGGATCTAAAATAAATACTTTTCTTTGAACCGCTTCCTCACATTGTTGAAGAAGAACCCTACAAATCAAGAAATAAAAATGCAGTTAAGGAACTAGAAAATTAAGCAAAACAAAATCATTTTAAGGCCTCTAGATATACCTGAGTGAAATGTTGACCACACTATCTGATATTTCAACATGAAGCTCCCTCAACATTTTGTTGTCTTCAGGTCTAATGTCAAGAAACCAATCTTTTTGCCATGGCATTGCAACATTAACTATTATCTGCCCATCTCCTTTCTTCAGGAGCTCTTTATTTTCTTTCTGTAACTTTTGAATCTAGGTTAAGATGACACTTTCCTCTGTAAATAATCCCTACTTTTTCCTCTCCTCCTCACTATTTGCTGCAATTCTAGTTTCATGATCATGAGTGACCTGAGGGTTGATCTCTTCAATGACAACTGTTGTTTTGGGTGCTCGAGCTGGAGGTATATTTAAAATATCGAAGAATTTCTTATCATGGTGATCAATAGGAACCAGAGCTTTCTCAAATTTATATCTTATTCTTGAAACAATAACATAATCCTTCGCCATTAGTGTTACCCTATGAGAATGAGCAGCACATACATAGGCATCATTCATAAAATCAATAGCAAAGTCCTGTGCAGCTTCTTGCAGGCATAGGAGTGCTTGAGTTTGCCACCTCACATTGACAAAGGATGAGGTCTTCATCAAAGAACAGAGGTTGGCTGAGATCTGCTTGACAACTCTCATAAATAGAAGTCCAGGGATCAACAATCCCATAGACTTTTGAGCTCTTCTAATTTCCCTCAAGGACTTTACATGGTACTTGACCCTTTTTGGCACATTGGCTTGAACCTTCTGGGGATTTTGCTCCTGGACATTTTCCCCCTGGGCATTTTGTTCCTGGGCATTTTGGTCCTGACCCTCAGGGTACAGCTTCCTTGTTGTCCTTTTGGTCCTAGCCATACTCTGCACAAAATCAGAGTCTTTAGGCAAGGAATTAGGAAAAGTGCAAACTTGCTCTCAAAAAGCTATGATCAATGACTCTTTCCACTGTCAAAAAATTATGATCAATGACTCTTTCCACTGTCAAAACTTACTCTCAAAAAGCTATGATCAATGACTCTTTCCATTATCAGAGACACGACCGATGCAAAAGATAGGAGTCATCCGGAAATGCCCGGATGTCCCTGATCGCTTGCATCGGTCGTCCTTGAATTCATCATCAAATATCAATCAAATATATCTTACAATGAAAAATACTCAATTATCACTAATAAAAACATAATTTGAAAGCTATGATCAATGACTCTTTCCACTGTAAGAGACACGACCGATCCAAGCGATTAGAGTCATCCGTAAATGCCTAGATGTCCCTAATCGCTTGCATCGGTCGTCCCTGAATTCATCATCATATTTCAATAAATACAAGTTAAAATAAAGGTAACAATGCATAATACTCAAGCATCACTAAGGAAAACAAAATTTGCAAGCTATGATCAAGGACTCGATGCCATTTAAGAAACATGTCCGATCCAAGCGATTAGGGTTATCCAAAAATCTCGGATGTACCGTGATCGCTTGGATCGGTCGTGTCCATATTACCTAACGTAGAGAGCGCTCTCTATAGAAATTATGAAGAAGCAGCTTAAAAACCTGGTGGCGATGGAACCTCGACGCTTGGCAAGTGTTGACAAAAAAAAATGAAGGAAATGAATAGGGAAGCTTAAATAGGTCCCAAAATTGAGTTGACCATTGGTGCCACATGGCATGCTACGATTGGTCCACATCATATAACCTTTGTGAATTCCAACATCTTTTGCCATGTGGCATGATTTGATTGGTCCACATCATCTATCTGTTGCGTCGGCCAATGTATGCTTTGCCACATGGCACTCTATGATTGGTCCATGCCATTCGACCGTTACTTCTTCCCTCCTCGCCTATAAATAGCTACTTCCTTCACAAACTCAAATTTTGAACCTTTAGAGAATTTGTCTCATTGACATGCGTATTTTTCTTTCGTCCCTCACACGATCGATACAGGTGATTTTTCCCGTTTGACCTACGTTGACTCGCTCCAGTCGCTTGCATCGGTTGTGTTCTCCTAATAGACATACAGTAGAAGTTGCAGCTAAGATGGAGGGAATGAATGAGATCCTTAGTGTCTCTCCATCAAAGAAACTTCTTGATTTCATGGTTCAAGAGGGTTTAACTGTAGATTATTTTCCTGATGCAATGATGATATTCAACCCCAAAATTGATTTTGAAAAACTCTTATAGAAATCGAAAAGTTTTCTTAAGGATGAGTGGGAGACTTTCTTGGGGTTGATCAATGGAAGGATCCTTACTATTTCTCAGAAAACCTATGTCCATCCTCACCTCTTTGGGAAGGATCCAATAGATAGGGCTAAAATCACAAGAAAATGCAAAAGGATATCCCCTTTGCCAGGGAAGCTTGATTTATGCCCAGAGCATGAAAAGGACTGATGCTTGCTCCCTTTAAACATTGCCTTCTTGATATGGCTTGATCATATCTCAGTTGAAAAGGAGGAAAATGTTCATGTTGAAGACGAGCCATTCTTAGAGCTGACACTTGAGGGAAGCTCAAAAACTATGAAAGGTGTCATGGAGATTGTTGAGGAGATCAATCTCCAAGCAGAAGAAGAGTAGGTCAAAGATTTTGATGTGGCCACTTTTAAAGCAGAAACTGCAATAAGGGAGCCAACTGAAGAAGTTCAAGTGTCTGAGAAGTTCCTACTTCTCCCAAATCTACCTTTTTACTTTATCTCTGAAAAAGAGTTCATACCTCTATTTTACATTTAGGAACTTTTCAATCTAAGGGAGGACTACTGCCTTGCAGCTATAGCTGAGTCAGAAGAAGTTGCAAGGAGATTTATCAATAAGAAAGGAGAAAGAAAAGAATAATTTTTGCATCTTGATTTGGATTTGTCTAATGAAGAATTCAAAGATTCATCACAAGCTCTTTCAAAATGCTTTGAGAAAGCTATCTCAGAGAAGCCAAGACTCGCTGATGAAGAGTTGGATGAGCATTAGAAGCAACTTGGAATATACTCGTTGGGGCACGGCTATTCATTCTTGGATGTTGCTGAGGACAAAGGAACAATTTGTATTGACTCAAAAGAGCTCATTGAGGAGGAAGATGAGGTATGTTGTTTAATATATTCTTATGAATTAAAGGTTTTGTCCGAGATCTCCATTTTTAGTGAGAAATTGACCACGACCGATGCAAGCGATAAAGCCCATCGGATAATTTCCGTTGGGCCTTATCGCTTGCATCGGTCGTGTTCGGACTTGAAGAGGAAGATGAGGTCAAGGTATGTAGTAAAATATATTCGCATGATTTTAAGGCAAAGGAGATGAGATGCCACAATCGGTTTTCTCCAAGGCCTCCATTTACACTGAGAAGTTGATCACGACCGATGCAAGCGATAAGGCCCATCGGATATTTTCCGTTGGGCCTTATCACTTGCATTGGTTGTGTTTGGGCTTGAGGAAGATGACGTCAAGGTATACAATTAACTATATTCTCAAGAATTTTAGGTTAAGGATATGAGATGGGATCGATGCAAAATCTCTATCTTGTGTCATATTTGTCCAAGTTCTCCATTAGAAGTGTCAGAAGTCGATCAGGACCGATGCAAGTGATAAGGCCCATCGGATATTTTCCATTGGGCCTTATCGCTTGCATCGGTTGTGTTTGGACTTGAGGAAGATGACGTCAAGGTATACAGTTAACTATATCCTCAAGAATTTTAGTTTAAGGATATGAGATGGGACCAATGCAAAATCTCTATCTTGGGCCTTATCGCTTGTATCAGTCGTGTCTAGGAGTTGCATGCAGCATTGATAATAGATATCTCGCTTGTAAGAATTCCCCTCATTCATCAAATATTACATGTTTCTAGGTAGTTTGCAAAGAGATATTGATGACGACCGATGCAAGAAATAACAACTGTCTGAATTTCTCTAAAGACCCTAATCGCTTGCATCAGTCGTGTCTCTTGCTTTTTTTCTAATTGTTTCAAGTTACTTCTCATGAATCCTAAAGTGTGCTTGCACTTCAACTAACCTTGTTTTTCATTTTTACCACAGTTAACTTTATTGGATGAAGACAATTACCTTGGCAGGGGCAAGGGAACAAGAAAAACCATAGAAGAGAAAGGAAAAGCAAAGGTGGATATTCATTCTATTATCCACTATCTTCCAAACTTGAACCCAGACACTTTTTGTGTTATTCACAAGCACTATAGTGAGGAGCCAGACTTTGCATTGTTCTGCTTGAGGACTCTATCAAAATACATGTGTTTTACTCCAATACCCTTTAATGCTTTGAGAGTTTTGCTGCTTGAAAGAGCAACTGCATTCAAAATTTTTGGATATGCCCCAGGACTCAATGCTTCAAGCGCAGGGTACTTTCTTTGTTATTCAAGCTATGCAATGGCTGCAGGGGTATCAGATTTAAAAAGCATTGCTGGATACAGGAGAAAAGAGTTCCTCAGATATAGAGGTGATTTGCTAGAGCCAAGCTCTTTAAAGAGGCTCAAGGAATGACTTGATTTTTTCAAATTCTATATCTCAACAAATGTACATATATAGAAATTGCCCAATGTGATATCAGACATTGCAAATTTTTTTGGTGTAATTGATCCATGGCCTAATATTAATTGTTATTGATTCTCTGGTCAAAGTCATCTGATGGTAATAGACATATTTCTTTTCAAAGCTTAATACATCATGAAATGTATATACATGACATCTTTATTTCTCAAAGAAATACAAGACATTGCAAATATTAAAGCTCTGTTTGAAATGTAGTCTTTTTCATTTTGTGATATTGATACATGGTGATTTTGTCTAGTGATAGCCATATCCTTCTGATTATATTTGCCATGAGGTCCTTTGTAATTGTCTTCTAAAGAACCAATCAAAAAGCTCTTTGAATGCATTGCTCTTTGTTACTCCTCCTCCTTTCCTTGTACACCTAAAGAAGCTTGTCCTTGCTTGATAATGAGATTTTTCCATGCCTTGAGTGTTCCACATGGCAAGTGGTTCTTTTTCTGCAAAGAATGCACCATGCACAAGAAGAATATCCTAGAAGAGCAGAAGAATCTCATTAGATCTTTATTTCAATTAAAAATAAATAAATTGAATAAAATATTTTTGGAGCTCACCAAGTAGTATGTTATGTCTTTGGCACCCCATGCCTCTATGATGGTTTTTATAAGCTCTTTGGTCGCGTTTCTAAAATCTGTCACATAACTTTTTGATGTTACCTGCTGCCTCATGATCTTCAAAAGATTATCTAATTTGACCCACACCTCCATTCTCTTTTTTTCTATTTCTGGTTTTCTTTTTACATTAGTCGTGACCTCACAAAAGTTTTTCGAACAATTCCACATGGCATTTAGTTTTTTGTCATCATGGTTGGTGAAGAATCTCCTTGCTTTTGCACCTCCCATTGAGACATCCTATAGTACATCACCTGTATTTTGTGAAAGCTTTGGATCTTTTCTTAGATGAACATCACCACCATGAAATCCCATTTCTGAAACAAGAGATTCACATTTTTTTATGCATTCATCTGCAAGGGTTGTAGGCTTGATAGAATATGCATAATCCAAGTGAAGACGGACCAACTCCTCAATGATTCTTAACTCTGCATGTAGTGTACATATGTGTACATTTTTCAATGCTATTGGAAGTATGGGATCCCAAATCATTGAAGAAGATGAGTAGTTATGAAGAATAACATTTTGTCTCGAAGGAGCCTCTTCAGCCTCAGCTCTAGCAATCCATCCACTTGTGCCTGGGCTTTGCATGCAGTACAAGCAAGGGTACTTAGAATTTTCTCCCCCACTTATACCAAACATGCATTTGAGTGTCCTTAGGTCTCCACTCAAATGCCACTCAACTTGAAAGTTCCTGTAGTCTTTGACATTCAACAGTTCTCCTGCATGATGCCTTTGGATAACATTTGGAATGTTTGTCTATGAGAATAACCATTTAAGTTTTTTATGGCTCTCAGATGGAACTTGAGCATAGCCAACCCACCATAACTCCATTTCTGATTGTACTTTGAGAGACGGAGTATCCAATTTCCCAAGGCTATAATCCAAAGCTTTGTTCATCAGTGCAATACTTATTCTCTCCATCTTTTGATGTTTTTTAAGCTCAGCTTCATCAAGTTTGATTACAAATTTCAATAGACTAGAACATTCATGTTCTTTTATATTATAGAACTGAACCATGTATGTTTGAAGTTTTATAACATCTATCCATATGTTGTTAAATGCATTGTAAGTGAAATGTAACTTTTGTTTTCCTACTTCCTAAGGCATGTTACCATGAATATGTTTATATTCACCAAATACTAATGTGATCTTCTTATTCAAGCAGAGCCGAAACTTTCCTACATGATGGGGTCTAGGCAATCCAAAACTTCTAACTTTGTTAAATTTTAAAAATTCACACCAAACTTTTGAAATTGCTCTATAACCTTTCCTACTCACTCCGACACTATCACAAATCTTCTGAATTTGAGATGGTTCTAATAACATATTCATTTTAGTCATGAGCTTTTGAAAAACAAAGCGTTTCAAGCATGTATTTTCATTCAGATTCAATAGTCTTATAACATCATTTTGACTCAAAATTTCATTACAAAAATGTACGCGCTCAAAATTGCTCGACATATTGAAACCTAGCACATTTGTCACATGATCTCTAACAATTTTCATTCTTTTCTTTTTCTCGCGAGATTTTTCAGTCAAATCTAAAAAAGGTTTTACTCGTTTTGATCGCATTCTCAAACCTATAGGAGTTTCTTTCATTTTTTTAAAAGACTCTAACTGAGAAGATAAAGTGGATAATTTGTTTTCTAGCTCCCTCATATGTAAATCCTTCTGGTGTAGTGTGTTTTGTAAACAGTTTATGTATTGTACATAATTCATTGAAATATCCCAGAGCCTTGAACAATAGCCTCGTAAAGCATCCTCACCATCTCCTACAAATCTAATCCGATCATGAAGATAATGAAAAGTGGGGTACCTTCCAGTTTGTGGATCGATTGGATAAACAGATCCATCTCTCCATATGTTAATATGTTTCTTGCCTTCCTTTCGCAATCCATCCACTTCAGGAGGATCAAGAACCCTTCGGAATACTTTTCTTGTCGTCGCATACTTCTAACTATCTGCAATGTTGATATGGAACTTTTCACAATGATTTTGATTGTTTGAAAGCTCAGCAAGAGTATTTGGGTTAACGTTCTCCATGGTCTGCTATGAAAAATGACTGACAAGTGTCTAAACTGACGTGAAAGAGAGAAACACGCCTGGTATGAAAAGTAGAGTAAAAAAGCACAAACCATCATCAACACACATTATATAGGTCCGTGAACAAGAGGAAAATTCAAATTTTGATCAG
Organism: Ceratopteris richardii; assembly: GCA_020310875.1. NCBI lineage: Eukaryota > Viridiplantae > Streptophyta > Polypodiopsida > Polypodiales > Pteridaceae > Ceratopteris > Ceratopteris richardii. Next base: position 31,435,250 of record CM035431.1, read on the forward strand.
CACCCGGTGAGCACAAGCTTCGAGGCGTAAGATATCACACAAACTTTTCATGATTATCATACGAGTTTCTCTCTCTTCAAAATTTGCATAAGATACGTTTTAAATGAACTTACACGGAATTTCTTAAAGGATTTGATAACTTTAATCCAGATTAAGCACAATTAATTGAAATCCTTACAAGGCCCTTTTTGAGCTGTTTTTCGCCCTAATGCAGTGGCTATCACATGAGTACTCCAAAGGTGCATGGGTGTACATGCAACCCTCTAGAGTTGGGCCTCATTGAGTTAGAGATCGTGGAAACTTAGATCTTCATTGGAAGGGAAAGTTACTTGGCTTGAAGAAGCACAAAGACAATGGGATGGTTGCTATTGTACAACATGTTTTTACAATGGCAACTATGAAACTTGAAAACTCTAGTAGTATGAGATATCCTGTGAATTGTAAGTATTACTCTACAATATTTTATGTTTTCTTGTGTCGGATATATTTCTGAACTATTTAGATATGTTTTTGTTTGTTTCAGATACATTTCCTTCTACTTTGGTGGAAGACCAACCACTTCATAGTCTTACATGTACTTTCCAGGCATTGCATGCAAATGTTGGTGCACTAGACTTTCCAAATATATCTCCTGCTCTACTTTACCATGATAGAGTTTTCTTTTACACACATATATATGTCGTACCCTCTACAGTGAATGGTTTTGGAAGGTTAGAGAGAATTGAAGTACATTGTCTTCTTAGCTTGGAGTGGCCAAAACCTGATATATGGTCTCTATCATCTTTGAAGCAAAAGATGGTAATGGATATACATAACTCTTTGAAATTCACAAAAGTGTCTAGGTGTGTAGGTTTGCACTCGTCTTTTCCCATTCATTGTTTTGTATATTTATTCAAAGGATTCTCATTCCAAGAGACTTCCACCATATTCATGTGTAAAGATATCACATATGAGCAAGTCAAAAGTCTTCTTGGTTAAAATTGGGGTTTGATGGAAGGAATTGCAAAAGGTGATAAATATCTTTGTAAAATAGGTGGAACAGGTATAGGATTTTGATATTTGAAACACCGTACTTCATTATACATCAGATTCTACTATGATCGTTGGATGTGCAAACTTGGCAAATGGATACCATTTCAAAGTTCACAGGGATCTTTGCATTCATTTGAAATAAAGCTTAGATTGCCCAACAATGGAACAGTAACTATTTTAGTGAATAATCATTGGACCTTGGTTAATCTGAGAGAACACTTGATAATTATGGGGTTTGAAGGACTAACACAATCCAAATTCAAAATTCAAGGACATAAGGTGAGAAATGTTTCATGCTTTTGTTAAAGTAATCTTTTCATTATTGTTTATTTTACTTTAATGACTTCATATTCTTGCAAATTGATTACAGGTGGGCAGAAGAATGGAATACAAAATGAAAGTCCCTGTAGATTGGAGCAAAGATGGAACAGAAGTCTCATTGTCATAGTTCTTTTGCAACCTGATAATGTCACTTTGTTGGCAGTATTCAAGGAACTGAAGCACTCACAAGACAAGGAAGCCTACGAAGGGAGTCGGAGCGAAGAGAAAGCACAAGCAGACACAGTAGTCAAAGAAGATCTGGCAAGGAGGCCATTTAAATTTTTCATGCATCAAAGAGTTGGGCACACAAGAAGAAGGAGCAAGTAGGGAGCTCCAGGAAATGTATGTCAAAATGTTAGAAGAAATCCCTACAAAAATAGTGATTTTCATCACTAAAAACCATTGTAAATACCATTTCATATTTTTGTAGCTCCATTTGTCAAGGAACTGAAGGACTCACAAGACAAGGAAGCCTACGAAGGGAGTCGGAGCAAAGAGAAAGCACAAGCAGACACAGTAGTCAAAGAAGATCTGGCAAGTAGGCCATTTAAATTTTTCATGCATCAAAGAATTGGGCACACAAGAAGAAGGAGCAAGTAGGGAGCTCCAGGAAATGTATGTCAAAATGTTAGAAGAAATCCCTACAAAAATAGTGATTTTCATCACTAAAAACCATTGTAAATACCATTTCATATTTTTGTAGCTCCATTTGTCAAGGAACTGAAGGACTCACAAGACAAGGAAGCCTACGAAGGGAGTCGGAGCAAAGAGAAAGCACAAGTAGACACAATAGTCAAAGAAGATCTGGCAAGTAGGCCATTTAAATTTTTCATGCATCAAAGAGTTGGGCACACAAGAAGAAGGAGCAAGTAGGGAGCTCCAGGAAATGTATGTCAAAATGTTAGAAGAAATCCCTACAAAAATAGTGATTTTCATCACTAAAAACCATTGTAAATACCATTTCATATTTTTTGTAGCTCCATTTTGTGCAAGCCAAGGAGTCCTTGAGCTTGAGGAGCTTTAGAAGTACCTCCCTATCAGTTTTCACATTTTTTAGACTCCGTTTGAACCTCCAAATAGGCCCTAGAACCTAATTTTTAACTAGGCCAGACACTAGGTCTGGACAGGGCCAAAAGCTAGTGAAAAACTATAAATAGAGCTAGAGAGCTGATTTGTGAGGTTAGCTTGTAATTGAATTGAACTTGTATGAGCATTTTGAAAGTAATCTAAAAGAACTCCATTATCTTTCTCTTTGTCTTGCCGTGTGTGCGCGTGTGTGTGTATGTGTGTGCATGTTTGTGTGCTTCTCACTCACGCACTTGTGCCTTCACTTGCTCGAGGTCATCATACCATCCTCACGTCTTCCCAGATTGACATTAAAGGAGGTGCTACTCATCACTGAGCTACACTAAATTTTGGCGTCGTTGTTGGGGATCGAGCTTTGAGGACGAGCGTGTGATGGTAAGACGTAGAGTTGAGGCATTGGAATCATAGGTATTTTCTTCACTTTTATCTATTTTCTTTTGTTTTTCTCTTCACTATCATCATCCTCACCATTTCCCACATCCATCTCCATCATTGCAGAGAATTTCAGTTTTTGGTCATATCACCCCACCCATACCATTTCCCTCATTTCACTTGTGAGAGAGAGCGAGAGAGCGATTGTGTGCTTGTGCTTTTCTATGTTTTTTGAGATTTTTTGCAGGAACCAGCATCCCCAGCAGCTGCACCAGCTTCAGCAGGTAAAAAATTTGACTGTGCAGGTCCCGAGGCGTTGACCTCTGTCAATCGCGACCGACAACAAAATTGACCTTCTTGCAAAACTAAGTGCATAAATGTGATGTATAGGCCTAGAGCTTCATGAATATGTGTTTGAAATTTTAAAATTCCTTAGTTTTTTGTCAATCGCGATCGACCTGTCAATCGCGATCAACAAACCACGACGGACACTTGCCGACTTACCTGTCAATCGCGATCGACACGTCAATCGCGACCAACAGAGTTAATGACCGACTAACCACGACCGACAAAATCTATGCGTGACACAAGTCAATCGCGATCGAGCCATCAATCACGATTGATCAGTCAATCGCGACTGACAGCCCCGACGGACTTGTCAATCGCGACCGACCCAATCAACGACTGCTTGACCACGACCGACTGAACACTCGCGACGGACCTGTCAATCGCAATCGACACGTCAATCACGACTGACAGAGTCAATGACCCTTTGACCACGATCGACTGAAAATCCGGGCCACGTGTCAATCGCGATTGACCCATCAATCGCGACTGACAACCACGACGGACCAGTCAATCGCGACCGACACATCGATCGCGATTGACCTATCAATCGCGATTGACAGAGCTTGGGAACGCGATTGACGGGCCAATTCGGCCAATTTTTTAGGGTAAAAATAGTGGTCTAATTTTGGCAATTTGTGGGGAGCTTTTAAGGGGCTAATAGAGCTTTGTGAGGCCGGCACCCAAAGCATTTCGAGAAGTCCTGTCTGCCTATTAACCTGTTTTAAATCCTGTTTTAGCCCCAAAACCCTGAATTGGCATAACTTTCTCATACGAACTCCGATTGCTGTGATTTTTGTTTTCTTGGAAAGCTCGTGGGGAGTACAACCAAAACTTCCACTGGTTACGATGAAATTAATATCAACATTATTAGATAGGGTAATTTGAAGTTGATCATATCTCGGGGTAGGAAAAACTGAGGGTCCCTTGGGATTGTTTCCCATAAAGGCAAAAGGCAATTTGGTTAGTGAATTACATGCATGAAAGTGATCTGTCTGTCAACTGAATTCAATTCTTGAGCTAATGGTGGACTTTTTCAAGTTCTTTGAGAGCATCGAAGGGTACTCGAAGCAAGAGTAAGTGCAAGCTTGGGAACACGCTTCCTGGGCATACGAGGGCAACACACAGGGAAAGAAACTCAAGGTTGGAACTTCTCAACACCCTCTCTCAATCCCTAGCATAGGCTAAGTATGGATAGAGGTTTTGATTAATTAGGGATACATTAAGAACGACCAAGTCCAAGAACTCTAATCACTCAAGTGCAAGTGCTAGGAGATTACAATTGCGAAACAACCTAAGGGAAAAGAATTTAAATCGAGTGACCACACTCAAAGTACGATAAAACTTAAGTGTTCCTTGCGACGAAGATTAATTGGACAAGAAGTGACACCTTAAGGGCAATTAAAAAAGAACAAGTGACTAATACAAAAGAACTCAGCAACGCAAAGTGTACTTGGGAAAATTTGGGATTATTCAATTGGGCATATGAACCTTAGATCAGGACGACACCTAGGGAGAGATAGACAAAGTCTTAGATCTTTAGAGGCTAGTGTCAATCATACTGCTAGGTCTTGGGCCCAGTAGTTGAGTCATCATTCGTACTACCCTAGCTCTGAGACTAGCGAGTCTGAGATGTCCCACGGTATGGAGAGACCTACAGGAAGTTCAGGAGTGCCATATTTACATAGGGTGGAAGGCCCTTACAAGATGCAACTCGAATACCTTAGGACCAACCAATTAGGTGCTAGCATCCATGAGGATGCCCTAGGAAGATCTTTGGTCCAAATCAAAAACCTTGGCCAATCCATTGGACTAGAGCACCCAGCTGTCAAGTTTGAAAACGGAGCCTACCTAGACAAGGAAGGAACAATATATGTAGTCACCAGTCATCCAGATAGGACAGATGAATTTAGGAATGTGATTCCAGAAACGGACTTAGGTGACCTGGAGCAAGGAAACATGGGTATAGAACCTAGAACCCCCCGAGGTAAATCTATTCTCACTAGGATTATCACACCAAAGTGGATTCCCCAAGACAATAAGAGCATAGATCTGCTTCTGAACCGAGAGACTGATGAAGCCTTTTGGAGGTATAGATCTGATCAGCCGAATGAGGTAGGGACAGTCATGATATATAAGTTCAAAGATCCTGATAGCCCAGGCAGGGTGACCTACTTGGATCATGCTTCAGAGAGGGTCTTTGTGGTTACAGAAGATGATAGGCATGCTTACACATGGAAAGGCGAGTTTATTTTTCCCCAACCAAGATCGAATGTGTCCTTTGGTCACCCAGGAGCTGGAACGTCCCATGCTCATGGAACTCAAAGAGACAGACATAGAGATAGACCGGAGGTAAGCTTTGCCAACCCAGTGGGAAGAGAAAGAACGAGAACGGAAACAAATAGAGTGGAACCTGAGGGACTTAGAGCCCCAAGGAACCAAAGGAATGCAGATGAATTCCCTGTACCAAGACCTAGAGAGCACACGAGGATTTTGAGACCGACTCAGTTAGTTAAGTCCATGAAGAACTACTTCGATGGCACAGGAGACCCATATGATCATGTGGCCGAGTTTAGGCAAGTCTTGAGAGCTGAACAAGTTGAGGACCTATTCACGCAGTATAATGCCTTTGGTCTAACCCTTAGGAACACAGCCCTTACGTGGTTTCAACCGTTGAATGAGAGGCAGTTTAGGAGCATAGACAAACTCTTAGAGGCTTTCATGACTGAGTTCTCTAAAAGTGGCATAAGGCATAATACTTCCTCTCTGATACATAGCTTCAAGCAGACCCCTCAAGAGACCGTTGTCGGAAGGATTTCCTCACTCGAGTTGACAAATGGAAAAATAAAAATATTTTGCTTAGGAGTTGGTGAAATGATATCTCTCTCATATTTTTTATAATGCATTGGTTTAAATTAACTAATTTTTTTCTTGGGTACCTGTAGGAAAAAAAAGAAATTATATGCAGAATGAAAGGATAATTGATTCTTACTCTTATTCTTCATTTTATTTATTTTTTTTGTTTTTGAGATCATGTCTATGTGCATTTATAAATTTAAGAATGTTCATTTGTATGTATCTATGTTTATAGGGGTGTGTATCTATGTTTATGTGAATGTACTGACTTATGTATGTGTTTATATGCCTATGAATATGTATGTGAATGACTTTTTATGTCATATATATGTGTTTGCATATATATACTTAATATATATATGTGTGCGCATCTATGTCTAAGTGTTTATGAAATTTTACCTACCTAAGCATGGGTATAAATATGGAGTTCCATAAATGTATCCATAACACTTAAAGAGTGCATTTTCATTATAAGAGCATGAATATTAATCCTAAGTGTCTACCGATGCAAGTTTATCTGTAAACGCATGTGAATGTAATCAAATATATCTTTGAAATCATGTGAATGGGTATGGGGTATTTTAACTTCTATAGAAACAACAGTTATCAGTTTTTTTAATGTTAAAAACCTATATATATTAGCGTCATTATATGATATGTTATATGATCTCATTATTATATTTTAGGTAATAGTAAATTTAATTGAAAACTAAAGGATTTAATATAATATATACTAGTTTATATAAATATTTTAAACTAAATTATTAATTAAAACTCATTCGTAGAAAATTAGAAGTCTAACTCTAAATATGTATTAGTGATTGTTAGTATGCATGAAGTCTAGTTAAGTTAACTAGTTAATTAACTAGTTAGACTAACCAATTAATTAACTGTAACTAGTTAGAGTTAACTAGTTACACTAACCAGTTAACCAGTTATAAATATACGTTTTTCATTGTTATTTTTTCCTAATCGCTTCTTGCAGGTACGGCAAATTCTACAGAGAGAGAGAGAGAGGGAGAGATAGAGGCGCCTTTTGTATCGTTTCTTTCAAGAACACTAGTTGTTTGTCAATTGTTCTCTCTATCTTCTGTGAGCGCTTGCAACCTTTGTTTCGCAGAGAGAGAGTGAGAGGGAATGCACAAAGAGAGATGGAGATGGACATGGTCTTAGTCGGAGCTCAGAGCATGGTAGAGAAGGCGGTGGATTCGTGCTCATGCATATGAGAAATAGGTTTTAGCTCTGCAGTATATTTAGCTTTACCAACGTAGAAGCCTTCGTTACCATTCTCATTCTCTCTTTAAGAGTTTCTTTTAAATATTGCATTTGCACGCTTCATTCCGAAGCACATGGAAGTTGAGATGGGAGATGCTTTCTTGCTGCACTCAGAAAATTGAGTCCAGAAGCTTGATGCGACCACTGTCACGTCAATTCTTGTTGATTTAGAATGAAAATTGCCTGATGTGGAGATCACACAAGCTTAGATGCGCAAATGCACTGTGCCCGTAAAATTTCATAGATGTCCTAGGTTTGTGCAGATTGCAGTCAACTCTTTCAGCAACAATGAAATGTGGTATGATTACAGCGGAATCAATATTTTGACTTGTGCAGTATATGCGATCGTAGTAGGCAGCTTCAGAATGAACTCACCCCAGCCATATTACATGGCGCTACTACTTAAAAGAACGAATGTAGAATGCTTAGAGTCGAATCCGTTTAGTCAATTATGCTCTTGATTGGATCTCCACATTAAAAAAAATGGCACAAGTTCGCATGGTTTTGGTGCAAGGACAGATAGAGAGAGGGAGAGAGAGATTGGTCGCGCTTTCTTATTATCTGTGATCTTTAGTGTACAAAAAAAAAGTAATTTTATTCGCTACAGGGGTATTTCTCACTATGTATGGAAATTTCTAATGCTTCGCGTTTTTTATCGAAGAATGCCCGTAGAATCTAGATGTCATGTGTGCGTGCGGTTCTGCCTGTGCGTTTTTGTGCAAGCTTTCTCTCAAAGTACGATACACATTTATCCACACATGAGCACATAAATTTTGATGGATTGCATATTTGATTGAAGAACTAGGGTACGCGTATGCATGCGTGCGGTTGTATTTTGAGCATTTATGTATGTGATTTTGTATTCCCTCTTATGAGTTACACGTATGTACGTATTAATACACATATCTCAATTCAAAACTATGTATTATGTGAATATTCATGCACTGTGATCACGTAATACATGTATCATGAATACATTCAACAAGCCTTTTACTTTTGTATCAGGTACTGCATGTTGGGAGTGTGGCTCTAGCGCAGGACCTGTATTGCTTGAGATTAGAGTGCAACTCCGTAGGCAGGCTCATAAAAATGTACTTTTGGAAGCACTTATTTTTCACATGATGTCGGAAGTTGATATTTTAAGCGGCAGGAATTGTAGGCTCGAATTATATAGCAGAGCTATTTATCACTATGTTACTCGCAGATGCGCGCGTACACACATCACACGTACACACACAGAGAGAGAGCACAAATATAAAGTAGAGCTTGTATTGATCCGTTATGGAGAAGTATTGAGGGATTGAAGAGGATTTGTTGGTTTGCACTATTATATCAAGAGTAATTTAGAGCCTGAGAAGAGAAAGTCATGTCGGCATGTTCACAGAGAGAGCATTTCCTCCTGTCCAGATTCCCGAGTCAAGTTATCTTGTGCATGTACACATAGAGGCACCCACAATTAGGGCACTACAGTGCCTTCCAAGCTTCCTGACGATCTGGAGAGTGAGAGACAGGCAGAACAGGGGGGGAGAGTTAGCACTCACTACTCGTGCAACCATCATCTCTGTATATTTGTGCACCTGAGGTATATAGCAACGTTCCAAGAACTTTTTGGGTTTCTACTTATCATTCTCAGCACACTTCCAAAGAAAGCAGAATTATGGAAAATTGACTTCTGATAGCACTATTCATGTAGTTGATTTCAAGTGTTTATGGATCCGACAAATGTTTTTTTTGTTGCAAAAAGAGTGAGAGAGTGATTGCATATGTGTGCGTAAGTGTGAGCATATATGAGTATGCATGAATGTATGTATGCATGAATATGTGTGAGCATGAGCATGCATGTATATTAATATGCATGTTAATATGTATGCATATGAAGAATGATTTTCATAAATTTAGGAGTGTATGCATGAGTGCATATGAAGTGTGATGCATTTTATGCATGTTTAGAAATGATAAGCATGAGTGATGAATATGCTATGTATGTCTATTTGAGTAAGAGTGCATGTGTATGCATGTGCATGTTAAGATAGACTTAGCATGTAGTACATGTACATATAGAAGGTATAAGATAATACATGTGCATATTAGAGATAATTCATATGCATATGCATATGAAGATAGGATATGCATGAGAACTAAAACATATATGCATGTGAAATGATGCATATATCCATGTGTATTGAATGTACGTATGAAAATGTATGCATAAATGTATGAGAATAAGTGTATACATATTAGATGATAGTGCATGTTTATGAATGCATGTTAGTATGCATGTTTATGCATGCTAGTAAATGCATATATATACTAATGCATGTTAATACATAAATATATTATGCATGTTAAATACGAATTAGTGAATGCATAATTGATATAAGATTGTATGCATGTTGATATGCTTGTATGAATGATAGATATTGAATTGTTATATGATGCATGTTTGCGTGTAAACAAATGTGTGTTTGCATAGGTGTCTTCAAATGCATGAAAGTTAGGAAGTTAGAAGTCTATGTATACATGAGTTAGTATAGGTTTAAGTTATGTATTGAATGTTAAATTAATGAGTGTTTTATTTTTACTAAAAACATAAGTATGTTTTTTGTCCTAATCGCTTCCTGCAGATCATTGAAGAGAATTCAAAAAGGAGATTACGAGAACACGAACATATGAAATTTTGAGGATCACAAAAATACAAAATTTGAAGATTGTTTATTAAGTTGTATATGTTTATCTATTAAGAGAATTGTATTAGCACTTATGATAAACTTTTGTATAGGCTTAAATCCTAAAGATCTCTAGCACTTCCAATTTTCGATATAATTAAGATTTGTATAGGCTTAAATAAGATTGATTTTGAAATTCTTCATACTGTTTCTCTTAAAATTAATTGAGATCTTTACTTTTTTTTTTCATATGTCTAAAGAATCAGGATCTACAAGTAGTTCTAAACTAGTATCTTCAAACGATTCTGATATTAAGAATCAAGAATTAGAAAACTTAATAATAGGAACTGCTTCCGACTTTAATTGATAGTTCAAATAATAACAAAAATATAGAAGTTGAAATTATTAAAGATAAAGTAGTTAATGAAACTTTACACACGTTAGATTACGATCGTCTTCTTTCTAGAATTTTACCTTTAATTACCATAGTTTTGCCAGAACCGGAGGACAAGAAAGACTTATTCCCACCTAATTTAGTTAGAAAACCTAACTCAAATCAAATTGAGAACGAAGAAGTTGACTTTGTTAAAGATAAAATTACAAACGAGAACTTAGTTTTGTCTTATCAATTAGAAGCTATAGAAAATTATAGAGACGCTCGTCCTTACGGTCCTTAGTCTAAATAATTAGTTCTTAATTTACACTCCCATATATTAGAAACATATAGGTTTTTATCACACCTAAACTAAAAAATCAAGCGAAGGCCCTAGGCATACATAGAAGCACCCTGCGTGCAGTCACACGGTTAGGTTAGCGCGATTCTTGTAGATGAACGTCAGTCTCCCTTCACACCCCTCTACGACAGCTTTGGTGAACCCGATGTGAAGCACCACGGCATGGCAATCTCAGGTAATCTCAAAAACAAAAACATAATTTATGAATGGGAGTTGTATCTCTCCCTCATCAAAGGATACGAGCACGGGAGTTTTTACCTCTCCCTCATCAAAAGGTAATCATGAATGGGAGTTTTGTAGTGTTTTCCCTCAAAATTAGAAACACACATGAACGGGAGTTTTGTAGTGTTCTCCCTCAAAATTAAAAACACACATGAACGGGAGTTTTGTAGTGTTCTCCCTCAAAATTAAAAACACATATGAACGGGAGTTTTACCTCTCCCTCATCAAAAGGTAATCATGAACGGGAGTTTTGTAGTGTTCTCCCTCAAAATTAAAAACACACATGAACCGGAGTTTTGTAGTGTTCTCCCTCAAAATTAAAAACACACATGAACGGGAGTTTTCTAGTGTTCTCCCTCAAAATTAAAAACACATATGAACGGGAGTTGTATCTCTCCCTCATCAAAAGAAACGAGCACGAGGAGTTTTATCTCTCCCTAAACAAAAGATAATTACGAGCACGAGCACGAGAGTTTTATCTCTCCCTCATCAAAAGATACGAGCACGGGAGTTTTACCTCTCCCTCATCAAAAGGTAATCATGAACGGGAGTTTTGTAGTGTTCTCCCTCAAAATTAAAAACACACATGAACGGGAGTTTTGTAGTGTTCTCCCTCAAACTTAAAAACACACATGAACAGAAGTTTTGTAGTGTTCTCCCTCAAAATCAAAAACACATATGAACGGGAGTTTTACCTCTCCCTCATCAAAAGGTAATCATGAACGGGAGTTTTGTAGTGTTCTCCCTCAAAATTAAAAAAACACATGAACGGGAGTTTTGTAGTGTTCTCCCTCAAAATTAAAAACACACATGAACGGGAGTTTTGTAGTGTTCTCCCTCAAAATTAAAAACACACATGAACGGGAGTTTTGTAGTGTTCTCCCTCAAAATTAAAAACACACATGAACAGGAGTTTTGTAGTGTTCTCCCTCAAAATTAAAAACACACATGAACGGGAGTTTTGTAGTGTTCTCCCTCAAAATTAAAAAAACACATGAACGGGAGTTTTGTAGTGTTCTCCCTCAAAATTAAAAACACACATGAACGGGAGTTTTGTAGTGTTCTCCCTCAAAATTAAAAACACACATGAACGGGAGTTTTGTAGTGTTCTCCCTCAAAATTAAAAACACACATGAACGGGAGTTTTGTAGTGTTCTCCCTCAAAATTAAAAACACACATGAACGGGAGTTTTGTAGTGTTCTCCCTCAAAATTAAAAACACACATGAACGGGAGTTTTGTAGTGTTCTCCCTCAAAATTAAAAACACACATGAACGGGAGTTTTGTAGTGTTCTCCCTCAAAATTAAAAACACACATGAACGGGAGTTTTGTAGTGTTCTCCCTCAAAATTAAAAACACACATGAACGGGAGTTTTGTAGTGTTCTCCCTCAAAATTAAAAACACACATGAACGGGAGTTTTGTAGTGTTCTCCCTCAAAATTAAAAACACACATGAACGAGAGTTTTGTAGTGTTCTCCCTCAAAATTAAAAACACACATGAACGGGAGTTTTGTAGTGTTCTCCCTCAAAATTAAAAACACACATGAATGGGAGTTTTGTAGTGGTCTCCCTCAAAATTAAATACACACATGAACGGGAGTTTTGTAGTGTTCTCCCTCAAAACTAAAAACACACATGAACGGGAGTTTTGTAGTGTTCTCCCTCAAAATTAAAAACACACATGAACCGGAGTTTTGTAGTGTTCTCCCTCAAAATTAAAAACACACATGAACAGGAGTTTTGTAGTGTTCTCCCTCAAAATTAAAAACACATATGAACGGGAGTTGTATCTCTCCCTCATCAAAAGATACAAGCACGAGGAGTTTTATCTCTCCCTAAATAAAAGATAATTACGAGCACGAACACGGGAGTTTTATCTCTCCCTCATCAAAAGGTAACTATGAATGGGAGTTATAACCTACTTCCTCATCAAAAAGGTATTTATATGGGATTTGTTTTACTTTCTTTCTTAATATAAAAAAAAAAGTAAAATTATGAATTTTACTAATGATGCAAATATTGCTTTTCTAATCAATGTTTTGAGTCGTTTAATGCAGGTCAAGCAAGAAAAGACGATTTGATGGAAGCTACAAAATTTGATTTAATATTACTTTGGTTTTTACAGATAGGTTATCCAGAAGTATTATCTGGAATTGATATATTTGATTTAAATTGGTTAATAGTTATGTTTTTTATGAGTTTTTTCAAGATGAATTATTTTTCAGGTTCAGGATGAAGAATGGGAGTTTATTGACAACCAAGTTTTTCTTCAAAAGTAGACTATGAATAACCTTTTACTTCCAGTTTTGCACCATTTTTTTCACTTTGCATTTAAAGTACGCATCAAATTATGTACAAACACATGTTGAGTTTTCCCTTAGGTGCATGTCCATTTGCACCAATCTCCATTGTAACATGCATGATGAAATCTATGAGCAAAGTGTAAGTTTAGTAGATGAAAACCTCTTCATCAAAAGCTCTTATCCCTTATGCACCATAATTTTGAAAATGCACATAAAGTATGCATGTATTAGGGTCACACTACATGACCATGCATTTAGGCATGATCTGATATGTACCCATGCACATAAGAGCGACTGTAAGGATTTATGTATAATCACATTGCTATGTATGTGAGTGAGTGCACAATCCTCACCATCCGAAGCCTTTTACCTTGCTCATTGCACCATATTTATTTTCTATGCATTTCAAAGTGTGCATATAAATAGGGCTAATTACGCAGCCTTGCACAGACACTTTGTTTTTTTTTTAACCCATGCACATATAAAATATTATGAAGATGATCTTTTGAAAGCACCAGAGAGGTTTTGGTTGGTGCCTCCAGAAGGACGCATAGGTTTGGTGGGGGTGAGTGTCGTAGAGATTTTTCATCTCTACGCTCGCTTCAACTTACCTCAAATCAGATCATTGTTCGGAACAAAGGTTCACGATGTCAAGCTCAAGCAGAATCGTATCTTCTCTGGCACTGTTGCATAGAGGTTCAAGCATTGAAGGGATTTTGAATCACATTGAAGTGAATTCTTTCACCTTACAACATGCGGAGGTTCGAGGTATCATAGAAATATTTATTTCCACTCATATTTTGGGCCAATATGTATTGATTCTGGTCAATGTATTTGAAGAAACACGAGAATGAAAAACATTGTGTTCATGTCCATTTCAAGGAGGAGAACTGCCGAGAGCATATAAACTAATGGGGAAACTAGCTTAATTCTCTATTTGGAGAATATTTTGGCCGAGAGAGTATATTTTATGATCATCGCTTTCAACAAAGTAAGCACACTAAATGAGGAGAGATTTGGCTCTAAAAAAAAAAAAACAAAACAAAACAAAAAGAGGGAAAAACGTTTTTTGGTTATCATTGCTTTATCCATTAAAGTGAGTGATCGCTTCACGTTAGAAAGGGTGATGCATGGAGAGAAAAATGGAAGTTAGAATTGAGATTGCACATGCTAAAAAGAAGTTCAATAATATCTGCTACTACTTAGCCAAGCCTTTGGGCTGGAAAAAGGATGGATGCCGCTAACAGAACGGAATCACAAAGTTCACACCAAGTTTTGCATGGACAAGAAGGGATCGCACTAACAGATGGGACAACAGTGATGCATGCATGCAAAAAGGTGTCAATGTACAAAGTTGGATCGCGGCAAAGAAAAAGGAGGCCAAATATAATTGATTATCTCCGGCATAGATAGATTCTTCATCACAGAAGGGGGGGAGAGGATGACGATGGGCAGCGCAGCCATCATCAGAGAAGGGTGCAGCCATCATAAACAAAGGGTACGCTGCTGAGGAGGCCGATGGGTGATTTGTTTAAGAACACATATACAGAGACCGCGGATATCTATTGAGGAGAAACAGCCTGGCCTCTCCGATCAGTACAGGGAATCTTCTGGTGCATCTCTGCGCCATCTTCTTCCAATCTATGGCGCTGCAACGGATCAGCAATAATGGAGATCGGACCATGAATTCTGAGCAGTACCTGATGATCGTGGCGCCAGCAACACTTGATATGCCTGTTTATATCTGATTATGATTAAATTCTCACGGATGGGGTGGACGACGTCCAGCACTCAGAGTTCAAGTGCATTGACAGTCCTCTGACTTTTACACTACCGACGTTTTTCTTCACATGTCACATCAATCAATTATATGGATGCTGATTGTTGAGTAAGCTAAACTATTTTCTTTATGCACACCTAGAGCTTTCTGATTGTAACGATGATTGCGAACATTCTCTGCAAATTCTGTATTGATTATGGTTTATGGTGAAGATGAATTGTGTCAATATTCTCTGAAAAACTCTGTGCATGATGATTATCCTATATAATCTACGAAGAGCAATTGTTGTGAAGGACAATGACTGAGATTATGTTTATATATAAAATTTTTGGAACAATGTATGTAGTTTCCTGTCGGTGTATGTGATGATGCTTAACTGCGCATTCATTCTCATCTCAAACTCAGAGCTTGTGAACCATGTGTGTCAAGTGATTTCCTGCGTACATGAACTGTTGTTTTAGGTAACCGTAAGAGGAAACGATATGGGATTGATTGTGAATTACATTAACGCCAATGGAAAGTTCATGTATTGGAAGAAAGGCTACGCATTATTTTCAGATGAATATTAAAGGTTATTCAAATGGCACATGTTTTGCTTACAGAATTTGAACCAGTCTTTTAGTATTTGTATGAGATCACTAAGACTGTTATAAATAGTGTTGTATGCAATCACTCGATTTTCTAAATTGAGGGATCTTCTTTCAGTAATTACACCCGATTTCAGTAATATTTTGAATGATGTTACAGAGAAATTGAGAATGTTCCAGGCATTGGATTTGATGCATCAGTGAGTAGCGATCGTTAATTTTTTGCAAAGAATCATATATATTAAGCCTGTAGGTTGAGAGAGAATAAGGGCGCAGAAATGTGAAAAGCAATTAAATTCAGAAGGTGCTTTCAGTTATTCCATTAGTAAAGGAGGAAGAATGTATGAATGAATTTTAATAGAATTTTATCAGAGGAAAGGACATAATATCTATCCAACATATCAAGTTTGATGTTATTCCTCTGACAATTTTGATGCAAGAAACCTAAGGTTATTGGAGCAATATATACCAAAAGAGATTTTGAACACTTTCGGCGATCTGATTTTATAGCTTAATGGAGGCTAAATTACCGGCTTATATGGATGATAAAAAGTGACATGCATAGCAGTCCTGTACGAAGAGTAGCATATAAAACGAGTATTCATCATGGATATGAATTGGACTCACGTTTCTAGAATAAGTTCATTTAATTATACTCGTATACTTATCGCATGTAGATCTTTCTTTTGATATAATCTATTTCACCGTTCTTATTTCAAAATGTCAAGTTACATTTTATGTGCTTACCACATCATGAGTGAGTAAACTAATGATCATTTGAAATCCCAGTATATTTACAACAAGAATAAATATCTCATTGGTCAAACATCTAAAGCCAATAAAATCAATGAGCATCGTAGACAAATGTTTCTTGTAATGTATTCATATGCGTTGAGAGCATTCATTCTGAATATGAATTGTATGATAATGGCTTTTATGATGAAAACTGATCAATAGGCATGCAAGGAAAAGAGAAAATATGTTAAGATTGTGAACTATTAATTCTATCTCTAAGTTTTTATGATTACATGAGCTCGCTAAAAGCACCCCGCGTGCGCCGTATTTCCGGCGGTTGGCTTGATCCACCGACCATCGCTTTCGCGCCTACATATTGATGAACCCGACGTGAAGCGTGACGATAGTGTGCCTAGGACTTACGTTGCATTTTTAGTTTTAATTTAAATTTCTAATTTTATCTTCTTGTGAATAGGAAAATTGAAGATTGAAGCTGTGACAAAACTGTGGAAGAAGGATTTCCAACTGGTGGAGCCTCATCGTTTTCAAACCCCCCCCTCAACATTTAAGAGAATCAAGATAAATTTTGTGTTTTAGATTGTTTTAACGTTTACTTTTGAACCTCTTCAGCAAAAATCGAGTAAGGTGTTTATTTTAAAGTTCTTTAGTTTATGCACATCACTTAAAAAGAAAAGTTGTTTTCATTAGCCTTAGGATTTAAGCACTTTCATATTAGCATTAAAAGAGTATTTGAATCTTTCTTTACTTTCATATTAGCATTAAAAGATATTTGAATCTTTCTTTTGTATCTAGGAAATATAATTTTTACTTAAAGCATTTAAATATCTACATTTTAGGAAAAGCCATTATTTTTGCATCATCAAAAAGAAAAGATTTTAAGTTTTGAAAAAGAAAGATTGTTTGCTTTATTTTCATTGCAATATATACCAAAAGAGATTTTGAACACTTTCGGCGATCTGATTTTATAGCTTAATGGAGGCTAAATTACCGGCTTATATGGATGATAAAAAGTGACATGCATAGCAGTCCTGTACGAAGAGTAGCATATAAAACGAGTATTCATCATGGATATGAATTGGACTCACGTTTCTAGAATAAGTCCATTTAATTATACTCGTATACTTATCGCATGTAGATCTTTCTTTTGATATAATCTATTTCACCGTTCTTATTTCAAAATGTCAAGTTACATTTTATGTGCTTACCACATCATGAGTGAGTAAACTAATGATCATTTGAAATCCCAGTATATTTACAACAAGAATAAATATCTCATTGGTCAAACATCTAAAGCCAATAAAATCAATGAGCATCGTAGACAAATGTTTCTTGTAATGTATTCATATGCGTTGAGAGCATTCATCCTGAATATGAATTGTATGATAATGGCTTTTATGATGAAAACTGATCAATAGGCATGCAAGGAAAAGAGAAAATATGTTAAGATTGTGAACTATTAATTCTATCTCTAAGTTTTTATGATTACATGAGCTCGCTAAAAGCACCCCGCGTGCGCCGTATTTCCAGCGGTTGGCTTGATCCACCGACCGTCGCTTTCGCGCCTACAGCGCTTTGAAAGGGAAAGGAAAAGAAATCGATCGCCTTAGATGAAGGATTATCGTAGACATGGATGCATGTGAACAGAAAAGGGAAATACAATAATCTAAACAAATCACCAACTCAAGAGTGCCAAATACAAAACTATGCTCGATAATGGTGATCAATATACAAATGCATGTCATAGTGTGACTATGTGTAATACAAAGCAGATAATAAAATTTCCTCCTGAGTGTGGATCAGGTTAAAAACTTGATAGTATTCTGGACCACAATGCAAAAACGATGTGTCTTCTCTTTCACTTTGATCTTTAGGCTTTGCAGCAAGAACTTCTCTTTAGTCTTGGTAATGATTTACTTCATTTCTCTTTACTTCAAATCATGAGGTAATCTAGAGAAAATCCATGGGGAAACCCCAAATGAGGATTAGGAATCTATTTATAGCTTGCTGCTAGGTCCTCGCTCTAGAACTCTAGAATCTTCTAGCCTTCTCCATTCTATTCTAAAAAATGATCCATTCTATCTCTAGAATCTTCTCTTTGTTCTTTTTCTATTTTTGGAAAATCAAATCTTTGTTTCCTATTTTGACTTTTCTTTTTCTCTTATTTTTCTCTTTTTATTTTAATTTTTTTTTTATATTTTTATTTCGTTTTCTTTTTTACTAAAGTTTTTATTTTGTTTTCACACTTATATAAATATCTAATTAAATTAAGGGGTTAGGATTAGGATAAATGGCGATTCGAAGGTTCCAAACCTAGGGCTTTTGTTTGGGAAAAATTAGGATTTCTTATGATTAGGGTTAGGCACATCAATTAGTGGTTAAATATGTACACTAGGGGTTATACCTCAGGGTTTCCAAGGGTTTGAGTTAAATTCCGAGGGTTAAGTCTAGGGTTCCAAGGGTTAAAGCCCAAGTTTTAAGGGTTAGTATGCATGTTTTTCTAGGGTTTTAAGATGAAAGTGACATGGTTTTCCAAGATTTATAAAAACATACATGGGTTTCTAAAGGATCTAGTTAGGTTTCAAAGATTAAAAGTTAAAGTTTCAAGGGTTTAGAATAGGTTAATGAGCATTATACAAATATACAGGTCTAATATACAAAATTGAAATGGTTTCTCATCACATAAATAATCAAATCAATCAAAACATGAACAATTTATAACTCTTATCATCTTCTTGCAGTCAAAACATCATATCATGATGAGAAACACAAAGAATTAGATTTGGAAAAAATTCTTGATGCACACTCCCTGAGGGATTTCATCCTAACAATGGAATACATCACTCCTTTCAACCATGGACACTCACTAAAATTATGTGATGTAGAAAAATGATTGTATCTCAAAATTTGAATAGAACTACCATGTCAAGTTTTGCTAAACATGTAGCAAAACTTCAAGATGCTTATTCTGGCAAACCAAAGCTTGTATATATCTTTGGCATAAAAAGACAAGATTGCCTACATAAGCATTGTGATAGTGAGTTCAGAGGCCAAAAAGGATCTCCTAATCACCCTAAGTATGCTCACCAATTTTCATGCGATTATGAGATTGTGACTGGAGGGGTGTCGACGATGCCCTAGATGAAGAGGCGACCTACTTTGATACCAATTTTTGGAGTTCAAGGTCTGCAAAAGCACATGAACAACACATGGAAGGAGAAGAAGCTTAGAGCACAACACACAATACTGAATGTATTACCACTAGAATGTACAAAGCTAAGTCACCCGTTATGGTTAAAGGCATATATACAAGCCGGGGGAAAAAACTCTTAAAGAGGGAAAAACATGCCCCAGTGGTCCTAGTGTTTTCAAACACATCACTACCTAAATATATCAACAAAAGCATGAACCATACACATCTTATAAACAAAGTGTACATGAAGTCCACATTTGGCAATCAATGGAACTGAAATTGAGTTCTTCTTGATATCGGGTATAGACAATGCATTTTTCAAGAGAATCACACTTCCATTTGTAGCCATAAGCTCAATTTCTCCTACTCCAATGATAGGATAAGAGGCATTACTATAAAAGAACCAATCCAAATCAACCTCACTCACAAACATACATTTACAGTGCAATGATGCATCATAATGACTTGTAACAATACATGCCAAAAAATCTAGAGCCATGTTCGCTTCATCATTCTTTGCATTTGAAGAAGTTTTAGCAGTAGACATGCCATATTCCTTCTTCTTTTCATTACAATTAGCAAGCTTTCTAGACTCATCAATAGTGTCACTAGCCTTCGGACAAAGATAAGTAACCCATTAGGGCTATAGGCATATATACAAGCCGGCCGAAAAAAACCTCCTCAAGAGGGAAAAAAGTGCCCTGGTGGTCCTAGTGTGTTCACACATATCACTACCTAAATATATCAACATATCCCCCCTAGGAGTGATGCAGTGAACAAGGAGGTGGAACTCATGTATAAGGAAGTGCCAAGCTATGTGAAATCTATCCACAAAAGGAAGTAAGCCTAAAGCTTTGTGGAAAGCTTGAAACTTCTCCCTAGGCAGAGCCTTGGTGAAAAGGTCTACAATGTTCTCCTACATGGGCAGATATGCCAAGTTGATCTCTCCAGCAGAGAACCTCTCCCTGACATAATGATAATGCATCTCAATGTGCTTAGTGCGAGCATGGAACACATGGTTCCTCACAACTCCCAATGTGCTCTGACTGTCAGTGAAGATAAACCGTAGCACAAACAGGAATCTTAAGAATATCAGCATCTTCAACACCATCTGCATCAACTTCAATACCTGTATTTGCAAGTGTAATAGGATTTTTTTCAACACCCTGCACAATGTTCCACATTTCTTTTGCAACCAATACACGTTGGATCATATAAGCCCACAATGGGTAATTGGTACCATCCAACTTTCCAACAGTGGTATCAGAGTAGGTTCACCTCCTTCTCAAGTTTTGATTTTTTGCATCATGGCACACTATCATGGAGTTGTTGGAAAGGAGTTTGGTGATGTTTAGGATAGACTCGGCCTTTGCATAATTTGAGGTTGGGATTTAATTTTGTAGTCATCCATTCTAACAACACTTTTTTTGTTAAGAGATTGACCTTTTGTTTTAGAAGAGACAGCTAGGCTTCTACTTAAACAGTACCTATTGTGCGACAATACTTAAACACCAATTAGATCTTCTAATGTCAGAACCATGTATGATAGTGAGTTGTTAATCTTAATCCTTTGATGGAACCTCATAGTATTCACGTAAAAAAAAAAAGCATTGAGAACGTATCTACCTATTAAAGCGAAACACTAAGAACATCCCATTGTACCAAAAAGGTTTTGTTTTGTTCGTTGAAATCAAGTTTCCCATAGTGAACAGAAATATGACTCTTTCGAGATTTTAAAGATTAAATACATTCAATCGATAGCTTATTTCTCGGATCTAAAATGACCACCCTTGAGTTTTGTCTAGGATTCTTTAGTAGAAAATATAAAGGTGTTTGAAAATGTGGTACTTCTATTGTCATTTTTCAAGAGACTCATAAACTTGAAACAGGCACATCCATGCCCAAATCTGGATAGAAGAACTTTGACACACAACAAAGTTCGCTTGAAATCACCAACTCTTTGAGTACTATCTATGTTCGATTCTGAATACTATGGTTGTATCATCCACTTGTGGTGGATGTGTCTCGAAAGGGCTGTTATCAAACAAATGTTAGATTTTCACTATAAGAATAAAAAGGAACTTGTGTTCGTTAGTACTTGATCATACCAAAAACCCCTACAGTGCTTTGTGGAGAGCCCTACAAAGAAAACATTAGTAGTCGTCTCATCTTCAGCAACAATGACCTGCCATTTAGAAATTCCCACAAGAATTTTCATAGTTAGTTGTTACTCAACTATCTTGTGTCCATGACTGGTTGGTCTTTGAAAGGGACTTTTCATCAAAGGCTTATAATTCAGATGAAATCACTTCAGTAATGTTTAGTGACATTTAGAATACCATCCTCTTAAGTGTCAAATAGAATGACCAAACCATACGTCCTCTTTGGTTGAATGCAAAGCGAAGGAATCTATGAAATAAAGATGCTCTTGTTTATCCCATAGCTAATGCAATGAACACCTCAAGACAAGTTTTACTTGTCATTTCAAGAGTTTCACTATAGAAACTTAAATATCAAAAAATGATACGGCATGACAGTCTTTGGAAGCTTTCAACTTTCATAAGGTCCTACCGATGTGTTTCTCTCATAAGGCTTTGTTCTTCATAGCTCCTTTACCTCAGTGTTTTATATGCTAATAGCTGAAAAAGTATTGAGGGTGACATTAATGTCATCGGAAGTTCCCTTTCTCTTGAACATGTGCTCACATCTCTCTGATATAGAAGCTTGAATTATCCACTTTCTCTTGAACATCATCATTCACTTTTCACTATCCTCTTGATTCCTCTCCTGTATAATAAGAGACTCTCCTCCAAGAGACCCGTCTCCTTCATATTTAGGAATGTACTTTGCGAGTCTGCATTTCTGAAGATGACTTCTCACATGATAAATTGTAAAGCCCTGAACGCCCTCATCTAAGTTGGTTGGCATACTTGTTAGTCCATATGATTCCTCCCCTTTCGGTGATAGCCCTTAATTTTCTTTAGCCTTCTGCCTCCTCAATTGCACATTCCTCCAAAGATCACTTTTTCTATGCTAACCCCGAATAGCTTTTGTTCTCTCTGTGATTTTCCGTGTTGCTTCTATGTTAGTTCCATTGAAAAAAGAGAATGCCCCAAAATGTGGTTCTTACACATTAAAACTTATGAGTGTTCACATGCACACCCCAAAACAAGTGCATACAATCAAACACTCATACACTTGATAGTTGCAAATTTTACACATGCATGTATTTACATGGTTGGCAAAGTTTTATAAAAGTTCACATGCTATTCTTATGGAAAAACATCAAATCGGTCTTGCCATAAATCTTTAGCAAGTTCAAACAACCATAGTTATTATTATCACATGATAAAAGAGTTGTTAAAGGATAGAAGTCACCAGATTGTAATCATGTTGTGCACTTCAAACAAGTTGAAATCCCTTAGCAATTTTACCTCCACATGTAGTACATACACCTAGTTCGACTTAATTTGCATATACCTTTAGCTATGTTTTGAATTCTTGTTCATGATCTAGATTTTGAGCTTTGTCTTCAAATCATGACTATATCCACCGCCTTTGAACCTATGCATCCTTCGGATGTGCCAACCTACGTACATACCAATAAACACAAACAAGCATCAAGTAGTCATAGGAGATAAATTGAACTTAAAGACAATTTAGATAGATACATGAAATCTGAAATCGCATTGAACTTGGCATAAACTTAGAGAAAAAGGTAGACATAAGCATCACATAAAACCTATCAAGATATAGCAATACATTCAGACTAGCGATCACATGAATGAATTGAAAAATTCTTAGCTCTTTCATTTACTCAACTTGGTCAAATCTAGTAGCCTATCCTAAGCACATGCATAGACCAATCCCTTCTAACTTGATTTATGAAATTACAATCTAGCTTCCCACTTGATCTCCCATCGTCTAAGCCCTCATCAAACGTTATCTTATTTTTCTTTCACTTTTATTCTATTTTTCTTTTCTTTTGTGCTTCATCCCAACTCATCCTTTTTTGTTTTGTTTTTATTTTTATTTATTTGTTCATTGTTTACATAGGTCAGCCTATGTTGAAATTCGGTGCAACTGATGGACCTGCCCACCTAGCCAGCTTTAGCCCCCTCATCTATCGGCCCGACATAGTGCATGACACACAATGTGCATCCCATATGAAATCGGTGTCAGATCATGGCCCTGACCACCTGGTGAGAGTGACCCCACCCGCCTACCAACTGGTATGGGTGCATGACAACATAAAGTTCAGGCCATACGATGAAACTAGCATTGGTTCTTGGCCTTGGTCACCCGATCACAGTAGCTCCACCCACCTACTAGACCATTGCAGCACCAGACAACACATACACATGCATATATGTAGCTGGCTAGTATATAAAGACTCTTTCTGAAACATAAGCTATCTGAAGGTTAGATCATACAAGAGATCAAAAGTAGAAGTCAAAGAATCTCACTAGTCAAGCGTTCATCTCACTAGTATATATAGGTACTCAGTTTAGGATTTTCCTTCACTTTCCTAGGTCTTGCAAATCCTACTCACATAATCTCCCTCCCTCATGTGTCACATGTAATCTCAATAGACGTATGAAATCTTTGGTCTTCTTAGTTCTCCTAATGTTTATGCATTTCTTTATGTATCATATGCTTAAGTCATGTAGCCTATTTATACACATATATACAAGAGAAAAAGTAAGCTGAAACAAAAAAACATATCACCTTTATAGTGTTAGTAGCCCTTTTGGATCTGCATTCTCGATCATCTTTGTTTCTTCATTTTGAGTCATCACTCTTCACTTGCTGATCTCGGTTTCTTGTTTCTTCCTTAAAATCAAAGCAAAAAAGATGAGTTATATACATTTCTATTTACAAAAAACAATTTTAAGCTTTATGGAATCTTATTGAATGAGACTCTCCCTACAACATCACCTTCTCTGATACATGCTCACCAAAGAATCTGTGCTTGAAAAGAAGCAACCTCTGGTTCGCATCAATCAAGGAAGCATTCTTAAACAAATCAGATATGTGGACAAGCCACTTCATTTGCTTCTCCATCCCTTGGTGGTTGGATCGGTAGGCATAGCTCTTGGAAAATTTCAAAATCGATGATGCAATCATTTGAGCATAGTTGCCTTTGTTCATGATCCTCTCACAAGCATCATATGAGCGTACTCTTGATGAATCAAAAGCACATAAATATGGAGTTTTCATTTTTAATGAGCTTAAACCATCTTTAAGAAGTTCCTTCAAGGATACATTTTCATCCATTTCATGCTTAAAATCATTTAAGAAAATTAATTTATTTGCATCATCTTGAATTAGTCATGTGTCTTCATTGGATCAAGAGTTTCGAATATATTCACTATATTTCCTCACGAAGTGGAAGTGCTCATCATCCTTAGATAACAATATATACTTGGTTTTGGCATCCAATCTATAATGATTTCTTTCTATTCCAATTTTAGCAATTATCGAATCTCCTTCTCTCTCTAATCTATCCAAAAACTCTTCATCTTCGTCTTTTCAAGATTCATTTGCTCATCATCATGAAGAGATACCATCATCAAATTCATTATCTATCTTAGTTATTTCTTGTTTATTCTCTTCAAAGGATTTGTTTTTGCCATACTCTTCATACATTTCTTTGGTCATTGACTCTTGCTCAAATACTTCTTCATACCTAAATATCTCACCACATACACTTGAGTTAACTGAAACTTCATCCATCTGATAATATCCATTTCTAGCTTCATCAGTAGTTTCACATTGAACATCTTTCGATGCTATACACAAATCACATTTATCATATATCTCAATAAACTTTGCATCTACTTCATGCTCAATTACTTCACCATATGGACTCAACTCAACATGATCATCTTTTACATACATATGTGTTGGCCCCCACAAGGTAGTAAGCCTAAAGCTTTGTGAAAAGCTTCACATTTTTCCCCTGGAAGAGCTTTGGTGAATATGTGTGCCACATTATCTTGTGTAGGCACATATACCAAATCAATATCTCCTACATGAAGGCGCTCTCTCACATAGTGATAATGCACCTCAATATGTTTGGTCCATGCATGAAACACTGGGTTTTGTGCAAGAGCCAATGCACTCTGACTATCAGTGAGAATATATGTAGCAACATCAATCTCCATAAAAAGATCCATCAATAGGCATCTAAGCTAAATACAATCCAGTCTAGCTATGAAAAATGCCTTGTACTCAGCTTCACAACTCGATGTTGCCACTGTAGGCTTGTTCTTACTCAACCAAGATATGCATGAGTCTCCAAGGAAAAAGTAATTACCACTAGTGGACACGTGAGTATCATAACAACCAGCCCAATCACTATCTCTAAAAGCATGCAAGCATTGCTAAATATCTCTGCCATAAAAGAGACCTAAGCTCAAAGTGCCTCTGAGATATCTAAACACACATTTTACCGCTTGCGAATGCTTAGTTCCACGGCTATGCAATAATGGATGCAAGTCAGAAACTGCATATTGTATATCCTGTTGATATATTTAGGCAGTGATGTGTGTGAACACCCTAGGACTGCCGAGGCACCTTTTTCCCTCTTTAAGAGGTTTTTTTCCGCCGGCTTGTATATATGCCTATTGCCCTAATGGGCTACTTATCTTTGTGCATTCTCTAGTAATACATTCAGTATTGTGTGTTGTGCTCCAAGCTTCTTCTTCTTCTTCCTTGTGGTGTTCGTGTGCTTCTGCAGACGTCTAACTCCAACAATTGGTATCAGAGTAGGTCGTCGCTTCATCTAGGGCAGTGTCCACACTCCTCCGGTTGCAGTCCCAGAATGGCACGAATTTTGGTGAGCATACTCAGCGTGGTTATGAGATCTAAAATCATTTTTGCCTCCGAACGCATTATCACAGTGCTTGTGCAGGCTATTTCGTCTTTTTATGCCAAAGATATATACCAATTTCTATTCGCCAGTATAAGCGTCTCGAAGTCTGCTACAGGTCTAGCAGAATTCATCTGGGCAGTTCTGTTCAACTTTTTGAGATACAGTCAATTTTCTACATCAAGTTATTTTAGTCACCGGCCATGGCTGAAAGGAGTGATGTATTCCATATGTTGGCTGTTGAGGATAAGTTGGATGGTACCAACTACCTGTTATGGGCTTATATGATGCGATATGTGTTGGTTGCAAAAGGACTGTGGAACATTGTGCAAGGTGTCGAAAAACGTCCTATCACACCCGCAACTGTTATAACTGCAGGTACTGAAGCTGATGTAGAAGGTGTCAAAGATGGTGATATTCTGCATATTCCTATTCGTGCTGCGATTTCTGTTGCACCTACTGCAGAGCAGATTCGCTGGGATGGCAGAGATGCCCAGGCACATGCATTGATAGCTTTGTGTGTCAAACGTGCCATTATTCCTCACATTCACTCTTGCATAAGAACTAGGGATGCTTGGGATACACTTACCACATTGTACCAAGCTAGGAATAAGGCTCGTGTTGCTTACCTCCGAAAAAAGTTGGAGAGTGAGCACATGAATGAAGGTGATTCTATGGACAGTTTCCTAATGAAGATCAAAGACTTGAAGGAACATTTGATTTTTGCTGATGATGTTATACCAGATAGCTCACTTATGCAGACCATTCTGAATGGTCTTCCTAATTCATATCACAGTTTTGCTTCTACTCTTCGGTTGATGATGAAAGGCAATCTGAATGCCTTATCATTTGAGGAGTTAGTCTCTATTCTATTGCAGGAAGATCAATCCAGGCAAAACAGGTCCATTATGCGAGTTGTAGATCAAGCTTTCCTGGCTAGTGAGGAGGGCAAAGGAAAATGGAGCTCTTCTACTAGTAAGTAGAAATCTGCTGATTCTGCATATTCGAAGAAGGAAGATAAAGATGAGAAGAAATCAGAAAAGCAAAAATTCTTTTGTAAGTACTGTAAAGGGACTAATCATATCATAAAGAACTGTCCAAAACTGGCTGCTAAAGAGGCAAAGAAGATAGAGGTTGGAATGGTTGTTGCAGAGGCCTCTACACCAAAAATAGAGTATGCTAATCTTGTGCAGGAAGAAGAATGGGTGTTTACTACTATCTACAGTTTTGACCCATCTTCTCATGAGCAGTGCATATCTGCAATAGACTCAGATGTTTGGTATTTTGACAGTGGGGCGACCAAACATATTACCGTGCAGCATAGTTTCTTCTCTTCACTCGAGCCTGGCCCTAGAGGGAATATTGTTACATGCGCCAACAACTCCTCTTATCCTGTTATGGAAATTGGTAAAATCATTTTGACTACTGCTGATGGTAGTTCTTTCACTTTGTCAGATGCTTGATTTATGCCAGGGATCAAGAAGAACGTGTTATTAGTTTCTGCATTAGCCAAGATTGTCTTGGTTGTGAAATTTGTTGATGATAGGTGTATAGTTCATGATCTGTCAAATTGCGATGTGATTATTGCTTCTGGTATTTTATGCTGTGGGTTGTATAAGCTCATAGACTATGAAAGATCAGTAAATGATTTGGCATGTGCAGTAAATGATTCTCAGGCTATGTCAGATTCAAAGCTTTGGCATGCACGCTTTGATCATCTCCATTTTGCTAGTTTTCTACGCCTACAGAAATTTGAAATGGTGTCCTCTTTGCCCAAACTTGAGGCACCTGGAAAACATGTTTGTGAAGGCTATATTTTGGGCAAAATGCAGTGTTCGTCCTTTCCAAAAGATGGTTCGGTTTGGGCTACTCAAAAATTGCAGCTTGTACATAGTGATGTCTATGGTCCTATGCAGACATCTTCTTTTGGGAATTACCTTTACTTCGTGACTTTCATCAATGACTTTTCCAGGCATGCATGGGTATATCCATTGAAGGCAAAGTTTGAAGTGTTCATGTGCTTCAAACAGTTTTTGGTTTTGGCTGAAAATCTATCAGCATGTAAAATGGGCACCCTCCTTTTAGATCGAAGGGGGGAATATATGTCTTTAGATTTTAATGCATTTCTCGCTGAACGTGGGATAAAACACCAATGTAGAGTGCAATATACACCTCAACAGAATGGAGTTGCTGAATGAAAGAATAGGTCTCTCATGGAGATGGCGAGGTGCATGGTCAAGAGTCAGGCTTTGCCATATAGTTTTTGGCTTGAGGCTGTCATGTGTGCAGCATATGTACTGAACAGGTGCCCCACTAAAGCGCTGTAGTCTATCACTCCATATGAGGCTTGGCATGATCACAAGCCATCTGTTGCTCATCTGTGTGTTTTTGGTTGTTTGGCATATGCATTAGTGTCCGAACAACATCGTAGAAAGTTAGACGATAAAGCAGTAAAATGTATTTTTGTTGGGTATAGTTCTAAAAGTAAAGGCTATCATCTGTATCATCCACATACTAAACGCATTCTCGTTAGCTGTGATGTTGTTTTTGTGGAGGATGCTATTCAGCCATTGCTTTCATGTACTAAGGAGACGTCTGTTAGCTCCAAAGACATGTATGATACCTTGCTGCCTCTTTTCACATGTGGACAGTCTAGTGCTGGTCCTAATGAGGTAACTTCTCAGCCTTTCTAGGTTTCATGTGATGATGTAGATCATCCCATTTCTGATGCAGATTTACATGATGCACATGGCTGGTGTAGGCCTTGCGTGATCACAAGTTAGATGGACCTCTATCATATCGTACTCGATCAGGCTCTCATAGTGCCTCTTTTGCATTAGATTGCTATGTTATGGCTACACCTAGTCTCTGTGATGAGAATGAGCCTGCTTCATTTGATAAAGAATTAAATTCAAAAAATTGGATGGCTGCTATGTAATCTCAATATGATGCTATAATGAAGAACGGTACTTGGTCTTTATGTGACTTGCCTCCTAGCAAGAAGGCCATTGGAACTAAGTGGGTTTATAAGCTGAAGCATACGCCTAATGGAACGGTTGACAGGTATAAGGCTAGGCTGGTTGCAAAGGTTATGCATAGGAAAGAGGCATTGATTTTGATGAGACCTTTGCACCTACATGCCATATGACTACTGTTAGGAGCATCTATGCACTTGCAACTTCTCAGCCTTTGCAGGTTTCATGAGGCAACTTCTCAGCCTTTGCAGGTTTCATGTGATGGTGCAGATCATTCCATTTCTAATGCAGATTTACATGATGCACTTATTGATGAGAGAGTTGATATTAAGCAGGCAAGAACTATGCCAAAATGGCTGGTGCAAACCTTGCGTGATAGCAAATTAGATGCACCTCTGTCATATCATACTCGATCAGGCTCTCATAGTGCCTTTTTTGCATCAGATTGCTATGCTATGGGTGCATCTAGTCTATGTGATGAGACTGAGCCTGTTTCGTTTGATGAAGTACAAAATTCAAAAAATTGGATGGCTGCTATGCAATCTGAATATGATGCAATAATGAATAATGGTACTTGGTCTTTATGTGACTTGCCTCCTAGCAAGAAGGCCATTGGCACTAAGTGGGTATACAAGCTGAAGTGTAAACCTGATGGTATAGTTGACAGGTATAAGGCTAGGCTTGTTGCAAAGGGTTATGCACAAGAAAGAGGAATTGATTTTGATGAGACCTTTGCACCTACATGTCGTATGACTACTGTTCAGAGCATCTGTGCACTTGCAGCCCATCATGGTTGGAATGTACATCAGTTGGACATTAAAATAGCATTTCTGAATGGTGACTTGCATGAAGAAGTGTATGTTTTTCAGCCCCATGGCTTTGTGCAGAAAGGGCATGAAAACTAGGTGTGCAGGTTAAAGAAGGCATTATATGGTTTAAAGCAAGCACCACGTGCTTGGTATGAGAAGATACATACCTATCTGATTGCACATGGTTTTGAGAACAGTCCAACTGAAAGCACCTTATATGTTAAGCATGCTAATGATGTGCTTCTGATCATTGTTGTCTATGTTGATTGCATGCTACTTACTGGTCCTATTGAGAGGCATGTTGCTGATTTGCATGCCTCATTTGAGATGTCTAATTTGGGGCATTTGCATCATTATTTGGGCATTTACTTTATGCACGTTGATGGTGGAATGGATTTGTGTCAAACGAAATATATTGACACATTATTGCAGCATTCTGGCCTTGAAGACTGTAAGCCTGTTGCCACTCCTATGGAGATAGGTTTAGGATTGAGTCTTCATGATGATGGAAATGCATTTGATGTTGTTCTCTATCAGCAGGTTGTTGGATGCTTTATTTACTTATGCATTACTCGGCGAGATATTCAGTTTGCTGTCTCACAGATGAGCAGGTCTATGCATTGCCAGGAGTCAAGCATTGGCAGGCGGTTAAGCGTATCTTTCACTACTGGAGTGGTACACGGCTACTTGGGTTGTTTTATCCCAAGGGGGGATCACTACCGCCATATTTGCATGTGTTTTTTGACTCTAATTGGGCTAGTTGCTATGACACTCATCTGTCCACTAGTGGCTTTTGCTTCATGCTTGGTAGCTCATGTATATCTTGGTTGAGCAAGGCGCAGCCTACTGTGGCCACTTCTAGTTGTGAGGCTGAGTATAGGGTAGCTTTCACTGCGACTATAGAGTGTGTGTTGCTCATATGCCTTATGGCTGATTTGGGTGTTGTATAGGGAAAAGTTTCACATCAAAGCTACTCGAGGAACACATAAGTGTAACAATATCAGTATATAGAGGAGCATTCAGTGGTAGTTCCTCATGCTCCTCATGGCGATTCATATCTCCTCGTCATGGAGTGCATCATCATTCACATACATACCATTATACTGAAGCTCGATCAACAACTCATTCTTACTCCCATCATTAGGTCCACTCTCTTGAATCTTTGAATGCTCATTCAATGTGGCATCACTCAAAAATATTTCACAATCTTGATCTTGATTGAGACTATTCGTAGGCTTAGCATCATGCTTATCACCATCGGCATACATATCACTATCTAGAGGATTCATCATATGCATGTCCTCCCAATTAGCATCATGCTCACTTGGAGTCTCTTCACATAGTTTAGTCATCAAGTCATAAATTGTATCTAACTTTTGTGTTCTAGTGAATACATCACTACTGTTGATATATTTAGGTGGTGATGTGTGTGAATACACTAGGATCGTCGGGGCATGTTTTTCCGTCTTTAGGAGGATTTTTCCCCCCGGATTGTATAAATGTCCATAGTCCTAAGCGGTTGCTTAACTTTGTACATTCTAGTGGTAATACATTCAGTATTGTGTGTTGTGCTCCAAGATTCGCCTTCTTCCTTGTGTTGTTTGTGTGCTT
Source organism: Ceratopteris richardii (assembly GCA_020310875.1). Taxonomy (NCBI): domain Eukaryota; kingdom Viridiplantae; phylum Streptophyta; class Polypodiopsida; order Polypodiales; family Pteridaceae; genus Ceratopteris; species Ceratopteris richardii. The sequence goes on from CM035431.1 coordinate 31,467,047, forward strand.
CCGTATATGTCTAACTCCAATGATTAGTATCAGAGTAGGTCACCGCTTCATCTAGGGCATCGTTGATACTCCTCTGATCAGAGTATCAGAATCACACAAAATTTTGTGTGCATACTCAAGGTGATTTGGAGATCAAAACAATTTCACTATCTTGTGTCGAAATCACGATCTGAGCTTGTTTCGGCCTCCGAATGCACTATCATAGTGCTTGTGCAGGTTGTTTCATCTTTTTGTGCCAAAGATATATACAAGTTTTGGTTTTCCAATATAAGCATCTCAAAGTTTGCCACATGTTTAGTAGAACTGGACAGGGAAGTAGTGATGTATTCCGTATGTTGGATGTTGAGGATAAGTTGGATGGGACGAATTACCCATTGTGGGTTTATATGATGTGTCATGTATTGGTCACAAAAGGATTGTGGAATATTGTGGAGGGTGCTCAAAAACTTCCTATTACACCTGCAAATATAGGTACTGAAGCTGATGCAGATGGTGTCAAAGATGGTGATATTTTGCAGATTCCTATTCGTGCTATGATTCATAATGCTCCTACTATAGAGCGAATTTGTTGGGATGGCAAAGATGCTCATGCACATGAATTGACGGCCTTGTCTATCAAAGGTTCCATTATTCCTCACATTCACTCTTACAGAATAGCTAAGGATGCTTGGGATTCACTTACCACATTGTACGGGGCTAGGAATGAGGTCCTTGTTGCTTACCGCCAAAAATATTTGGATAGTGATCACATGAATAAAGGTGATTCTATGGACATTTTTCTAACAAAGATCGAGGATTTGAAGGAATATTTGATTTTTGGTGATGAGTTCCTTTGTGACAATTCACTTGTGCAAACTGTTTTGAATGGTCTTCTCGACTCATATCAGAGTTTTGCATCCACTCTTCGTTTGATGATGAAAGGCAATCCAAATTCCTTAACATTTGAAGATTTAGTTTCTGTTCTATTGGAGGAAGATTAGTCTAGGCAGAACATGTCCATTATGCATGTTGCAAATCAAGCTTTCCTGGCTAGTTAGAAGGGCAAAGATAAATGGAGCTCACCTAATAGTAAGCAAAAATCTACAAATACCGCACATTTGAAGAAGGAAGACAAAGATGAGAAGAAATCAGAAAAGCAAAAATTGTTTTGCAAATATTGTAAAGGAAATGATCATGTCATTAGGAGCTCTCCAAAATTGGCTGCAAAAGAGGCAAAGAAAAAAGAGGTTAGAATGGTTGTTTCAGATGCCTCTACACTAAAAACACAGTCTGCTAATCTTGTGTAGAATGAAGAATGGGTGTTTACTATTGTTTACAATTTTGACCTCTCTTCTCATGAGTAGTGTATGTCTGCAGTAGACTCAGATGTTTGGTACTTTCATAGTAGGAAAACCAAACATATTACCCCATAGCACAGTTTCTTCACTTCACTGCTTGCCCCTATAGGCAATACTGTCACATGCACCAACAACTCCTCTTATCTTGTCATAGGAGTTGGTAAGATCATTCTAACTACTCCTCATGGTAGTTCTTTGACATTGTTAAATGCTCTATTTATGTGAGGGATCAAAAAAATCTGCTATGAGTTTTTGCATTAGCCAAGATTGGCTTGGTTGTGAAATTTATTGATGATACATGTACAACTCATGATCTACCAAATGGCGACATGATTACAACTTCTTGCATTTTATGTCGTGGGTTGTATAAGCTCATAGGCTATGAAAGACCTCTAAATGATTCACCATGTGTGGTACATGACTCTCAGTCTATGCCAAATGCAAAGCTTTGACATGCACGCTTTGGTAATCTGGGCTTTGCTAGTTCGCTATGCCTACATAAATCTGAAATGGTGTCCTCTTTACCCAAAATTGAGGCACCTAGAAAACATGTGTGTGAAGGCTATATTTTGGGCAAAATGCAGCATTCCACCTTTCCAAAAGATGGTTTAGTTTGAGCTACTCAAAAATTGCAATTTGTTTATAGTGATGTCTCTAGTCCTATGCCGACACTCTCTTTTGGAAATTATCTTCATTGCGTGACTTTCATTGATGATTTTTCCAGGCATGCATGGGTATATCCATTAAAGGCAAAGTTCGAAGTTTTTATGTGCTTCAAATAGTTTTTGGTTTTGGCTAAAAATTTGTCACCATGTAAAGTGGGCACCCTCCATTCTAATCAAGGGGGGAATATATGTCTTTTGACTTTAATGCATTTCTAGCTGAACATGGGATAAAACATTAGTGTACAGTGCCATATACACCTCAACATAATGGAGTTGCTGAACGAAAGAACAAGTCACTCATGGAGATGGTGGGGTGTATGGTCAAGAATGAGGCTTTGCCACATAGTTTCTGGCTTGAGCCTACCATATGTGCAGCATATATACTTAATAGGTGTCCCACTAAAGCACTATATTCTATAACTCCATATGAGGTTTTGCATGGTCACAAGCCATCGATTGCTTGTCTGCTTGTTTTTGGTTCTCTGGCATATGCATTAGTGCCTAAACAACATCACAGGAAATTGGATGATAAAGCAGTAAAATGTATTTTATTGGGTACAATTATGAAAGGAAAGGCTATCATCAATATCATCCACAGACAAAACACATTTTGGTTAGCCATGATGTTGTTTTTGTGGAAGATGCTATTCAACCTTTACTTTCATGTATGAAGGAGACATCTCTTAACTCCAAAGACATGTATGATAATTTGCTACCTCTTTTTACAGGTGGGCAGTCTAGTGCTAGTCCTAATGAGGAAACTTTTGAGCCTTTGCAGGTTTCATGTGATGATGCAGATCATTCCATTTTTATGTAGAATTACATGATGCACTTGTTGATGAGAGAACTGATATTGAGTAGGCAAAAAGTATGCCAAAATGGCTACTGAAGACTTTGTGTGACATCAAATTAGATGCACCTCTTTTATATACTTGCTTAGGCTCTCAAAGTACCTCTTTTGCATCACATTGCTATACTATGGCTGCCTCTAGTCTTTGTGATGAGAATGAGCCTGTTTCCTTTAATGAACCACAAAATTCTAAAAATTGGATGGCTACTATGCAATCTGAATATGATGCTACAATGGAGAATGGTACTTGGTCTTTATGTGACTTGTCTCCTAGAAAGAAGGCCATTGGCACTAAGTGGGTATACAAGCTGAAGCTTAAGCCTAACACAATAGTTGACAAGTATAAGGAAAGGCATGTTGCAAAGGGTTATCTCTAGGAAAGAGGCATTGATTTTGATGAGACCTTTGCACCTACATGCTGAATGACTACTCTTCGTAGCAGTTGTGCACTTGCAACTCATCATGGTTGAAATGTACATCAGTTGGACATTGAAACAACATTTCTGAATGGTGACTTGCATGAAGAACTGTATGTTTTTTATCCCCGTGGCTTTGTGTCGAAAGGTAATGAAAACCACGTGTGTAGGTTAAAGAAGGCATTATATGGTTTAAAGCAAGCACCATGTGCTTCATATGAAAAGATACATGTCTATCTGATTGCACATGGTTTTGAGAATAGTCCAACTGAAAGCACCGTATATGTTAAGAATGTTAGTGATATGCTTCTGATCATTGTTGTGTATATTGATGACATGCTACTCACTAGTTCTCATGACAAGCATATTGCTGATTTTAAGGCTGATTTGCATGCCTCATTTGAGGTTTCTAATTTGGGGCATTTGCATCATTATTTGGGTATTGAGTTTATGCAAGTTGATGGTGGAGTACCTTTGTGTCAAATGAAATATATTGACACATTATTGCAACATTTTGGCCTTCAAGACTATAAGCCTATTGCCACTCCTATAGAGATAGGTTTACGATTGAGTCTTCATGATGCTGGAGATGCACTTGATGTTGTTCTCTATCAACAGGCTATCGGATGCTTGATTTACTTATGCATTAATCGGCTAGATATTCTGTTTGTTGTTTCACAGATGAGGAGGTTTATGCATTGCCCAGGAGTCAAGCATTGGTAGGCGGTTAAGCACATCTTTCGCTAGTTGAGTGGTACCCAAATACTTGGATTGTTTTATCCCAAGGGGGGATCATTATCACTAGATTTGCATGCTTTTTCTAACAGTGACTTGGCTGGTTTCTATGACACTCGTGTGTGCACTAGTTGCTTTTGCTTCATGCTTGGCAGGTCATGTATATCTTGGTTGAGTAAGAAGCAACCCAATGTGGCCACTTGTAGTTGTGAGGTTGAGTATAGGGCAGCTTTCACAATGCTTGTTGAGTGTGTGTGTGGCTTTGATGCCTTATGGTTGATTAGGGTGTTGGTCAGTCTTCTGCCACCACCATCTTCACTGATAGTCAGAGGGCATGGGCAGTTGTGAGGAACCCTCTGTTCCATGCTTGCACTAAGCACATTGAGGTGCATTATCAATATGTCAAGGAGCGGTTCTTTGTTGGAGAGATCACCTTGGCATATGTGCCCATGCAAGAGAACAATGGAGACCTTTTCACGAAGGCTCTGCGTAGGGAGAAGTTTGAAGTTTTCTACAAAGCTTTGGGCTTAATTTCTTTTTGTGGATTGATTCCACATAGTTTGGCATTTCCTTATACATGAATGCAAGCTCCTTCTTCACCGCATCACTCCTACAGGGGGAATTTGTTGATATATTTAGGTAGTGATGTCTATGAACACATGAGGACCACTAGGGTGCTTTTTTCCCTCTTTAGGAGGTTTTTCCCCCAACTTGTATATATGCCTATAGCCCTAATGGGTTACTTATCTTTGTACATTCTAGTGGTAATACATTCAATATTGTGTGTTGTGCTCCAAGCTTCTCCTTCTTCCTTGTGCTGTTTGTGTGCTTCCACAGATGTCTAACTCCAACAAATACCACCTAGCATCAAATCAAAATCTTCTCCAATGTTATCACATAAAGATGCATCTCGAGCTTGATCTTCAAACAGATTTGCTAGATTTCCTTTATATGATTCGTCTTTAATCTTTATATGATCACTTTGAGATCCTGTAAATGTCATAAATTGTATTGTTTCTTGATTCATTTTATTATTCCCAATTGGAGGTGCGAATTTTATTGGATTAGAGAAAGCCTCATCTTGTTTTCTTGTTGGATTATGTTGATTTTTGTCTTCATAGCACCTAAAGTCGTGATCACTATCAAGACATCTATTGGATCATGGCAACTTGGATCTTTAGAAGTTACATCCACTACACTTGTATGCTTTTCTTGATAACACTCATCATCATAATGTATGTATAGTCCATGTGTATGTGATTCATTCCCAAATGGGATCTCTAAATTTTTATGGACTTGCACATTATCCACCAATGCTAAAATGCTGAAACCCGGGTATCATTTCATCTCCATAAACATCGGCTCTCCAATAATTTAGAATTTTTTTGATTTTTTGTTGCCTCTTAACATATTTTCTTACAACATCATGAGTAACTGTGCAATCCTCTGTGAGTCCCGATTTGGAATTCATGTCTTCCAAGAGTGGAATTAATTATCTACTGCTTGTAGAAACAAGAACACTCTTTCATGCATCAAACATAGATTATCATGCTCAGACATATCTTCAAATTGTTTCTCAAATCTTTTTTAATATTTTAGGATTGGTTGGTCCTTACGCATATGAAGCCACCTTATGAAAGATCTATAAGTCACTTTATCTACATCCTCTAGCATGAACTGCTTGAGGAGTGTTGCTTTGTATTGCGACCATGTCATTTGGTTTATACGCATGCGTTGATCATGAATGTCCAATTCAAACACATAGATAAAGTTTTCGCATAGCTCTAGATCCGTCATCCAAGTCAAACTGACACCTGTGTACTTCACCTCAAGTCTGTATTCTTTGCAAAACTTAGATACGTTCTTCCCATAAAAAAATCCACATCGTTTGGTTAACTGCTTATGAAAGGACTGGATAGCTTTTTGTCTTCTATCCTCTTTTTGAAAGCCTAAGAATTGAGCTAAAAGGTCATCCATATTCAATATGCTAGATTCATTTAATTTCAGTCATCAACATCATTGATCAAGTTCCTAGCGCTATGTTCTACTCACCCCCTCCTTCACATCAGGTTCACCATGTATGTCACAGAGTTCTTGGAAAGGAGGTTGGTGATGTTTTGGACAGATTCGACCTTTGCATAATTTGAGGTTGGGCTTTAAGTTTGTGCTCATCCATTATAATAGCACTCTATCCGTTAAGAGATTGACCTTTTGCTTTAGAAGAGAAAGCTAGGCTTCTACTTAAACAGTACCTATTGTGTGGCAGTTCCAATGGGACATAGGAGAAGAAAATATTCTGAGAACAACACCAATTAGATCTTGTGACATGAGAAACATGTAGGAAACTGAGTTCTTAATTTGAATCCTTTGATGGAATCTCCTGAGATTCATGTTTAAAAAAGAACATTGAGAACATATATATCCATTAATGCAAAACACTAAGAACATCACATCTTATAAAAAAGGTTTGGTTTTGTTCATTGAAATGAGGCTTTCCCATAGTGAACAGAAACATGACTCTACCAAGATTTTAAAGATTATAAACATTCAATCGACAACTTATTTCTTGGATCTAAAATGACCACCCTTGAATTTTGTTCAGGATTCTTTAGTAGAAAATATGAAGGCATTTGAAAATGTTGTACTTCTATTGTCATTTTTTAACAGACTCATAAACTTGAAAAAGGCACATCCATGCCCAAATCTGGATAGACAAACTTTGACAGACGGCAAAGTTTTCTTGAAATCACCAACTCTTTGAGTATTATCTATGTTGAATTCTGAATACTATGGTTGTACCATCCACTTGTGGTGGATGTCTCTCGAATGGGCTATTATCAAACATATGTTCCATTTTCACTATAAGAGTAAAGAAGAACTTGTGTTTGCTAGTTCTAAAGCATAACAAAAAACTCTATAGCTTGGTCACACGATTTATGGAGAGCCTTGCAAAGAAAAAATTAGTAGTGGTCTCATCTTCAGCAGCAATGATCTACCATTTAGAAATTCCCACAAGCATTTTCATAGTGAGTTGTTACTCAACTATCTTGTGTGCATGATTGGTTGGCGTATGAAAGGGAATTTTCATCAGAGGCTTATAATTTCGATCAAATCACTTCAGCAATCTTCAGTGAGATTTAGAATACCATCCTCTTAGGTGTCAAATAGAATGACCAAACCATAGGTCTTCTTCAGTTGAATGCAAAGCGAAGGAATTTATGAAATCAAGATGCTCTTGTTTATCCCATAGCTAATGCAATGAACACCTCAGGACAAATTTTACTTGTCATTTCAAGAGTTTTAATATAGGCACATAAATATAAAAAATGAGGCCCACTTTAGCACAACAACCTAAGCTTTGTCAACACTGAGTCCTTTAAAAAAAAAAAAAAATCATTATCCTTATAAAATATAAAGTCTTTTCCTGAAAAGGACTACAAATTTACAATGCTACAGATGCATCAAAGGTGTAGCAAAACAATCCTCAAGCGAAGCAGAAAACGTTAAGGAAGCATAATAAATAGTCATTGAACTAAGAATGATAAAAGAGGAGACCTAAAAGTTGTTTAGAAGGAACTACTTCCCGAAACAAGCATCACATAGTCATAGCCGATAAACTGAAGTTAAAGACAGTTTAACTTGATACATGAAATCTCAAAATGCATTAAACTTGGCATAAAATTTGAGAAAAAGGTAGACACAAGCATTGTATACAACCCACCATGATATAACAATACATTCAGACTAGAGATCACATGAATGAACTGAAAATTTCTTAGCTCTTCTATTTACTCAACTTGGTCAAATCTAATAGCCTATCTTAAGCACATGCATATAGCAATCCCTAGTAACTTGATTTAGAAATTACAATCTGGCTTCCCTCTTGATCTCCCATCATCCAAACCCCATCATACCTTTTGTTATTTTTCTTTTACTTGTGTTTTATTTTTCTTTTCTTTTGTGCTTCATCCTTTTTGGTTTTGTTTTGATTTTTAATTATTTGTTCATTATTTATACACGTCGGCCTATGCCAAAATCAAGTGCAATACATGGACCTATCCACCTGGCCATGTTTAGCCCACTCGGCTATCGATGCGACATAGTGCATGACACACAACGTCAGCCCCATACAAAATCGATGTCAGCTCATGGCCTTGGCCACCTAGTGAGAGTGACACCATCCACCTTCTGACCCATATGGGCACATGACAACATAAAGGTCAGTCCATATGATGAAACTAGCATTCATTCCTAGCCTTGATCACCCGACTAGGGTAGCTCCACCCACCTACTAGCCCATTGTAGTATGCGATAACACATAAACATACATATATGTATCTGGCCAATATATGAAGAATCTTTTTGAAACATAATCTATCTAAAAGTTGGATCAGACGAGAGATCAAAAGTAGAAGTCAAAGAGTCTCACTCGTCAAGCGTTCAAATCTTTGTTCTACTTAATTCTCTTAATGTCTATTTCTTTATGTATCATGTGTTGAAATTATGGAGCCTTTTTATGCACATATATGCAAGAGAAGGAGGAAACTGAAACAAAGAACAAATCACCTTAATAGTGCCAGTGGCCTTTCTCAATCTCCATTCTCAATCGTCTTTGTTTCTTCATTTTGAGTCATCACTCTTCACTTGATGATCTCAGTTTCTTGTCTCTTCCTTAAAATCAAAGTAGAAAAACATGAGTTAGATACATTTCTATTTAGAAAAAACATTATTAAGCTTTATGGAATCTTATTGAATGAGACCCTCCCTTCAACCTCACCTTCTTTGATACATGGTCACCAAAGAAGTTGTGCTTGAAAAGAAGCCACCCTTGGTTCACATCAATCAAGGAAGCATTCTTAAACAAATTAGATATCTAGACAAGCCACTTCATTTGTTTTTCCATCCCTTGGTGGTTGGATTGGTAGACATAGCTCTAGGTAAATTTGAAAATCCATGATGCAATCATTCGAGCATAGTCACCTTTGTTCATGATCCTTTCACAAGCGTCATGTGAGGTTACTCTTGATGAATCAAAAGCACATAAATATAGAGTTTTCATTTTTAATGACCTTAAAAAATCTTCACAAGTTCTATCAAGGATACATTTTCATCCATTTCACGCTTGAAATCATTTAGGGAAATTTGTTTATTTGCATCATGTTGAATTATTCATGCATCTTCATTGGAACAAGAGTTTCAAATAGATTCATTAGATTCCCTCATCAAGTAGAAGTGCTCATCATCCTCAGATAACAATATATACTCATTTTTGTCATCCAATCTATCATGATTTCTTTCTATTCCAATGTTAGCAATTATCAGATTTTCTTGTCTCTCTAATCTATCAAAAAACTCTTCATGTTTGTGTTTTTCATATTCATTTGCCCATTATCATGAAGAGACTTGATATCATCACAATCAAGAAAATATTGATCATTCAAATCACTAAATTCTTGCTTCTCCAAGTAAGATTCATTGCAATCTCTACATTCATCCGTATTCTCGTGATCCATTTCAAAAATGTACATGTAATTTATTCTCTTCAAAGGATGTGTTTCTGCCATACTTTCGTAGGTCATTGAATCTTGCTCAAATACTTCTTCATACTTGAATATTGCTCCACATACACTTGACTTAACTGAAACTGAACCATCTGATAATTTTCATTGCTAGCTTCATCAATGCGATCATTTGACTCAGCAGTTTCACATTAAATATCTTTTGATGATATACACACATCAAATTTATCATACATCGCAATAAACTTTACATCTACTTCATGCTCAATTACTTCAGCATATGGACTCAACTCAACATGATCATATTTGACATACATATCAATATATAGAGGAGCAATCAATGGTAGGCCCTCATCCTCCTCATGGTCATTCATATCTCCCTTTTCATGGAGTGCAACATCATACACATACAAACCATTATAGTGAGGCTGAATCAGCAACTCATTTATACTCCCATGATTAGTTCCACTCTCTTCTATCTTTGAATGCTCATTGAGAATGCAATCACTCAAGAGCATTTCAAAATCTTGATCTTGATTGAGACTATCCATAGGCTTAGCATCATGCTTATCACCATCAGCATACATATAAGTATCTAGAGGATTCATCATTTGCACGTCCTCCTGATTAGCATCATGCTCACTTGGAGTCTCTTCACATAGTTTAATCATCAAGTCATAAATTGTATTGGACTCATGTGTTTTAGTGGATACATCACTACCACCTAGCATCAAATCATTCCTAAAATCTTCTCCAATTTCATCACATAAGGATGCATCTTGACCTTGATCTTCAAACATATTTGCTAGGATTCCTTCATTTAATTTGTCTTTAATCTCTACACAATCACTTGAGATCTTGTAAATGTCCTGAATTCCTTATTTGTATCATCTATTATTTCTTGATTCATTTTAATATTCTCCATTGGATGCGACAAATTTATTGGAGTAGAGAAAGCCTCATATTGTTTTCTTGTTAGAGTATGTTGATTTTTGTTTTGTTTTATGTTTTTTGTTGGTTTGTTTTGATTTTGGTTGGCTTCCACTTGTTTCTTTACTCCTTGCATTTCCACGTTTTCTGCTTTGATAGCACCTAAAGTCGTTCGCTATCTATTGGCTCATGGCAACTTGGATCTTTAGAAGTTACATCCACTACACTTGTAGGACTTTCTTGATGACACTCATCATCATTATGTATGTATAGTCCATGTGTATCTCATTCATTCCCAAATGGGACGTCTAAATTTTTATGGACTTGCACATGATCCAACATTGCTGAAATGCTTGGAACCTAGGTATCATTTTCATTTGCATAAAGATCGGCTCTCCAATAATTTAGAAATTTTTCAATTGTTTGTTGCTGCTTAACATATTTTCTTATAGCATCATGAATGAGTCTCCAATCCTCTTTGAATCTCGATTTGGAATTCATGTCTTGCAAGAGTGTAATTAATTCCTCTCGGGCTTTAACATATATTGCCTATAGAAACAAGAACACTCCTTCATACATCCAACATCACTTATCATGCTCAGACATATCTTCAAATTGTTTTTGAAACTCTCTTTTAATTTCTAGGATTGGTTGGTCCTTGTGCATATGAACCCACCTCAGGAAAGATCTATGAGTCACTTTATCTACGTCCTCTAGCATGAACTACTTGAGGACCGCTGCTTTGTATTGTGACAATGTCGTTTGGTTTATTCGCATGAGTTGATCATGCATGTCGAATTCAAACAATAGACAAAGTTTTCACATAGCTCCACATGTGTCATCAGAGTCAAACAGACACCGAGGTACTTCCCCTCAACTTCATATTCTTTGCAAAACTTAGATACGTTCTTCCCATCAAAAAATCTACATCATTTGGTTAACCGCTTATGAAGCCACTGGATATCGTTCTGTCCTCTATCTTCTTGTTGAAAGTGTAATAATTGAGCTAAAAGGTCATCCATATTCAATATGCTAGATTCCTTTATTTTCAATCATCAACTTGATTGATCAAGTTCCTAGCTCTATGTTCTACTCACCCCCTCCTTTCACATCTGGTTCATCAGGTATGTTGCAGAGTTCTTGGAAAGGAGGTTGGTGATGTTAAGGATAGAATGGGCCTTGGTATAATTTGAGGTTGGGCTTTACGTTTGTGCTCATCCGTTCTAACAACACTTTATCTCTTCAGAGATTGACCTTTTGTTTTAGAAGAGAGCTAGGCTTCTACTTAAAAAGTACCTATTGTGCGGCAGTTCCAATGGGAAGTGGGAGAAAAAAAAGTTCCGATAGCAACACCACTTAGATCTTCTAACGTTAGAAACATGTACGACAGTGAGTTCTTAATCTGAATCCTTCGATGGAACATCATAGTATTCACGTTAAGAAAAACATTAACAAAATATCTACCCACTGAAGTGAAACACTAAGAACATCCCATCCTATCAAAAAGGTTTTATTTTGTTAGTTGCAATCAGGCTTTCCCATAGAGAACGAAAACATGACTCTATCGAGATTTTAAATTTAAATACATTTAATTGACAACTTATTTCTCAGATCTAAAATTACCACCCTTGAGTTTTGTTTGAAAATGTTGTACTTCTATTGTCACTTTCACTTTTCAACAGACTCATAAACTTGAAAAAGGCACATCCATGCCCAAATCTCCATAGAAGAAATTTGACATATGGCAAAGTGCGCTTGAAATCACCAACTCTTTGAGTATTGTCTATGTTGGATTATAAATAGTACGGTGTACCATCCACTTGTGGTGGACGTATCTCAAAATGGTTCTTATCAAACATATGCTCGCTTTTCACTATAAGAATAAAGAGGAACTTGTGTTCATTAGTACTCGAGTATACCAAAAACCTCTACAACTTGGTCACAAACTTTGTGGAGATCCCTACAAAGAAAACATTTTTTTTTTAATATAAAGGAAGTTCGGCAATAGCCTACTCTCCCGGACTTGAATTAAATTAAGAAACAAAGGTACAATAGAAGGGGACTAGTGCCCACGGGACCCCCCAAATCCCACAAAGCAGGGGAAGCTTGATTGAATCCTAGGTTGCATTACAGAGAAGGTTAATCACCCTCTCATCGCCCTCATGCGGGGCCCACTTGGGTTTAAGCTTGTTGTTGATCAACTGGAGAACTTGATGGTGTCTGAAGGGGGGGGACTTCTTGCTGTTGACAATCCTTTTGCCCAAGAGGAATAGTGATTTCTCAATCGACCACTCCCTGGGGGGATCGCCGAAGTTGAGAGCACACCTCTCCCGCCAAATTTTCCACAGGACTTCCCCTCTGATGGCGTTCCAGAGTGTCGCGGAGCAGCCGATCGCTTCTCCCAAAAGGACTTGTTTCCAACTAAGCTGTTTTTGAAGTCTGATTTTCATTCCAACCGTCTGCCAGATTCTGTGGGAGTTGGGGCAAGTAAGGAAGATGTGTGGGACGTCTTCGATAGCACGGTGGCAACGTTTGCACCAAGGAGGGATCCCACAAAGTTTGTTAGCCTTATGGTTGGTCCAAACTCCTCGATGAAGAATTTGCCATAAGAGGACAGACTTCTTTATCTCAATAAGGGGGTGCCAGATACTCATGAATTTCATGTCCCACCGAAGTCGCGTCCAAGACAGGCACCACTTCTTGTTGAGGCTGATCTGGAGGTCAGCCGTTTCTTTGATGTTCGGGATTTTGAGAAGGCTATTTCCGTTGTGCCATTTGAGACCAAGCGAGTTCGGTGAATCGTGTCCCATGAGAAGGCGCGTCTTGTGGCGATCCCAAGCGAGGCATCTGCTTTGCAAGGTGTTCCATTCTTCGTAGGAGATGTTTATGCGAGGGTCAATATCCTCGAAGTTGATCCAGTTGTTGGTGTCATGTTTCCAGAGGTGTTTCCATTTTTTGAATCCTTTGTTCCATAGCTTCTTGGCATTTTGAATGTTCCACGGCTCCACACTCCGGATGCCGTGAATCGGAAACCAGATAGAGTAGTTTTGTCTGATTCCGGCCGCCCACTTCCAGTCCTCACTAATTCTTGTGAAGCTTTTGACTTTATTCCAGCCCTTCCAAAGGGAGCACACGAGATTGGAGCCTTTCGGGAAGACGGGGATCGGGGAGAAAAGCAGGGTCATGATGTCAAGATTCTTCCAGTTCGGGAGCCCCGTGAAGGCCAACTCATTCTTGTTTCTGAAGATCAGCTTGGCCCACGAGGCCTCCCTATTGCACCAAGCCCTAATCATCCATTTGGCTGCCAGTTTGTTAGCCATACACCCAATGTCCAGGATACCAAGTCCCCCGCAATCTCTAGGGCTAGTGCAGATGGCCCATTTGATTTTAGGCACCCCTCTTCTGTTATGGTCGCCCGTCCAAAGGAAGTTTCTACAAATACTGTTCAGTTTGGACAGGCCTTGCTCGTTCGGTCTCCAACAAGAAAGGAAATAGATCGTAGAAGAGAGGAGGAACGTGTTGATAACCATCGCACGCCCAGCGAGATTGATTTGCATACCTCTCCAATAGTTAAGCTTGTTTTCGAGTTTAGCCAATACCCAGTTCCATCGCTGCTCCATGGAGACGCCAAACCCCAATGGGATTCCAAGAAGCCGAAAGATTTGGCCCTGCGGTATGATTTGACAGCCATGATGAATGAGAAGGTCAGGATGTTGTCCCACGATAGCCCTAAAGGCGGTCTTGGAGTGGTTGATTTTAGATCCAGAGGCATCACAAAAGGTAGCAAGACACCTCCAGAAGGTCTCCAGGCTGGTATTATCATTGTGGACGAACGCGTTCATATCATCAGCAAAAAGTCTCATGATGATTTGATTGTGGTCGTGAGGCAGTCGGAGGCCTTTGATATTGCCAGCCTCCACATGATGAGCAACAAGTCTGCTTAGCCCCTCAGTGGCGATGGCAAAAAGAAGGGGGGCCAGAGGGCACCCTTGTCTAATCGACCTTCTAAGATGAATTGCCTTCGAAATTTTGCCGTTGACGTTGATTTGGGTCGTTGCGTTTCCGAGAAGGGTCGCGATCATCTTGGTGAATTTCTGACTAAGCCCGAGATCTTGGAGCGACTGCAGAATATAGTCCCATTCTAGTCTGTCGTAGGCTTTGTCAAAGTCGACCTTGAGGAAAACCACATCTTGATTGGACTCATTTGCGAATTGAATACCTTCCCAAATATCCATAATGGTTTCCAGGATGGACCTGCCTTTGATGAAACCTTTTTGGTCCTCACTAAGCCAAGATCTCAGGTGGCACGAGAGTCTGTTGGCAATGACTTTGGCGATGATCTTGTATCCTGTTTGGAGCATCGTAATAGGCCGCCAGTTCTCGATTCTGTTCTTTTCCCCCTTCTTGTGAACGAACTTGATAATTCCATTATTTAGACAAGAGGGAAGAGCACCAAACTTTAGCGCTTCTTGCCAAACCATCCGCAGAGGGGTGGCAACCACCAGCTTGAAGGATTTAAAGAACTCGTTAGTGAGTCCGTCAGGTCCCGGGCTTTTACCTAGGGGGAGGGCATCAATGACCTCAATGATTTCTGATTCCGAGATAGGGGCATGTAGCAGGGAGTGGAGGTTGGTTGGTATCCTCCGGGGGGAGACCCTAGAAATGGCAGCCATACAGTCCCTTCTATGGTGGGAAAGGGGGTTCGAGGTTCCCAGGAGTCTCGTGAAGTGCCCCTCGATGATGTCGAAATTATCTTCTTCCGAATTGCATACATTGCCATGAGGGTCAAGCAGTAGGGGGATCGACTCTCTGTTGTGTTTCCTTTTAAGGATACGACACATCTCTTTAGTGGGTTTGTCGGCTTTGCCAGCCCACCACTCTTTGAAGAAGATTTGCAAGTTTTTCCTTTGTATTTCTTCCTCGTATCTCAACACTGCTCTGATTTTTCTGAGGCCTTTCTGTGCTTGATGTTTTCCTTTGTTCACTTCCTCCTCGAGCCGCCAGAGTCTGTGGTAAAGAGCTTCCCTACGAGCCCGCCGCGCGGTCTCGAGCATCTTCTTAGTTCTGATCATGATCTTACGAGACTTGTCGACCGCACTTCTCCAGCACTTGGCAGGGGCCAAGCCAGAGGCGAACGCCACTTTCCACACATCGGCAATTTCTTGGTGGACAGAAGGGAGAGAGAAGGTGGAAGCGTTGGCATGGAACCACGGAGCCTTGCGGATTTTGTTGGAAGGTTGAAAAGTGATAACGATCGGGTAGTGATCAGAGATAGTGAGGTCAGTGCGTTGCGTGATGGTAGGTTGGCCCCACTGTTGAGTAAACCTCTGAGAGATGTAGCATCTATCGAGTCTAGCTTTCCTCAGGTCCTCGCCCGCTTGAAGATTCGACCAAGAAAAGCCATTCGAGTCTTTGAACTCAACCAGATCCAAGTGGAGTTTGGTCATGTCCCACGTTTCTTTTTCCCGACTGTCGATGACCCTACCCTTGCCCATCCATCTGTCCATAGGGTCCTCCACCATGTTGAAATCTCCACATATAAAGACGTTGTGGGGAAGCGAGTCTAATGAAGCCCAAGTGTTCAGTCTCTCCAAATCCCCGTTAGGGGCGTACAAAGAAACCATAGTAACACAAAGAGGAGCGCCAAAAGAAACCGCAATCCAACGGTGACTTACATCTTCAATGGAGTTCTCAAGCTTTTCAAGCCAGAGTTGTTTAACACCGATAGCCGTTCCTCCAGACCCCCGCCGGTGCTTCGTTGGGATCCACACATGGGCCGAGGAGACCTGTCTGAGCCGTTTCTGGAGGTCTTCTCCGTCAATTTTAATCTCTTGAATACATATAATGTCTGGGTTTAAGCTAATGTCGCGGAGCCATTGACCAATGATGGCCGCTCTTGAGGGGTCGGTTAGCCCTCTAGCATTTAGCGAGATAACAATCATTTTTGTGTTGATCCCTCTTTGCGGGAGGGAGCCTTGTCCTTTCTTCTCTTGGCTTCATCTTTCTTTTTCGCTGGGATCTGGTCCCGGCTTAGAAATCGGTTCTTGTGGGGGCTTTTCCAGGGTAGCTCCATAGGCTGCTTTCCTTTGCGGGATGCTCCTTGCTGGGGAGAGTTGGGCCCCGTACTCGGCACCGTTTCCGGGATCGTCGATCCGATGATGGAGCTTTCACTATCCATGTTGTCCTCATTACTAGTGGTGAAACCATCTTCTTTGCTTGTGGTGTAACCCTCCTGGGGGGTTTCTTTGTTGTCAGGGATCTCTAGGGCTTCGTCGTAGGTGTCTGCCTCAGGTGGCTTCCCGCCTGGGTAGTCAAGCTCGTTGATCTCCTTTCCAAGATTGCAATACAAATTGCTGTGTGGGGTAATTACCAGGTTGTTTCTCTCACCGTTGGCCCTCGGACTTCTTTTCCTTCTTCTTCTAACTTCAGTAAAGCCATCAGCGTCAGCTTGTGGATTGAGGAGGCCCTTGCCTTCCCCTTCCTTGGTCGAGTGGGTCAAATCGCCAAAGTTGTCTTGACTCATCTTCAGCAATAATGACCAGCCATTTAGAAATTCCCACAAGCATTTTCATAGTGAGTTGTTATTGAGCTATCTTGTGTGCATGATTGGTTGGCCTGTGAAAGGGAATGTTCATCAGAGGCTTATAATTCCAATCAAATCACATCAGCAATCTTCTATGAGATTTAGAATACCATTCTCTTCAGTGTCGAATAGAATGACCAAACCATAGGTCCTCTTCAGTTGAATGCAAGGCGAAGGAATTTATGAAATCAAGATGCTCTTGTTTATCCCATAGCTAATCTACTGAAGACCTTAGGACAAATTTTACTTGCAATCATGCCAAGCCTCATATGGAGTGATAGACTAGAGTGCTTTAGTTGGACAACTGTTAAGTACATATGCTACACACATAACAACCTCAAGCCAAAAACTATGTGGTAAAGCCTAACTCTTGACCATACACCTCACCATCTCCATGCATGACTTGCTCTTCTTTTTAGCAACTCCATTTGGTTGAGGTGTATACATCATTGTACACTGATGTTTTATCCCATGTTCAGTTAGAAATGTAGTCAAGTCAGAAGACATATATTCCCCCCCTCGATCAGAACGGAGGGTGCCCACTTTACATATTGACAAATTTTCACCCAAAACCAAAAACTATTGAAGCACATAAACACTTTGGACTTTGCTTTCAATGGATATACCCATGCATGCCTAGAAAAATCATCCATGAAATTCATGAAGTAAAGATAGTTCCCAATAGAGATGTCCGCATAGGACCAAAAACATCACTCTAAACAAGCTACAATTTCTAAGTAGCTCAAACTGAACCATCTTTTGGGAAGGAGGAATGCTGCAGTTTGCCCAAAATACAGCCTTTACATACATGTTTATCAGGTGCATGAAGTTTGGGCAAAGAGGACACCATTTTAGATCTCTCGAGGTGTAGCAAACTAACAAAATTTAGATGACCAAAGCATGCATGTGAAAGTTTCGCATCTGACATAGCTTGAGAATCATGTACTGCACATGCCAAATCATTAACAAATTTTTCATAGTCTATGAGCTTATACAGCCCACGACATAAAATGACAGAAGCAATAATCACATCGCCATTTGAGAGATGATGAAGTAGTGTACATCTATCATCAAAAAATTTCACAACCAAGCCAATCTTGACTAAAGATGAGACTGATAACAGATTTTGCTTGATCCCTGGCACAAATAAAGCATCTATGATGTGACAATGTAAAAGAACTACCATCAACATTAGTCAAAATAATCTTACCAACTCCCATAACAGGATAAGAGGAGTTTTTGGCACATGTGACAATATTCCCTATAGGGGTAGGCTCAATTGAAGTGAACAAACTATGTTGTGAGGTAATATGTTGGTTGCCCGAGTGTCAAAGTAGCAAACATTTGCATCTACCGCAACCATACACTGTTCATGTGAAGATGGGTCAAAACTGCAAATAGTAGTAAACACCTATTCTTCATTTTGCACAAGATTAGCAGACTCTATTTTTAGTGTAGAGGCTTCTGCAACACCCATTCCAGCCTCTTTTTTCTTTGCCTCTTTTGTAGTTAGTTTTGGACAGTTTTTTATGATATGATCATTTCCTTTACAGTACTTATAAAAGAATTTTTGCTTTTTTGATTTCTTCTCATCTTTGTCTTCCTTCTTTGAATGTGTAACATTTGCAGATTTATGCTTACTAGTAGATGAGCTCCATTTACCTTTGCCCCTCTAACTAGCAAGGTAAACTTGATCTGAAAAATGCATAATCGACCTATTTTGCCTAGATTGATCTTCGTGCAACAGAACAGAGGAACTCCTCAAATGTCAATGCATTTGGATTTCCTTTCATCATCAAACAAAGAGTAGATGCAAAACTCTGATATCAATCAACAAGACCATTCAGAATGATCTAGACAAGTGAGCTATCTTATACAACTTCATGAGCAAAAATTAATTCTTCCTTCAAATCTTTGATCTTTGTTAGGAAACTTTCCATAGAATTACCTTCATTCATATGCTCACTCTCCAACTATTTTCGGAGGTAAGCAACACAAGCCTCATTCCAAGCCTGGTACAATGTGGTAAGTGTATCCCAAGCATCCTTATCTATTCTTCAAGAGCGAATGTGAGGAATAATGGCACGTTTCATAGACAAGGCTATCAATGCATGTGTCTGAGCATCTCTACCATCCCAATGAGTTTATTCTACAGTAGGTGTAGCAAAACCTATTGCACGACCAGGAACATGAAGAATATCATCATCTTCAACACCATCTACATCAGCTTAAGTATTTGATTTTCATGTGTAATAGGATGTTTTTGAACACCCTGCACAATATTCCATAGTTCTTTTGCAACCAATACATGATGCATCATCCAACTTTTCCTCAATAGCTAACATACAAAATACATCACTACTTTTAGCCATGGCCACTGACTAAAATACCTTGATGTAGAAAAATGACTATATCTAAAATAGTTGAACAGAACTACACTGATTAATTTTGCTAAACCTATAGTAGACTTTGAGATGCTATAATGGAAAACCAAAACCTGCACCTATCTTTGGCATAAAAAGACAAAATAGCCTACACAAGCACTATGATAGTGCATTTAGAGGCTGAAACAAGCTTAGATCATGATTTCGGCACCACACAACAAAGGTGTTTTGATCTCCTAATCACCCTGAGTATGCGCACCAAATTTCATGCAATTTTGAGACGGTGATTGGAGGGATGTCAATGATGCCCTAGATGAAGCGACACTTGCTCTGATACCAATTGTTGGAGTTCTAGGTCTAGAAAGCACATGGACAGCATAAGGAAGAAGAAGAAGCTTTGAGCACAACACACAATATTGAATGTATTACCACTAGAATGTACAAAGATAAGTAACCCATTAGGGCTATATGCGTATATACAAACCGAGGGAAAAAAACCTCCTAAAGAGGAAAACATGTGCTCAAGTTGTCCTACTGAGCTCACCCACATCACTACCTAAATATATCAACAACTCACACTATAAGAGTCCACTTTGTTAGTATTATTAAGGAATCATTTGTGATATGCAATTGACACCCCTCAAACGGGTCACCTTATTTGGCACTAAGTGCCAATTTTGTCACTCAAGCAATATAAGGAGATCATTGTGTGTGTGTGTGTGTCTTGGGTGGCCACTCTAAGCCCCTAAGTGTGACTTTCTCTCTGTGCAACAGGCTACACTAAGCCATCCTCTCCCATCGACTCGTCTCAGTTTTTTGTGCATTTGTAGGGCTATTCTAAGCCCTACAAGGCATCTCTCTCACATTATCCACTATAGGGATATTCTAAGCCCCCCTCTCCAAAGTGTCTACTTCAATTTTGGTGCAAGTGTAGGGCTATTCTAAGCCCCTTCTCCAAGGTGTCTACTTCAATTTTGGTGAAAGTGCAAGGCTACTCTAAGCTCCCCCCACCCCTAACCCAACTCAATTTTTTGAACCAATTTTTATTGCGTGTGGTAACTTTGTTTTCACAGCAAAAAATGTCAACGATTTCAAAAGCCACATCCTCGACTCAATTGTACTTACCCTCCTTTATGTCGATATTCATGCCAAAAGATGAAAGGCTTAATGGCACAAATTACAACATATGGAAGGATACAATTAAGGCCTATCTCTATACAAACATGTTCTACGAGGTCATTGAAGACACAAAACAAGAGTCTAATAAGGAAATTAATCTAGGAGCTTGGAATATATGGAATGTTAAGGACAATCAAGCATTAGTCCAACTTCTCTTCACATGTGATGAATTGACAAAAGGTCACATCACTGCATGTAAGACTTCAAAAGAAGCTTGGGATACTCTAGCCACTCTATACGAGGATAAAATACCTTCTAAGATTTATACTATAGAGACCCAATTTCACAATCTCTCTATACATCCACAAGACACCATCACAAAAGTGATCGCCCAATTTGAAGATTATCAACACAAGTTAGCACTTTGTGGATGACAAATTTCCAGTGAAGACATGGCTATAAGATTTCTTAACAAGCTTCCTAGGTCCTATGAAAAATTCGTGACTACTCTGTATAATAAAGGTCAAGCACTCACTTACGAAGAAGTTAGGAGATTATTGCTTCTCCATGATTCTAGACAAAAGACCCAAGTTACCGAAGAAACAACCATGAAGGCTAAGCCACCTTCCACAAGACTAAGGGACAAAAAGGAGATCAAGAATTGAAGGACAAAGGCAAGATGAAGTTCACATGCAATTTTTTTGGCAAGCTTGGCCACATCAAAAAATATTGCTTCAAGGAAAAGAACAAGGGTAAGTCTAGTTCTACTTCAAAGACCGAACATCACTCTCACTCTACAAGTGAAGATCTCTTTCTTGCAATTGAACACAAAGCACTTGTGGCATCCACTCCTAAGAAAGAATGGATTTTTGATAGTGGTGCTTCATCACATATGTTCAATGAGAAAGATGCCTTTCATGAGTCTCAAGAGCATAAAGGTCAAGTTTATCTTGGAGACAACAAGTGCATTGAAATCCAAGGAAGAGGAAAATTTCAAGTTACAAACCCTGAAGGTGAGACCAAATCACTCAAAGATATTTTTTATGTACCAATCCTTTGTAAGAACCTTCTCTTAGTGAAGGCAAATACAAAGTGCAACATCACAGTGCAATTCGATCACAACAAGGGTCAAGTCATCGATCGTGAATCAAATGAAGTGATAGCTCAAGGCTTTGAAGACAAAGGTCTCTACAAGCTTTCAAGTGTTTTGGCCAAAGATTCAAGTCTTAGCTTGTGGCATTGTAGATTTGGAACATACTTCTTGCTTAGCTAACATCTCTTCCAATCATCTTGTCAAAGGTTTACCTAGAATCACACAAGTGAAATTGAACTTCCAAGCATGTGCCAAGCAGACAATTGCCCCTTTGCCTATAGAAGAATCCATTTTTGCATCTAAACCCTTAGCATTATCCCATGTCAATATTTGTGGACATATGCATACACCTCTTAGTGGGTCAATTTAGTTCTTCCTAATAGTAGATGACTTCATTAAATACACCTCAGTTTATTCAATCAAGCATAAAGAGGATGCCCTTTCGAAGTTCAAGGAGTGGACACAAATAGTTCAAGAAGTGGACACAAATAGTTCAAGAAGACTTTCCAAGTTCTTTGAAGATTATCCAATTCGATGGAGACAATAGCTTTGTCAATCAAAACTTCTCCAAGTTCTTGAAGCAACATAGAATTAAGTATCAAGAAATGCAAGATAATCAACAAGGTATTTCCTTACATAAGATTCGAAGTGTGATCTAGATGGCCAAATTTATGCTTAGTCAAAAGCACCTTCCACTAAAGTTTTGGGGTGAAGCAGTCCATACAGCAATACATATTCAGAACAGAGGGTTTTCATATGTCTTTAATAACTAAACACCATTTGAGGTTTACTTTCTGAAGAAGCTGAGTGTGAGCTATTTTTGCATCTTCGGTAGTGATGCCTATGTCCAAGGCCATGATGATGATCAGCCTAAGCAGTACATTTTCATCAATTATAGTGATCGATAGAAGGCATACAGACTCAACGACCCAAAGAGTCACTCAAATACAGTAACCAAAGGTTGCACCTTTGATGAATACTCTAAGTATTCATCCCTTTTGGATCCTCCCATTTCCACTTTAGAGGGGGATAATTCCAGTTTTGGATAGTCATACTATGTGGAGCATGCTCTCTTTGTATATGACTTTCTGAATCATGATAGAATTCCGAAGCAAGAGGAATCAGAGATACCATCGCAACTTATACCTTAGATGGCTAGACCTTCTATCATACCATCAAAGGTTTATATTTCCCTCACCTTCACTTGGGCATAACTGCAGGATTAGTGACTCATCATTTTCCATTCCTATCTTTGAGAGTACACTTAGCGCATCTACAGAAGCATTCTGAGCATGTACTTTTCGATCCATGGAGTCCAACATCTTTTCATTTACGACAGGATACTCTTGCATCTACTTGGGTTCATAGCTCAATTGGATCATTTTTTGGGCCAGCTTCTTGGTTCAAAGGGGGCTCCCATGGTCCTACCAACACACATCAGGACTTTGTACACTCCATGGAGGACCACAACATACAGGGGTACTACCATGTGACTATGATTTTATGCTTCATGCTTTATATGCCATTCTTGTAGGACCTATTTCTTGGGGATACACATCTCATGATGGATATTTTCAAAGATCTGGAGGTTCCCACGTACCACATGGAGTCATCCTACCTATCTCACATGGAGGTGATCTCATCCAGTGAGATCTTGTTTTGTTCTCGTACCTCATTGATGGTATACCTATGGAGCATTTGCTTGATGGATATGTTGGACATCTTATGGAGTACCTGGGGATCCAACGTGGTCAATACCACTTAGAGGCTATGGATTTTGAGATGGAGACTTCCTATTTGGTGCTCATGCTACTACTACTATATTCTTGGTGGACCTTTCCCTCATACCCTAGCAGCCTCCATACTCTACAAAATTCCTATATAAGCAAGACCTCTACCCCCATTCGTACTTGGTTAGAAGCTTGAGGAGCCTACTCCATGCTCTTGGAAAGCTCATTTCTAATCCATGTGAGTTTACCCATTTCTTGGTCTACTCACTTTGAGTCTCTCACACTCTTTCTTTAGTGAGTACACTCTTCTTTCCATTTTGCTTCCGTGCATGTACTTTCTACACTCTTCATAGATGTCCAATAACATCAAGAAGAGTGTTCTTTGTATTTCTTCACCAATGAATGTTCATCTTTTGGGGCTGTGTTTTCAGCCACACTAGTTAATCTAAAGGTTTATTGAAAGGTTTTAGCTATGGTGGGAGCAGCCACAGCAAGTGTATGCACGCTTTTGAGACTAAAGAACACAGTTGTAAAACACTTGTAGGTGTTGTCGACTAGTAATTGAGTAATGAAATTAACCTTTCAATTCCATTTTACTAGACATATTGAGCACATGCACACTATGTTTGCTTCTGTGGATATCACTTATGTACATCCATGTGGTCATTGATATAGCAGTTAGGTTTGGCATAAAGCCTTTTATGTTTGATAAAGAGGATCGAGGTGAGGTTTTCTTAAGTCAAAGACACCCAGATGTTAGGATCCCTTTGATGATGCAAGTGGAAGACTTACCTAGCCTTGCCATAGGAGATGTATGATAGTTGTTCATAGGTGCTCGATAAGCGTAATGCTTCTTTCGGGTACCTGATTATATGCAATGGTGTCAGTGATTCACTATGCAAGTAAACATGTTAGTAATTGTAGTTTTATGAGATTTTTGACACTAGTCATATGCTCATTTTGCAAAAGATAGTGTGGCAAAATGTTTTCTAGATTTTTGGTTTTTTCAACTATACAGAGGCCAATTTACTCCTTGATACACTTATTGGTGTGAGCACATTTATTCTCACATACTCCTTTTGGTTGGTCATTTAAATAGCTACCTGTAACATCTACTTTGATAGTGAAGATTGAAAAAATTAATGCTATTTTGGGTGATGCAATGCCAACTGATGCTCTTATGGCTCATTGTCTTTCCCACACATCGCTCCTTGATTCTGTTGCCTCTTTCCATGTGACATCACATAGAGAATGGTTCTGTAATTGTGCAGCAAAGTTTCTTGGTACCATGAGACTTGGTGACTCTTACTAGTGTGACCTTGTGGGGATTGGAGATGTGGTTGTGCAGTTTGTTGATGGGTCAAAATTTACTATGCATAATGTATGCCATGTACCTTACCTCAGTTATCATGCATTTTGGTGTCAGTTGGTAAATTTGATGACCTTGGTTACAATTGTTCTTCTATGCTCATTCCTTTTGCATATGAAAGGGCAATATGTTTATTGCAAAAGGAAGAAAAGTTGGCTCACTTTATCCTTTATTTCTTTCATAGAAAGAACACTTGCTAGTTGTTACTGAGCCCATGGCTTATATTTGGCATGGCCATTTGGGCCATATATCATGTACTGGAATGGAAAATATTTCTCATTCTGGCTACTAACATGTGTTATCTTTCTCTAATTTTTCATCTTTTTTACATTGTCAATATGGAAAGCAAACTAGGAATGTGCACAAAATGCACATTGACTCTTCAATTCAGTCTTTAGATCTCCTTCATACAGATGTGTGTGGTCCTATGCCCACAAGTTCATTAGGTTTTTCTCTTTATTTTTTTACTTTCATATATGATGCTACTAGATAAGTCTAGGTATATCCTATCAAAGCAAAGGATGAGGTATTCCCTACTTTCAAAAAATGACTTGCTTCACTTCAGACTGAAAAAGGAACAAAGCTTAAGTCCTTATGTTCAGATACTAGGGGTGAGTATACCTCACACGAATTTAGCCTTTTCTATCAGTCTGGAGGAATTCATAGAGAGTTTATAGCTCCTTATACCCCAGTACAGAATTGTGTAGCTAAAAGGATGAATAAAAGTATTCAGGATAGATTAGTTTCTATATTAGATCATGCAGACCTTTAACAAGGCTTTTGGGCATAAGCAATATTGACTGTAGTTCATGTGATTAACCTTTCACCTAGTATTGCCAAAGGTCTGAAAGTGGCGTAAGAAATATGGATAGGGAAGCCACCACATTATGATCATCTTAAAGTTTTTGGCTGTGAAGCATATGTTTATATGCCCAAGAATCGTAGAAAAAAGTTAGACCATAAGTCAAAGAAATGAATTTTTCTTGGATATGGTCAAGAAGGACAATTTGGATGTCGCTTATGGGATTCAAAACACGATCAGTAATCAGAAGTAGTGATGTCATTTTCAATGAGTCTAAAATGCCTAAATAGCCCATTAAGGAGGTTGAAGTGAGAAGAGTGGTGTTTGAGGATACTAGTCCTCTAGTTAGCATGCATAAAAAGTTTTAAGCAACAACATGGTCCTGATTTCAAGGAAATCTTCTCTATAGTGGTCAAGATGACTACTCTCCACATGTTTCTTGGATTCATTGCAATCGAGGACGTAGAGCTAGTCCAAATGGATGTGAAAACTACTTTCTTGCATAGAGATCTTACATATGAGATCTATATGGAACAACCAGAGGGCTATGTAGTTTTTGGCAAATAAAGTCTAGTTTGTAAGCTCAAGAAGAGCTGATATAGAGTTAAAGAGTCCCCTAGACAATGGTACCAAACATTTGATGCTTTTATGAAGTCTCAAGGCTATTCTCGAAGAAATGAGGATAATTGTCTCTGCACAAAGAGATGCTCAGATGGAAGCTTGATATGCTTGATACTTTATGTCAATGATAGGTTGATTGTTGGGAAGTCCTCTTATGACTTGTCAATTCTCAAAAAGAATTTGAGTAAATTTGGGGGATGCCAAACATATTCTTAGCATGTGCATTACTCATGATAGGAGTAAAAGATGCATATATTTGTCTCAAAGTGAGTACATATCCAAAGTATTTCACAGTATCAATATGCAACGTGGAAAGGCATTGAGTACACCTTTACCCACGTATGTGAAGTTGAGCAAGGATGATTGCCCCAAATTAGTGAGGAAAGGGAACTCATGACCAAAATTCCTTATGCATCTATTGTTGGTAGTCTCATGTATGCTATGGTAGCTATGAGGCCACACATTGCATTTGTAATGGGAATTTGTGAGCAGATATATGTCTAATCCTAGCACGAAACATTGGGAAGTGGTCAAGATGATTTTGAGATATCTGAGTGGTACTAAGGAAAACTGTTTATGCTTAGGTAGAAGGAAAGCATCCATTATTGGTTACACAGATTTTGACTATGCTGGTTGTGTAGACAATCATAAGTCTACATCAAGGTACATTCTTCATTTTACTAGAGGTGCTATCTCTTGGAGATCTCATCTTTAAGAATATAGAGCTATTTCCACCATAGAAATAGAGTATGTTGCAGCAAGTGAGGCATGTAAGCAAGCATTGTGGCTTTCTTGTCCTACTTATGATATGGGTTTACCTCACCATGTACCTTGTTTGCTCAGTGATAGTTGGAGTGCCATTGCTTTGGCTAAGAATTCGGTCTATCATGCAAAGACCAAGCACATTGAGGTGAGGTATCACTTCATTAGAGATTGCTTAGCCACTAAGTGCATTATTCTTGAGAAGGCCCATATTCAAGCTAATGCTATAGATGCTTTGACTAAAGCTCTACTATAGGATATCTTTCAACACTGTTGTCATTGGATGGGGGTTACTTGATTCATGATCTTACATAGTCATTTGTATACTGTGTAGCATGCCCATAAGGTGGGAGGTATTGTTTGTATACTAACACTCAGGTATTCTTTATCATTCTTCATTTTTCTCCCATAGTTACTTTGGCCATATTGGCTTTTAGTGGGAGATTGTTACCATTAGTGTCCATGTGAAAGGCCAAATGGCCATTGCACACTTTTGTATATGTTCTTCAATAAAACATATAGTGGTCTGGTGAACTGGAGACTCTAAGTTTGACCACATTTGTAACATGTAAGAAGTCTGTGTTTGTGCTCCCTATGTGTTGTGTTTTTCTACATATTCTACAACCTCTGTGTAGAGTATCGTGTGTGGTGCTTGGAGCTCAGTTTTCTACTCCGAGGATATCATCATAGAGCTCTCAAGAAGGAAAGCACACTATGGTGCATTGCCATCAAAATACTTCAGCATGAACTTGAACATCTGTGCTATCCCATCTAATTTTCTCTTAGGTAGGTGGAGAAGGAGTAACCACTATTATTGAAGAAGTCATGTTTGATGGTAGACTATGAAGTAGAAGAAGCCATGCGTCTTTGATCTCCATCTCCCACTATGTTCCATAACTTTTTTGCAGCAAGAACATGTTTCATCATGTAAGATCACATTGGATATTTGATTCCATCAATATTATCTTCAGCTTGAAGCATTCCAAACAAGTTATTATTGTCTTCCACTTCATTAAAGAACAAAACTGCGACAAGATTTTTACTTCAATGAAAGTTGAAATGAATGTTGAAACTTTATCTCATAATCTATCACTGTAATGGAAATTAAGAACATAGGAATGGCTCCAAAGTGGGGGTAAGACTTCAATGCAACTATCGAAAATGCTTCCTTGTTGCTGAAATCATTGTTATGTGCTTTGAAGTTGATTTTCATTGTTAAAAGTGTGCACATGCCATGATGCAAAAAACCAAAACTGTAGAGGGAATTGAACCTACTCTAATACCTCTCTTGGGTGTGTGTAGAAGTATGAAAGACACATAGGGAGCACACACAAGGAGCATAAATGCACCAACACACATGGAGAAGATAGATGGTTAGAATAGCTCTCTCTATTCATGATGAACGAAACTCAAGTAAGAGCTAAATAATATTGCTAAGTACAAAGTATCACAAAAAATGAGTGCATCAAGTATGTGATAACATGGGGAAAAAACCTCTTGCCAACACTAGAGTAAAAAGTGCCAATGTATAGGGAAAAGTTTCACATCAAGGTGTCTCGAAGAACACATAAGTGTTACATTGAGGGCTAGTTGGATTGCACTAATTACCCATTACAAACATATATGATGCATCAAGTATTGGTAGCAAAGGGCCCTAGAATATTATAATGGATCTTGAGAAACGTCCCACTGCACCTACAAATACAATTTTGTGAGGTAATATAGATGGTGTTGAATATGATGATCTTGAGATTCTTATCGCATTCATTCTTGCAAGTTAGCAAAGGATTCTTGGATTACACTTACAACCTTATACCAGGCAAGAAATGAGGCTCATATTGCTTACCTCCAAAAACAGTTGGAGAGTGAGAACATGAATGATGGAGATTCCATGGACAATTTCTTGACAAAGATCAAAGATTTGAAGGAGCAGATGATTTCTACTGATGAAGTCTTGCCAGATAGTTCACTTTTATAGATTATTCTTTATGGTGCTCCATACTCATATAAGAGTTTTTCTTCTACTCTTCGATTGATGATGAAAGGCAATCCAAATTCCTTAATGTTTGAGGAGTTATTCTCTGTTTCATTGTAGGAAGATCAGTCTAGATGGAACACATCTACTATGCATGTTGCAGACCAAGCTTTCTTAGCTAATCAAAAGCACAATGATAAATGGAGCTCATCTACTAGTAAGTAGAACTTTGCTAATTGTTGCATAATTGAAGAAGGAAGTCAAAGATGAGAACAAAATGGAAAAGTAGAAATGAATTTTCCAAATATTGTAAGGAAATGATCATTTCATAAAGATTTGTCCAAAATTGGTTTCAAAAGAGGCAAAGAAGAAAGAGGCTAGAATGGTTGTTGTAGAGGCCTCTACACCTAAAATAGAGTCTACTAATCTTGTTCAAAATGAAGCTTTTTTGTAGAAGGCATATTTTCTTCTACCTTTATGGAAGAGAAATCACTTCATAGCCTTAGAGGTACTTTTCAAGCGTTGCATGCAGATGTTGGGTCACTAGTCTTTCCACAAGCCCCTCCTGCTCAGCTTTTATATGAAAGAGTTTTCTTTTACAAACATACATATGTTGTCCCCTCTTCATCAAATGATTTTGACAGGTTGGAGATGATTAAGGTAGATTCTCTTTTCAAGCTTGAGTGGCCACAACCTGATATATGGTCCTTGACATCTTTGAAGCCTAAGTTGGTGATGGATATACATAAGTCTTTAAAATTCACAAGAGTTTCTAAATTTGTAGGATTACATTGGTGTGTTCCTATTCATTTTTTTGAACATATTTCAAATATTCACAGTTCTAGAGACATCAACAATGTTCATGCGTAAAGATATCACATATGAGTAAGTGGAGGGTTTACTAAGTGAAAATTGGGGACTTGTAGAAGGATGCACCAAAGGGGATAGATATCTTTGTCAAATTGGTTCACCACGCATAGGATTTTGATATCTCAAACACCATACTTCATTGTACATTAGATTCTATTATGATGCTTGAATGTGTAAACTTGGTGCATGGATACCATTACAAAGCTCTAAAGGTTCTTTAGAGCTTTGAAATAAAGATAAATCTGCCCAACAACGAAATGGAAGTTATTTTAGTGAATCATCATTGGAATATTGCCAAAATGAGAGACCATCTAGTAATAATGGGATTTGAGGATCTGCATCAAATGAAGCTCACAATACAAGGGCATAAGGTAAAAAAATTATGGTGATTTTTCTTTTATTAATACAAGTTATTATATTCAAATATGATATTTATATTATTTTATTTTTCTATAGACTCATAAGAGGTTGGAGGATAAAATTAAAGTCCCTTCTGAGTGGAGTGTAGATGAAACTCAACTTTCATTGTCATAGCTCATGAACTACCTAAGTATTGGCGTGTACTCATAACCCATTTTCCATTCATAATCCTTCCTTTGCAACAAGATTATGACGTGCAAAATATGAAACTTGTAAAACTTTTTAATCTCAATATGATGTACAAATTATCCAATCATTGGTTTTTGCCATGGTAGTATTACAATTTTGGAATTTCAAGATTTCTATTTTTTTCTATGTACATGTGGTAATTCTTATCATGTTAGATTCTCATTTTTTCAATCATTTTTATTAGCCAATTATTTTAAAAGTTATGTGCATGATTTTAATATTCACAACTATTATTTTTACCTTTAAATGGGTCCCACTCAGTTGAAAAAAAGCTTTTGAGAAGCACCTTGAGCGCTTCATGGAAACTGTTGAAAATGCAGGACACTTGTTGGATGAAAGGACTCCTTTAGTAAAACAACTTAACAAAAAGAAGAGGATGGGTGGGTACTAGGTACCTTTCTTATATTTCCACAAAAAAATTATTATCAATGAGGAATTGAAGCCTAAAACCATGGATCTCCCCAAAATTTTCACAAGGGGATTTGCTCATGAAAGAAATGAGCCTCAATCAGAGTTCATTAACTTAGCCAAAGAGAGTGGCATAGTGCAATGAGAGTTTGCTAGTGGTGTGGAGGAGAAACTGTGTGACAAATCAAGCATGGAAGAGCCCCCACCATCAAATTTCAACCCTTTTGAGTCCACATTACCAGAGGTGGAAATTGATTACACCCCCATCATCCTTGTGGATGGGGAGGATTTTATTTTTCTTCATGATATTGAGAAGGCACTCGGACTCTCTCTTGATGTGTGCCTAAGTCTTTTCTCCACAATGTCATATGTTCCACTTAATAATATATCTGATTTTCTTGAAAAAACTCTATCCCACTAGTTCATTCTGTGGCAGACACCATAGCAATGGCATGTGAAGAAATTTGGAGAGATTATAACAATTACACTACAAAAGAAGAGTGCAATCCAATACGATAGAGAATAATGAAGAATAAAGTACCTACATCCCCAATAGCCGAGGAGAGTGGGATTGCCCACTATAGCATAGATCTTGATGTGCCTAGAAGAGGGGAAGAAGAAGACATGATTCATGAAGTAAGTGGTATTAATGAATCAAAAAATTCAAGTTAATAAGATTGGAGCTTGAATGATCATTTTCTTCTCTAACAAGAAGCCATCGAAGTGGATAGGTTTGCTTCAAAATCCAATGGGGATCTGTTTCTCGCAAAAGTGGCTCATTATTGGAAAACTACAATAAAAATTACAATCTTGATAAAAATTACAATCTTGATAAAAATTACAATCTTGATGGGCATTGCATGATTGATAAAAATTACAATCTTGATGGTCATCTCATGACGTGGTGCTTGAAGGCCTGGAGCAAAGTTTTGTGCTTGTCTACAATTACCTAGGGAACTAATTGTGTCATTTTGGTTGGAAAATCTTTGGTTGTAACTACTCAGAGAGTTGACTTGAGAGGAAAGCTAGTAGGACAAATAGGTATCCCCATGGATCTTGGATTGCAAGACCCTAATTTTAATTTTCTAAATATGTTTCAACCTACCATTCACCACAATCTCTCCAAAGGAGAAAGAAAATTGTTAAGAAAATTGAAGGAAACTCAGAATTGTTGTAATCTTTTGAATCAATACATATGTCTTTTGCATATGTTGTGTTATCCATTGTGAGTTTGGGAACGTTTAAACAATGAAAAATCTTTCTTTTGGTGATTGTGAGGACTTTGCAAATCTCTTTTGGCCTGTTACTAACATATCTATAGACTTTTGTTCACTTATGCAAGCCACCACACTTTGTATCTTATTTAGAGCTTTCCTATCTTCATTCCTATGACGCCCTAAGGCCTATATGTGCTAAAGTAGCTCTAGGCATAGAAAAGTAAGATTCAAGCCTACAAACATTTTGTGGGGGTAAATCTCGTGCTTTTGTGGTTGGGCCTATTTTGAGATTCTAATTACTATCCAAAGGTTGTAGACTCACTAAGACTACATATATTAAGAGAATAAGGCCAACAAGTACACATATAAACCATAGGTAGTATATATGTAAACCTTTAGTACTAATATAAGCTTAGACTTGTTGAAATCTGGGTTTAGATTTATATAGGCAACCACACTTTGTATCTAAAAGAGATTTCTTAAATCCATTTATATGCCCCTACAAGGCCTATATATGCTAAAATAACCCCAACCACAGAAATGTGGGATTCAAGCTTGCAAATTTTGTTGGGTTGAATCCCCCATTTCTATCGGTAGTGCTTTTTTAGCATTCTTAAGACTATCGATGAGGTCTAGGCTCATTAATATTCCGCATATAAATAGAATGAGGACAATAAGTACTCATGTAAACCCTAGGTAGTCTATATGTAAACCCTTATTACTAATGTGGGGTCACAATTTTTGAATTCTTGGTCTAGCTTCATTTATTTAAACATCTAGCCTTTCTTGGGCTTACAAAAGCTAAAAACCCCTAGCCACAAAAACGTGAGATTTAGACCTGTAAAGGTTTTGTAGAGCCAGTCCCCACGTTTTTGTGGCTGGGGTTTTTTTAGCTTTTGTAAGATTAGGAAAGGATTGAATACTCATTAATTGAGCATATTCAAATGAAATGAATTCAAAAGTATTGGTATAAGCCCTAATCACTCTACATGGAGACCTTGAGCACTTATGGAAGCCTCTAATCATTGAAAGCATGATAAGCTACGTATAACTACATATGACTTTCCTTGGCTTACAAAAGCTTTGTTAAGCCATGGAGAGGCTACTCGAACATAGACTTCCAAATTTGAAGGATAATATGTAAAGAAAGAGATAAAATTAACTTATCTTTTCAAATCTTAGGTACGAGATAATTAGGAACACAGTCAGAAAGAGGAAAAGAAACAAACAAATTGATGGTAAAGATTAAGACAAAACATTTCATTCATCAATGAGTACATTGCGGAATTTGTTTCTTAAAAACTACAAATTATAGAGGTCATGGGTTATTTTCTCTTATTCTTCTAGCTCATTGAATATCTTTGGGTTGTATGGTTACTCTCTTGGCATGGATAGCATATAGGTCAGAATCCTCAAGCATGGAGATGAGGTAGACATCTACTACCTCTTGAAGTTCCTCAAGTGCTATCTCCTGTATTCGTAGACCTACACAATAGATTTGTAGTTATTCCTTTACCACTCTTGCAAATGCTCTTCGTGGTATGAGAAGTTCAATTGATTTTTTATACTGTCACATCTTTGAAAATTCTCTATAGTGTCTCTATCGTATTTGTGGAGATCTTGCATTGGGACAAATATTAGGTTGTTGTCATTGAGGTCTACATCGTGGTTGATGGTTCTTTTTATCTAATCTACACAATGTGAAGTTCCAACTTCATCTTTCACATTCTATTGTTGATTTGTGTATTGGCTTTGCTCCCTTTCCTCCTCTATTGGTATTTGACCTTGTCCCTATAGAAGCATCTTGACTCCATGTGTTACCCCTATGGCTCATTGGAATGTGCATCTCATTCCATTGTGGTTGAGTGCAACTTTCTTCATTGGTCAACAACTATGGGATGGAATCACTATCCGATATAACCCTTCTCCTCAACACCTATTTGAGCCTTGCCTTGATGGATGTCTTCTATCCTGGCTCATCATTAGACTCTAAATTTGATTGTCCTTGAAACGAATCCTTTTGTTGATTTTCCACTTTGTGTTCTCATGATGGATTGCTCCCACACGGAATGCCATCATGTGAGAGGCGCCTAGAAGTGGTGAGAGAACCACTTGAGGTCACTTGATGGCTTCTAACCATGGTGGGCACTGAGTTCCTTGAACATGGCTAGGATAGACCACATAGTCTTTCCTTGTAGTCTGCTTGATGCAAGCCATTCTCTCAAGTTGTAAAGTGTGAAATGGAGTGATTTCTCTCTATTTTTAGAGTTTGTTTTAAAACTATCTATTCACACTAGAATGGACAAAACCAATTTAGAAACATATATAATATAATAATACTAATAATAACACATTGAAACATAGATTATATTAACCCTATGATTTACCACATAATGGAATATAATGAATTCACATTAGTTCCAAGTTGAACCCTCTTGTACTCTTTTAGCATGCCATTGAGCATGATTTAGATGTATTAATGATGTCTTCCATTTCTCATAGCAATGTTGTGTTGTATCCTTTTCGCAACGTTTGCCAAACGTGATGCCCTAGCTCATTTCTCAACAAACTTTCTCGGGAATGTAGTGTAATCAAACCAATTAAACATCTCTTCTATATATTTAGATTGCATTGGACTACCATCATGTCACATGTTTTTGAATTACACACCTCTAGCTTTGTAGTCTGACTTCTCAATTCCTTGGGTACTAGACATCTATAATTACCCATATCGATGCATAAAATGCTCCATGTGCAACTAAAATATGCTAAAAATTGTTAAGAACATTGGAAAGAAGTAAGTGCAATAAACAATTTGAAAGATTGAGTAAACTGTGTTATATTGCTCTCTCCCCAAGACTCAATGAAACACTTCGTGAACTCTACTAACATATCTTGAAAGAATCGATGGTGAATGTCATTCGAGCTAGTAAGACCCATTAAGCCTACCAATGTATCTAAGCATGACCAAACCTTCTTTCTCTTTTTTCAAAGATAAACTTGAGGAACATTGTCTTTTGTTATCATGCATAGGTCTTTCCACAACTGATAATGTTCATTAATTTGAGTGCTAATACCTCTTTTAAAAAAATGGCTTGCCTTATTCCTTATCATTGAAACTTGTTGTAAAGTATCGTGGGATTCCCCAAATTTGTTAACAAGTAGGGTTACATTTCCACCATGAAAATAAATTGAATTAAGGAGTTCCTCCAATTTGTTTATAGTTTGTACAAATTTATCAATTGGCCTCATGGCAAATGCATATATATTCTACATGGAGCTCTATAAAAAATCGTCATGAAGGCATGGAGGGTGCAAAAGTGAACATTAACTAAAGGAAATGAATAATGGGATTCCAATACTTATCTGACATGTCATGATTAGGTGTACCTAACATGGGACATCTCATTGAAGGTATATCCCATTCAGTAGATGGAGATGCATCTGTGTCATCATCTGAATCATCTATGTTGTTTTTTTTCCTTGTTGTTGGTTTATAACCTCGTGTGCAATATGGACAAGGATAGAAAGTAGATGCACCTTATTCGCAACATAACATGCATTTGATAGTCGTTAACTCTCCACCCAATTTCCACTCTATCTCAAAATCACCCATGCCTTCCACATTGAGTTTTGCACCATGAATTTGAGACGTTATCACCTCTTTGATCCATGGGGTGCTACTAAAAATCCATAAAATAACATCATTGGATTCTTTAGGCACTTTAATCACACCTAACCACCATATATCCTTCTCGGATTGAACACTATATGTAAAGTGATGGGTAGAGTTTTAACTTTCATCAAGATTCATGAGTTTCACACTAAGTCTCTTCATATGCCATCTCTTTATGACATGACATTCATTTAGCTTCAATATAGACTTGAGTTCAGATCCCTAATCTACATCAAATAACAAACATTATATTAATAAGAATACCATCAATGTTATTATCATAGCAATGTATATATCTTGAATTGTAGATTTGTAAAATTGAACCATCTCCCTTTGAAGCATCTCCAAATCTACAAATATGTTGTTGTACTTTATGTATATGAATCCCTTTCTAAATGAATTTCTCAACTCTTTCTTCAATGTAGCGGAATGATAAATGGATGTAAGCATAACATCTTCTATATGAAAGTAAAGGCCATGAGTATTAGCTACATCCTAATTGGTCTTCTTCGTCTTTAGAGATACCTTGTAAGGGCATGGGAAAATACTTTGCAGAATACCTCTGTTTTGTAGTGCCTGCTTCATAAGATTATACAATGCACTGTATGCTCTAGTACTAATACCTACTTCATTTGTACCTCCCTAGGAGTAATAATATCTTCTATGTGGCCTACAAAGTCTTTAATCACTTGGGTCTTGATGTAATTTCCTATTGGTGATTCCAAAATCATAAGCACATGTTTGTTGCGCAAACAAGAATTCAACAACTTAAATTGATCCTCTATTGTTGATGAAGCACTAACATCTTCAACAAATAATGTGCACAATAAGAAACTGAATAAAAACGTCTTGTAACAAAAATAAACAAGTGAAACATGAAATGAATTGCATAAATACGTCATTTCCATGCTCTGCCACCAGTTGAAAGAGCTTGAAAGGATGATACAAGTGGATTTTGTTTTACTTGTGTTAGATTGTCTTTTAACTTTGTAATTGTGCTTTCCTTTTCTTCAATATCTTTTTGGATTACATTATTGTGCTCTTCTAGATATTTGACAACACTTTCTAAAGTGCATATCTTTAAATGGTTGTGATGACATAGTTGCATCCAATAATTTACAGTAGATGTTGAATGGCTAGACAATCACTTGCAATAAAGTAGTAGTCCAACTTCATCATTGCCAAGGAATTGTAGAAACATGGAGATACTATGGAATGTAGGATGAAAATTAAACATTAGATCTAAGGGATACAATGCACCATTTAACCAAAGAACAATATTCTCATCGTTCATTTTCAGAATCATTTTCATTGCTATCTCTACTTCTTGGTGCAAATTCTGTTGGAACATGAACATGTTCACTCGTTGAATGAGGAGCACACATAGGTGTTGTGTTATGTTCATAATACTTTTGAGCACAATGATGCTCAAAAACTCAAGTACCATAATAGAAAGAAGCACAAAGATGTCTTGAATGGCTTGTACACTAATTGTATTGGAAGAGGAATCTGTGTTTTAGTATGTGGATAGGTCAAATATGTTTTCCAGAGTTTAAGAGTGAAAATAAGTTTTTTTTCAAAAATTCATGTTTTGGGGTAACCAAAGTTACGAGCTTGATGATGTGGCACTTAACTTTTGGAGGCATTTTCAAAAGTATGTTTTTCTAAGTGTTTTCATAGAAAACGGACTAAAAAAAATAACTTCTCACATATGTACATAAGTATGGGCCATTTTGAATAAAGAATAGTTCAAAAAGAGATTTTTTCAAAAAAAATTATCTTTTTATTCACATAGATGGATGGATTTGATGATGTGAAAAGCGACTTCTCTCTCTCTCGGTGTAGAAGAGAGAGATGATCTTAGCTCGGCCTAAAAGAAAGCCTACTTCAGCCTACCAAAAAGTGCTCTATTGAATGCACTTTGCCCCTTAACAAACACTACAAGGAACATGCACGCATAGCGATGGTTAAGGCGACACAATCTCATCACTATAAAAT
Organism: Ceratopteris richardii; assembly: GCA_020310875.1. Lineage (NCBI taxonomy): Eukaryota > Viridiplantae > Streptophyta > Polypodiopsida > Polypodiales > Pteridaceae > Ceratopteris > Ceratopteris richardii. The sequence goes on from CM035431.1 coordinate 31,504,715, forward strand.
TGCAAAATGCATCACAAGAAGTGTCGAGCATGGACCATTGATTAACCGACAAAGAAAACGATGTTTTTTTTATGTGTGGCCCGAGGGGAGGTGCGACGCTTGCATTGAGCATCGCTAAAGCGATAGTTTTAAAAAAGCATCACATAAGCTACGCTTTTTTGCATCACATAAGCGACATTAAATAACGTCGCTTATGCGATGCCAATTCCAGTGCTTTTTACGACACCTTACCATTGCTTACATGGTGGATTGTTGGCGAAAAAAAATTAAAATGTTGGAGGATCTTTGATTGGCATGTCCACACATCTGATCGAAAAGCTCTCCAACGTTTGCAATTGCGCTCCGCTTACGAAATGAAACAAGTATATTCAGAATTGTTATTTTGCCTAATCTCTATGTTATTGTCTCTCTTTGTCTCTCTTTGTCTCTGTTTCTCTCTTTCTACCTCTTTCTCTCTTTGAATTGTCTCTCTCTCTCTCTTTATTGCAGGTTATTCAAGAAGCTAACCAAGCAAAAAATATGGCTAACTATTGTAAGTACAATTTCCATTCTTTGTATATCATTTGAATTGTGTTATTTTCATTACTTAGCATACTCACACTTATTGATATGCACATATACACTTATACATGATGAAGATGCACGTTCACACATATACACATGCACATACACACACATATATACGCACACATACATGTGCACATACACTTACTCATGCACACACATACACATGCATATGCACAAACATTTCTACAACCACATAAAAAGCCCTGCATGCATGCATTATTGCATATATATATACACATGCACACATTAACATATACTTAAATACATGTATATGCACATCCAATGCATGCACATTCACATGCATGCACATGGATGCAAATGGAAATGCATCCACATACACATGCATGTTTCATACATATACGCATGCATATACATACACTTGTATATGTTTATACACATACACATACATATGCACATATGTATATATACACACACATACCCATATATATGCACATATGTACACACACATATACACATATACACACATGCACATATGTTCATATACACATATACATGCACATACACACATATACACATACACTTACATATATACATGCACATACATATACACACACATACACATGCACATGCACATACACATATACACACATATACACTTACACATGCACATGCACATACATAAATATACAAACACATACACATGCACATGCACATACACATACATACAAATATACACTTACACATGCACATGCACATACATGCATATACACATATACATATGTACATACATTCATATACACACACATATTACACACATATACATGCACATACGTACACACATATGAATGAATTATATAATTAAAGTACTAAAATAATATAAACAATAATAACCATCAATAGAAAAAAACTTTGCATTACTTAATACCATACACAGAATTCAAAACATAAATGAAATGAAAAATATATAGATAAATATTTTTATCTATATATTTTTCATTTCATTTATGTTTTGAATTCTGTGTATGGTATTAAGTAATGCAAAGTTTTTTTCTATTGATGGTTATTATTGTTTATATTATTTTAGTACTTTAATTATATAATTCATTCATATGTGTGTACGTATGTGCATGTATATGTGTGTAATATGTGTGTGTATATGAATGTATGTACATATGTATATGTGTATATGCATGTATGTGCATGTGCATGTGTAAGTGTATATGTGTATGTATGTGTATGTGCATGTGCATGTGTATGTGTTTGTATATTTATGTATGTGCATGTACATGTGTAAGTGTATATGTGTGTATATGTCATAATCAAGAATCCTAATCATCATCATCATGATCATCATCATCATCATCATTAGCATCATGATCATCCTCATCCTCATCATCATGATCACCCTGTTACGATCGAGATCGTCCCTCCGGTGTCTGTCTCTCTACCTCATCCATATCTGTCTCTCCATAATACTCCTATATTAGATATAACAAACATAAATAAGTAAAACACTTAAAACATCCATAAAAATAAAATAATTATATAAAATTTAAACTCACAAAGGAATCCGGATGATCTCACATATACTCGCTCAAATGCCGATATCCAAAATGTGTAGCATACTTGATCTCATGTTTCGTAGGATATCGGCCATAATCCTTTCACTGCATTGAAACAAATAAAAAAGATTAGTTTCTTGAATTTTAACTGAAATAAAAAATATACTCACAATAACACATATACTTACAAATGTAGCTACAAAACCATGATGGCCCGTTTGGCCTAGGTGCAACCTGTGGCCCGACTCAACTCTCTTCTTTGCAATAGCCTGTTTATTAAAGAAAAAAGAAATACATAAATCAAATGTAAAAAATTAGTAAAATATATGAAAATTATAAATATAAACTATTAATTTGTATACTTTCTGTTGAGGAAATGACTCCTAAAGGTGTAGCTGTCTACAAAAAAACTACTACGTCTCAGGTGGTATGTTAGGTCGACTCTTATTGTTTCCACCATACAATATCTCCTATTAATTTAATATCAAACAGAAAAAAGAATCAGAATACATACACATATATACACACATACACATACACATACCCACATACACATATACATGCAAACATATACACATACATATATGCATACATATACACATATACATACATATAACATAAACACACATATACATATCCACATATATACATACACAAATACACATGTATGCATATACACTCATTCATACAAAATACATGTATGTATCCCACAATAATGTGTATTTGTGTATATGTGAATATGTGTGTATGTGCAAATGTGTATATGTGAATATGTGTGTATGTGTAAATATGTATATGTGAATGTTTATGTATGTAAATAATCAGATTATTAATATCAAATACCACTATTTGTAGATTCCGATCTATCAGATGGAATCCACCACCGTCTCCTAATCGTGTAAGGACTATATACTGTAAGTATATCAAACGTTTAATTTTAAATATATTTGATAGATACATAATTGATATATTTTTTTGGTTCCTCTTATAATCAGATTTTGATCAATCAGAGGGCACTCCACCACCTCCTACCCATGCAACGACTTCACATGTCTCCTCTGATAGGAGTTATGATGAATTTTACTATCAAGAGCATATTATATGTTGGTGTAACTCTTGCTATGGCATGTATCGAAGACCACAGTTGGAATTTATTGAACATGAGGCAGAGTATGGTACTTTTGAGTGTGCACCATCACCTGGTCAACGTGATAATGCTTGGGTATGTATTTTTTCTATAAATTAATGTCATTATTTTATTTAGAAATCATATTACTGTTGATATACAGGAATACTTGCTCGATGATGATGATGATGATAATTTTTCTCATAATGTTAATATACCTCATACACTTCATGGACTTGCTATTCATCAATTACAAGCATAGGTCTCTAGAAATCCTCTACCTCCTGGTTTAGAGACTCAAACAGTTGGAGATTATCCATTGTGAGCTCATGATTGTTCTCTAGTACAAACATATGATAGAAGAAGATATGGAGGATGGAATAGAGGAGCACTTCCTTTAGATGGAGAGGTTTTCAACTTTTGGGGTAATCTCTATATGATTGCTCCATCCACTATTACTAATGCTGGTCGTGGCCTCTTTATTGTAGAGGATTTGTATGTGCATCCAAACTATAAAGTCACTCTTATGTCATTTTGTGGTCCTATATATGGATGGGGAGATTGGCATCGACTTGCACGTTATGTTCAAAGCATGAGTACTTATGGAATATGCTTGAATGCAACATCCCTTACTAGTAGAAGGATTTCACATGCAAAAAATGAAAGATTATATATTGATGGAAGACCTTACACGCATGGACATATAGTAGGTTTAATAAATAGTAGTCAAGGGTTACATAATACTTCAAGGACTACTTGCACATTTGAGGAGCGTGAAAATAGTCATGAATCACCATACATGAGTAGAGATGTATCAAGCTACATAGTTGTCAACGCTATTACTACATTACATGTTGGTGATGCGTTACTAGTGAATTATGGATGGTGTAGACCTCCAAGAGCACCTTTTAGCTAGAGAGAGAATGAAAATTTTCTATCCATATTTAATAACTTATATATTTAATTTTATGTTTAAACTTTGCTTTTTATTCATTTATGGAATACTAATGATTTTTATTCATGTGTGTAGATTCCAATGTATGATGTTGATGATATTCCTCCACATCATTCACAATTGCTAGTAAGACCTCATTTATCAACAGCTTCTATGAGGAGGCTATGCAAAAGTGATCCTGTGAAATATGCAAGGTTGAAATATCTATGTTCAAAAGAAGATAAAGTACAAGATTTGTCCGACAATGATGAAGATGATGGCATGGAAGATTTTATTGAGGATTGGTATCAAAATGATAGTGAGAGCATTGATATTTTTAAAAATGAGAAATATCTTCGAGAGGAATGTCTAAAACATGTATATGAAGGAAGTCGTTTGACATGACTAAGTGCGAGGTTACTTATTCTCTATCTTCAAAATCATTTTGGATGGAGTAATGTATGTGTTTCGACACTATTAAGGTATAGATTTTAATTTTATATCTATATATATATATACATGCATACATATATACATATAAATACATACATACATAGACATATATATATATACATGAATGCATACACACATGTAAACATACACACACATATGCACACATACACATGTTATGAGAGTAATGTCAAATTATACATACCTGTATCGAATGAAGATATTTTTTCCATCTTGCCTTTGGAATTGTCCGCTCAATCTTTAGAATCTTCTTGACACATCTGCTTCTCCTATTCTAGTCAACCTAATAGCTGTGCTGCTAACTGTTTTATGAACTTTGCATACAAATATTAAGTATCAGTTAGCTATGGAGGTATTAGGTCATTTGGAAAGTTGGAGAATCAAATCTACTTGGAAGATTTTGAAGGATGGAAGAATAATTTTAAAGGATAGGCAGAAAGAAGCTGTCCATTCAATGCAAGTTCTTGTTTTTACCTTAGCTAAAGTAAGAACAAGAAGTTGCATTGAATGGACACTTTTTGTCTGCCCATCCTTTAAAACTATTCATCCATCTTTTAAAATCTTCCAAATATATTTGATTCTCCTATTTTTCAAAGTACCTAATACCTCCATAGCTAACTGATACTTTATATTTGTAAACAAATATGTAAGTTTTAGTTAGCAAGGTAGGTAATTGATTGACTATAAAATGGGACACAGCCAAACGATTGAGTGGTCTAGATATCTATATGAAAGTCTACATATATAGACATATACATAATTATACATGAATGCATACACACATATAGACATACACACACATATACACACATACACATGTGATGAGGGTAAGGTCAAATTATACATACTTGTATCGAATGAAGATGTTTTGTCCATCTAGCCTTTAGAATTGTCCACCCAACCTTTAGAAGCTTCCTCACAGATCTACTTCTCCTATTCTAGTCGACCTAATACCTGTGCTGCTAACTCTTTTATGAAATTTGCATACAAATATTAAGTATTGGTTAGCTATGGAGGTATTAAGTCATTTGAAAAATAGGAGAAGTAAATTTACCTCGAAGAATTTGAAGGATGGAAGAATAATTTTAAAGGTTGGGTGGACACAAAGTGTTCATTTAGTGCAAGCTTTTGTTTTTACCTTAGCTACGGTAAGAACAAGAACTTGCATTGAATGAACACTTCATGTCCACCCAACCTTTAGAATTATTCATCCATTTGCCAAAATTGTCGAGAGAAATTTGCTTGTCTTATTTTCAAACAACCTAATACCTCCATAGTTAGCTGATAGTTAATCCTTGTAAACAAATATGTAAGTCTTAGTTAGCAAGGTAGGTAATAGATTGACTATAAAATGGGAGACAGCCAAAGGATTCAGTGCTCTAGATATGAAAAGTCTACAAACCATAATATACAAAAAAAAAATGAAATCAAATATACAGAGCTACACATGCATACATATGTATACATACATACACATTCATACACATACATACACATACATACATACACATATATACACACATACACATACACATACATATATGCATACACATATGCATACGTATATATACATACATATGCACCTATAAAACACATATACACACATACATACATATACACATATGCATACATATATGCATGCACATGCATATACACATCCACATACACATACACATAAGCATACACATATATAAAATTATATGCATATATATATATATATATATATATATATATATATATATATATATATATATATATATATATATATTTATTTATTTATTTATTTATTTATTTATTTTTATTAATATGTCTTTTTTTTATGAATTTATAGGTTATTATCTGAGAAGTTTTTACCAAGTCAGAATATTCTTCCTACCTCACATGATGAAATGAAGAAGATAATCAACAATCTTGGTATAGATTATCAATGTATACATGCATGTCCTAATGATTGTATTTTATATAGAGGTGAATATGTAGGCTCTTTGACATGTCCTAAATGTCAATCTCATTGATATAAAGACAAAGAAGGTAAAATCCCAAAAATGGTATTGAGACATTTTCCATTGGCTCCACAAATTAGACATATGTTTCAAAGCCCCGAATTCTCAAAGCTTTTGACATGGGGACATGATCATAAAAGTACCGATGGAATAATCAGAATTCCTCATGATAGTGTTGCTTTTCAGCCTATTGATTCTACATGGCCTAAATCTTCACAAAATCCACAGAATTTGAAGCTAGGAGTTGCATTAGATGGGGTTAATCCATTCTCCATGAAATCCACTAAGTGGTCAACATGGCCAGTGGTAGTCATAAACTACAATCTTCCACCATATCTTAGCATTAAAAAAAGAACATTTAACACTTTCACTTCTAATCCCAGGAAAAAGACAAGTTAAAGATATGAATATATATCTTGCTCCTCTCATTGACGATCTCTAAGAGTTATGGAGAGGTATTAATGTCATTGATGTATTGAAAAGCATCAATGAAAGACATATTACCGTTCGTGGTATTGTGGCTTGGAGTTTTATTCAATATGCATACACATAAATGTGATTTAATCTAATTATATTTTTATCGTTTTTATGATGCAAGAATATCTGCTAAGGGTTATAAAGCTTGTCCATATTGTGGTGATTGGTTGAGATCAATCTATAATAAGAATATCAACAAAAATATTTATCTTTGACATCGACAATTCTTGCCTGATGATCATCCATTAAGATCTAAAAGAGAAGTGATACTTGAAACAGGTGAGTGTCCAAAACCTATGACGCCTATGGATTTGTATAAAAAATGGACAGATGGACCTCTAATAGATCTAGAATCAGAAATCCTCAGTGATGATGAAGATAACGAGTATGTGAAGAGAGGTAAAGTAAAATTGGCACTCGTAGAAAAGATATCAATATGGTATTCTTTGGAGTATTGGAAAGAGTTAAAAGTATGTCATCTTCTTGATCCTATGCATATATTCAAGAATATTTGTTATTCACTATGGTAGCATCTTCTTGGACTAAAAGATACCATAGCATCAAGGAATGATTTGAAAGATCAAAACTCAAAACCAAAGTTATGGCCAATTTTTGATAGACATCGACAAGAAACGATTTATGCACCTGCTCCTTGTGTACTTACAACAAAAGAGATACAGACTATCAACAATAGGATTCAATTGATTCGGACTCCTATAGGATATGGAGCATCTTTCCAAAACATGTTTACTATGGATGATAAGAGCGTATCTAGGTTAAAGACCCATGACTATCATAAATTTTTGAAACATATTTTACCTTTTGTTATTGATGGATATACAAGGAAAGGAGTACGAGATGTGATCTATCGTCTTGGATCGCTTATAAGGTAATTATGATACTTTTATATTTAATGTGTATGAATATTTGATATCTTTTATTTTTGAGTTAACTTCTTTATAATCCTTTTAATGATATGTATAGGTGGATTAAATAAAAAAAGATTGACAAAAACGCGATCCCGCAAAAAAAAACATGAATGCAAAGAGCTACTATGTTTGATGGAGAAAGAGTTTCCTACTTCCTTTTTTGATATTCAGGTTCATTTATTAGTCCATCTTCTAGATGAAATAGAGATTGCAGGTGTTGTCAACACTCGATGGATGTTTTGGGTCGAGAAATTTATGGGAATATTAAAAGGTTATGTGCGACAAAGAGCGAAACCGGAAGGATCCATGGCAAAGGGTTGGATGCTTGAAGAGTGCATGTATTATGTTACTAAGTACCTTGAATGAGTTCATGAAGAAGCTCCACGTGCATGGACCAACGAGTCTTCTTCAAAAATAACAGATGAGGTATTATCAAGTAAGGGAGCTCATTTTTATTTACATTTCAAGAAAAAAAATGTTGCTTCTACTTTTGTAGCATATAATAGCAAATGCATGGAAGCATTCCGTAGCGAGTACGAATAGGAACTTCAAAATATTCAAAGTAAAATGTGAAGAAACAAACGATATAGACATAATCTTGATAATAATGAGATTACAAATATATCTTCTTACACGGATTGGCTATATAGTTGTTTGCTAAGGTATTAATTCCACATTAAGAAAGGAATTATCTAGGTTTTGGGCAATTGATTCTTGCAATGTAATGCGATCTACTAAAGAACCATATATTCTTCCTAGGCATATTGAACAAGCATTTTTTTTACAAAAACCCAGATGCTCATCCTTGGTGGCAAGTCATTCATGTTCAACCTAGAGGTAGGTCATTATTTGAATACTTTATTGTTAGAGAGATCGAAGAATGTCCTCTTGATGATTCACCATCAGATATTGATACATCAACATCTGAAAGAGAAATTAGAATCATTATACATGATAATGATACTAATCTTTTTGATAAAGAGGATAATACTCTACATGTTGATTCTACTGATGATGAAGGGGAATTACCAGAAATCGATATTAATCCATCAATAGATGATGTGACTCATGAGAACACAGATTTAACAATAGAAGAAATAAATGAAATCAATAAGGACAATGAGACTATATTGATGTCTTACCGAAATGATGGCAATAATGAAAACATATGAGCAGATTAGATAGTAAATTCTACTCTAGTTATCGATCAATAACTTGAAGCTTCTAAATGGATATCAGATAATAGATTCTTTAATCAACTTGAATATCAATGAATCCTACTAGAGAGATGAAATCATGTTCTTTTAAGTTAGAACATGAAGCTTGGAGGTATGCCTAATTATTTTATATATAGCTTTATCTTCAAGGAGCAAATTTTTCTCATATATGTATGCATATGTGTGTGTATCCATGTGTATTATATGTATACATGTGTTAGTATGCATATGTATGTGTTTCATGTATATGTATGTGTGTGCATGTGTGTGATATATGTATACATGTGCTAGTATGCATATGTGTATATATGCATATGCATTTGTGTAAAATATTCATGTATTCATGTAATATATGCAAGTGTTTATAATTGTGTATGCATGTATAAGTATACATGTGTGCATGTAGGCATGTATATGTGATGTGTACATGTATATATGTATATGTTTCTATGTGTAAATGTGTACATGTAAATATGTATATGTTTCTATGTGTAAATGTGTACATGTAAATATGTATGCATGTTAATATAGTTATGTGTGCATTTAGGCATGTATGTGCGATGCATAATTTATCTACTCCATTTTATATTTATGTATGTGTATCTACATGACCTGTATATATCTTTATATATATTATGATCCTCGTTGATTCAAGTAGCTATATATAGAGGCATAAGGTTGGGAGGAGAGACATCTCTCTAGTAGGATGTTCGAGGAATACATGCAATGTGTAAATATACTTCAATCATATGGGTAAAAGGCTGAATTAGAGTTTCTAGATTAGGGGTTTAAAAACCCTAATATGAAAATTAGTGTTTTTGAATTAAGATTTTTGAAATAGGATTTCTGAATTAGAATATTTATAATAGGGTTTTTGAATTAGGATATATATATATATATATATATATATATATATATATATATATATATATATATATATATATATATATATATATATATATATATATATATATATATATATATATATATACATACATACACACACACATACATATATATATACATATATATATCAATATGCATGTGTGTGTATGTATGTGTATCTATATGTGTGTATGCATGTGTGTATATGTATGTGTATCTATATGTGCGTATTCATGTGTTGTGTGTGTGTGTGTATGCATGTGTATATGTATATATGCATGTAAATATGATTATGTGAGTCTATGTGTGGATACATATGATTATGTATGTCTATGTGTATGTGAGTATGTGTATGTGTCTATGTGTGTATTCATTATATGTGTGTAATTGCATGCATGTGTATGTGTGTGTAAAAATGTGCATGTATATGTGTGTATGTATAAATGTGCATGTATGTTTATATGTGTGTAAATGTGCATGTATGATGTATATGTGTGTGTATGCATGTATTTGTACCTCGAGTCTCACTCTTTTCTCTCTCTCTCTTTCATATACATACATACATACATAAACACACATACTCATATCCATATATATATACATAAAAGCAATGCATACCGTGCATTATCGCGATGATGAGCCATAAGTGTCCGCATCTCTTTTAGACACCACTTATGCGATCATCTTGTCCAAACTCTGTCTCAAGTGAACTAAGTACATATTTTTTATCCCTCGTAGGTAAGAGTCACATAATGCTCCCATTCTTCTCTTGAACTCTATTGGAAATTTAGTAGGCCCATAACTAATACCACAATTCCATGGTTCCATAGGTCTAGGATCTACAACACAAATTTCAGCAATCTTCCAATATTGACAAAACATGAACATACCACACTTAATCATACAAATGATGAGACAAAGATAGAGGAAGATTAGAAAACATGTGTAAAGTGTTACGTAAGCCACTGCTTACTCACACTATCATATATACAATGTCAATTTACAATGTGGGAGCAAAACTCTCAGCCACTCTATGTGAACAGAAATAGATGGAAGAGTGTATGTGCAAAATTTACAAGAATATTCAGATGTAGGGAGAGAAATCTGAATATGTATGAGATGTATGACCTGGTAGGTTGTAGAAGAGTGAATATGAGTGAAAAAAAGAGGAAAGATCAGTTGGAAACTGATATTCAGCAATCCCTAATCTGAATTTAGGCTATGGAAGACCCTAAATCGGATGTGTGTGTGATAGATCACATACTTATAGAATTAGCAAAGAATGCTAACATGTTGCCGACAGAAATCCTCATACTCATATGGAAACACCTTCTCTAACATCTCATCCGAATATGCATGTAGCATGCATGTACTGATTCTCCTTCAGATATGCCGAATAGGACTCCTCCTGATATGGATGCCACTGCCTCCATAAACTCCAAGTAGTACTTGTGTGCATAAAGAGAATATGTACCTGAATTCTTAACATAAGATGCAAATCTTATGTTAACCTTCATTCAATGTCTTTGAAGTACACCGCAATCTTCATGTAGAAGATAATCTTCAAATACATTATGTAGATGGATGATCGAACCACCAAGCTGTTGATGGTAAGTCCTCTCCATAAGCAAGAGTGTGAGCACACTCTTCTACAAGAAGAACTCCATTGCTGCTCCTCAACATGCTCCTAGAGTGCATCATGGCTGCCCCATGTGTGCTAAAGCACCACCTCTACTAAGGGACCAAAAACTGGCATTCTCAATTGGTGTGTGATATCTTTCAAAGTGACCAAGAGTCTTTATTTTATAGCCTTCCAAATCTCTTGTGAAAAAATCACATAATAAAGCTGATTTTTGTTGCCAAAAGCTGGATCGCATGTTTTTAGCTTTATTTTAAGTGAGTTTGCTTTATTTTTAAAGTTTCTTTTACCTAACTTTAGAAATACCTTCTTGACTTGCTTTTTCACACTTTTGACTACCTGATGAATGATCTGACAACATTTTTATGATCCTCATGCCAAGAGCTATCATATGAGGTCAAAACCCTAAATTAGTAGAGAATTAGGGTTAGGGTTTTCTCCCAAATAAGATCTCTGATGATTGCGTCTCATATACCATTAGAAAGGTCTCTTCAAGCTCTACAAGATAGGCTCATAAAAATTTTACCCAAATTTTGTGCCAAAAAATGACTAAGTACCAAAATTAGGGTTTCTGCCCTAAAAGGATTTTGGACTGATGTGACATTGATTTCCAACAAACTCCGATCCATTCCCTATGTACACAATGTTCCTTTCTGGCTCTATATCGCACTCTAGCCCTAAGCTACCTATGCATGTCTTCATAGGCACCTGTGCTCTGCTATCATGATCTAGAGGTGGTATAGGTGTCCTGAAAATAGATAGATAAAAATAAATAAAAATGTGTTATAGTATCATTAAAGAAATTTATGAAAAAAAAACATACCTATGAGTAGATAACTGTCTTCTTGCATGTGGAGCTGCAGAAGAGTCCTCCTCTGATCGCTGGGTAAGCATCTGGATCATATAATCCAGCTCATCATCAGCCATCTCTAAGAACTCATGCATGATGATCCCTAGAGTATCAGACAGAACTCTTGCTCTCATAAGACTTTTTATGAGAGTGAGCTTCACCTTTCTCTCTCTACTAGGATCCATAATACCTGTACATATAAAACAAAATGGGTTAGAAATCAATATATATACGTGTACATATGTATATGTGTATATGTGTATGTAAGTGTACATGTGAGTGTGTGTGAGCATGTAAGCATGTATGTATGCATATGCATGTGCATTATGTATGCAAATGTATGCATGTGTGTGGATGTGTGTGTGTGTATGCATGTAAGTATGTATGTATGCATATGTATGCATGCATGTGTATGTGTGTGTATGTGTCGCTATGTGGGTGTGTGCATTGGGATGTGTGTAAGTGTGCATGTGTCTATGAGTGTCTATGTGTTTATGTGTGTGTATGTGTTTATGTATGTGTATGTGTCTATGTTTGTGTATGTGTCTATGTGTGTATGTGTATGCATGTATGTATGCATATGCATGTTATAACTTATGGAATATATTGAATAATCCATTGTTGGAGTGTTAATTTATTAATGTATTAATGTATTTTTGGTGTTTTTGATATAGCAATTGAAGGTCCGTGAGGGCTGAAAGCATGAAAGGGTGGACATCAATAATCCGATTTGAAGGCGGACATCAATAAATCTGATTTATAATTTAGTTTCTAAATAAATCCTTGTAGAAGGTTCTATTGTTATAAATAGTTAGAAAAATAGTGGTTAGAATAAGGATCATTGTAGACTGCAAATTTTGATATTAAAAGAAAAGGCTTTCCACAAAAGTCACCAACTTTTAGTTTCACACATGCTTTTTGAAGCCGCTCTCGTGTAACCACTCTTTCTGATGTAATAAAAAATTCCTATAAATACATGCACTTTGTGGACTGTCAAAACAGAGTGCATGGCGGGAGATTGCACCCAATACTGCATTCAGTCTCGTCTCTTGGCATCTCTATTTTTATGTGTTTTTTCTATGTTTGCAACCTCTATGTGCCTATGAGCAAGATCCTAATAACAGTGGTACCAAAGACTTGCATGCATCACTATGGAGGGATCTGTTTTTGTTCATTTTGGCGAAGTGACCTCTGTTTCACTGTTCTCTATTCGCGATCTGATTCCGATTCCGACTCTAGCTTTGGCTCCGACTCCGGTTTCTATTTCCATTTCTGGTTCCGGATTCACTTCCACTTCTAGTTTTGATTTCTATTTCTGTTCCAATTCTAGAACCAAAACCTATATTTACACCTATGTTTACTCCTTCGGCTTACTCCAAGGCATCGACTAAGGCATAGAACTTAGGCATAACTTAAGGTATAACTAAGGCATTACTTTGGCATCTTTGGCACCCAAGGCTCCCTTGGCGACCATTGGCTACGCATGAACCAATTTTAATTTATGAGTGGCAATAAGGAGTTTTATATTCACCAAGGTGGGAGGATTTGAACCGACAACCTCAGCCACACAAGGGAAGTGTTTTACCACTACACTATCTCTTTGTGTTGTCACTCTACATCTCTTTTCTTATATTTAACACAACTTTCATCTTTTTCTTACTTTCTCAATTCCCAAGAACAACCTTTCCTTCTACATTTTAACTCAAACAAACTCAAAACTTGTTTGTACATATCTAGAAAAAGGGTTTTGTTTCTACATCCTCATGGACCCTATGAACAACATGGAGGATTTCGGCGAATCATCTCTACCCGAGATAACACTTGAGCAACAACTAGAGCTCTTGTAGCATGAATTATGAGATGCTCAGAACGAGATCCAAAAATGCGATAAAATACTTGAAAAGATGCAAACTAATGAAGAAAACCTTACAAAGGTGGTCAAAGCTATTGTCTCTGCCCAGTCGGATGGCACACATTCCAAGATTGCCATTGAGAATTACCAATTTTTGTGGTTTGATGGTCGGAAGGATGGCCTTTTAATCCTTTCATGGCTTTCATAGTTTGATGATTTTTATACTGATGAAACATATGTTGAAAGTGAAAAAGTCAAATTTGGTACTAACTATTTAGTAGGAAAAGCTCAACTCTGGTGGAATGTCATGTGGCACAGTACAGAGCGTCCAACAACATGGAAGGCTTTCCAAGATAAAGTGAAGGATTCTTTTCTTCCTCCTCAATACCATTTACATGTTTGATGTGCATGGACGACACTTACATGGAAGGAGGGAGATACGGTTACTGGCTACACGGAGCGGTTCTGGAAAAATTAGTATTGGCTCGAAGGCTTGAAGATGTACTAGAGGATAGCTTGCAGCGGAAATATGAAGATGGTTTGGAGGTGGGAATCCAAGCTAAGCTTCACACCTTATGACCTACAACCCTCAATGAGGCTATATCTTTTGCCTATGATGCAGAGAAAGAATTCTATTCCATAACCAAGTCACTCCATCTACAACAACCACGTCAACGAACATTTTTTGTTAAACCAAATCTTCCCATGAAACATAATTTTAATGCCCCATCTTACCCTAGTTTTCCTTGTCCACCGCAATCCAATTACTCAACTGCACCTGTTGCTTCATCTCTCCAATCTACCAAACTACCTACCCTACAAACTTCAGTGATGGATGCTCAATAGAAGCGACCACGAATCACCTGCTGGAATTGTGGTAAACTTGGACATACAAAAATGAAGCGCCGATTGCGACCTCTTAACATGAAACCCACTGCAGCTCAATTACATAACATGGAGGCCCATAATGAAGAAATTCCTCCTCTTTAAACAGAGGAATCATTAGAGAAGGACTTAAGTACCTTCGGTAACAATATCTCTCTTCGTTCTCTACTTTGCATGCGGGGTACTATAAACGACAAACTCGTTAAAAGTTTACATGATGATGGTAGTTCACATGACTTCATTTCACATTTATTAATACAAGAACTTACATTAAAAACGTTTCCTTCTTTGTATAAAGTAAAAGCTGCATTTCAAGGTAATCCTTATAATGCAACACGAGAAGTGCTAGATGTTACGATTAGCATAGGCCCATATGTTGATTCACGAACATTTTTAATTGCACCTTTGCAATCTTACAATGTTATACTAGGTATGCCTTTTCATCATCATTATAACCCATGCATTGACTACCATACACATACCTTTTACTTGGAATTTAAAGGTCAAATTATTACTTTGTCTGCACGGCATGATTTCCAACCATTTCCATTGATTAGTCATACTCAAGTAAAAATGTGCATTTAGGAAAGGATTCAATTCATGCATTTTCTTTGTCAATTTCATCAATGATTACACTTGCTGATGCACATAAACCTTTCATGACTACTTATAAGGACTTTTTAATATCTGTGTATCCCTCTCAACTACCACCATCTCGAGGATCCTTTGACCATAGCATAGACTTAGTCCTTGGTAGTTCTCCTCCTCATAAAGCACCTTATAGACATGGCCCACTGTACCAAAAGGAAATAGAAAACCAAGTAAAAGACCTACTACAGAAAGGACTTATAAGGCCTAGTTCTTCCCCATTTGGAGCACCACTTCTCTTAGTAGAGAAGAAGAATAAAACTTATCGAATGTGCATTGATTATGGAGCCCTTAACAAGATCACAATAAAGATTAGATACCCTATTCCTCGAATAGATGATCTTTTAGATAAATTATGAGGAGCTCCTGTCTTTCGTAAAATTGATCTAAAATCAGGATACCATTAGATCTGTATGATGCAAAGTGATATTTTTAAGACTGCATTTAGAACTCAAACAGGCCATTATGAATTTATGGTAATGACCTTTCGACTTACTAATGCTCCTGCTACATTTGCAGGAATGATGAATACCATTTTTCTTGATTTCCAAGATTTTGTTCTTGTATTTTTCGACAATATACTTGTTTATAGGAAGAATGATAGTGAGCATGAGAAGCATCTTAAAACAGATTTTCATTTACTATGAGAGAACACACTCTACGCTAATCCTAAAAAGAGTTACTTCTTTCAACATAACCTAGAATATCTAGGATATATTATTTCAAGTGAAGGTGTGCATGTGGGTCCAAAAAAGATTAAAGTTATAGTAGAATGGCCTACACCACAATCAGTCAATGATGTTCGTTCTTTTCTTCGATTGGCTAGTTTCTATAGGAGGTTTGTTCAAAATTTTTCTTATTTAGAATTGCCCCTTACATTGTTATTGAAAAACAAAATAAAATTTGCATGGGGACTTACCCAACAACAATCCTTTGAAAAACTCAAACATGCACTTTCACATGCACCTGTTTTACAATTACCTGATTTTTCACAACCCTTTCATGTTATTATTGATGCTAGTGGTTCAGGGATAGGTGCAGTTTTAATGCAAAATGATCATCCCATTGCATTTGAGAGTAGGAAGCTTAAGCCATCAGAAAAGAATTATAGTACATATGATGAAGAATTGTTAGCAGTTGTACACTATCTTATGGGCTCTAAGGTCTTAATCAAAACCGATCAACAAGCTATTAAGCATTTATTAAATCAGCCCTTAATCTCTGATCGCCATCTTAAATGGGCATCATTCATTAAAAATTTCCAACCCATGATCCAATATCAGCCTGGTAAATCTAATGTTGTAGCTAATGCTCTTAGCCGACTTCCTTCACATTCTGTTGTTTTGCATAGTATTTCAGCCATCCAAATACATTCTTTTCAAGAAAGGGTATCCACTTATGCATCTAATTTGTATTTTTCGCGTTCATGGCATGACTTCAACAATGGTGCATCTTTATCTGATGAACATTATACATTTCATAATGGTTTACTTTATTTTCAACATAGATTATGCATAACTCAAGCTTTTAAAGATTTTGTCATCAAAGAAATGCATGAACTATCTTACATGGAACATAGAGGCATACAAAGCACCATTTCTGCCTGCAAAAATTTCTTCTTTTGGCCACACATGGAAAAAGATATTGCACATTATGTTTCTCAATGCATTGTATGTCAGGGTGTAAAACGTCATCATGGTAAACCATTTGGATTATTAATGCCACTCCCCATTCCGAACAAACCATGGGAACAAATTTCTATGGATTTTATCATAGGTCTTCCCATCACTTCATCACATAATGATATGATTTGGATAATAGTCGATAGGTTTAGTAAATATGCATATTTCATTCCATGTAGAAAAACTTTGTCTCCACCTCAGGCTGCAAAATTATTTATTTAATGCATTTTCCCACATCATGGATTTCCTAAAGTAATGTTATCTGATCGTGATGTTATATTTTGTAATCATTTTTGGGTTGGTTTATTTCAACATTTTGGTTCTAAAATAGATTTTAGCTCTACATTTCATCCCAAAAGTAATGGACAAAGTGAAGCTACAAATAGTACTATTCTTGATCTATTGTGTTGTTATTCATTAGATAGTCCCACTAACTAGGATGAAAAGTTGCCATTGCTTCAATTTTCCTACAATAACACCACACACACCACTACTGGTCGTGCACCTTCTGAAATTGTTTATGATAAAAAGCTTCCCACTCCCATGTCACTTAGCCAAACCGACATTCCGATGGCTAATTCTACTGCTCAAGGTCACATTTCTATACTTCACAATGTTCACGAGCACATTAGGAAAAGCCAAGAGTGCTACACACGTAATATCAATACAAAATGATTAGCTAAGGAATTCAAGGAAAATGATCTTGTGTGGTTGCATATCATTAAAAGACATCTCAAAAATATTTTGTTGCATCCTAAAATTAAACTTGCACCACGCTATTATGGACCGTTTCGTATTATAGAAAAAATTAATGATAATTTATTTAGATTAGATATACCATCTCATTGGAATATACATAACTCTTTTCATATTAGTTTACTTAAATGATTTAAAGGAACTTTACCACTCACTCCACTTCTTGATGACCCTCCTTTGATTGAAGAACAATCTGAAATCTTGGTTCTTGAGAAATAATTGATCATGATGTCACTACTACACACAGGTACTCAATACCATCAATATTTGGTTAAGTACAAAAATTGCACTATTGAAGAATGTCAATAGATACATAAAACAAAATTAACACGTCATTATGACCACTTAATTTCTGCATATCATACGAAAACACATTGATGTGCTTCCTCCATGAAAATTTCCATGCATGTCTTTTTAACATGGGACATGCTTATTTTCATTCAGTGATGGAACATGTGACTGGCCATCCATGTTTATTTTACTTTATCAATTGAGGGGCATGTTATAACTTATGGAATATGTTGAATAATGCATTGTTGGAGTGTTAATTTATTAATGTATTACTGTTTTTTTGGTGTTTTTGATATAGCAACTCAAGGTTCGTGAGGGCATGAAAGCGTGAAAGGGCGGACATCAATAATCCAACTTTAGGGCGGACATCAATAATCCGACTTTAGGGCAGACATCAATAAATCTGATTTATAGTTTAGTTTGTAAATAAATCCATGTAGAAGGTTCTATTGTTAGAAATAGTTAGAAAAATAGTGGTAAGAATTGTTGAGAGTTCCATGCTCCACCCTTTTGTCCAAAGCTACTTTTATTCTCATGCAAGCTCATTTATCCCACATGCAAGGGAATTCTCCCAAACTCCATATAAGCAAGGCCTCCCTTCACTCCACACAAGTCATTCCACTCTAGCTCATTGTCAAGAGTGTGCTCCTATTCCTCATGGAGTCACCATGCTCATAGAGCATCTCATGTAAGCCATTTCCATTTCCATTTTAATTCATTCATAATGTTTTGTTATATTTTGTTCCTTCCTCCTTAGCTTGTTTGATATGTGAATGTGAGTAGAGTAGGAGTAGTCCTTTTTCATTTCAACATGGTATCAGAGCATAGGTTTAAGATTTTATTTTCTCATATCATTTGCATCATGCTATTCATAGTTGTCTTGTCTTCCCCCCTCCCACCCTTTCTCATAAAAGTGCTTTTTAGCACTATTTCTGTTCATTTTTTCCCTCCCACCCTCCCATCTTTAAGCATGATTCATATCATTGTTCTATTTTTCTGATCGTCATCATTTTAAAAATTGCACCATTCCTTTGTTATTTTTGCATCGTTGAGGTTTTGTTTTTGTTCATTATGTTCTTCCAATAAGAAGTGCTTACGCAATTATAATCGAAAGAAGACTCATGACTGTCACACATCTATGGTAATGAGTGAGCCCTGCTAAGGTTAAGATTGGAGTTACTGGACATCACATTGTGCATCCTCATAACTTCTGATCATGCTAAATGAAGTAGCAAGATCAAGTGCAAGCGATTCACCATCAAGAATGGTCTTCCATTCCGCTCGTCGTTAGTGTTGTACGTCAAGAACGCTGTCTCTAACTTTGGCCTGGTTCTAACTCAAGTCCCTGTTATCCAAACACCCATGGTACCTACTCCGCAGAGGAAGGGCGAGAAAGCCTCTCCTGCCAAGAGTGACTCTGTCATGCTCGAGAACCAGCAGCAAGAGCAGCGTCAGCAAAGTGGGCAGGAGGAAACTGTCATGAAAGTCTCAAAAGATGCAAAGGCAGCACAGGACTGCTGATCCACATCAGACTTTGGAAGCTTCTGTTTCCGCTCAGGTTGCGGGCAATGGTTCTAATGAAGGGACGACTATAAGAAAGGATGCATCCGTACCTGCCATTTCTGGAGCAGGTCAGGAAGAGAAGAATGCACACACTCAGAAAGTTGAGGGAATCATGGAAGATGTGGAGGAAGCAGAAAATGAAAAATGGATGTAAAGAATTCATGGATGATACTGCAATACGGACTGTAGAAGGAGTGCGTGATGAGGAGTCTGAAAACGATAATGGTGATGACACTGCTATAGCAGATGAGGCTTCAAAGGGTCCATCGGGTGGCGATTCAGAACCTTCCAATGGAAAGATCTTCATTGGTAGTTTGTCCAGGGGAACAACAATAGAGCTACTGACCCGTCATTTCAAGTATGGAGAGCTCACAGCTTCTGTTTCTTCAGCGACAAATTGACTTCTCAGAACAAGGGCTTCAGCCGCTATTTGGCGCTGCTCCCGCTACAGAAAGAGTTCAATTTCGTGTCCATGCTTAAGTTGCCTGATAGAGAAAACTCCACGTACTACATCTGGACATGTCAGAGTAAATCGGGTGATGAGCCAACGGGGCGCGTAGCGAACGTAATGTAAATTAAAGCACAGTCCCATAATTAGTAAAGATCCCAACCTCCAGCAAAGAGACGACAGGCGCTGCGATAGTGTAGAATCACTGTAGATTGATGGAGGTAGCTTACATAATCACTGATGTCACGGCTTGCCAATGGCTGCAGCCTGCGCAATATGCATATGACGGGTCACGGATGGACTGAATTGAGCGCTCACGAAAGCCTACTGGACGTACGCTTCACTCCAGCGCCTCACAGATAATTTTGGAACTTTGCTCCAACTTAGCTTCGGGAAGCCTAGCCTTAAACCTTTCTTTCATGGGACACAACCATTCAATTATGCCTACGTGTATGAATCATGTAGTTTGTATAATTTTTGCCAAGTTCAAAATATATATAGCCATTTGTAAAGGGACTAGACACCACCTTGAGTAGTACTCAAGTAAGGACCTTCCCTAGTTGCACCATGTGTGCTCCATATGTAAATCACAAAAAGGATCGAAGGATCTCATGGATGGATATCAAGGAAGACCACATCATCAATGGAAGCAAAAGCCCATTAAGGAGAGGCCATACATCAAACATTAAGGAGAGGCCATACATCAACAAAGAAGGACCTCATAAAAAGGTTTAAGGGCTAATATAAATCTAAAGCACTACCTACCCCATGATGTAAACCCTCTTGTATGTCTAGGGATCACATATGTCCCTAGATCCCCAAAAACAACTTGGACCCCAAATGTCCAAGTTAATGTCTCGGGATCCTATATGTCCCAAGATCCCATATGTCCCAAACTTGGATCCCATATTTCCAAGTCATGTCCAAGGATCCCATATGTCCTTGGATCCTAAAAACCCATGGACTAAGTGATCCCATATGTCACTAGTCCCCCATATTAAACACAAAATGGTCATCACATGGAGGGGGGGTGTTGAGAGTTCCATGCTCCACCCTTTTGTCCAAAGCTACTTTCATTCTCATGCAAGCTCATTTATCCCACATGCAAGGGAATTCTCCCAAACTCCATATAAGCAAGGCCTCCCTTCACTCCACACAAGTCATTCCACTCTAGCTCATTGCCAAGAGTGTGCTCCTACTCCTCATGGAGTCACCATGCTCATAGAGCATCTCATGTAAGTCATTTCCATTTCCATTTTAATTCATTCATAATGTTTTGTTATATTTTGTTCCTTCCTCAGCTTGTTTGATATGTGAATGTGAGTAGAGTAGGAGTAGTCCTTTTCCATTTCAACAAGAATAAGGTCCATTGTCGCAATTTCTGATATTAAAAGAAAAGGCTTTCTACAAAAGTCACCAACTTTTAGTTTCACGCATGCTTTTTGATGCCGCTCTCATGTAACCACTCTTTTCAACATCAAAAATTCCTATAAATACATGCACTCCGTGGACTATCAAAACAAAGTGCATGGGGGGAGATTGCACCCAATACTGCGTTCGGTCTCATCTCTTGATGTCTCTATTTTTCTATGTTTTTTCTGCGTTTGCAACCTCTGTATGCATATGAGCAAGATCGTGATAACAATGCATGTGCATTATGCATGCATATGTATGCATATGTGTGTGTATGTGTGTGTATGCATTTAAGTATGTATCTATGCACATGCATTATGTGTGTATGTGTCTATGTGTGTATGTGTCTATGTGTGTATGTGTCTATTTGTGTATGTGTGTGTCTATGTGTGTGTATGCATGTGTATGTTTGTAAATATGTGTTTGTATGTGTGTGCGCCTATGTCTGTGTATGTGCATGCATGTATCTATGCATATGCATGTGCATTATTTATGCATATGTGTGTGTATGCATGTAGGTATGTATGTATGCATATGCATATGCATTATGTATGCATATGCATTATGTATGCATATGCATATGCATTATGTATGCATATGCATATGCATTATGTATGCATATGCATATGCATTATGTATGCATATGTATGCATGTAAGTGTATGTGTGTGTATGTCTCTCTCTACGTGTGTGTGTGTGTATGGATATATGTGTGTGTATGTGTGTGTTTCTATGTGTGTATGTGTATGGGTGTGTATGTGTGTGTATGCATGTACGCATGTACGCATGTATGTATGCATATGCATGTGCATTATGTATGCATGTGTGTGTATGTGTGTGTATGCATGTAAGTATGTATGTATGCATATACATATGCATTATGTATGCATATGTATGCATGTATGTGTATGCCTCTCTACGTGTGTGTGTGTATGTGTATGCATATGTATTTATGTGTATGTGTGTGTGTGTGTGTGCATACCTTGCTTCACGGAGCTCCTGTCGATCTCGTTCTCTGTCTCTTCGTCTCTCTCTCTCTCTCTCTTTCTCTCTATGTGTGTCTGTGTGGTGCATCCAAATCCCAACGCAAATGTGTCGAGAGAAATCAAAACTTTTTTTTAACATTCCAGAGCGTCACTTATGTGATGCTTTGGAACACAGGACATCGCTTATGCGATGCTCAAGCATTGGAGGCAGTTTGCCAATGTCATTAAAAGCGTCGCTAAGTAGCGATGCTATTTGCGATGCATAGTTTTAGCGACGCTAACATTGCTTATGTGATGACATGTCCCTTTTTTTTGAAAAAAAGAGGGTCGTTGCTTATGCGATGATAGCATCACATAAGCAATGGTTACCAATTTTTTTCAATTCGGGGGCCTCATTACGTCCCCCTATTTCTAGTAGTGAAACTACATGATTAAGATTAGTCCGTAAAAATTAAGAATCCTTACAAGCCCCATGTAGGATTAATTTTTTCCCCTAGTTCGAATGTTAACTTCCTCCTCTAAATGCCTAAGTCTTTGACAAGGATTTTCTCTTCTAGCTTGATCAATGTTTTGAAGCATCTTCTGAGTCCTAACCAAGATGTGTTGTGACTTCATGACTGCCATCCTCCAAGAAACACCTTGCCAATGAGGAACGTGTGGAAAATGCTAAGTTTTAGGCAACAATAATCTCTTGTTAGACTAAGGGGGATGAGAAGGTTGCTGGATTGGCATGAAACCAAGGGGCTTTCTTGAGATTGATGACCGGCTTGAAGGTAAGCACAATTGGGTAGCGATCATAGACAATGAGGTCCACACATTGGGAGACCGAAGCGGGACCCAACTTATAGCTCGAGTCCGAAGCAGGGCAATATAGCTCGAGTCCACACATTGGGAGACCGAAGCAGGGCAATATAGCTCGAGTCAAGTCTAGCTTTCCTCAAGTTGACTCCAAATTGGAGGCTCAACCAAAAGAAACTAGCCTCTTCTTTGATCTCCACCAGATCAGCTGGAGCTTGACTTGGTCCTAGACGTCCTTATCATGACCATCAATCACCCGCCCTCTATTCCCCCATCTATCAGAAACAACCTCCACCATATAAAAGTCCCCACAAAGAACGACATTGAGGCACAAAGAGTCCCCTGACCGCCAAGTGGCAATTCTTTCTGAATCGATATTACGAACATATATGGAGACTATAGTGAATTGTAGAGGGGGATCAAAGGAAGCACGAATCCACAAATGTTTTTGTTCCACTTGGGTATCCACAAGTCTAGCATATCAATTTTTGTTAATGCTGATAGCCAAGCCACCATTTCCCCTCGGGTGTGCGGTGGAGAGCCAAACACGGGACGAAGAAATACATTTCGGTCTTTTTGAAGGTTGTCCTCGTCAATTTTGATCTCTTGAAGATAGAAAAAGTCCGGGTTTATGATTTTATTGCGGATCTATTAGCCAATAATAGCCACTTTTGAGGGGTCAGACAACCATCTTAGAGGGACTCCTCTCAATAATCCCTTTAGGACTTCTTCTCCTTCATCTCACTTTCGTGAATCCTTTTGGGTTTTGTGTCCATGACTTGTGGTTCTTTCTTTTTCTTAGAATGTAGAGGATGATCTTCTGACCTGCTCTAGGCCACCAAAGCTTCTTTGTTCTCTACTACATTAGGTTTTTCTTGATTTTGCTTGTTTTTAATGGATTTCTATCTTAAAGGACAATCTTTTATTTTATGACACTGCAATCCATAGTAAAAGCAAAGATTTGACAAGTTCTTGTATATAAAAGCTCATACTCAATGGTTTTCCCTTCTCCAATGTCTATGGAAATTGTGGAGTGGAAATCGTTTTTTAAATTTACTTGGACACAAAGGTGCCATCTTGCATTGAATGAGTATTTTGCACCTTCATTGATGAAACTCGTGATGTCTTCTCTTGAGGCCAGAGGCTGACTAATGGGCGATACAATTTCCCTTATGAATCCATATAGGTAAAAGTGCAGGTTTGGGAGCTCAATCCAGAGTGGATAGCACAACAACCTATTTGGAATGAATTCATGAAACCATTTAAAAAGGCACAAGGTAGTTCTCCATACTTGTCAGGAGCCAATTTGCAAGGCATAGAAGGCCATATCACCATTTTCAAAAACCAAGAGCAGATGATTAGCTGGCAAGAACTAACACTTGCTAACAATGAAGCCATGCGGGAACCACTCTTTATGAAACCATTGTCACAAGGACTCAAGAGAGGATTAGGACCCAAAAACTCACTGATGAGACATGTTCTCTTTAGCTCTCCCTCCTTTGCCAAAATAACCTCCTTTCGAAGAGAGATGACTGATGGCCTAACTCCAAAAAGCTCCAAGGAAGTAGCAAAGATTTTGTCGTCCAATAGCAAAACCAAATTGCTTACTACCAATGAGTGGGAGATCTCGGCTGTGAAAGGCAATGTGGACTACACACAAAGAGATCCCCAGTGAGAAGCAATCTTGAAGAACCTCACCCCACCAAAAACGAGTCATCTAAGCCATCTTTAAAATTTTCCTTTGGTCCTCTGAAAACCGATTTTGCTACTTGAAGCTACTCACTGGACTTAATCGCAGATGGAGTGAACTAAAGAAACCTCTCAAAAAAGAACTGCAAACTACTAGGTGAATCAAGCTTTGAAAAAGAACTTTTCTCCCACTTTTAATTTTCTTTTTTATCTTTACCTATTGTAAGATGTAACAAGGCCAATAAATAGCTTCATTCCTATAGTAAGATGTTACAAGCCCAATAGGTATAGAGAAAGACAGTTGTATAATTTTGCAGAGCCTCTTGCACACATTTGAGGCATTGTAACTTCTCCATCATAATTCGTACTTCTATTTTATCTTGGCAAAGTAAATATGTTGGGAATTGAACTCACAACCTCCCGGTTAGGAGTGCGATGGGCTAACCACTTGCCCCAAAAGCCATGGTTGAGGATTACTTCCTAATCCTCTCTCTTAAGGCGTGGTTCAACCATCTCCTACTAGGATGATGTGACATTCCTCCCCCCTTAGATTGAGCATTGTCCTCAATGCTCACTTGTGGACCCTTCTAACTCTTGGACCCACTTTCCATGCATGAGCGCTTCCACTAACCTCAAACTCCAGCACATGGACCAAATTTGGACCTATCCCACCCTCCGTGGGTGCCCAAATGCCCATGCGCCTTCATCCAAGGCCAGTTTCACACTCACCACAGATAAGCGCTTTTTCCAAGTGCCCACGAATGAGGCGCGAACCTCCGTCTCGCCCAATTTCTCAACTAGGCTCTGATACCAATGTTGGGAATTGAACTCACAACCTCCCGGTTAGGAGTGCGATGGGCTAACCACTTGCCCCAAAAGCCATGGTTGAGGATTACTTCCTAATCCTCTCTCTTAAGGCGTGGTTCAACCATCTCCTACTAGGATGATGTGACAAAATACTTCTGTGGATGATTCTTCATAAAGGTATTTGGACCAACAACAACACAAAAAAGTTTAATATTGGTACATGTAGATGCTGCTTCTGTGATAGAGAGGAAGATCTTTCACACATTTTTTTCAGCTACTAGCAAGCTCAAAGATTTTGGAAGAATATCAACGCCTTTTGTTCCTCTTCTGGTCATCCAAAATGGGTACAAGGAGATCTTGATTGGTGTCAATAACAAGCAGAATATTATCCGTCAGTAATTGTTGAGGTCCCAAACCATGTGGTCCATTTGGAAAAATAGGAATAATAAAATGTTTGATAGTCATCCTAAAGACTGCTTGTTCTCTTGTACTGAAGAAACTAGGAGGATTATCAAGATCTGTAAGAATGCCATAGTCGGTGCCCCTAGGAATAGAAATGCTGATTGTTCTCATGAGATCATGTATAATTATAAACCGTCCACATGGAGAGATAACATCTTTGCCATGTACTCTAAATCCAAGATCAACCTGATGTATTTCCTGGAGTTCCTTATGTAAATGTGGGGGGTTGCCCCTTCTGTAAATCTAGGGGGTTGTCGCGTGTACATTAGCAGCTCACACTATCAATAGTAATCTCTTTTTGTTTTGTTTTTTTTTTTTAAAGCAGGAAAGTTTAAATTAACAAAGGCAGTTACAAACTATGCTAAAAAAAAGGATAATCGGATGACAAAGACGACTCCTTGTTGCAAAGACATGCCACTACCAAAAGAATACCACTTTGAAGAGTGGAGCACTAGAAGTGAGGAGTGTTGATCGGAGAGTTAGGTTTTCCTTGTTCTCTGTCCAGAGGTGTGGCTGAACCCTTTGATCTGCCTCGGTGGAGGGCTCTCCTTGCTCCTCCCCCCTTCCCCCCTTCCCAGGGGGGAATCCTCCTTGCATGGCACTCCACGAGGCTTTGCGTGTTGATATATTTAGGTAGTGATGTGTGTGAACACACTAGGACTGCCGGGGCACTTTGTTCCCTCTTTAGGAGGTTTTTTCCCCCCGACTTGTATATATGCCTATTGCCCTAATGGGCTACTTGTCTTTGTACATTCTCTAGTAATACATTCAGTATTGTGTGTTTGTGCTCCAAGCTTCTTCTTCTTCCTTGTGCTGTTTGTGTGCTTCTGCAGATGTCTAACTCCAACAATTGGTATCAGAGCAAGTCGTCGCTTCATCTAGGGCGCCATCGACACTCCTCCGTTTGCAGTCTCAGAATCGCATGAATCTTGGTGAGCATACTCAGCGTGTTTCTGAGATCAAAACGGCTTTGCTTTGTGGTGCCAAAATCACGATCTGAGCTCGTTTCGGCCTCCGAACGCACTATTGCAGTGCTTGTGCAGGCTATTTTGTCTTTTTGTGCCAAAGGTATATACCAGTTTCTATTCGCCAATTTAAGCATCTCGAAGTCTGCTACAGGTCTAGCAGAACTCATCTGGGCAGTTCTGTTCAACTTTTTGAGATACAGTCAATTTTCTGCATCAAGGTATTTTAGTCACCGGCCATGGCTGAAAGCAGTGATGTATTCCGTATGTTGGCTGTTGAGGATAAGTTGGATGGTACCAACTACCCATTATGGGCTTATATGATGCGACATGTTTTGGTTGCAAAAGGATTGTGGAACATTGTGCAGGGTGTTGAAAGACGTCCTGTTACACCTGTAACGACATGTACTACAAATACAGGTGTTGGAGCTGATGAAGATGGTGTCGAAGATGATATTCCACAGATTCCTGTTCGTGCTACTGTTTCTGTTGCACCTACTGCAGAGCAAATTCGTTGGGATGGCAGAGATGCCCAGGCACATGCATTGATAGCTTTGTCTGTCAAACGTGCCATTATTCCTCATATTCGCTCTTACAGAACAGCTAGGGATGCTTGGGATATACTTACCACATTGTACCAAGCTAGGAATGAGGCTCGTGTTGCTTACCTCCGAAAACAGTTGGAGAGTGAGCAGAAGAATGAAGGTGATTCTATGGACAGTTTCCTAATGAAGATCAAAGATTTGAAGGAACAGTTGATTTCTGTTGATGAGGTTATACCAGATAGCTCACTTGTGTAGACCGTTCTGAATGGTCTTCCTGATTCATATCAGAGTTTTGCTTCTACTCTTCGGTTGATGATGAAAGGCAATCCGAATGCCTTATCATTTGAGGAGTTAGTCTCTGTTCTGTTGCAGGAAGACCAGTCTAGGCAGAACAGGTCCATTATGCGTGTTGCAGATCAAGCTTTCCTGGCTAGTCAATAGAGTCTGCTAATCTTGTGCAGGAAGAAGAATAGGCGTTTACTACTATTTGTAGTTTTGACCCATCTTCTCATGATCAGTGCATGTCTGCAGTGGACTCAGATGTTTGGTACTTTGACAGTGGGGCGACCAAACATATTACCTCGCAACGCAGTTTCTTCTCTTCACTCGAGCCTGCCCCTACAGGGAATACTATCACATGCGCCAACAACTCCTCTTATCCTGTTATGGGAGTTGGTAAGATCATTCTGACTACTGCTGATGGTAGTTCTTTCACCTTGTGAGATGCCTTATTTGTGCCAGGGATCAAGAAGAATCTGTTATCAGTTTCTGCATTAGCCAAGATTGGCTTGGTTGTGAAATTCGTTGATGATAGGTGTATAGTTCATGATCTATCAAATGGCAATGTGATTATTGCTTCTGGCATTTTATGTCGTGGGCTATATAAGCTCATAGACTATGAAAGATCTGTGAATGATTCGGCATGTGCAGTTCATGATTCTCAGGCTATGTCAGATGCAAAGCTTTGGCATGCACGCTTTGGTCATCTGAATTTTGCTAGTTTGCTACGCCTGCAGAAATCTGATATGGTGTCTTCCTTGCCCAAGCTTGAGGCACCTGAAAAAAATGTATGTGAAGGCTATATTTTGGGCAAAATGCAGTGTTCCTTCTTTCCAAAAGATGGTTCAGTTCGAGCTACGCAGAAATTGCAGCTTGTACGTAGTGATGTCTGTGGTCCTATGCAGACACCCTCTTTTGGGAATTACCTTTACTTCGTGACTTTCATTGATGATTTTTCTAGGCATGCATGGGTATATCCACTCAAAGAAAAGTCTGAAGTGTTCATGTGCTTTAAACAGTTTTCAGTTTTGGCTGAAAATCTGTCAGCATGTAAAATGGGCACCCTCCGTTCTGATCGAGGGGGGGAATATATGTCTTCTGATTTTAATGCATTTCTGGCTGAATGTGGGATAAAACACCAGTGTATAGTGCCGTATACACCTCAACAGAATGGACTTGCTGAACGAAAGAACAGGTCACTCATGGAGATGGCGAGGTGCATGGTCAAGAGTCAGGCTTTACCACATAGTTTCTGGCTTGAGGCTGTCATGTGTGCAGCATATGTACTGAACAGGTGTCCCACTAAAGCGCTGCAGTCTATCACTCCATATGAGGCTTGGCATGACCGCAAGCCATCTGTTGCTCATCTGTGTGTTTTTGGTTGTTTGGCATATGCATTAGTGCCTGAATAACATCGCAGAAAATTGGATGATAAGGTAGTAAAATTTATTTTTATTGGGTACAGTTCTGAAAGTAAAGGCTATCGTCTATATCATCCACAGACTAAACGCATTCTGGTTAGCCGTGATGTTGTCTTTGTGGAAGATGCTATTCAGCCATTGCTTTCATGTACTAAGGAGACGTCTGTTAGCTCCAAAGATGTATGATACGTTGATGCCTCTTTTTACAAGTGGACAGTCTAGTGCTGGTCCTAATGAGGCAACTTCTCAGCCTTTGCAGGTTTCATATGATGATGCAGATCATTCTATTTCTGATGCAGATTTACATGATGCACTTGTTGATGAGAGAGCTGATGCAAACTTTGCGTGATAGCAAATTAGATGCACCTTTGTCATATCGTACTCATTCAGGCTCTCATAGTGCCTCCTTTGCATCAGATTGCTATGCTATGGCTGCGTCTAGTCTCTATGATGAGAATGAGCCTGTTACTTTTGATGAAGCATAGATTCAGAAAATTGGATGGCTGCCATGCAATCTGAATATGATGCTATAATGAAGAATGGTACATTGTCTTTATGTGACTTGCCTCCAGGCAAGAAGGTGATTGGCACTAAGTGGGTATACAAGCTGAAGCGTAAACCTGATGGTACAATTGACAGGTATAAGGCTAGGCTTGTTGCAAAGGGTTATGCATAGGAAAGAGGCATTGATTTTGATGAGACCTTTGCACCTACATGTCGTATGACTACTGTTCGGAGCATTTGTGCACTTGTAGCCCATCATGGTTGGAATGTACATCAGTTAGACATTAAAACAGCATTTCTGAATGGTGACTTGCATGAAGAAGTGTATGTTTTTCAGCCCCGTGGTTTTGTGCAGAAAGGGCATGAAAACCAGGTGTGCAGGTTAAAGAAGGCATTATATGGTTTAAAGTAAGCACCACGTACTTGGTATGAGAAGATACATGCCTATCTGGTTGCACATGGTTTTGTGAACAGTCCAACTGAAAGCACCTTATATGTTAAGTGTGCTAATGATGTGCTTCTGATCATTGTTGTCTATGTTGATGACATGCTGCTCTCTGGTCCTATTGAGAAGCATATTGCTGATTTCAAGGCTGATTTGCATGCCTCATTTGAGATGTCTGATTTGGGGCATTTGCATCACTATTTGGGCATTCAGTTTATGCAAGTTGATGGTGGAATGGCTTTGTGTCAAACGAAATATATTGACATATTATTGCAGCGTTTTGGCCTTGAAGACTGTAAGCCTATTGCCACTCCTATGGAGACAGGTTTACGATTGAGTCTTCATGATGCTGGAGATGCATTTGATGTTGTTCTCTATCAGGAGGCTGTGGGACGCTTGATTTACTTATGCATTACTCGGCCAGATATTCAGTTTGATGTCTCATAGATGAGCAGGTTTATGCATTGCCCAGGAGTCACACATTAGAAGGCGGTTAAGCGCATCTTTCGCTACTTGAGTGGTACTCGGCTACCTAGGTTGTTTTATCCCAAGGGGGGATCACTACCGCCAGATTTGCATGCTTTTTCTAACTCAGATTGGGCTGGTGGTTATGACACTCGTGTGTCCACCAGTGGTTTTTGCTTCATGATTGGTACCTCATGTATATCTTGGTTGAGCAAGAAGCAACCTACTGTGGCCACTTCCAGTTGTGAGGCTGAGTATAGGGCATCCTTCACAGCGACTGTTGAGTGTGTGTGGCTCAGACGCCTTATGGCTGATTTGGGTGTTGGCCAGTCTTCTGCCACCACCATCTTCACTGACAATGAGAGCGCATTGGCAGTTGCGAGGAACCCTGTGTTCCATGCTCGCACTAAGCACATCGAGGTGCATTATCACTATGTCAGGGAGAGGTTCTCTGCTGGGGAGATCAGCTTGGCATATGTGCCCACGTAGGAGAACATTGTAGACCTTTTCACGAAGGCTCTGCCTAGGGAGAAGTTTGAAGCTTTCCACAAAACTTTGGGCTTACTTCCTTTTGTGGAGTGATTTCCACATAGCTTGGCACTTCCTTATACATGAGTGCCAGCTCCTTGTTCACCGCATCACTCACAGGGGGGATTTGTTGATATATTTAGGTAGTGATGTGTGTGAACACACTAGGACCACCGGGGCACTCTTTTCCCTCTTTAGGAGGTTTTTTTCCCTCGGCTTGTATATACGCATGTTGCCCTAATGGGCTACTTATCTTTGTACATTCTCTAGTAATACATCAGTATTGTGTGTTTGTGCTCCAAGCTTCTTCTTCTTCCTTGTGTTGTTCGCGTGCTTCTGCAGACGTCTAACTCCAACAATGCGCAATGGTCTCACCTCCTTCAAAAGTACTATCTCTGCTCGGTTTTCAGAAAATGGTCCATCTTCTCCTCAAGCGATTGGTACACCAGGCCAAGGTGCAGGTTTCCCCTTTGTGGTTGCAGTGGGAGGTACTCATGGCAACCTTCAAGCAAAAAATTCAATCTCAGGATCACCAATAGATGCAGAAAAGAGTCCCGGTGTACCGCTCTCTCCCCCAAAATCGTATGCCGACTCCATTCAACAAAATAATAATCTTCCAGGTGCTTTCTTTTCCTATAAGGATCATGCAGGTAACTATGATTCCCTCTTGCAGTCTGTGAAAGGTAAATTGAAAATGGTAGATAATCTGCATGAACTCTGTGTCGATAGTTCTGATAGTGAAGATGAGAACGACACCGTTATTATAGATAGATGCTCTCTTGATAGTTGGCTGGACCATCTAACTAATACAGTAGTGATTGGTTTATGTCATGGCCCAAGCCCTCCTCAAGAAGTGCTCAAATCTTGGTTGAAAACTCATTGGGAGCCTAGAGGAGTCTTAGTTAAGCATATTCAGTATTTCCCTAACAACTATTTCCTATTTTTTTTCTGAAGACGCCAATAGTGCTTTGCATGTCATTAGTGAGTGGTAGTGGCTAATTAGAAATATTCCTGTTTCTTTTTTTAAGTGGCACATTGGTTTTAACCCTAAAGGTGCTAAACCTACGAAAATTCTTGTTTGGGTAGAGTTCCCTAAGCTCCCCATAGACTTTTACCCTTGAGTTGAAAACTTAGGCAAAATGTTGGGCAAAGTCTTAGGTCATAAATCCAGGAATAACTTAATTAATCTTAAATGGGATCCCCAAATCTTAATAGAAGTGGACTTGGCCAAGGAAATTAAAACTCAGATTTTCATCAAAGATTTGCATGGTAAGAAATTGCATTCTCAAAAAGCTCTCTACAGGAACTTGCCCAATGCCTGCTATAACTGCTATAAAGAGGGACATGTTATTAAAGAATTTCCTCTAATCGTTAATCAAGAACATAAAGAATCTTTTGTGAGAAGAATGTGTATCAGGAAGGGAACAATTCCCTCCCTCAATAGGGTAGAAAAGTCAATCATAAACCCAGGAGGAGAGCCCCTCAATCTAAAAATATGTACAATATTCTCTTGGAAGAGATCTCTAACCCTTTTGATGATAATGTCACCAATGTGGATTTTGATATCTCAGCAGGAAAATCAACCAAGGATCATAGCTAGAATGCAGATGACAACAAGGAAAACAGGGAAGGTAATGGTCAAGGTAATACAACAGCAGAGTGGAATATTATGGGAAAAAAACAGAATCATTACTCCTCCCATCAAGAATGGTAACATGAAAGATACCAAAGTTTCTGACTTGTCTTTATCTAATGTGAATGAAATGCTTGTTTAACAGGCTGATGACTTAACTAGTGAAGTGAACATAATGGATCAAGAAAAAAATGATCAAATGGAGGAGCATGTGGAAATTTTTGAGTCAATGCCTATGTCTTAAGAAGCTGACCCTCCAAATGGTAATAGCATCACACCTAAACCTAAATGTAAAGAAGTGATCAGGCCTTCTCTGTCAGCTCTCAAGCCTTCCAAAAACAGTAGAAAATAACTCCTGTTTGTTTATTTATGGCTAACATCTTTATCTGTTCCATTAATATCAAAGGGTTAACTGACCCTCTGAGACCCAAAATGTTTAATTTGTGGCTTTCTTCTCTGCCTAAAGCGTCTGACATTATTTCCATCCAGGAAGTCAAAATTGGGGGTAGTTCTCTCCTCCTTAATCCTAACAACTTGTCTTCCAGGTTTAAGTGGTTCATCACCAATCATTCTGAAGGTAAGGGTGGTACTGCCATTGGTCTTTCTTCTAGCATCAAGCACGCTTTTATATCTAGTTCCACGAGCCCTTCTAACCAATGGTGCTCCATCAAGCTGGGTAATCCTTTTGATATCTCCATCATATCTGTTTATGCTTCTAACCACATTCAAGGTAGGATAGCTGTTAAAGTGTTTGAACTTTATTATTAATCCGTTATCAATCCTGGGTTCTTGGGATGGTGAGGGGTCTGTAAACAGAGGCCCTGTTTGTATTTTCCCAAGTATACAGATTAAGAGTATACTACTTCACCAAATTAAGTGCTAAATTGGATTATCTTCCCAGTATTGTTTTGAATATGTTCTTCAACACACTTCCACACCAGACAGTTAACTATATAACTTCTTCACTTATCATGTTAATCAATTTACTTAATACTTCATTAAATTCACTTAATGATTAAACTTAATCAATAGAATTGACGAAGACTCCCATCTACACAGAGTTTCGGTAACTGCGCTTCACTTCCGGCTCTCGCCGAGACGAACAGTCCGATGACGACACCTTCTGCTTTACGCGACTCTTCTTTTCTTTAATTTGTCAAACGTTACAACTTTTGCGCTACGCCGTATGCGTGCGACTTTTCAGGATATATTACAAATTAAGAGTTCCTTTTTGGCGGCTTACAACAACCTGTTGGAAAAAGATTAATAACATTCAAGGCCCTCTGATTGTTACAGGGGATTTTAATATGGTCACTTCTAGTAAAGATAGATGGGAGGGAAAGGGTCAGGTCATTAGGGGGGAAGAGAAGTCTGCTTGGTTTGATCTTTGCAATGACCATGAGCTTGTTGATATTTCTCAATCAACTCGCTTTACTTGGTCTAACAAGCAAATTGGTGATACCTTCACTGCTGCTAGACTAGACAGATGTTATGCTAATAATTCTTATAAGGAAGACTGTTGGGACATGAGTGCCCTTGTTGACCAATCCCTTCTCATGTCTGACCATAAGCCTCTTTTGATTACGCTCAAAAAAGGTTTCCCTAATTATAGAGCTGGATGGATGCATATTGATTGCAATCTGCTAAAGCTGCCTAGTGTTATGGCCCAAGTTAAAGATATCATCCTCTCTCATTTCAATAGGTTCCTTTCCCCGTATAATGCCTGGAATAATTCTGTTAAGGATATTCAAAGGCTTTTTACTCACCTTAAGAAGAATGCCAAAGACATTAGGGCCAAGAGAAGAAAGTCTCTTGTGGATATGTTAAGCACTCTAGATGCTAACTCTCAAGAGTTTCAAGACACTCATCTGAGATTGTGCAAAGAGAAATATCTTGAAGCTAGCTACTCTCTTGCCTCTTCTAAAGAATTTTGGAGTGGGAAGATGGACAGAAATAATAATCACATGTTCTCTCTAATGAAAAAACACAAAATTAGGGATTATATCCCTCCTATAAAAAAGAAGGATGGTGGTCATACTATCAACATTGAGGAGTCATTACAGGAGGCTAAAAGCTTCTTTATGGATGTTTTCTCTAGTTCTCCCAAGTGGGGGGAGGACATCCAGAGGGCCAGAGCTACCATTGCTATGAAAAGGAAAAAAATGATTCCTGAAAGCCTGGTGCCTATCTTGGACATGCCCCTCATTGCCGGTGAGATCAGAAACCATTTATAACTTGAAACCCTATAAATCTCCTAGTATTGGTGG
The DNA here is from genome assembly GCA_020310875.1 of Ceratopteris richardii. Lineage (NCBI taxonomy): Eukaryota > Viridiplantae > Streptophyta > Polypodiopsida > Polypodiales > Pteridaceae > Ceratopteris > Ceratopteris richardii. The sequence continues at coordinate 31,540,667 of CM035431.1, forward strand.
TTTGCCTAATGAATTTTTTATGATGATGAATGAATTTCTTGCTCCTTACATTCTTTTGATTTGGGAAGAGGTGGCCAGTAAAGGGTATCTCCCTTCTCACATTAACACTGGGGTGATTAGACTTATCCACAAGAGAGGTAATAAAGATGATCTTAACAATTGGAGACCTATCAGTTGTCTGAATACCATCTATAAAATTTTTGCTTCTACCCTTGCTAGAAGAATCAGTCCCTTGATGAAGTTCTTTATATTACCTGAGGAGAAGGGCTTTATCAAAGGAAGATACATTCTTGATGCTATCATATCCTTGTGGGAGGGCATGGACTATGCTAAGGATAAGAATCAGGACTTTTACTTCCTTAAAATAGACTTTGACAAGGCCTATGATAGGATTGAGTGGGACTTTATCTTACAATCCATGAGTGATATGGGGTTAGGAAGAAAATTCATTAGATATGTCAGTACCGTTTTTGGGAATGCCTATTCTAGAGTTGCTATTAATGGTCATTTGTATGATCCCTTCAAACTTTCTAGGTCCATCACATAGGGTTGCCCCCTTGCCCCTCTCCTTTTTGCCATGTCTCGTGATTCTCTTGGTTGGCTTGTTAAGGATGCTATTAATTGTGGTCAAATAAAAGGTATAAATGTACCTAACTCCCCTTCCCCTCTATGTTTTCTAATGTTTGCACATGACACTAATGTGGTTTTGAATGCTGATAAAGACTGTCTCTGAATTTCTTGATTGCGTAAATGTGTTCTGCCTTGCTAGTGGGTCTCTAGTTAATCATAATAAGACTGGTTTTAAGGCGTCCAACAATTTGATCCCTGATTGCATTACTGAGTTGGGGTGCAAAGTTATAAAAGAGGGTGAAATCTTCAGGTTGCTGGGTATTCCCTTGGGCTTTAATGTTACCTTTTCTCAAAGGTGAGAGTGGATTGTAGAGAGGTTTAAAAAGCATCTACTATTTTGTTATGATTCTAATAGCTCCCTCCCCCATAGAGCTTTCATTATTAATCATTATGTCTTGCCTAAAGTTGTGTACTTCCTGGCTTGTTGGTACCCCTCTAAAAAGCAGGTTAATCAAATCATCACTCTTGCCAGAAGGTTTCTCTGGGGTGGTAGTGCTCACCACAAAAATGTTGTAAAAGTCTCCTGGGACATTTGCTATCTTCCCAAATCCCAGGGAGGGTTAGGTATCTTCTGTCCCAAAAAAATGTTTGATAATCTAGCTGCTAAGTGGATATCTAGAAGCATTGGTTCCTCTCAAGTCTGGGCTGCCTTGATTCATAGAAACAATCATAAGTTCTATCTCACTGATTATAAATCTTGGTCTAACATTGATCTGTGGGATATTGTGGTTTCCCCTAGAACATAACTGCTGTTGGAAGTCTCCTTGTCTGCAGATTCTGGAATGCTTGGTTCAGAGCAAAAAAATTATTTGTGCCTACTGAAAAAATGCTTTGTAATTTTACTTTTGTTGTGCAGGAATCTCCATGGCTGGATTGGGTTTCCAAGAAGAATTTATGCTCCCTCTCCATTAGAGAGCATAAGTCCCATAAAGCAGGATATAGATCCTAGAGAAATTTGATGACTGGAGATAAGGTTTTGTCTGATCAAGAGTGATTCAATATCACTGATATTTCTGTGTCTTGTCTGCAGGTTATGGCCTTTCACAAATCTTTGCTTGAAGATCAGCTAGAGGGATGCACTAGTAGGAACACCAATCTTGCAGAAGTTGCTGATCACATTCTCAAGAAATTCAAGAATGGCCGGGGATCTATAAGGCAGTTCTTGCAAAGCTCAACCACAAATGGAAACTTAATTGGACTGCTAACCACTGGTCCTATAGGTTCAAATCTTCGTGGGCCTTTCCTGATGCCATCAAGCACTCATTCCTGCAATGGCTCATCATCCATCATGGCCTTTAGATTGGCCCCAAAGTTAGGAAAGTTATCACTAATGGAGGATATTGCAGCTTCTGTGGCATAGAGGAAAATGTTATCCACCTTTTTTATGATTGTGCCCATGCCGAACAATTTTGGCATCCTATGAATAAGTACCTTCTGGACAGAGGAAAGCCTATGCTCAATCAGCAGGCTATTGTTCTGGGTTTGCTGCAAAAATATGTATGTGCTTTTATGGAATATTTGGAGGGGTCATATTTTATGGCTTATATGGCTGAGTAGAATCAATGTTGTTTACGGTAAAGGGAGAAAAAATTTCCTTAAGGCCCTTCCTGTTGTATTGAGAAAAGCCTCTTATAATCGTATTCAAAAGATGCACCAAGCTCCTAGTTCCATAGGTAGCATTTCTTAGTTGATGTCTACTTGTAAATTCTCTTGCTGGAGAAATTTGATATCCCCCTTGTATTCGGCTCAGAGACTTGATATGGCTCTGTATTTATAGCTATGTGCGGCTCTTGCCCTTTTTTTTTAATAAAAGGAAGTTTGGCCTTGGCCTATTCTCTCGGACTTTAATTAAAATAAAGAAGAAAAGTTACAAGTGAATGGGACTAGTGCCCATGGGACCCCCCTAATCCCACAATGTAGGGGAGGAGAATGGTAAGCTAGAGGGCATTACAAATGAGGCAGACAAATCTATCGTCTCCCTCAGGTGGGACCCATTTTGATTTCAACTTGTTATTTTTGAGGAGATAAATATAGTGATGTTTAAATGGTGGAGATCTCTTATCTCGGGAGATTCTTTTACCTAGAAGAAACAAGGATTTTTCAATCGACCATTCTTTTGGAATTTTTCCAAAATTGACAGAACATCAATCCCTCCAGATCTTCCAAAGAGTCTCACCCCTGATGTCATTCCACAACCTTGATGAGCAGCCAACTGCCTCACCCAAGAGCGCCTATTGCCAATTGATTTGGTTCGTGAGTCTCAATATCCGTGTCACATGGTGCCAGATAATGCAGGACTTGGGGCAATCGAACAGAAGATGAGCTAATTCTTCGATGCAATGATGGCAACGCTTGCACTATGGAGGCACACCACATATTTTGTTAGTCCTTGCATTGGACCAGATACCCTTATGCAAGATCTGCCACATGAGAATGAACTTTTTGATCTCAATTAAGGGGTGCCAAATAGACATGAACTTTAGTTCCCATTGAAGTTTGGTCCAAGAAAGGCACCATCGCTTGTTAAGGGTGTGATGAACATCTAAGTTCTCTTTGAAGCGGGGATTCTGGATAGCTACTTACCATTTCTCCATTTAAGGCCCTTCGGGCAAGGAAGATCTTGTCCGCAGAGAAGGCGGGTAGTTGAGCGTTCCCACACTAAACACCTGCTTTGAAGAAGATTCCATTCCTCGAGGGTAACTCTAAGTCTCGGGTCTTAGTCTTAGAACCTAATCCACTAGCGAGCTGTTTCCACTGTTTGAACCCTTTGTTCCATAGTCGCTTAGCAGTTTGGAGGCTCCAAGACTCCACCCCCCTAATGCCAGAAATCGAGAACCAGATAAAGTCATTTTGTCTTATACCAGCCACCCACTTCCACTCATCACTGATTCTGATGAATATTTTGGCCTTGTTCCAACTCTTCCATAGGGAACACACAAGGCTAGAGCCTTTAGGGGACACCGGGTGGGGGGAGAACAAAAGAGTGAGGATCCCTATGTCCTTCCAACCAGGATGGCCAACTAAGGTAAGGTCTTTCATGTTTCTGAAGATCAATTTAGCCCAAGAGGACTCAATATTGCTCCAAGCCTTGATAAACCACTTTGTTGCCAACTTGTCAGCCAACCCAGCGATATCTAGTGTATCCAAGCCCCCTGAGTCTTTTGAGCTAATGCAAGTTTCCCATTTGATTTTGGGAATCCCCCTCTTGTTAGGGTCCCCAGTACATAGGAAGGTTTTGCAGATTCTTTCCACTTTGGCCAACTCTTTCTCCTTAGGTCTCCAACATGAGATAAAGTAAATAGTCGTAGGAAGAATAAATGTGTTCACAACCATTGCACGCCCTGCCAAGTTAACTTGCATACCTTTCCACTCACTTAGTTTGCTATCTAGTTTGGATAGCACCCAGTTCCACCGTTGATCCATTGAAATGTCAAAGCCCATCGGAATACCTAGGAGATGGAACACTTGACCTCTAGGGATAACTTGACATGCGTGATCTAACAACAATTGGGGTGGAGGGCCACGGATTGCTCTGAAAGCAGTTTTAGCATGGTTGATTTTTGAACCTGATGCCATACAAAAGGTATCGAGGCAACTCCAGAATACCTCAATGTTGTTCATATCGTTAAGTACAAACGCATTCATGTCATCGGCAAAGAGTCTCGCAATCATTTGGCCATGAGCAAGAGGTAGGGAAAGACCCTTGAGGATGTCAGCTTCCATGTGATGCTTTAATAGGCGACTGAGGCCATCCGAGGTGATAGCAAAGAGTAGTGGAGCCAGTGGGCAGCCTTGCCTGATAGATCTTTTTAACATATGGGCTCAGAGAGCTTATCATTACTATTTATTCTCGTAGAAGCATTTTCAAGAAGAGTGGACACCATCTTCGTGAACTTTTGACTGCATCCAAGGTCTTTCAGTGATTGAAAAATAAAGTCCCATTCCAATCTGTAAGACGCTTTATCGATCGTAATGAATACGAGATCTTGTGTAGACTCCTCAGCAAATGCAAGGCCTTCCCAAATATCAACAATTGCTTCAAGTATAGATCTACCTTTGATAAAACCTTTCTGGTCCTCACAAAGCCATGACTTTAAATGACAAGAGATTCTGTTGGCAATAGCTTTGGCAATTATCTTGTATCCAGTTTGGAGCATGGTAATCAGCCGCCAGTTATCAATTTTGTTCTTATCTCCCCTTTTGTGAATTGACTTGATGATGCCATTGTTAAGACACTCAAGGAGGGCACCGAAGGAGAGAGCCTCTAGCCACACCAGACGTAGTGGGGTGGCCACCACATGCTTGAAGGAATTGAAAAACTCATTGGTGAGGCCATCAGGACCCGGACTTTTTCCATTGGGAAGAGCATGATCAACAACCTTGATAATTTCCTTTTTAGAAATGTTAGCTTCGAGTAGAGAATTCATGTTCTGTGAGATTCTAGATTGAGCTACCCTTGAGATGGTAGCCATGCAGTCACGCTTGTGCGGGGAAAGAGGAGTCGAGACCCCAAGGAGATGGGTAAAGTGCTCGACGATGATAGATCTGTTCTCAACTTCCATGCTACATTCAATCCCATTGTTATCGACCAAGAAGGGGATGGATTCCCTAGCTTCTTTCCTTTTGAGGATGTTACACATCTCTTTCAATGGTTTGTCGGCCTTCCCCACCCACTAGTCTTTGAAGAATACTTGAAGATTTTTCCTTTGAACCTTCTCCTCGAATCTTAGTCTTCCCCTGATTTTCAGAAGACCTTGCTAGCATTGCAAGTTACATTTGTTCACTTCTTCTTCAAGCCATGAGAACCTCCGATATACCCTTTCTCTTCTTTTTTTCCGGATATCTCTTATAGACTTATGAGTCCTGATCACAATTTGTCGAGTCCTTTCCACTGCGCTTCTCCAGCACTTAGGCAGTTCATTACAGTAGGCAAAGGCCTCCGCCCACACTGCGGAAATTTCTTGGTGAACAGAGGGGAGGGAAAACAACCTCTGACAAGCATGAAACCAACTTAGGAGCTTTCTGGAGCATGGGAATCGTTTTGAAAGAAAGAGTAATCGGGTAGTGGTCCGAGATAGTCAGGTCCATGTGTTGGGAAACCAAAGGAATGCCCCACTGGAGGATGGTGTTTTGGTCGATGTAACATCTATCAAGTCTTGATTTCCTCAAAGAGTCCCCCAATTGGAGATTAGACCAAGAGAACCCCTTTATGTCTTTCACCTCGACCAGGTCGAGATGGAGCTTGATTTTATCCCATATCTCTTTCTCCTGACCGTCAATAATTTTCCCTTTGTTATTCCATTCGTCCTCTGGAAACTCAACCATGTCGAAGTCCCCACAAATCAGAACATTGTGTGAGAGGGAGTCGAGGGAAGCCCAAGTATCGATTCTATCTGCCACTCCATTAGGGGCATAAATTGAGACCACCGTGAACTGATTAGGGAACCCAAAAGATGCAGCAATCCAACGATGATTCTGATCTTCACAAGTCAAGGTCAATGTACCAGACCAGAAGTGACTAATACCAATCGCACGCCCCTTGCCCCCCTAGGGTGTGAAGTGGAGAACCAAAGGTGGTTTGGAGAGATGCATTCAAGCTGTTTCTGGAGATCCTCTACATCGATTTTGATCTCTTGCAAGCAGATAAAGTTGGGGTTGAGACACTTGTCTTTGAACCACTAACCAATAATCGTGGCTCTTGAGGGGACAGACAAACCCTTGACGTTTAGCGATGTGATTTTCATTAATGGTGGTTGCCCTCTTTGAGGGGAGGGACCCGATCTTTTAGTTTTCTTGTGATCTTCTTTTTTCCTCCCAACTTCTTGACTTATGATCCTACTCTTGAGGGGGCTCTTCCAAGGCATGCTTGACGGTTGTTTCCCTTTAAGCTTTGACTTTTGTTGCAGCAAGCTTGGCATGCAAACCAAAAGAGTAGGACCAAGGAAGGATCTTTCACTGTCTAGGTTGTCTTCATTGCTCGTAGTGAAGCCTTCCTCTTTACTCATGGTGTAACCTTCTTAGTTGTCTTCTTTGTTGGTAGAGCACCCAAGTGTATTATCAGCAGGGTCTTCTTCATAATGGTTATCCCCTAGGAAGTCGACCTCATTAATCTCCTTTTGTAGGTTACAATACATGTTATTCGAAGGAGCAATGTTCATAACATTCCTTGCTGCTGATCTTCGAGGGCTAACTTTCCTCCTACGTCTTACTTGGGTGAATCCTTCTAAAACCGTCTCTGTAGCACGAGTTCCCTGTTCTTCCTCCATCGGAGGGGGATGACCCCGAGTGCCAACTTGAGGGAAAGGATCCTGGGCCCCATCTAGTTTAAACTTGTTTTTATTGATACTTTGCTTCAAGGGGCAATCTTTGATCCTATGACCTTGGTGCCCGCAACGAAAGCACGCACTGGATTTCTTCGAGAAATCGTGGCTCTTTTCCTTTGCACAGGTTGTACAATCCTCCATTAATTAACTTTCTTGTTTTGGCAAAAAAAAGGAGAATCCTTTCCTATCATATGATTCGTGACCTCTTTGGCACGAATTGACCTGCTATCTTTGTCGTCTCGTGGCTTGTCTGATGCGGTCTGGTAACCGGCAGGCGGAATGCCTAATTCATGTAAACTACCTTCATCCGCATTCCATAATACTGGTTCTCTGATTGGCGCAGATTTTACTGTGGGGGCCACGAGTCATGATCACTGAGTACGGCAGGGAGATTACAGGGCTACGGTCCTACGGACCACGGAATGTGAAGTCGACAGTGGCTACATGGTACAAAGGTGTGCTTATTACTAACCGTCGATCACCTTACCATAGTTAAAGCATGGAAGTCGACAGCAGCTACATGGAAGATTGAAGAGGTTCCGCAAAAGCATATGATGCAGTGAAAGATCATGGATAGCATCTCTCTTTATAGTAAAGAGAAAGGAGAGACTCTAGGGAGAGTAAATCCTTTTTTTCTTTAAGGAGCTTCAGAGAGCGCCTACTCTCCTAAGCTTTTACTTTGAAAGTACAAGTGTACAAGTGCATGGGCATAGTACCCGCACGACCCTAGTATTCCACAAAATAGCAGTTAGATTGGGTTACAACTTGTAGGCTGAGTTAAACTGATTTAAACTAGCCAAAATCATTACATGTCCAGTCAAGAGTTAATTTTGGACCTCCCTTTTAAGAGGCCAAGGTTTTACCAAACCACCTACGAGACGTGGACAACTTTAGTCATTCTATCTATAGCCTTGAGATCTATATTAATTGAAGGACATATTAAGATGAAAATTCATGGGGAGATTTCATACAACTAATGATTCTTCTGCAACTAGGAAAACCAAAGAAGATTAGATCCTCATATGTTCTACAGAACGAGGTCCAATTGTGGCAATTCAAAGCATAATTTCCTACTATCTGTAGTCTCTTTGATGCAATGGCATGAAAGGATTTCAAAGAGAAGCTTTTATTTTGCAATTGACAGGTCAATTAACATTAATATGAGAAACATCCTCTTGGTTAAAACATATTTAACATCTTCCATTACCGATGTTGGCTTTATGAGCTCTTGAAGCTACTCACTAAAACTTGCCTGTAGAAAGACACCTTTTGTGTGGCGTCAGGTTCAAAAATCAACTATGCTAAAACTGCTTTTAGAGCAATCAGCGGACCTACTCCCCAGTTGTTGGTGGATCAGGGGTGTCAAGTTATCACTAGCGATTTAGTCTTCTGTCTCCTTGGCATTCCGATGGGATTTGACATCTCAATGGACCAACGCTGGAACTCGGTGCTTTCCAAGCTGGATGGCAAGTTGAATCATTGGAAGGGTATGCAAGTCAACTTGGCAGGGCATGCTATGGTTGTTAACACATTTACGTTGTCTACAATTATTTACTTTATCTCGTGTTGGAGACCTAAGGAGAAAGACTTGGCCAAAGCGGAAAGAATCTGCAGAAAGTTCCTTTGGATTGTGGACCCCAACAGGAGGGGGATTCCCAAAATCAAATGGGAAACTTGCACTAGCCCTAAAGACTCAGGGGGCTTGGGAATTTTGGATATTGTTGGGTTGGCTGACAAGCTCGCGGCAAAGTGGCTTATCAAGGCTTGGAGCAATAGGGAGTCCTCTTGGGCTAAATTGATCTTCAGAAACACGGAAGACCTTACCTTAGTTGGCCATCCTAGTTGGAAGGACATAGGGATTCTCACGCTTTTGTTCTCCCCCCACCCGGTGCCCCCTAAAGGCTCTAGCCTCGTGTGTTCCTTATGGAAACAGTTCATCAGAATCAGTGATGAGTGGAAGTGGGCGGCTGGGATAAGACAAAATGACTCTATTTGGTTCCCGATCAATGGCATTAGGTGGGTGGAGTCTTGGAACCTCCAAACTGCAAAGCGATTATGGAACAAGGGGTTCAAACAGTGGAAACAACTTTGGAAACAAGAGACGAGCCAGTGGATTAGGTTTGAAGAATTGGATCCGAGACTTAGAGTTACCTTTGAGGAATGGACTCTTTTTCAAAGGAAGTGTTTAGCATGGGACCTCTCAACTACCCGCCTTCTCTGCGGTCAGGATCTCCCTTGCCTGGAGGTCCTCAAATGGAGCAATGGTAAGAAGCTATCCAGAACCCCCAACTTCAAAGAGGATTTAGATGTTCACCACACTCTTAACAAGAGATGGTGCCTTTCTTGGACCAAACTTCGGTGGGAACTAAAATTCATGTCTATTTGGCACCCCCTAATTGAGGTCAAAAAGTCCGTTTTGATGTGGCAGATCTTGCATAAAGGTATCTGCTCCAATGCAAGGGCTAACAAAATCTGTGGTCTGCCGCCATGGCGCAAGCGTTGCCATCGGTGCATCAAAGATTTAGCTCACCTGTTCTTCGACTGCCCCAAGTCTCGTGTTATTTGGCATCACGTGACCCGAGTATTGAGACTCACGAACCAAATCAATTGGCAATAGGTGATGTTGGGTGAGGCGGTTGGCTGCTCAACAAGGCTGTGGAATGCCATCAGAGGTGAGACTCTCTGGAAGATTTGGAGGGAGCGATGTGCTATCAATTTTGGCCAAACTCCTAAGGAATGGTCGATCAAGAAATCCTTGTTTCTCCTAGGTAAAAGAATCTTCCGAGATAAGAGATCTCCACCGTTTAGACATCACTGTATTTATCTCCTTGAAAACAACAAGTTGAAACCCAAATGGATCCCACATGAGGGTGATGATAAATTTATCCACCTCATTTGTAATGCCCTCTAGTTTGCCATACTCCTCCCCTGCATTGTGGGATTTTGGGGGTCCCATGGGCACTAGTCCCATTCACTTGTAACTTTTTTTTCTTTATTTTAATTAAAATCCGGGAGATTAAGCTAAGACCAAACTTCCTTTTATTAAAAAAAAAAAAACTTGCCTGTAGAATTTTATTATTAAGAGATAACGTAAAAACGGATCTTACATATGAATATAGAGGGGTATATATAAAGCTCAAATGGGACCAGCAATCGCTTATTGAAATTGTAAAGCCTAATCTTGTTCTTGCTTGAGGGAACAAAGTGCATTTAATAGAGCACTTTTTAGAAGGCTAGACTACGCTTTTTTTTAGGCTCAAATAGTGTTATCTCTCTCTTTTGCAAAAGAAAGAAAGACAAATTCTGTTTTACACATCATCAAATCCATCCATCTTTGTGAAAAAAAAATGACGTTTATTTTGAAAAGTCACATATTAACTTATTGCTTACTAGAAAGAGCCTATTTTTTGATATACATGTCACAAGTTACTTTTTTATACATATTTTTTAAGAAAAGCACTTAGAATAGTTCTTTTTCAAACTCCCTCCAAAATTAAAGTTCCACATCATCAAACGCATAACTTTCCTTACCCCAAAAAATGAGTTTTTCAAATTTTTAAAATTTTCACTCACATAGAATAGAAAAGCTCACGATGACCCATACACATATCAAATTTTTTTATGTAGAGATAGTTCCTAACCCATTATACATGTTATTGTGATTCTCTTCTTTCTCTCCCTCTCTTACCATCTTAATTCTAGCAGCTCTAGGGCACTCAAACAATTTTCTCAAAGGATATGAAATAACACTAATGGAATCAGTGACAATGAATATTACCTCCTTAGAGATGACAATATTCTTGTCCAAGTAGGTGGTTCATTCCATCCTTGTGATCCAAGATCTACAATTCATTTTACTTTTGAGTATTTGTCTACTTTTTCAGGAGACAAAAATAGGCAATACCATCACTGGAAGCTCTTTCATGCGTGGTGGGAGGAAACATAACATATTCTTTCAACCAGGTATGTATTTTTCTTGATTCTCATATTTGCAAAAGAATGAAACCAATATTTTGGTTGCATAGGTAATTTATCTCAGAACTAAGTGTTTCAACAACACCAAAGAAGCACTTTAAATTGTTAAATAGTTTATTTTACTTACTTCTCCTTCTTTACAAATTAAGGACACCAATATTACACTTTATGGATAGGCAAATGTGTATGAAAGCATTTCTTCATGCTTATAGAAGGCACTTATTAGGAGGATAATTATAATGTGGACGTGATTAATATTGCTATAGAATAATTACACATAAAAGAAAATATGCCTAGATATGTTTAGCATGCAACCATAATTAAGGACCCAATGAAGAACTCATATCCTTACTTGATGAAGAACTCATATACATATGCTTTTGTTTGCGGCAAACAAGACAAATAATTTTTTATCTATAGAGGCTTCAAAAATCCATTTTTTTCTTCTATAATTAAAGCTACCTCTACTAGTTTTCTTTTCACATCCATTTTTATTTTGATCTTATATATGTTTATCTTTTTGGTATAGGCTGTATTGATATACTCAAATTCATATTAAAGCTAGTGATCATCAATGACTTGGAATAGTGAAAGGTAAAGTACATCTTAAATTCACATGTTGTTTGTTTCTTAAAGGTTGTGTGCATTTTATTCATTGAAATATTACATGTATTCTCATATGGGGCATTTTTGGTGTATCAATTTGTATCAGCCTAGATTCTAGTACACTAGTAATGGAAAAGTTCGACTATAGATCTACCAATAATTTCCTAAAAAATACATGTCATATTAGTAGTTTTATGCATATTAAGTAGTTGGAATAATACTTTTTCTTCAAACAACTTTTGCAAGAGTTTGACAATTAGAAATGTTTTCATGAAAATTACAACAGAGGATTGGAAATGAAAATTGGAGGCTATCAAGAAGACCTTTACATAATCATCAATGTCATGCACAAAATATTTGTGAGGGTTTAACTTGGAAAGGAAGTTATATAAAAGGCATCCTTTGGTTATTTTATACTAACACATTTTTGTGTTATATCTTATCCATGTTAAAGGTACACAATGATTACCTTAGATGTACCCCATCAGAGAGGATGAAGTGGTCACCATACAGTTTGAGAGTGGTTCAATATGAAAATGTGAGGTAAATAAGAAACATCAAAGTAGTTCATAGCCCCATCCATAGAATCGTTCCTGAGACCATGGTGAAGATAAACCCCTACAAAGGTGACCATTCAAATAAAGATTCAAAGGACATGCACAAAGAGGAATAATTGATCCACTACTTATTGGTATGAACCATTTAAACTCAATATATCTCCAAATAGAACATGGGTAATGAAACATGAAGTAGCCATTCCAAATCATCCAAAAAGGAGAGCTTGAAAGACCGATCATGAAACATAAGCATATTCCACCATCACATCAAGGAGAGGCTAGAGAGTCACTACTACAAGGTCAAAGCACACTACCCACATATGATAAACGAGAGAAAATAAAACCTATGCCATAAATTGTACCACAATGTCAATCAAGGCCTACATGTAAAATGAATAAGAGTTATGAACCACATCATATATCATATGTAGAATAGCCTAAAGTTGGTCCTAATGTGAAACCAACAAAAAGTGAGAAAACATTGAAGATCCTTTGTGCTTCAAAGTTAATGCACTCAACTATGGATATAATCAACAACACACTAGGGGAAAAAATGAACCCTTGATGGGCCTTTTAGATTAAGGAGTGATTAGCCATGGACCAATGAGAAGAGGGTGGTGGACACAGTCTAGTCCCTTAAACACATAGGCTAGGCATAGGCTTCCCTTGTTTCTGTCTAGTCAAAGATCCAAAAACCATCTAAAATCAGTGGATTTCTTTAACGAATGGTTTTGGAAAAGTAAAAAAACATTTAGATCCGTTGGATTCTTCAAAGATCTAAGGGCCAAGGTTAAATGCCAAAATTCAAGGCGTCTATGAATGTGGACCCTTCGATTGGCTTGAGATCAAATGGTTGGGAACAAAACAATGATGAGAAAAAACGCCTTTTGCAATGAACCGTTAGATTGGCTCCTTGATCGGATGGTCTCGCTTGACTCCATGGAAGATTAGGCGCGTTTGTTTTCTGGCCTTTGGATTGGGCCTCCATCCGATGGTCTAAATGCATCGCAAAAAGAAGAACGCGCCTTTTAAAGGCAGCCATTAGATGATCTTCACATCGGACGGCCAGGATGCATCCTCGAAAAAGGATCAGTCCCATTCGTGGTGATCCGTTGGATCATACAGAATTTGAACGGCCAAGATTTGTGCAGAGACTCTGCACCACTCTTGCCTTTATTCCCATGAATTCAAATGGATTCTCTCTCTAGATTCTTATGCAAATCAATATAAGCCATCGATTCGACCAATCCAAAGGCTCACGGATGAGAGACCGAACACATACTTTTATCTATATTATTTTAATTCACAATACCACTAGTGGTTTCATGTGGCTCCTTAAACTCATAAATTAAGCCTTCTAATCCCTAAAAATTAGGGATCCTTACAAGGCCCATGCAAGGCTCACTTTTTCCCCTAATGAGTTCAAGCCATCTAAGAGGAAATAGATGCATTCCTTCTATTTTGAAAGATGTTAACTTGTGTCTACCTCATGTGAAGATGATGACTATACAACCCAAGAAACTAGATGGGACCATACATGATTATATAATCATTCTTGTTGCCGAGATACATTTTGTAAAATGAAATTTTCAATATGATAATCTACGTTTTTCATCATATTTCTTACACATGCTCAAGTCCACATTGATATATCATATGTTCACAATTGTATCCAATTGCTTCAAGACGGTCTTTGTGCGAACCAAGTCATGTAAGATTGAAAACTCATATTTCTAGCTAGAAGAATAAGAGGAAATAACCCATGACCTTTGTAACAAATAGCTTTTGAGAAACACATTTTGCAATGTACTTCAATGATGAAGGAAATGTTTTGTCTTACCCTATATTGCCTATTCTTTCTCTATCTCTCTCTATCTCTCCTAATTATCTTGTACATAAGTTTTGAAAGATAGAAGTTATTTTTATATTTTCCTTTACTTACTATCTTTCAAATTTGATCATGTAAGTTGTAGGGAACCTCTCCATGGCCTAATAAAGCTTTTCTAAGCCATGGAAATACAAGATATGTAGTTATAGGTGGCTTTATCATCCTTTCAACAAGTTTAGGTTTCCATAAGTGCTTAAGTTCTACATATGGAGTGATTAGGGTTTACACCAATATGTTTTGGTCCCATTCCCTTTGAGTATGCACAATTTATGAGCATGCAATACTTTCCTAGGCTTCAAAGTTCCAAAAATCCCCTAGCCATAGAAATCCAAGAATAGGCTCTCTAAACCTTTTCAAGCTCGAATCCCGCATTTCTTTGGGTACGGATTTTTTTTAGCCTTTATAAGCCTAGGAAAGGTTTCATTTTTATTTAGATGTATCTAAAGAAACCTTTCAACAATTACAAGCTTATGTTTGTACTCATAATTTACAGATAGACTACCTAGGGTTTATATTAGTATCTGTTGGCTTCGTTCTCTCTAAATATGGACTACTTGCCTCAAATCCTTTCATAGGCTTCAAAGTGCCAAAAAAATCCTAGCCACATAAACATGGGAATAGGCCTTGCAAAATCTTTTTAAGGCTGAATCTCACATTTCTGTGGTTGGGGAATTTTTAGCACGTATAAGCCTTTGAGAGGCATAGAAATGGATTTAAGCAAGCATTCATTTGCATACAAAGTGTGGTCTCTTGCATAAGTGAACATGGTCTATACGTATGTTACTAATAGGCCAAAAGGGATTTGCAAAGTCCTCAAAATCATAAGAACCATATTTTGCATTGTTCAAACATTACCCATATCACAATGGATCAGAAAACATATGAGGAAGAAATATTTCTTAATTCAAAAGCTTACATCAGTTCTTAGTTGCCTTCAATTTCTAAACAATTTTCTTTCTCCTTTGGAGAGATTGTGGGAACTAATAAGTTAATAAACATTTACAAATCACATTAGGGTCTTGCGATCCAACACCCATGGAAATACCTATTTGTCGTAGTACCTTTCCTCTAAAATTAACTCCAATATTAATTAAAACTATAGATTTTCTAACCAAAATGACACAATTAGTGCCTTGGGTAATTGTAGAAAAACACAAAACTTTGCTCAAGGCCTTCAAGCACCAGGTCATGAAGTGCCCTTGAGGATTGTAATCTTTTGAATGATGACAAAAGCATCCTTTGGAAACTTTCTAATGTATTTTGCCAAGGATGAGCCACCAACACGAGAAGAACGATCCCCACTAGATCTTGGAACAAACTTGCCGACTTCAATGGCTTCCTATTAGAGAAGAAAATGGTAAGTTCAAGTTTCAATCTTATTAAGTTGAATTATTCAATACCTTAATACCACTCACATCATGAAGCCTATCTTATTCTTCTCCCCTTCTACGGGCATCAAGATCTTTGCTAGAGTGGTTCATCCCACTCTGGTCTGCTACTAGGGATCTAGGTACTTTATTCTTCATTATTCTCTCTCGTTTTACATTGTACTCTTCTTGTGGTGTAATTGTTATTTTTCAAATTATCTTCACACACTAGCACGATGGTCTCTACCACCAAATCACATAGTGGCATAGATTTATATTCAAGAAGATCATATGTATTATCAAGTGGAACATCTGACATTGTGGAGAAAAGACTTACACGTTCATCAAGATAGTCCAAATGCCTTCTCAATATCATGAAGTCAAATAAATTCACCTCTATCCACAATGATGATGGAGATAAATTTGATTTCCACCCATCATATTGTGGGCTCAAAGGGGTTGAGATTTGATGGTGGGGGCTATTTTGTGCTTAATTTCGTGCACAATTCGTCCTCCACACCACCATAGAACTCTCATTGCACTATGCCACTCTCTTTGGATAAGTTAATGATCTTTGGTTGAGGCTCATTTCTTTCATAAATGAATCCCCCTATGAAAAGTTTGGGGAGATCTATGGTTGTAGGTTTGGGCTCCTCATTGATAATAAAAATTGTTGTGGCACTATAAGAAAGGTAGCTAGTACCCATCTTCTTCTTTTTGTTATAGTGATTTATTCTGGGCACCGTGTCATCCAACAAGTGTCTTGCATCATCAACAATTGCCATGAATTGCTTAGGGTGCTTCATAAAAAAGCTTCATCACCTTTATGAATGCAAAGAAAAAGGTGGAAAAGTGACCACTTATTGTCATAAGATGGTATACCTATAGAATAGCAAGAGATGTAGTACTCAAGGAGATTTCCTCAAGATTACCAAAATTAAGTTCGATTGTCCTGTTAAAACCTAGAACTCTAAATACAAGGTCATACAAGTGTGTTTGACCTTTGTACTCAATTGATTTCTAGAACTCATTGAAGAGTTGTTGAGGATGTTTGGACAAGAGGTTAGTAGAGGTGGAGGCAATCGTTGCACATATATGTAGCATGATTACTATGGTGTTCTTATTTAAGGACTGCTTCTAGATTTTCTTGGTTACAAAAGTGAGAAATGCGAGTATATGACTTGCTTTGATAGTAGTTTCAATTTTTTCAAGTGAATGGGCTCCATTTAAAGGTAAAAATGACAATTGTAAATACAAAAATCATGGACATAACTCCTAGAACGAAAGTGGCTCATAAAAATGAAGAAATAGAAAATTATTTAACATGATAACAACAACCAAATCTACATTATATAAAAAATAGAAATCTTGAAATTATGAAATTGTAACACTTCCATGGAAAAAAATCAATGATTGGACAATTTGTAAATCATATTGATATCAAAAAGTTTTACAATTTTCATTTCTTGCATGTGCATGAAATCTTGAGGTAGAGGAAGGATTATGAGAAATTGAGAATGAAGACGTTTATGTGTACACTCCACTACTTTGATAGTTCATGAGCTTTGACAATAAAAGTTGAGTTCCATCTAGGATCCTATCAAGAAGGAGTATATTTTTATCCTCCAACCTCTTACTCATCTATAGATAAATAAAAACTTTAAATATCTTATTTGAATATAATAATTTTTATAAATAAAAGAAAAAGAACAAGGAATGTTTTACCTTATGCCCTTGTATTTTGAACTTGGATTGCTCTAGATTCTCAAATCCCATTATTACCAAATGTGTTGGAAGTGGGATGGGCCTTAATAACAATAACTTATAGGTTTACATGATCTTCCACAACATGAACCTTAGCATACAGATGTTAATACTCAAAAAGAGATGTGTGAGAGATAGAGAGAATAGACAAGATCTTTCAAAGTGTAACAGTAAACTAGGATGCTCACCTACACTATCGTAATTGACTATCAAATTACAATGTGTGAATATGATACAAACATACAATATCTCAATCTTAGGTAGAAATAGGGACTAGATACGAAAACTTATGTGCAAGCTATCGAAGAGGTATGAAGAGTATGTGTGTGTGAGAATATGGAGAATATGAATAGTTTAGAACTATGTTATAGTTAACCCAAGTTTTGATTATTCCTCAATCAAAAATTAGTGAATGAACAAGTGAGAATGAAAAAAGACTTGTTACTCATAGTATATGAACGAGTGATGCTGATAGTTGGCTAATATGAACTGCAAGTACTCCTGATATAGAGCGCACGTCCTCCAAGAGTGTAGCAACTCTTCCTCATGTAGAGGACCTCCTTGATCTCCTCCTTAGCTGCTAGAGCTTTAGTTGATGAACTCCTTGAGAAGATAAATCAACAATAAACCAAAGCCCTCCTTATATAGGAATTACATTCCATATGATTTCTTTTGAATAAAGCATGGATCACAATTGAAAAGCACCACACATGTTCATTGATTTTTGTGCTAGAAAAAAAGCTCTTCATGTGCTACATTGCTGCTATCCATGGGATTTGAACCATGCTAGGCTTTATAAATGGCGCTTTTTGTAGCCAAGAAGCCCACACATTTTTGTTGAAGGATTACTAAAAAGAACACATAATATGCTATAGTATTGGACTTTGGGTCATTGTTTCCAACAACTCCCCCTTCAATGTCACAATGGTACAAAATTTAATAACCTACAAAACTTCATGTGACTTTCTCTATTCAATGCTTTCGTAAAAATATCTACAACATTCTCACTTGTAAGTATGTAGACTAGCTCAATGTGATTTTTAGATACTTGTTCTTGAATGTAGTGGTAACATACCTCTAAATGTTTTTTCATAGCATGATGAACATGGTTCTTTGCAATAGCAATAGCACTCTAAATGTCAAAAAATATCTGAACTAGAAGAGGAGCTTGAACATCAAGATAACTCATAATCTTTTGTAGCCAAATTTATTCAAGTGTAGCTGTAAAGGTAGCCCTATCCTATGCTTCACTTGAAGATGTAGCAATTGTATGCTATTTTTTGGATAACCAAGAGATAAGACAAACTCCTAGAAAGAAACAATAGACACTTGTGCTTCTTCTTGAGTCTTTATCACTTGCCGAATCAGAATCTAAAAAACCTTTAAGTAAGAAATGTGAAGACTTTGGAAATAGCATGGCATAATTGGAAGTTCCCTTCAAATATCTAAAAATTCTCTTAACAACTTTCCAATGAATCTTAAACGGGTAGTGTATGAACCTCGATACTTGAGAAATTGCAAACTAAATGTCCAGATGTGTATTACACACACACATACACACACACATACATACACACACACACATTCACACACACACACACACACATACATACATACATACATATATATATATATATATATATATATATATATATATATATATATATATATATATATATATATATATATATATATATATATATATATATATATATATATATATATATATATATATGTGTGTGTGTGTGTGTGTGTGTGTGTGTGTGTGTGTGTGTGTCTCAAGCAACCAACCACTTGAGTATATGAGGCAACATCAAATGGCTCCATATCTGCTTGACCGTAATGCAACATTGACATCCTTAGGTGTTTGCATAGGCTTGGAATATGTCATCTCAAACCTTTCCAATAATATGTATATGAATTCAATCTCAAGATAATAATATGAAATACCCAAGTCATTTACATCAAATGTATGATTAAGTTCTACTTTTAAGTACTCAATTTTTGAATCTTTAGGACCTATAATGATCATATTATCAACATATATGATAATAATAATCAAAATATCTTTCTTAGCTTTAACATAAAGAGTGGGAGTTGCATATGAGTTTGAAAAACCAATAGATAGAAGATATAGATGTACCTTCTCATACCAAGCTCTTGGTGCTTGCTTTAGTCCATACAAAGCTTTAATAAGCTTGCACACTCGATGCTCTTTATGTGTCTCTTCAAAACCTTTTGGTCATTGAACATAAACATCTTCATGAAGATCACCATTAAGAAATGTAGTTTTTATATCTAAGTAGTATACTTTCCAACCAAAGAATGCAGCTAAAGAAAGTATTGAACTGACTATTGTCATTCTAGATGTAGGGGCAAAAGTCTCATCATGATCAATACCTTTCTTTTCTAAATAACCTTTGACATAATCTTCCTTTACACTTGTCAATGGTACCATATACTTTTCTTTTTCAAGGTCCCCTTAACACTAATAGCTTTCTTACCTTTTGGTAGCTCACAAAGCTTCCATGTTTGATTCTTATGAATAGAATCAATCTCTTCTTGCATACCTTTCTTCCATATAGGACTATGCAATGCATCTTGAAGACTAGTTCATTCCTTCTCAACTGAAGTAATAGCTAAAATATTATGAAGCTCAAAATGTTCTACATAATATACCTCCTTTTATAGTTGTCTCCTTGTTTGACTTCTGGTTGTTCGAGTGTATTCCTTTTTACCACCCTCCTTCTAGGTTTGATATAACCACTTTGGCATATCCTTGAAAAGTGGTGGAATCTTTTTTGGTTATTCAGTATCTCTTTCTTCTAGAACTCTAGAGGCTTCTCCAACTTCATAATTTGGAACATCAAGAGGTAGTGATGATGGACTAGGTAATGATGTAGGTATTGTAACTCTCTCTTCACCTTTATGAACTAAATCTTGTAGGGTTTGAAAATGTTCATCACCACCCTTGTATGGCTAAATGTAAGAATCCAAATTTCTTCAAAAAAATGCATAATCATCTACTTTTATGAATTCTAGAGTCTCTTCCTTATTTTTTTGAATAAATGGAAGTTTTGCAATAGCCTACTCTCCCACAATTTAATTAATAGATAAAACAATTGTACAAGAGAATGGGCAAAAAGTATTGCAGAAACTTCCTTTGGATGGGAGACCACAACAGGAGGGGGGTTCCTAAAATCAAACGGTCCATCTGCACTAGCCAAAGGGATATTGGGGGCCTTGGTATTCTGGACATGGGTTGCATGGCTACCAAACTCGCAGCAAAATGGATGATTAAGGCATGGTGCAACACGGAGACTTCATGGGCCAAACTGATCTTCAGAAACAAGAACAAGTTGACTTTTGTGGGATTTGTGAATTGGAAGAATAACTTTGATAACCTGTGATATCTTCTATGAGTTCACCTTCATGTGAGCTTAGTTTATGATTAACCTTCATTGGAGTACCTCCAATCCTCCAATCTTGCATCTTGAACTTTGTCAACTAGTCTCTAATGTATTTCCTTCGAGTAATAAATAGACCATGATCTCTCTATACTACTTCCAATCCTAGGAAGTGTGTGAGTGAACCTAAGTCACTTATCTTGAGCTCTTCTTGCATCTGCTCCTTGATCTTCTTTTTCCCATCTTACACACACATACATACACACACACACATACATATATATATATATATATATATATATATATATATATATATATATATATATATATATATATATATATATATATATATATATATATATATATATATATATATATATATATATATATATATATATATATATAAAGTTCTATGCACGTATGGTATTTTCAATGATACATTTTTAGAACTTTCATACCTGTATGTGTTTGCCATATGGTTGAAGCATATATATACATTGCATCTAGTCCTCCCACTACATATTAGAGAGATGTCTCTCCTCTCAACATTATGCCTCTATATATAGCTATTCGTATCAACGAGGACCATAATACATATAAAGATATATACACATCATATTTATACACATACATATATATAAAACACACATGTAGATACATACACATCAAGCATACATGTCTACATACACACATACATATACACACATACACAACTATAAAGATACTTTCATATATCACACAAATGCCTACATACATCACACATACATGCCTACATACGTCACATATACATGCCTACATACACACATATGTATACATGCATACACAATTATAAACACACTTGCATACATATATCACACACATGCACACACATATACACATGAAACACACATATGTTGTAGCTCAACCGTAAGCAACACCTCCTTTACTTGTCAATCCGTGGAGACGTGAGGACCGGTATGAAGACCACGAGCAAGTGATGGCACGTGCGTGAGTGAAAGCACACAAACATGCACACACATACACATACATGCGCACAAGGTAAGATCAAAGAGAGGAACAATGGAAAGCTTTGATTGCAAAAGAATTCTCTTACAAAAGCTCTATTCTCTAACAAGCTAACCCCAAAATGAGCTCTCTAGCTCTTTTTATAGTTTTTGGACGAGTTTTGGCCCTCTCTAGACCTAGTGTTCGGCCTAGTTAAAAATTAAGTTCCAAGGCTTATTCAAGGGCTCAAATGAAGTCTAAAAATTATGAAAATGGGTAGGATGATACTTCTAATAATCCTCAAGCTCGAGGAGTCCTTGGCTTGAACAAAATGGAGTTACACAAATAGAAAATTGTATTTACAATGGTTTTTGTAGGGATTTCTTCTGAAAATTTGACGTACACTTCTTGGAGCTCCCTACTTGCTCCTTCTTCTTATGTGTCCACTTCTTTCATGTGTTTCTATGCTTTGTCCTTGACCTTGAGCTTCAACACTCCCCCCCCCCCCTCTGTCGAGTCTGTCCTCCCTAGTTGTAATGCTTGTTCCAGGTAGTGCTTTGAGAGGTCGTGTCTATCTTCCAACTGTGGCAGGGTTGGTTGTCTGGTTCTTCATTTGTCACTGCGAGCCTTTGCAAGTTGTAGTTCCTTGGTATGTGCTTCATCCTTGGATTCCAGCATGACTGTGTCATTGTGGGCCTCCATTGATGTCCTCCAGATCTTCCAAAGATGATGTTTTTGGTGTAATTCACAAGCCTAAACATTTGGCTTGATGGATACATTGAAGTCCATAAACATATCGAAAAGCATAGGAAGTATTGCTACTGGTTAATTACCACTTTATCTCTTTGTAAAAGTCAAATTGACTTGGAATCTTTGTAAACACCTACCAAAAGGATTCGTGGAAAAAAGATAGCTGTTGATTGAAGGAATATCTCCTAGGATATAGGAGCTTAATCATAGGGAGCCAAAAGTTTGAATTTGAATTCAAATTTTTACTCTCTCTATAAAAGTGGTCATGAAAAAGTCGCGGTTAAGACTCATCATTTTCGAGCCCATTATTGTCAATTCTGAGTGTGTGTGAGGCCTACACTCTATCCCACACTTATCTACACCATTAGGCAATGATCTTCATGCCAATGGATTTGTATACAAGTGTTCATTAATACATAGATCTTCATTGTTCATTTCTGAGTTCTCTGTTAAAGTACTTGAAAGTCTGTCAACTTGTGGAGTGCATATCTCAGTCATTTCTTCACCAGATTCAGATATTTGAAGTTTGAAGTTGTCTACATACTACATAAATGTGAAGAGATTCTATTCAGCCATTTCAGAGAAAAGCTTGTTGAGGTGATCACTGGTCATTGTCTGCTACAATCCTAAAAATCAGGGGTAAAGGTTTACTTGCTAAATTGATCTCTCTTAGCACAAATTATCTTTTTACATCATTCCACTTGGAATAGTTAGCTTACTAAGCTAATAAGATACCCCTAAAAGGAATTTTTCCAATTCTTACTGTGCTGGTCATACTGAGCAAAAGATCTAGCAGGTGTCAAGACAAGAATAGAAGGTTTTCTTGAGATCTTGAATTCCAAAGTTATCTGTTTTGGTACAATCTTTACACACATCATTTCCAAAGTACATAGGCCATTTTATGGTGTCATTGGAAAGCTAAGGAGGTCCAGTTATCAACTTTGAAGTATCAAAGGGCTGGTACAAAGCAGGATTTAGCAGTACCTACTCAATCTCTTTGAGTGTCCATCCATCTTTCCCAACAGTGGTATCAGAGCAAACTAAGGTAAAATGGGAGATGGTTTTCCTTCACTTATTGATAAATTGGACAGGAACAACTATCAGGCATGGTTTCTAAGGATGAAGACCTATCTACAAGGAATGAGTCTCTATGGATACATCTCAGGAGATGAGGAATTGCCCTCGTTCAAAACAAGAGGATTGCCAACGAAGGAAGAACATGAAAAGCTCAACACATGGTGTGCTAAGGATGCATTGGCAAGGTCTTATTTACTCAACTCCATCTCTGATTTTCTTTTTCCACATATTAGGAAATGTAAGACATCCCAAGAGACTTGGGAAACCTTGTCATCTTATTTCTCTTCCAACACAAGGGCTAGAAAAAATCAGTTGTGGATTGAATTCACCACATTAAGGAAGCAACCTAAGCAAGCTGTTTCAGAGTTTGTGACCAAGATTAAAGATGTAGCTGATCACTGCCATGGACCTTTACATGGACATGCAGATTCCAGACCTTACCACTCTCATGGGACAATTGTTCACTCATGAAGCCAAGCTCAACAAGAATGGAGATACATCCAAAGGTAATAGTTCCTCTGCTCTATATACTGATAAAAAGTCTAAAGATAAAGGCAATAATAAGAAGGTAGAAGATGAAGGCTCTACCTCCCAAGCCAACTATGCAGGGAAAGGTAGATCATCAAGAGGAAGGGGCAGAGGAGGTAAGCAAGGTAGGGGGAGATCCTATAACTCCTCACCATGCAACATTTGTGGTTTATCAAATCATACTACAAATGAGTGTTTCAGGAATTACAAGAATCGGAGAGGAAGAGGATACCAAAGAGGTGGATACTCACAATCAAGAGGTAGATTCAACCATCACCAAGGCTACAACAACAACTACAACAACAATTACAACAACTACAAAGGCAACTACCATAGAGGATTCAAATCCAGAAAGGACTACGACAACTATACAGAAGAGCAAGATGATTCTCTTCTAATCATGAACATGACTTCAAAACCAGGTACAAATGATGACCACCTATTCTACATTGACTCAAGATGCTCAAATCATGTGGCTGGCAATGTAGCACTACTCTCTGATCTTGAGGAACCAAAAGGTAAGCACCAAGTACAAACAGGTGATGACACCAAACACTCAGTAGTTAAAGTTTGAAATGTTAAGACTTGTGATGGAAATCAAAACTTGAGATTGTGGAGAAACGTTTGCAGGTTAGATTCAACCAATTTGGAGCATTTGTGGAGGATCCTAAGTAGGGGTTCAAGAGGATTGCTAAAGGAGAAAAATCAGGTAGACTTTTCACTTTTGAGCTAGAAGACACAAAGAATAATAAACTATACAGTTATAAAGATCAAACACTTTCAGAGCTTGAGATTTGGCACAAAAGATTAGGTCATGTAGGAGAAAGAATCTTAAAACAGATATGCAGGGATCAACGTGTTATTGGTATACCCAATGTTTCCAAACAACACATGATATATAAATGTAGTGCTTGTCAATTTGGGAAGTCTCACAGGTTACCCTTCTCAAGGAAATGCTACATACATGAGGACTACCTAGAACTTTTACACACAGATGTATGGGGACCAAGCAAAGACCCCTCAATTTCAGGATCAAGGTACTATGTATCTTTTATTGATGATTATAGCAGGTGGACTGTATTGTACTTAATGAAGCACAAGGATGAGTATTTAATTGCTTTAAAAAATATCTTGCACTAGTTGAAAATCACACATGAAAGAACTTGAAGCGACTAAGGTTAGATGGAGGAGGTGAGTACTTCTCCAATGAGTTTGAAGACTTCTTGCAAGACAGAGGCATCAAAAGAGAAATCACTACAAGGTATACTCCTGAACAAAATGGGGTAGCTGAGAGAAGAAATAGGTTGATTGTTGAGACGGCTAGGTCTATGTTGAATGAATGAAAAAAAGTTACCTAACTATCTATGGGCAGAGAGTGTTTCTACTGCCACTTACCTCATAAACAGGTTACCATCTAAGTCTCTTGATGGGATGACACGGTATGAAGAATGGCATGGTAAGAGACCCTCACTAGACCATTGCAGGATATTTGGATGTGTAGCAGATGTACACATTCCTTCTCAGATAAGAGGTAAGCTAGAACCTAAGGCTGAGAAGTGCATCTTTATTGGATATGATCTAAATCAGAAAGGATACAGGTTTTACAACCCTTCCAATAAGGGATTCATGGTTAGTAGAGATGTTGTCTTTGATGAAAATGATTCTTGGTATGAGAATGACTGCAGGAAGTTTAAACTACCCTATGACTTGGAAGAGGAGTTTCCAAGTCTTGCAAAGGAGGAACCTACTCAGAATGAAGACTCAACTTCAGATGATGAAGATGTTATCAACCTTGAAGAGTTCAAGGCATGGAAGTCCAAGGGCAAAATGAAGATGAAGAAGCTTGAAGACATACCTGAATCCTCAACTCAATCAATTAGAAGATCACAAAGAGAAAGAAAAAAACCTATCAGATATGGGTATGATACATCTCTTGTTACTAAACACTCTGTTTATCTTGCCAAAGATTTGTCAATTGAAGAAGCAGGATCATATGAAGAAGCCATAACCAAGGCAGAATGGAAAGAAGCTATGGATGAGGAGATTGAAGCACTCAAGGAAAGTGACACATGGGAAATAGTACCAAAGAAGGACTCCATGAAGGTAATAGGATCCAGATGGATTGTGAGAATGACTTGAATGATGTGTGTGTGACTCTCCTCCCATCCATATATACCCTCTTGTACTCTAAAAATAGCAATGGTATACACTCTAAAGATAGCAATAATCTGGAATAGTCTAGTGTGAACATGTGGCCATCATGTAACACTTATTTCCATTACTACCCAAGTACTCCCAATACTACCAAAGTACCTTAGGGTATCCCCCGATCTTGGGACCTTGGCTAGCTGGCCCTTGTCCCTCACATACATGGATTGATCCCTGTGGATCAATGTCTGACATGGATCTATAAACTCAAAAGAAATTCTGATGGGTCAATCAACAGGTATAAAGCTAGATTGGTAGCCAAGGGTTTTGCACAAACCCAAGGCATTGATTATGAAGATACTCACGTGTGGCCAAGATGCCAACTATCAGAGTGTTGGTAAGTGTGACTGCATCAAAAAATTGGAATATGTACCAACTGGATGTCAAAAATGCTTTCTTGAATGGATGGATCTCAGAGGAGGTATATATATCACAACCTCCTGGCTATGAGGACCCTAAGAAGGTAACATATGTTTGCAAATTAAAAAAGGCTTTATATGGATTGAAGCAGGCACATAGGGCATGGAATTAGAGGTTAAGTACATACCTCCAAGACCAAAGTTTTGTCATGAGCAAGGCAGACTTCTCTATTCATCAAGAGAAGTAATTCAGAGGTAGTATACCTATGTGTTTATGTTGATGATATCATACTTACAGGTAATGATGTGAATGGAATCAGACAAATCAAGAGCCAGATGATGAAGGAGTTCAAGATCAATGATCTTGGTCTACTAAAGTATTTTCTTGGGCTTGAGTTAGTTTATACTAACTCTGGAATATACATTACTCAGAATAAGTACGTACAGGATATGTTGAAGAAGTTTCACTTGCAGGATGCAAAAGGTGCAAGTACTGCAATGGAGGTAAACCTAAAACTAAGTGCCCATGAAGGTGATGAAATTAATGATATTACAGGTTATCAAAGTATGGTGGGTAGCTTGAACTATGCTACCTTAACAAGGATAGACATTGCATATGGAGTTAGTGTGCTAAGCCAGTTTATGCACAAGCCAAGGATACCTCACTTAGAGGCTGCCAAGAGAATCTTGAAGTATCTCAAGGGTACACAAAATCATGGTTTGTATTTTCCTTACACTTCAGACATTGATATCAAGATCTATTCAGATGCAGATTGGGCAGGATGCAAGGATGATAAGAGGAGCACTTCTGGATACATTTCATTTGGAGGTGATAAGCCAATATCATTGTCTTCAAAGAATCAACCTATTGTTGCTTTTTCTTCTACAAAAGCAGAGTATAGAGGACTGGCTAATGCCACACAAGAAGCCATATGGATCAAGCTTTTGTATACAGAATTGGGTTTGTATACTAGGCCACCAATAATCTTTGGAGATAATACAAGCTCACTTCACCTTGTAGCTAATCCTCTCTATCATGCTAGGACCAAACATATAGAGGTCCATTACCATTATGTCAGAGAAAAGTTATTAAACAAGGATATTCAACTAACCTATGTATCAACCAACATGCAATGTGCAGATTTGTTGACTAAAGCTTTGGATGGAACCAAACTTTGCAGATTCAAAGCAATGATTGGATTGTAGGATATACATGAAGATTGAAGATGAAGTCCAAGCCAAAACTTTTGGCTTGAGGGGGAGCTCTTGGTGTAATTCACAAGCCTACACATTTGGCTTGATGGATACATTGAAGTCCATACACATATGGAAAAGCATAGGAACTATTGCTTGTGGTTAATTACCACTTTATCTCTTTGTAAAAGTCAAATTGACTTGGAATTTTTGTAAACATCTACCAAAAGGATTCGTGGAAAAAATTTAGTTGTTGATTGAAGGAATATCTCCTAGGATATAGGATCTTAATCATAGGGAGCAAAAGTTTGAATTTGAATTCAAATTTTTACTCACTCTCTATAAAAGTGGTCATGAAAAAGTCGCGGTTAAGACTCATCATTTCCGAGCCCATTACTATCAATTTTGAGTGTGTGTGAGGCTACACTCTAGCCCACACTTATCTACACCAATAGGCAATGATCATCATGCCAATGGATTTGTATACAAGTGTTCATTAATACATAGATCTTCATTGTTCATTTCTGAGTTCTCTGTTATAGTACTTGAAAGTCTGTCAACTTGTGGAGTGCATATCGCAGCCATTTCTTCCCCAAATTCAGAGATTTAAAGCTTGTTGGATTCAGTTCAAAGTTTTCTACATACCATCAAAATTGGAAGAGATTATACTCAGCCATTGCAGAGAAAAGCTTGTCACGGTGATCACTGGTCATTGTCTGCTATAGTCCTAAAAAATCGGGGGTAAAGGTTTACTTGCTAAATTGATTTCTCTTAGCATAGTTTATCTTTTTAGATCATTACACTTGGAATAGTTAGCGTACTAAGATAATTAGATACGCCTAAAAGGAATTTTGCAAATTCCTACTGTGCTAGTCATACTGAGCAAAAGATCCAACAAGTGTCAAGACAAAAATAGAAGGTTTTCTTGAGATTTCAATTCCAAAGTTATCTGTTTT
Source organism: Ceratopteris richardii (assembly GCA_020310875.1). Lineage (NCBI taxonomy): Eukaryota > Viridiplantae > Streptophyta > Polypodiopsida > Polypodiales > Pteridaceae > Ceratopteris > Ceratopteris richardii. Next base: position 31,569,240 of record CM035431.1, read on the forward strand.
GGTTCAATCTTTACACACATCATTTCCAAAGTACATAGGCCATTTTATGGTGTCATTGGAAAGCTAAGGAGGTCCACTTATCAACTCTGAAGTATCAAAGGACTGGTACAAAGCAGGATTTAGCAATACCTACTCAATCTCTTAGAGTGTCCATCCATCTTTCCCAACAGATGTTCATATGTAGTTCATGCCAAGTACTCATAACCCATAATGAGTGATGGGTAAGTGTGTTTGTGCATGGGTTGAGGAAAATATGTGCCTTGTGCATGGCCTTGTAATGTAGCCTTATGCATGCTTACTTGGAAAATGCATTGGAAGAATTATGGTGCAAAAATTGGGGGTCTTGAGCTAAGTGCTCAAAGGTAAGCCAATGAGGAGGTTTCCTAATCTATCATTGTTATGGTGTTGCCAGCGTAAAGATACTTACCATGGTGAAGGATTGATTGTCACATAATCCTAGTAGGAGATGGTTGAACCATGCCTTAAGAGAGAGGATTAGGAAGTAATCCTCAACCGTGGCTTTTGGGGCAAGTTGTTAGCCCATCGCACTCCTAACGAGGAGGTCGTGAGTTCAATTCCCAACCTTGGTATCAGAGCCTCGTTGATAAATTGGGCGAGACGGAGGTTCGCGCCTCATTCGTGGGCACTTGGAAAAAGGGCTTATCCATGGTGAGTGTGAAACTGGCCTTGAATGAAGGCGCATGGGCATTTGGGCACCCATGGATGGTGGGATAGGTCCAAATTTGGTCCATGTGCTGGAGTTTCAGGTTGGTGGAAGCGCTCATGCATGGAAAGTGGGTCCAAGAGTTAGAAGGGTCCACAAGTGAGCATTGTAGACAATGCTCAGTCTAAGGGGGAAGGAAAGTCACATAATCCTAGTAAGAGATGGTTGAACCACGCCTTAAGAGAGAGGATTAGGAAGTAATCCTCAACCATGGCTTTTGGGGCAAGTGGTTAGCCCATTGCACTCCTAACCCGGAGATCATGAGTTCAATTCCCAACATCGAGCAATGTTTATCTCTTCATGTTGTACACCCAACATTTGTGGTGGAACATTATCGATGAATGTCTGTGTTGATGGTCCACTGATAAAATTTTTTTGAGTGCCTGATCATGTCTCCTCTTTTCAAGGCAACATTGCCAAATATTGAGAATTGAATTTCTTTATATCCCTTGACAAACAACATTGGGTAACTACACCAAGCTTAATTTCACATATTCTCTTTAGCTCACCATAAGCAAGAGTTTTCCCTCCCAGTATACAGACAAGGATTTTCAGGGTACCAAACTACCCCTTGCAAATATCTCCTTGGATGCTCTCGTACATACGTAGTTAAGCATCACTCAAGTTGTGGACCTTAAAGCTCTTCCCTTCTACCATGGTAAGGGGAAACAATAGTTGTGGATGCCATGTCCATGCCAAGTGCTTGACATCTACAAGATAACGAAGCAATAATATCATCTGCTAGCCGAGACACACTTCTATCCAAACTGATAAATGCCCAATAATCAATGGTTCCACTTTCAACTAAGCATGACTCATTCATGTTCCATGAGCCAAAACCGGGAACAAGTTCTTCTCTCTCTCTCTCTCTCTTTCTTTTCTTTTCTCTATCTCTTTTTTTTTAATAGGAACAATGTCACAAAACAAGAAGACAAAAGTCAGTGTGAATAAAAATATTTGACATATGTCAATGTGCTCTTGTGCCTGGGATTCTCAAGTGTGTCTATGCACAACCGTGCAATGTGGCCCTATATTAATGCATACTTTGGAAATGCATGACCTGAATGGTGCAAAAGACAGGGTTGTGCAAGGAGCACATGGTTGTCGCTCATCAAGGCTTTCGATGTTACTTGCAGATGTTGATGCTGGCTTTGGTGGAGGTATCCATTGGATCTCAAGATGATGTAATCCTCCTTATTGAAATCCATTTTAGAATAGCATTTGTCCCTGTAGAGATCACCTCAGGCATCTTCATCTTTGGATGGTTTTTGAAATTTGGTATCCAATGTGGTTGGCTCTTTGGTTCTATGGAGGCTACTGATACTTTGGGCTTCCAAACCCATACCCTTTTTGCACATCGTCCTACTATTGTTGAAGAGGTGATTTGATCTTTCTTCGGTCTCTGTACGCAGTTCTTTTCTCTCCTTGGCTTCTTTGTTGAGACCTTTCACATGTGGGAGAGCATAGGTTGTTGTGTATGTAAGAGCTTCTTGGGTACCCATATTTGTAACTGTCCTTGTTGAGCTGCAACTAATTTCTTAGGCACCCAAACTTGTCGGATACCTTGTGGTTGAAACTGTCCTAGCTACTTGGTACTTATTTTGGCATGGTTGGCTTGCCCAGATGGGGATTGTTGTGGCAAGGCTGGTGGTTGCTCTACTTTTCATACCCAGATCTTCTTCATGCCCCAAATTGCTTTCTTTTTCGTGCCCAGAGTTGTCATGCACTATTTTGCTTGCTTTTTTGGTTGAGGTGTTGTGACTGCCTTAGTCTTGGCACAAGAGGAGGATGCCGCTTGCCTTTGAGCCTGTTCTTCCATGATTGAGATCTTCTGGAACATAGAGTTGTGGCCACAATCGTTTTTGTAAAAATTAGTCTGAGAAGAACTAAGAGAATGTGTGGCATTTGGATTTGTGAGCATGCAATTCTCTAGTTCTAATGTAATACATTGTTCCTGTACCCAAACTTGAAGAAGTTGACTTCTTAGGTTCAAGTTGACTGGATGGTCATAAATCCAATCTTGACCCAAGACAAGTGGTTCTGTAAGGTCTTTATCGTGACACACTAGCATTTTGACTTTCATTGGAACATCTTGATGGTAGATGGGAAGTTCCACCTCGCCCAAACACGGGGTTTCCACACCTCCCAATCCTATGAGATATGCTTCGATGGGCTTGATGTCCAATTGCAGGTCTTGGCAGTATGAAAGTATAACTGCACTAGTTGTTGCACCTGAGTCAATCAATGCTTTCACAGTCCTCGCACTCTTTCCGTGTCCTATCTCTATGGCCACAAAGGGGCGTCGGTCGACTTTTTGAGAAGTAATTATGCCCAATTTTTGGCACATGTCCATGTGATATTTTGGGGCTTTTGGGTTGACATCTAAGCCTACTCGCCTCAACTTATTTTGCCTAATGCTCTCTCTTGCCTCTGCTTGTGCCTCTTCTCTAACCCTTAACTCCTCTTCTTTTATTTCTTAGCAGTGTTGAGTCTCATTAGCATATCCTTTGTCAGAGGTTCTTGGTATAACTTGACTCAACAACAACCTATATAGGTTGGCAAGATATCATCGTCTAAAGTGGCCAATTGAACCGCACCGCTAGTGGAAATTCTGTTAATGATCATGGGTCCATATCCTCGTTTTTCCAACTTGCAGGCATGCTGCTTTAGTGTATAAACTAACACTAGGTCTCCCTCTTTTAGTCCCTTATCCTTGATGTGTGCATCAAAATATGCCTTTTTCCTTTTCTTTGCAGCATAGATGCCTACTGCTGCTCGTAGCCTCGTCTCTCCTAAGCATTCTAGATCAAAGATCCTGGAGGACAACTCATGTCCATTCCACTCATGCTCTTGTGCTACCTTTAATGCAGGGATTAAGAAGTCCAATCGTAGCACAACATTCTATCCAAAGACCATCTGAAATGGGGTCGCATTGAGTACCGTTTTGTAAGCAACTCGGTAAGCCCAAACAACATGATGAAGCTGTTTATCCCAATTAGAGTGTTTATTATTTACTAGTTTAGTCAAGACATTACATAAGATCTTGTTTGTGCTCTCAGCTTGTCCGTTAGCTTGTGGATGATAGGGGGAAGACTTCTTATGTATCACCAAGAATTCTTTGAGAAGATTTTCAATGACTTCATTCAAGAAGTGTGTGCCTCTATCGCTCACTAACTCTATTGGTAGTCCATATCTTGTGAACACATTCTCAAATAAGAATTTAGCTGTTGTTTGAGCATCATTCTTTGTTGTGGCTTTTACTTCTACCTGGGAGTTTCTAGCTGGGGGGTTAATAGGACCTACAAAGTCTATGCCCCACTTTGAGAATGCACGTCCTCCCATCATTGGCCTCAAAGGCATCTCGTCTTTTCTAACTAGATATTGTGCACGTTGGCATGTGTCACATTTCTTCACATAGGTATGTGCATCCATATGAAGAGTGGGCCACCAAAGTCCTGAGAATAGAATGGTCTTGATTACTCGATCAGGACCAAAGTGTCCACTTGCAACACCACTATGTGCAGTTTCTAGGACTTTCAAATAGTTTGATTCATGAACGCATAGTCTTAAGTAACCATCTTTGCCTCTTCGGTATAGGTTGTCTCCTACTAAGGCATAGTCTTGAGCCTCTTGCTCCATGCTTCGTCTTCTTGCTAGACTAGCCTCTTTGGGTAATGTTCCCGATCGCATAAATTCTGCTAGTGGAGCACTCCAATCTGGAATTAACGTCACTTGATAAAGGGTCGCATGCTGCACTGGGGGTTTCTCCTGGCACACTTGAAAATTCTTAATCCACTCATGTATTTCTTTGTCCATGCTAGGCCAATACACCCCTAAACGTTTCAAATTCCACAATGTGCATTGTTTAGAATAGTGATTACCTAGCAACCGTTCATGAGCTTGTTGCAACCAACTACTATGTTCATCATCCTTGACACAACAAGCTAATACACCCTTAGTATCTTGTTTATACATGCTTCCTGCTAGTATGTGATATTTTTGTAATTTTTACAATTTCTTCTTGTGATATTTTCACATTCTTATTTGCGGGTCCAAAGGTTAGGACTAGTACCAACTTATTTGCCCATTTAGGAACAACCTCCAAATTGAACAGATAAGCGTCGGGTAGGTCATCAGACACTCGTTGAGGTGACTCTTCTGAAGTAATGTGAGAAAGGTAATCTGCTTGAAGGTGGGTTTTACCTTTCCTGACAACAACTTCAAAGTCATATTCCATTAGTAAGAGGAACCATCTTACTAAGCGTCTTGTATTGCAAGGTTTATTGACCAAATATAACAAAGCTTGATGATCAGTGAAAAACTTGAACTTGTTGGCCAATAAATAGTGTCTAAACTTCTTCACAACATATACCATGCCTAAGCCTTCTCGCTCGATTGTGGTATAATCTCTTTAAGCTGGGTTTAGTTGTCTACTAGCATATGCTATGGGCAAATCTAAATTCCCTTCACATGTGGGTTGTGCTAGCACACATCCGATGGCATGATTGGAGGCATCCACATGGACATGGAATGGCTTACTCCAATCTGGGGTTGTCAATATTCGTGCTATGCACAAACATCTTTTTAGCTCATTGAAGGAGTTCTCGCATTCATCGTTCCACTCAAAATTTGCCAACAAACCATAAAGAGGTTTAGTATGATCGCATACATGTGGATAAACCTACGGTAATATCCACAATGGTCCATAAAGTCTTGTACCTCTTTAATGCTCCTTGGCCTTGACAACTCCGCTATGGCTCTTACTTTGTCTTCACCTGTTGAGATTCCATTCTTAGAAACAATGTGACCTAAAATTTTACCTTGTCGTACCATGAATACACACTTTTCTGGGTTGAGACACACTCGATATTCTCTACACTTGTTGAAGATTTGTCTGAGCTCAGGGATGTGGTGTCTTCTTTCTTGGGAATGAGCACATAAATCATCCACATATACTTCTAAGCTCTTTCACAAGAACTCTTTGAAGACATGACACATGTGTAAGACAATAGTTACGCAATATAACACAGGAGCAATAGCAGAGAAGATAACAGATATAGGAGAATCTTAATAATTTTCTACTAGCACCAAGTACAAAGATGATGGTGTTGTCCACCCATGCGCTCTCAAGGTAGAGCTTAAATGGTGATCTAGACAACTCTAGAACGGGAGATACATAGTGCAGAAGTCATGTATATATAGGATCATGGGTGGCTTGCCATGGACGGCTATACATGGGCGGTAGAGTGTGGGCGGCCACCGCCCGCGTAATTGCCATACACGGCTTAGACTGGTTGAACCGACCTAACAAATATAAATGATTTCTGACTCCGAGAGGGAATATTCCATGGAATATTCCCTTTATCGTCGCGCCGGGGGCGTTGCCCCCGGACTCCCACCAGGGGGCCCGCTGGCCCCCTGGGACCCCCCAGCCAGGGGGCCCGCTGGCCCCTTGGACCCCCCAGCCGGGGCTGCTCACCGCTACCCCGGACCCCACAATTGGGGACCTTGGTAACTCCCTTTCCTTATAATACCTTACATGGTCCAATATGACCTTCATCCAACATGCAAAGTTGGGATTCCCATCAATTGGGTAATGCACGCTTGGCTTCTCCTCATAAAGGGGGCCTTACAAAATGTGCATACAATCATGAGGGGTAGACATTGATCATATACTAACACTCCCCCTCAATGTTTACCGATGAAAAATCAAGTAGGTTTCGATCCTATGCCCATCTGCTGAAGATGTCTGTTGAGCTGCTCTTTTCCAAGTGCTTTAGTGAATATGTCAGCACAATTTGCCTCTGTTGGGCAATATTCTAGCTCCACAATTTCATCTTCAATTAGCTCACGAATGTAATGGTACTGTACTTCTATGTGCTTGGTGCGAGCATGAAATACTGGGTTCTTTGCAATAGCCATACAACTTTGATTATCACACTTGAGTACAGTTGGCATATTTGATGGAAAGCCTAGATCTGCAAGAATTCTCCTTAACCAGACTGCCTCACAAGAAGCAAAACAAGCTGCTTTGTACTCTGCTTCAGTGGAGGAGAGTGCGAGAGTTGGTTGCTTTCTACTTACCCAAGAAAATATTCTTGAACCAAGTGAGAAACAATATCCAAAAACTGATTTTCTAGAATCACAATCTCTAGCCCAATCTGAATCACAATATCCTTGGAGTGTATCACCTGTGGTATAAAAAATACCAAAATCCAAGATTCCTACATTGTACCTTAGAATTCACATTCCAACATTCCAGTGACTCTCCTTAGGTTTGTTGGAAAACCTGCTTAATACTCCAACACCATAGCAAATGTTTGGTCTAGTGTTGCACAGAAAAATAAGACTTCCAACGAGCTTCCTATACTTCTTAGCATCTACATCAGGCATGTTATCATCCATAGATAGCTTATGATTTACCTCCATAGGTGTGCTAGTTGGCTTGCAGTCCATCATTCCAAATGCCTTGAGAATCTCTTTGGCATATTTTTGTTGTGAGATGAAAATGCCATCCTTCCTTTGCCATACTTCAATTCCCAGACAAGAATGGAGTAGACCTAAGTCTATCATTTCAAACTCAGTTCCCAAGCTGATCCGAGTTTGATTGATGAGTTCCTGATGATCTCCTGTAATGATCAAATCATCTACATATACAATGACGACAACTAGCTTGCTATCCCTTTTTGTTACATACAAGTTAGCATTAGAAGTACTTCTTTCAAAACCCATGTTTTTGAAAAAATTATCTATCCGTTGGTACCAGCCTGTGGAGCTTTTTTAAGTCCATACAAAGCTTTCTTCAACCTGCAAACTTTATCTTCTGAATTGGGCACCTCAAAACCTAGTGGTTGAGATACATATACCTCCTCCTTGAGGTGACCATTCAAAAATGCAGATTTGAAATCCATCTGGAAAATAGGCCAGGACTTTTGTGCAGCTACTGCAAGTACCGTCCGAATAGTTGTCATGCGTGCTGTTGGTGCAAAAGTTTCTTGAACATCAAATCCTTCAATCTGTGAAAAACCCTGTGCAACTAATCGTGCCTTATACTTTTCTAATGTTCCATCAGCTTTATACTTAGCTTTCCAAATCCATTTAGTACCTATCATAACCCTCCTCATCACAATGAGGTGTCCACTGTTCTTCATTGACTACAATGTCCATGGTAGCTAAGATTTCTGCCGAACCATGAGGCTCAAATTCCTCATCTGGAAAGATCATCAGTGTATAGGCTGGGTCTTTAATTGGTCTATCTCTTGGAGAAGTTCCTTCTTTATTGCCTTTAAGCGTTTTTCCTCTTCCTCCGCGACCTTGCACATCCACAAATGAGTATCTTCATGCAATCAGCATGGATCAGGTGAACTTCCAGAATGCACAAAGATAGAATCTTCTTTCACTTTGTGGATAGGATTTCATTGTAGGGGTGGTACATCTTTGAAGGTGTAATCCTTCAAATTGACCTTGGTGGTGACCCCTAAGTGCTGTAAGTACAAGGAGTTGGTTCCCCAATCTTTTACTATTTGCAATTGTCATAGGAAGGGTCTTCCTAAGATCATCTCATAGACATTATTTTTCTCAAAGTCACATATAGCAAATGTATCTTCAAACTCTACCCCACAGGTGGTTAGTGTTATCCCTTCTAGCAATCCTAGAGGTCTTTCAAAATGATCGTTTGCCATTTGAAGCTTCATTCTAGTTGGTCTTAATGTGGGTTTGCCCCATCACTTCCACAAGGAGGTGGTTGCAGTAGAAACAGGAGCACCTGAATCTATGATTGCTTTAGTTGTGTAACCTTGGTAGGTGACTGGAAGATAAGTATTACCTTCTTCACCCTCACACATGTCTCCTATTTTGTCTAGAGGTATCTCTGGTACTTTCTCCTTAGAGCCTCCTTTTGGCATATTGGAATCAAGTTCTGGGACCTGATCCTTCACATGATTCCATAGCTCGGGTTTTGCTTTTAGCAACTCTTCTACAGTGAGATGACACTAAACCTTAGTGTCCTTCACGACATCGGTGTTCCTTGTAACCATTGAGTCTTCGTTTCTTACTAGTATTGTGGGAGCTCTGATATGGAGAGATTCAGATTCCCAGGGGCTAGTGAATTGTGGCAACTCTTCTAAAGTATTAGATTCAAAATCTAATCTTTCATCTTCTTGTTGTTCTGCTTCATCTCCCTAAATAGATGGAATGTCTTGGGGAAATCGATCATGAAGGTCATCAATCTCACGAATACAAGGTGAATTACCTTTCTCCTTGGCCCATTTCTCCTCTTGTATTGCAAGAATTCTTGAGAGTACTCTTGAATTGAAAGAGGTGTTCCAACATTTGTGGAATTAGGAACATAAGCTTTCATTGGTGGAGAGCTTTCTCTCTCAACAACTGGTTGAGCCTATGGAGGTAAAGAAACCTGTGGCTTGTTTACCAACTCCTCTAATCTATCTAGCAAGCCCTGGAAATGCAAGTCCGGTTTGACAGAGTTTGTCTGATTGAACTTTTTACTAGTCTCGAGCATAGCTTCAGCTAGTTCTACCATTTTCATGCACATTTTTGTCCGTTCAATCTCTAAATCTGCTCTAGGGTAACTCTTGTCTAGGTTTGCAGCTGTAGGACCTTCTTGAAGTCGAGCCTGGTAGGTCTTGAACATCATGTCCAAGCATTCTAGGGTTGGATCTGCGAGAACAGATCCTGGTTGCAGCCTATTTACAATGGTTGGTGGGACGGGATGAGGTGGTGTGGATGGAGTTTCGACCTGCGAGGGGTTTTGAGATGCAATGTCTTGTTTTTTTTTTTGCTTCTTTCATGCTTTCTTCTAGTTCTGATAACTTTTTATTCCACTTGCGATCAGCCTTCTCTCTGGTATCTTTCCATGTTCTTGTTTTCCTCTTACTAGACTCTCCTAATTCGCTCGACTCCGATTTCTCTACTGGTTTATCTTGTTTTAATGCTTGTGCCCTAGTAACTGCCTGTACAGGAGCCACATCTACTTGCACTTGAATCTGCCACTAAGCCTACCAAATTTATGGGTGTGACCTTGGGTGCACTAGAGGGGTTTCTTGGACAATCTCGCAGGAGATGGTCTTTACCACACTCAGGACAAAAGGCTGGTATTGTGATGTTCTGTCCTTGCCCCAGAGTTGGTGAGTGGGGACATTCACAAATGAAATGATCGCCCTGACACCTAAAACATGATCCTCTAGGGGCTTGTGGTCTCATTTGTCTCAATTGGGGCCTAGGGTTAGGATATGTGTACATGACAATGGAGTATTCTGGCTCCCAATTTTGTTCCATAGGTGGTGCCTCATATTGATATGGATAAGTCTCACTATGCTCAGGTGACTCTGTGTAATAAGCATGTGGACTACCTTCATGGGAGTAGTCTGAAGTATGAGCATGAGAGTCATTCTCTGAGATCAGTGGGGTCACTAGCACCAATGCTCTATTAAGGTTCTCTTCTGCCACTGCATACTTAACTGGAATTCCATTGGCAGGTGCTAGCGGTTGGTTTCCTAGGACTGGTTGTGGCCTATATGATGCCTGATATTGTTGTTGTGGTCTATAATATGGCTGTTGGTATTGGTTATGATACCTACCTTGTTTGTATGGTTGCTGATAATTCTATCTAACAGCCTGTCTATTGTATGGACAATCTTGAGCCGTGTGGTTCGTGTATTTTCTCTCAATAGTGCAATATGGAGCATTTCTTTCTCTCATGGTTCGGTTGTGCAATGGGCATACATTAGCCATGTGGTCGCTATTGGGAAAGATGAATGGACACTCCAAGAGATTGAGTAGGTACTGCCAAACCTGCTTTGTACCAACCCCCTAATGCTTCAGACTTGATAAGTAGACCTCCTTAGCTTTCCAATGACACCATAAAATGGCCTATGTACTTTTGAAGTGATGTGTGTAATGATTGAACCAAAACAGATAACTTTGAAACTCAAATTTTCAAGAAAACCTTCTATTTATGTCTTGACACCTGCTCGATCTTTTGCTCAGTATGACCAACACAATAGGAATTGGAAAAATTCCTTTTAGGGGTATCTAAATAGCTTAGCAAGCTAACTATTCCAAGTGGAATGATGTAAAAAGATAAAATATGCTAAGAGAAATCAATTTAGCAAGTAAAGCTATACCCTCGATTTTTTAGGAGTGTAGCAGACATTGACAAGTGATCACCTCGACGCAAATTTCTCTGCAATAGATGAATAGAATCTCCTCAAATTTTGATAGCATATAGACAACTTCAAGCTGGTTCCATCAACCTTTAGATCTTTGAATTTGGGGGAGAAATGACCGCGATATGCACTCCACAAGTTGACACACTTTCAAGTAGTATGACAAAGAACTCAGAAATGAACAATGAGAAAGTATGTATTAATGAACACTTGTATACAATACCATAGGCATGAATGTCATTGCCTAATGGTTTAGATAGGTGTGTGCTAGAGTGTAGGCCTCACACACACTCAGATTCAGTAATGAGATGCTCAGGAGTGATGTGTTCCTACCGTGACTTTTTCATGATCACTTTCAAATTCAAACTTTTGGCTCCCTATGATTTAGCTCCTATATCCTAGGAGATATTCCTTCAATCAAAGAGCTAACTTTTTCCACGAATCATTTTGGTAGGTGTTTACAAAGATTCCAAGTCAATTTGACTTTTACAAAGAGGTAAAACGGTAATTAACCATTGGCACTAGTTCCTATACTTCTTCATATGTGCATGGAGTTTAATGTATCCATCAAGCCAAATGTGTAGGCTTGTGAATTACACCAACAGATCCCCCTCAAGCCAAACATTTTGGTTTGGTCTTCATCTTCAATCTTCATGTATATCCTGCAATCCAATCATTGCTTTGAACCTGCAAAGTTTGGTTCCATCCAAAGCTTTAGTGAACAAATGTGCACATTGCATGTTGGTTGATACATAGGTTAGTTGAATGTCCTTGCTTAATAACTTCTCTCTCACATAATGATAATGGACCTCTATATGTTTGGTCCTAGCATGATAGATAGGATTAACTGCAAGGTGAAGTGAGCTTGTATTATCCCCAAAGATTATTGGTGACCTAGTATATAAACCCAATTCTGTATACAAAAGTTTGATCCATATGGCTTCTTGTGTGGCATTTGCCAATCCTCTATACTCTGCTTCTGTAGAAGATAAAGCAACAGTAGGTTGCTTCTTTGAAGACCATGAAATTCGTTTGTCACCTGCAAATAAAATGTATCCAGAAGTGCTCCTCCTATCATCCTTGCATCCTGCCCAATCTGCATCTGAGTAGATCTTGATATCAATGTCTGAAGTGTAAGGAAAATACAACCCATGATGTTGTGTACCCTTGAGATACTTTAATATTCTTTTAGCAGTCACCAAGTGAGGTGCTCTTGGCTTGTGCATAAACTGACTTAGGACACTAACTCCATATGCAATGTCTATCCTTGTTAAGGTAGCATAGTTCAAGCTACCCACCATGCTTTGATAACCTGTAATATCATTAACTTCATCACCTTTATGGGCACTTAGTTTGAGGTTTACTTCCATTGGAGTATTTGCAACTTTGGCATCCTACAAATGAAACTTCTTCAACATGTCCTGTATGTACTTTTTCTGAGTAATGTATATTCCAGAGTTAGTATAAACTAACTCAAGCCCAAGAAAATACTTTAGTAGACCAAGATCATTAATCTTGAACTCCTTCATCATCTGGCTTTTGATTTGTCTGATTCCATAAACATCATTACCTATAAGTATGATGTCATCAACATAAACACAAAGGTATATTACCTCTGAATTACTTCTCTTGATGAATAGAGAAGTGTCTACCTTACTCATGACAAAACCTTGGTCTTGGAGGTATGTACTTAACCTATAATTCCATGCCCTAGGTGCTTGCTTTAATCCATATAAAGGCTTTTTTAATTTGCAAACATATGTTACCTTCTTAGGGTCCTCATAGCTAGGAGGTTGTGACATATATACCTCCTCTGAAATCCATTCATCAAGAAAGCATTCTTGACATCCAATTAATACATGTTCCAATTTTTTGATGCAGTTACACTCACGAACACTCTGATAGTTGGCATCTTGGCCACAGGAGAGAATGTTTCTTCATAGTCAATCCCTTGGGTTTGTGCAAAACCCTTGGCTACCAATCTAGCTTTGTACCTATTAGTTGAGCCATCATAATTTCTTTTGAGTTTATAGATCCATCTGGATCCTATTACCTTCATGGAGTCCTTCTTCTGTACTAACTCCCATGTATCACTTTCCTTGAGTGCTTCAATCTCCTCATCCATAGCTTCTTTCCATTCTGTCTTGGTTATGGCTTCTTCATATGATCCTGGTTCTTCAATTGACAAATCTTTGGCAAGATAAAGAGACTGTTTAGTAACAAGGGATGTATCATACCCATATCTGATAGGTTTTTTGCTCTCTCTTTGTGATCTTCTGATTGCCTGATTGTAAGATTCAGGTATGTCTTCAAGATTCTTCATCCTGACTTTGCCTTTGGACTTCCATGCCTTGAACTCTTCAAGGTTGATAGTGTCTTCATCATCTGAAGTTGAGTCTTCATTCTGAGTAGGTTCCTCCTTTGCAAGACTTGGAAACTCCTCTTCCAAGTCATAGGGTAGTTTAAACTTTCTGCATTCATTCTCATACCAAGGATCATTTTCATCAAAGACAACATCTCTACTAACCATGAATACCTTATTGGAGGGGTTATAAAACCTATATCCTTTCTGATTTAGATCATTACCCAATATAGATGCACTCCTCAGCCTTAGGGTCTAGCTTACCTCTTATCTGAGAAGGAATATGTACATATGCTACACATCCAAATATCCTGCAATGGTCTAGTGAGGGTCTTTTGCCATGCCATGCTTCATAGGGTGTCATCCCATCAAGTGACTTAGATGGCAACCTGTTTAAGTGGCAGTAGAAACACTCTCTGCCCATAGGTAATTAGGTAATTTTTTTTCATTCAACATAGACCTAGCTGTCTCAACAATCAACCTATTTCTTCTCTCAGCTGCCCCATTCTGTTCAGGAGTATACCTTGTGGTGATTTCTCTTTTAATGCCTCTGTCCTGCAAGAAGTTTTCAAACTCATTGGAGAAGTACTCACCTCCTCCATCTGACCGCCTCTTCAAATTCTTCCCTGTCTGATTTTCAACAAGTGCAAGATATTTTCTAAAGCAAGTAAACACCTCATCCTTATGCTTCATGAAGTACAATACAATCCACCTGCTATAATCATCAATAAAAGATACATAGTACCTTGATCCTGAGACTGAGGGGTCTTTGCTTGGTCCCCATACATCTGTATGGACAAGCTCTAGGTAGTCTTCATGCATGTAACCTTTCCTTGAGAAGGGTAACCTGTGAAACTTCCCAAGTTGACAAGCACTACATTTATATATCATGTGTTGTTTGGAGACATTGGGTATCCCAATAACACATTGATCCCTGCATATCTGCTTCAAGGTTCTTTCTCCTACATGCCCTAATCTTTTGTGCCAAATCTCAAGCTCTGAAAGTGTTTGATCTTTATAACTGTATAGTGCAATATTCTTTGTGTCTTCTAGCTCAAAAGTGAAAAGTCTACCTGATTTTTCTCCTTTTTCTATTCTCTTGAACCCATGCCTTGGATCCTCCACAAATGCTCCATATTGGTTGAATCTAACCTGCAAACCTTTCTCCACAATCTGTCCAACACTCATCAGATTTTTGGTCATGGATTGTACATATAGTACCCTACTCAACAAGTTCTGATTTCCATCACAAGTCTTAACATTTCCAACTTTAACTATAGAATGTTTGGTGTCATCACCTGTTTATACTTGATGCTTACCTTTTGGTTCCTCATGATCAGAGAGTAGTGCTACATTGCCAACCACATGATTTGAGCATCCTGAGTCAATGTAGAATAGGTGGTCATCATTTGTACCTGATTTTGAAGTCATGTTCATGATCAGAAGAGAGACATCTTGTTCCTCTGTGTAGTTGTTGTAGTCATTTTTGGATTTGAAACCTCCTTGGTAGTTGCCATTGTAGCTATTGTTGTAATTGTTGTTGTAACCTTGGTGATGGTTGAATCTACCTCTTGACTGTGAGTATCCACCTCTTTGGTATCCTCTTCCTCTCTGATTCTTGTAATTCCTGAAACACACATCTGTAGTATGATTTAATAAAACACAAATGTTGCATGGTGAGGAGTTATAGGATCTCCCCCTACCTTGCTTACTTCCTCTGCCCCTTCCTCTTGATGATCTACCTCTCCCTGCATAGTTGGCTTGGGAGGTAGATCCTTCATCTTCTACCTTCTTGCTCTTGCCTTTATCTTTAGACTTTTTATCTGTACATGAACCCTTAATCGATTGGTACCAAATGAAGTTCACTCCAAGAACTTTATCTCTTAAAGACTAAGGAGGTTTTAGATCTTTAACTAAAAGAGAATCATGACTATTGTTTCATAAACAAATATTAGATAAATATCTTTTGTTGTTTTTAATTTTAAGCATACATTCTATATGGAATTGAAATGAAGCACCTAGATGTGTCTGTACATACATAGCTTGTTGCTTTAAATCCTGAAAGGAGCTAGCAAGTGTATATAGAAGCATTTCAAGCGTTTGTACATGACCTAACAAAATAGCATGTTCCTTATGCATGATAAAATCAGCAAAAATTTATATTTCATGCTCATTTTCATACACTTCAGTGGTTTCATCATTATCATGTGGGTTTTTTATAATCATATCATGCATGAATACCTCATGAATGCCTATTATGATTCATCATTGTGTATGAAGGATTCCATAAAATCCAGGTAGAAAATCATGGTGCTCATCCCCTCACCATTGGTCTGTCCTCAACTTAAAAAAGAATCAGGCACACTTCCTTGCGGGATTTCATCCCGACATTCGTCCCCGCTAAACCTGCACATCATCCCGATGGGCCAACCTGCAAGATTAAACAGAAGCGTATCAGGGTTCCTTTTTAAATACTTTTTACTTTTTATTATCTTTCTTTTCAAAACTCAAAGCGTGATCTCATGCAGTACATGCAATTTTTTATAAAGATTAGTACGAATTTTAGAAAATTATGTAGATTCAAGCTTTACAAACATCATACTATGTTTTTGCGTCTGCAATCTGACAAGTAATCACATGAATAAACCGTTGGCTTTCTAGATCTTCTGTTCGTTCAACTGGTTCAGATCAAACTGCTCATTCTAAGTACTAGCATATACTTATGTTTCTACTAACTCAGTTTGTAGAATATACCTCGATTCCCACTATTTATCTCCTACTTGTCCAACTCTCCATTAGATCTCTTTCTTTTTCCTTTTTCTTTTTCATTTTATTTTTCTTTTTCTCTTCATCTCAGCTCAACGTTTCTTTTTATCTTTCATTTTCACAAATCGGCCTATGTCGAAATTGGGTGCGACTCATGGACTTGTCCGCCCGGCCAAGTTTATCCCACCTGTCTGCCGACCCGACATAGTGCACGACATACATAACATCAGCCCTGCATGAAATCGACTTTAGCTCGTGGCTCTGACCACCCGGCCAGAGTGATTCCATCCGCCTACCGACCCATGCAGGCGCATGACAACAGATAGGTCAGGCCTACGACGAAACTAGCTACGGCTCGTGGCCTTGATCGCCCGACCAAGGTGGTTCCACCCTCCTACTAGCCCATCGTAGCGCGATGACAACATGCACATACATATAAGCTGACTTGAGTATGAATGTTTCTCATAAATCATGATACATATGGAGGTAAGATCTCGCAGGAAGCAAATAGTAGGACCCAAAGAATCCCACTCACTAAGTGTTCAAATCAATCAGTATATACGTGCACTCGGTCTAAGCATGCCATCACATTCCCAAGCTTTCACTCCCAAAAGTCTCTAGTCCACTAACAGACTCCATTCATATAATTCCTAGTCACTCATGCTTCATGCAAACCCATAATAGATATTTGCTATCTTCATTCTACATGATTTTCATAAATTCATATGTATCTTTATCATACATATAAATGCAATGCATATACTCTATCAGAAAGAAAAACAGATTTCAAACAAGAAACATATCACCTGATCATTTTGCTTCATCTTCATTATTGATTGATCCAGCTTTTCTTCATCTTCATGATCTATCATTCTTCATCAGCATCAGCATCAGTGTCATCAGCATCCTTTAGTGTCATCAGTTTCCTCCATAATCATCATCAATTATCATCAATCATTATCATTATTCATCATCATAAACCATCATCATCATCATTATCAGAATCATCATAATCATCATAATCATCATCAATCATTTTCAACATCAATCATTATCATCCTTCATCATCAATCATCTTCGTTATCAATCACTAATAATCTTCATCATCATTCATCATCATTCATCATCATATAACATCATCATCATCAATCATTAATCATTTTCATCATCATAAATGTTCATCATCTTCTATCTTTCATCATCATTAATCATCATTTTTCATCATCATTAATCATCATCTTTCATCATCATCAATCATCATTAATCATTTTCAATATCAATCATTATCTTTCATCATCATTCAACACTGAGTCACAACAAAGGAGAACAAAGACATGTTCTCTTTTCCTTTTTACCCAAAGACCATTATATCAAGCAATAAAGTGAGCATTTTACAATATCTAGAAAGCATCACTTGTTCTTGCTTGTAAATATTGTCACTAGAACCTTGATCTCATATCCTAAGTAGTCAAGATAGATATAATAAAATTCTTGTTGCCATGAAAACTAGTTGTTCAGCCGATCAAGAATCCCACATCATGATCTTTGACAATATATTAGTGTTGAAGGTACAAGTAAGAGTTTGGGAAGCTCCATCCTTACATCCATAACCTCAACAAGCACAGATTATAGCTGATTAAAAGTTACTCAAAAATTAGAGTACATGTGTTGCAAAAATTGGAACATTTTAACAAGGCAATTAAGACCATCCCCTTTGTATGGTTAAGATCCTCATTGAATGCATGGCCATATTCACAGAATATGAAATACATTTCACAAAAGCATTCCCAAGAGAAGATAATAATCAACAAAATTATACTAAGAAACATTCACACATGATCAGAGAAATGCTCAAGATAAATCAAGCTGAACACAAAGTGGAAGCAGAACTCGACATTATATTTATATTAAAATGATTTTTTACATTTCCTGTGTAAGTACAAGAGTAATATGAATCTACAATAGAAGCTGATCATAACTTTCCTTAGGCTCAAGGATATTGGGATCCTCTGGAACATGAGAACACATATCCTGCCTCTCTTGCTCCAAGATTGGCTCTTCAAGGTCAGCCATGTCCCCCGGTTCATCTGCAAGTGGGGGAACAGGCTCCCTTGAAGCCGGTTGGAATCTCTCCGTGTCTGCAATGTGCTTCCTTCCAACCTCTTGGTCTTCATCTTGGCATTCATTCAGCCCATTGATTCTCATTCTAATAAAGCTCACTTGAGCATCATCCTTCTCCACAGCTATGCAGTGCCTGAACATCTTTAAGGAGCAAGCCAGAGTCGTTCCTGAAACAGCAGAAAACCACTTAGAGGCGTCAATCAACCATGACTAATGAAAATTGTGAAAATTGAAATTACCTGTGCCCGAAAAAAGGTCTAGGACCCAGTCATCATCATTGGAGAATAGCTGAAGCAATCTCATTATGAGTTTTTGTGGCTTCTAATAGGGGTTAACCAATGTCATGTCCCCAGCTACATGACGAAGTTTCTTGGTAACGGCTGGGAACATGAGCACATTTGAGATCCCATTCTCATTGCAATGCTCCCTGACTCTCCTTTTTCTTACTTCATCATAATAGCCAACTGTAATGCATTCAGTGGAGCTCACAAACCTATGCAAAGGAGTGTGATTTATGTTTGTCTTCACCTTGCAAACAAGAACTATGAGTCACAGAGAGCATCATTAAAGCCACGGAGATAGAAAGAAGATTACTTACCACGTGAGGCACTCCACAACATGACATCTTGCCTTCAAAGCAGTTGAAACAGAGAAGGACTGGTCTCTGCTATGGAAAATTACTATCCTCCAAAGAGGAGACATAGTCAACTCTGCAAAATCAGTGACCATCTTCCGAATCTGAGGGTGTTTGAAGGGTTCATCATCATTAACTGATCCCAACATCCTAAATCCATAGGGTATGTCCGCTATGAGAAGGGAGAAATGTTTTCTAGGCACAACAGAACAAATATTATTTACATCACTACAGAATACATTGTAATATACAGGCCTAAGGGGGTCTAGGGGATTGGAGAAACATTTCAGATCAGGTTCATCAACAAAATCCATCTCCTTGGCTTTCAGCCTAGATTTCTCATGCCTTGCTCTTTGAATGTGAGCCAGGAATGCAGGGGGGCAATCATCTAGTAGCTCCGCAGACTTACTTTTCTTTGGTTTCTGCAGAAAAAAGTGGAAAGACAACTAAATGAGCTCTTCAATACAGCAAACAGAACATAAGGAAGCGATGCATGGCATCGATTTCATGTGGGGGTAGATGCCAGGCATCGACTTTCTACTGAAAGTCGATGCCTGGCATCGACTTTGGGACATAAGTCGATGCCTGGCATCGACCTATGCCACGAGGTCGATGCCAGGCATCGACTTATGCTGCAGTTCGATGCCAGGCATCGACTTATGCCCCCAAGTCGATGCCAGGCATCGACTTTTGGCTGCAGGTCGATGCCAGGCATCGACTTTAGCCGTAAGTCGATGCCAGGCATCGAATTCGTACTAAAAGCCTGGCATTAAATTGGTTTGGTGAATCAAGGCATCTAACCTAATGGCAAACCAGGCACAACCTCAGAAAGAGAACCTACCCAATCACAAAAAAGGATGAAATATTCTGATAAAGCTTTGTAGGATGATGTGGTTGGATAGTCTGCTTGGACCTCTGTCCAAGAAAAGCAACCCAGCCTCTTCATCATGACCTCCTGAATCTTCATGTAAACTTTATGACTACAGTCACAGAAATAAAAAAGAGACTAGGTTAGACCAGAAACATGGGAGGAGGGAAAAAGGATCTGAGAATAACATACATACTTATTGAGCTCAGTCACCATCTCCTCCAGGCTTAAGTCCTTGGAGATTACCCTTGACAAAGTTGATATGATCAATGTATCATCCTTGATTCCTTGGAGGGCCCTCCATGGTGTCAGCTTCATGTCCTCAGGAGCCTCTTCAATTGAGAGGTCAGCTTTCCTTCCCTTTCCCTTTAGATCAACCTGTGGGTCTGGCCTCGACTTTCGTTGCTTCTGGCCCTTGACCTCCTTGTTCTCCCACATTGTGAAAATTCTATCCTGTAGATCCTAGATCTCACCTGATCTGAATGCCAGTTGAAACCATGGATCATATTTCCTCAAGGCATCAGACTTTCTATTCTCATCCAGTGCAATTCCAACCTCAATAAGGCATTGCTTTCGTAGATTGGGATGTATTCTTCCAGCTTCCTTAACAAGACAATCTTCATATTCATGGTGGAAGAACCGAATTCTCTCTATGGAGGACATTTTTTGCCTGTAGTCATTGTCATTGTTGTGATCCCAAGCAAGAAGCTTGGCTTCCTCAGTTGTAAGACCAGCATATATCTTACACTCTGCATACCTAAAGAAAAATGTGGTAGGGTGCTCCTTCACTAGCTGTCTACGGGCCTCTGCAGAGTGTGAACCTCCAATCACATAGTAAGTATACTCCTCAAATAAACCCTCATTGAACTCGTCCACATAGCTGCACTCATTCGGATCCACCATGACAAGGAATGGCACAACAGTAGCATGAGGATTTATTTTCATTTTCTTCTTAAGATTCTGCACATACAAATTGTGTGGCTCCCTGATCTCAAGGGGCCTCCTGTGACTGGATCTATTGGTGGCCTGTGGATGATATTGATTGGCAGGTGGAACAACTGCCCCTTCTTCACAACTTTTCTTTTAGCTATGTCCTCCCTCATCTTGTTCTGCTCAGTACCAAGAACACCCGAGGCAAGCTCTCCACCAGGTGTAACAATTATATCCTTAGAGCTAGAGCTTGAGTCAGAAGACTCCTCTTCTGAAATTCTCTTCTTTTTCTTTTGAAGCTTTTTCTGCACGCTCTGCTTACCCCTTGCCTTTACAGGGGTTGTCATCTTCTGTTGTGTTGGCATGATGTTTCCCTGGATCCATGGCATCAAGTCCTTGATAAGATTGACTAAGTCCCTGCATATCTCAGCTAGACCATCTAGAGCACATCACTCTGGGCACAAGAAATCCATCTTGCATATAACATTTTTCAAACCTTTCGATGTCTCTACCAAGAAAAGGAGGTTGTCAGAATCCTCATCTTCATAATCCAGTTTGTACACAAGGCCATACTGAAAACCTTGTGTTGTCGTGATCTTTCCTCTCCCATATGCCCCTGCGAACACAAGAAGGACTGCATTCTTCTCTTCAACATACTGAAGGCACCACTCCAGATTTGTCATGTCCCGCAGTGGACAATCTGTCCTTAAGACCTCAGCGTCCCTCGACCTATCCTTCATAGTTGTATCATCCTCAGGAATTTTGATGCTACTCTGTCCACCTGAGGATATTCCTAGCGGGTTGCTGGCCTTCTCAGAGGATAAGGATACAATAAGTTTCTTTGGTTTCGCTTGGTGACCAATGCCTTTGTCACGTTGCTGATCACAAGAGCCCATGGTGACTCTCAGTTTCTTGAAGGGCCTCTCACTCTTGGACTCCGCATCCCTGAAGGCGCTTGGAATAATTAGCTCATACGTAAATGTGGTTTTCAAAGGCCCAAGTCGATGCCAGGCATCGACTTTTAGGTTCAAGTCGATGCCAGGCATCGACCTTTAAGTGCAAGTCGATGCCAGGCATCGACTTTGTGTGCAAGTCGATGCCGGGCATCGACTTGAGGGTGCAAGTTGATGCCAGGCATCGACTTGCACACAAGCTCGATGCCTGGCATCGACTTGCACTTAAAAGTCGATGCCTGGCATCGACTTGAGCCTAAAAGTCGATGCCTAGCATCGACTTCCACCCAAAAGTCGATGCCTGGCATCGACTTTGCACCCTAAAGTCGATGCCTGGCATCGACTTTAAGGCAAACTTCGATGCCAGGCAAGTCGATGCCAGGCATCGACTTGCAGGTGCAAGTCGATGCCAGGCATCGACCTGAGGCCTCAGGTCGATGCCTGGCATTGACTTGCACCTGCAAGTCGATGTCTGGCATCGACTTGCAGCCTCAAGTCGATGCCTGGCATCGACTTACACCTAAAAGTCGATGCCAGGCATCGAGCTGTACCCTCATTGGATCTATATTTTTAGAGCTAAGAAAAATAAAAACCTTGAAAGCAGACTCTTTACACAAACAGACAAAGGGAATCTTTTAGGAATCTTTTTTTATGGTATGATTTTGTCTACCTCTTGGTACTCTTGCCAACATTCTTCTTCTCCATCATAGTTGCCTTGCTTGTATGCTGAGCTCTGTGCTCCATAGCTGTCTGTGCTCTGTTGCTCTTTGTTGCTCGTGGATTTTGAAAATGAGAATGATCTCCTCCTCTGCTATTTATAGGCAATTGGGTAACTTGAACCAGAGACTAACTGGATCTAACTGAATGAGTCTAGTTGCTAACTATATCTGTCAACCAATCTAACCAGGGAATACCACTCACACAAATAGGTTGTTTCAAAGCCACTTTAATGAAATATTCATAGAACCTTGCAACTATTTATATACATTTGCATGGAAATTACACTTCAATGGCAAGAGTATGGTATGTACATGAGGATGTCTAATCTCATGTAGAAATTTTTTCTTAGAATCTCTTGCTTGGGAGAAAATCAAGTCTAAGTTGTGTTGAATATGGGAGATTAATGACATCTTTATAGTGTTATCCTCTTCACTTTAGTTCATATTCACATTTATCTTGTAACACATTGTTGAAATGGAAAATCAATGTATGAATAAACATTCAAGTAAAGAACCTTGCAACTATTTATGTACATTTGCATGGAAATTACACTTCAAGTCTAAGTTGTGTTGAATATGGGAGATTAATGACATCTTTATAGTGTTATCCTCTTCACTTTAGTTCATATTCACATTTATCTTGTAACACATTGCTGAAATGGAAAATCAATGTATGAATAAACATTCCATGTACCTCTTTTACACATAATTCTTTTTTAATATACTTTCATCTACCTCTTTGAGATCTAGCCAAGACTACAATGAAACCTAATCCTTGAAATCTTATTTAGTACCAAAGGTAAAATTTCTTCTTGTATAGTCTTCAATGGCACTACTACAAACAATTTTAATATATAATCCAGTTGGAACTCAACTTGGATATATTTTGATTCACTCACAATGCTAAGACTCAATGACTCATATCTAGTTAGAAATCAATTGTGTTTCTCATTTCAAAAGTGAATCAAGTCTTTGGTTCCCTTATTAGTGTATATTTGAGTAATTAAGTTATTTGATGTAATTTGATGTTTAATGTTATTTAATGTACTTTAATAAACTTTTGATTTCATATCTTCTTGATGTGACATTTGATGTGACATCTTCACTTGATCTCGGATTTCTACTTATTGAAAAAGGTCATTCATCTTCAGTCTTCTGTGAACTCAGTGAAGATGAGCTCAATCTTTTCAGTGGATGCTTGGGCATCAGCTTCTTCTGCTCATATTGATACAGTTTCGGATTCATTGTTCTCAGTTGATCCTTTCCACAGAAGTGATGATCCCTATGATTTAGGACGTGCTGATGGTTCCATGTTTTCTGTTGAGTCATTTAAGTTATCCAATTCACAGTGCAATGCTGCTCAACCAAATGCACCTCTTGATCTCCCATCTGATCCAACCATTGATCTCCCTTCTGACTCAAGTGCATGTGGAGCAACGAAAAAGCAAAGCAAGCTCAATCTACAATTTAAATGAAGGCCTCGTGAAGTAAGTCAAAAAAGATTTAAATTTCTTACTTCAGATAGACAGATTGCATTGGATATTGTGAAGCATTGTTGTGGTTTGAAATGTTTGTACAATTTAGGAATGAAGAAACTAAAGCACCTAAGTGAAAAATTCCTCCATTTAGATAGTGAAAGGCAGGATATATACCTTGTTTCTCGCATGCAAACGATTGAGGATAACATGTCAGTAACACGTGTTGGTTTTGAATATTTCTTTAGTCAAGGGATGCGATGTTGTAGGGCTGCATTTAAAATTGCAATGGGTGTGGGAAATTTTAGAATACATAGGGTTCAACAAGGGCTTTTGAATGGGGAACTCATTTTGGATACGTTCCATGTTGGGACCAAAGGATCTGTTGGACGTCATGCAATGAATTGGATGATGAACTATTTTAGCTTGCATTGTGAGGTTATGCCTACAACTGGAAGGTTGCACTTGTCAGATAACTTTACTCGTCGAGAGGTATTTCAAATATATAGAGAAGACATGGAAAATAGAAATGAGAAGTATGTGTTGTATCGTCACTTTACTCGATTATGGAAGGAAGAGTTTAACAATGTTTCTATTCCTCGTAAAGTTAGAATGGGTGAATGTTCAGTTTGCGCCACTTTGAAAAACATGGCAAAAGGAGCTACAACACCACAGGAAAAGAATAATTTTAAAAACCTTCTTAACAACCATCGTGAGAGTCAATCTTTAGAGAGAAAGAAAGCAATTCATCATCGAAGTAAAGCACTCAGAAATCCGGAGCGTTATATGTGTTTGTTGATCGATGGTATGGATCAAAAAAAAACTTGTTTACCACATTTTTATCGCATCCCTAAGGACATTGGAGATGAAGTCCTTGTGCAAATGCATTTGGTTGGTGCTTTGGTATACAATGGAACTGTAATGTCCAAGGTTTTCTTCACATATCCGAATGTGCATAATGATCCAAACCTTACAGTTACTGTCATTCATCGTGTTTTGCAATCATGGAAGGGTCTTTTGCCACCAACTCTATATTTGCAACTAGATAATACTGCAAGAGAGAATAAAAATTCTACAGTCTTTGGATATTTAAGCATGCTTATTGAAAAACAGGTATTTCAGAAGGTTAAGGTAAATTTCCTTCTGGTTGGCCACACTCATGATCACATTGATCAAATGTTCAATACTTTCTCTAAGAAGTTGGCACGTAACAATGCTTTTTCTCTTCCAATTTTATCTGAGCTGATTTCAAAAGCATATACTCCAAAACCAGAAGTTCAACACCTCACACAGATTTATGACTTTAAGCACTTTTGCTCAATGGGCCTTGATAACAGTGCTAAGGTTTTGGCTCCATTGCACAATATTAGTTTCAACCATGTATTCTTGATGAGGAGGGTTGATGAAATAACCCTTTTATTTGCAAAGCAGTATTCATCTTCTCTTGGGTGGGAGCCTAAAGAGGGATGCAGATTCTTATTGGAGGTGCCTAATTTGTCTACTGTAACAGTGTATGGTGCAGAACAATCACCATATGAAGATAAAAACAATACAGAAAGATGTGGAAATGTGGTTGATCAAAGTAAAAGCTGGATGCATGCACTCATTGAAAAGAAGAGACATATTGAGCGTGCAAAAAAATATGCTGGAGATCAAGATGTATCTTGGTGGGAGGACTTTTTCAATCATCAAGAAGAGATTATACAGTATACAATTGCAGGTCACTGGCCAGTTGATGTTCCATTCACATGGGATTTTTGTACACAAAGATCCGTGAATGTGGCCCAAGCATGTAATGCAGATGCACTTCAAAGTTTTATACATCCACCAGAAAGAAATATTTATGTAGGCCCAAGGATGACAAAACAGGCAGAAGCAAGATGGCAAGGAAATTTAATAGAGATAAATGTTGGAACACTTATTGCAGTTCTTGCTGATGGTGATGAGGCTACCAGACCATTTTGGATTGCAAAGGTTTTAGAGATAACTAAAGATATTGATCAGAGAAGAATAGAGGCTTTGATGGTGCATTGGTATTACACTAAAAGTAGTAATGCATTCACAGGTAAATATAACTTAGAAATGGTGTGTGATACTAAACGAACAGGTTCAAAAAAGAAAAAGAATATTCAAAGCACATCCACTCTTAAAATGGATGATGTAGATATTCTTGTTTATGATTTTTCCTTGACAAAAACAGGTCACTTGAGGAAAGCAACCATCAACATGATAAAACAAAAGCTTCCAGATGTATGTGGTACAGGAAATCATAGGCAAACAAGAAGATTTGTGCATGATCCTGCAGAATTTGGTATGTACGTGGATGAAGACAGAGCTCTTGTGGTTATAGAAGAAGAAGAAGAGAGCTCTCAACAGTATGAGACTGAATCAAGTGCATCAGATGATGAGGGTGTAGACATAGATCGACAAAGTTGTGAGATGCATTGAAGCTCTCAGACATTTTTAGTGCTTTTGTAAATGCCTCGAAGTAGTTTGGTTAATGAAACCATGTTTTGTAGCAATTTTGACTAACAATCAGATATCCACCCATTAAAAATATGTCTAAAATGTTATTTTTGTATAAGAACTATTCAGTTCTACATTCTTTATATAGATTTTAGACATGTCAATGTCCTATCATATAGATTTTGGACATGTCAATGTCTTATCATATACATTTTGGGACATGTCAATGCCTTATATAGTGAAATTTTGACTACATTTTGAGCTCTTTTTTTATGAGAAAATGACAAAAAATGTCAAAAATCACATGTTTTCACCTCATTTTTGTAATATATGTATACTGGTATAAAGGAATCTCAAACATAAGCTGCCATTTGCTTGATTTTTGACGAGAGTGTTCTCTTTTTACGACATAGTTCTCGTTTGTTACGACTCGCAGTTATTCATTAATCATCAATCCTCATTAATCATCAAACATCATCATAATTATCATCATAATTCAATATCATAAATCATCAATCATCATCATTCATCATCATAAACTATCATCATTCATAATCAATCATCATCATCAATATCATTCATCTAATCATCATCATCATCATCATCGTCAACTATCATTATCATCATTAATATTCATCAGTCATCTTCATTAAATAGTTCTTGATCATTCTTGTATGTTTCATTATGATTTTTCTTCAATCATCATTCAAGGTTTGCAAATATATCTTGAAAGGTTAGATTTTTACTTCTTTTATTCTTCTTCAAAGTCTTAGAAGTCTTTGAAGTCGTCTTTACACTCCCTTCGATTTTCTTGATAATATCATCAAGTAATTGTTTCTCTGCCTCATTCATTTCTTTGTCAGATTTTACATCTCCTTGAGCTTCTTCTTTACTCTTCTCTAGTTCAATCTGTTTATCAAAGTTTAATTGGGATTGTAATTTTGCAACTTTCTCTTGATAAAAAAGATTCTCATTAGTTAAAATTTTTGGATCAAATGACACATATACATCTTGCTCTTTCTTTGATTTCTTTTGCATTTCTCTATTAGATTCTCTTCTATGGTCAATTTCTATTTGTTCTCTCAATATCTCTTCAATATTATGTT
Organism: Ceratopteris richardii; assembly: GCA_020310875.1. Lineage (NCBI taxonomy): Eukaryota > Viridiplantae > Streptophyta > Polypodiopsida > Polypodiales > Pteridaceae > Ceratopteris > Ceratopteris richardii. The sequence goes on from CM035431.1 coordinate 31,596,548, forward strand.
TCTCGACCTTGATTTGTCTACCTTTGGTTTCTTCAATAGATTTCTCTTGACCCTCAATAGATGACATACTATTTTTCTTATCAAGTCTATTATCTTCATGAGTTTTTGGTCTCCACATCTTCTGAAGCGGTTTTGATCTAGATTTGGTCTTCTCGAAATACTCTTTCATCCCACCTTTTCCTACATTCAAATGCAAAGGTATCTCCTCTTGATATTTATAAATTTTATTTTCATGTTGACTTACTAGTTTATGTTTGCATGCACTTTCATATGCTAGACAATCCCAAAACATATGTCCAAATTGATCACACCAAAAGCAACGTATATGTCTCTTCTCAACCCGACTTGATTTCCTAGGTATCACTCTAGGCATGGGTCTTCTAAGACCTAAAGACTGTTTGTGTGCAGATATGTCGTGGACTTTTACCTCATGCTCATTGTCACATTTCAATACTTGTAGGTCATTAACTTGGTTTATCAACAGGTCAACCTTATTTCTCAATTAAGAAATCTCAGAATCCATTTCATTTTTTAGTCTTTAATACTTATGCCCATTAACTGAATAGTATCTGATATTGCATTTATAGTTTGCATTAGGGTCATAACAATACCAAACTTTGATTTTATAGATTCATTCGTGTTAAATTCTATTTCTTTAATTCGCTCTTCATATCTCCTAAACTGTTTCTCAATCATTTTGTTCATTTTCGTTTTCCTCTTCTTATGATCTAAGCTGAGAAGTGGATTCTTAATCTATGCCTCAATGGAAAAGTGCACACTCGTATGATAAAAAATGATGCAAAAAGTGGATGATCAAAGTCAAACAGTCAAAAGCAATCTTTCAGTTTTTGTGTGTGGATCAATGCAAATAATTCAAAGAACTTGAAATGCTAGTACCTGGAGTCTCTATCCGATGCCGAGGTTCTTGTCTATCTTCTCAAGGAGTGGGTGATGCGTCGAGGATCACCGGGCAACCGCCTCGCTTCACGTCGGGTTCAATGTGTCGAGAAGAAGGAGGTCGGGCAGGAAGCCGGCGTTGGGGTTGGATCAGGCCCCTCTCTGGCGTACCATTCGTGCTGTCCTGTGAGCGCCGTCTGCACGTTGGGCGCCTCGCCTAAACTCTCTGGAGTGTGTGCGATCCTCGTAGGGCCCCTGCCCCTCGGAAGTGATGAGATGAGCGTGCGTGCATACGCGTGTGACCGTAGGCATTGGGAAAGAGAAAATCGGATACAACAATAATACACGGGATGCAGACGAAGCTCAATGATACAATGGAAATGAAACTCAAGTCCTCCAATAAAAATGAATGATACAAATATGCCACTACAGTGCGGGCCGCTGGTACAGTGAAACTGCTAAAGTGCGGTGTGATGATACAAGATAAATGCCGCCGCTATAGCGCGGATCGGCCAATGTAAACTAGACCCCTCTCTATAGTGCTAGAAATTGCCCACGGGATTCCGCTTCGGTCTTCACGGTCCAGGCTTTTCTTCCAACTTTACTTCGGTCCGTTCTTTTCTTCAAGTATCCTCCGCAATGGCCTTCCTTCTCTTTACTTCAGATAATCAGAAACCGCATAAACCTGGAGGAGAGATCCACAAAGAAGTTCGACGGGGAGAAACAAATGATGTCTGAACAGCTATTTATAGGTTCCCCTCTCTCTAGGACTTCTCTAGAATCTTCTAACCTCCTTACTCAACTTTCTAATTCCAAATCACCTTGCATGTTCACTTGCTATTTTTGGAAAATCACACCACTTATTTCTATTTTTGATTTTTCTCTTTTTTATTTTTCCAAAACTAAGGTTTGGTTTCACACTGTATATACAAATTAAATAATCTAAGGGTTTGACCTAGGATAAACGCCAATTCCAAGGGTCTAAACTAGGGTTTTTGGTCAAGGAAATTAGACAATCAACTCAAGCTCATCAATTAAAGCTTTTAATTACAATTTGGACTTAAACTCCAAGGGTTTCCAAGGGTTCAAGTCCGGTTTTCATGGGATAAACTCACGTTTTCAGGGGTTTTTAAGGGTCACACCTAGGGGTTTCATGGGTATAAAGTAAGTTGTTTACACACACAGGTCCAATGTACATCTCTAACATGGTTTCGCATCTCCCAGTCAATTCAATCGACCAAAACATGTACAAGTTTTACCACTTTCTTAGTGAAAACACCACACAAAACTCATACAATCAATCAACTTTAAAAAAAATCAGGCACACTTCCCTGCGGGATTTCATCCCGACAGCGAGGTTGATTTGTGAAAGATTATGACCATCACGTGGTAGAGAGATGAATCTCCTCCCAACCAAATGCCTCTATATATAGCTCTCTCCAGGGGACTGCCTTCTTGGGTAGGTGGATACTAACCATCCATGTGCCCACCATGTAATTGCATGTGTGCCAAGAGTCCCAAATAACTCGAATTAACTCAAGTGGATGCTTCTAGAAGGCTCTAGATCTCTTTGGGAAAAATACTCTCCCCTTGTTTCCCATGGGGATTGAACCCAAGACCTCCTTCTTCACACCCTTGAGACTTAACCACTAAGCTAAGTGGATCACTTGTTCACAAGAGCACAAGACCTCTTAGTAAGTTTAGACTCGAGATCTTTGGTCATATTCACGGGTGGCCAAACGGTGTCAGATTTTAGATCCATCTGAACTCGTCGGACCCTTAGATCATAGAATTACTTTATTACATTCTTCCTTGCTTGGAAAATATTTTCATTCTCAAAAATGAGCTATACTATAGGAAAACCTCGAGCCTCATGTTCTAAAACCAAAAGAACATGGTCATGTTCTAAAACTAGACGAACATGTCTCATCTTTGTGGTAGCATCCCTACCCAAATGATTCAAAACACTGTCTTGCTTTGCACTTTGATAATTTGGTCAAAGTACAAAGTAGTGAATGAATAATAAGGGTGGATCTAAAAACATACCTAACCACTTCACTATTTCTTGCACAAACATATGAAATGGTTGGTTTCCAATCACTAGTCCATTTCTTGGCATGATTGGTGGATGGACTTAGTAAGGGAGGCAGGATTCTTATCCCTCATGAGACTTTGAGAGCTCTTGATTCACTTGAATCGGATTTAGAGAATTTGAAGTTGGTTTGTCCCGAACATCTAACTTGGATGTTTGTACAATGGTTTACTTCTATCCAACAATTACTTGATTTTTTCATCCGACTAGAGGACTACTTTGTCCTAATGAGTTTAAAAATCCTATGTAAAGTTCAAGAGAAAGTTTACAATTTACTTTGAGTCAACTGTGCTATAACTTGACCAATTCAAATTCAAAATGAAAATTGCCCAGCTTAGGATACTTTTCTCAAAGGCTTTATCTTTAACTTCTTGGGAATTGTTAACCTGATGCAAAATTCCTAACTTTTTTGTTCTAGAGTGTACTATACTATAGAAAATCATGAGATTTATGCTAATAATTGGAAGTAAATCCAAATGAATAAGTCAATCTTGGACTTGTCATCTTTTGATGATTGAAAAGGTTCTTGTACAAAACATCTATTTGGGATGTTTAATTTAGTTACCTGATTCTAATCGGCTAACCCTTGACTTTTGTGAAAAGAATCAGGTACCACATCTGAGCCAAATCTAAAAGATTCAAAAAGCAGAAACAAAGAACTAGAACTCTCTATAACCAATTAAAGCTTCAAAAGAGATGTAAACTTACGAGGAGTCAATTTCTCGATGACTCAAGACTTTAACTTCTCAAAGATCTATTTCAACAAAGTATTGAAGAAGTTTTCCTATCTTTAAGAGAAATAAACTAGATTCTCAAAGAGATTCAGAGCAAATCTAAAACATCATCCATCCACAAGATACTAATGTGGTATCCAACATCAATGTGTTGACCCACTTAGGTTCTATTGATGAGTTTTTTTACTCAAATAATGCTTCACTTGAGACTAATTTCATGCCTGAATTCAATCTTTATGACTGCTTAATGGGAATGCAGTTCTTGTGCATTTCTTTGGGTCAAAGGATTGAATTTACCAAGTTACACTAGGAACTTAGTGCTTGACTTAGTCAGTCTGTCCCTTAGTTGAAAGGATCATTTCAATGTCGAAGTCCTACATGTTTAGAAATTTACTAAATATTTCTGAATCAACACTTAAACTTGAAGTGTTTCTTTTTTCAAATAAGAGAAAATACATGCCTTTATTTGGAAATTTAAGATGATCTTGGAACTTACTTTATATCTTTTGCTTCCTTGATCTTGAAGTTATCCTGAAATATCTTGAGATACTAATTTAATCCTTCTTGAATTTAAACTCCTTCTTTAAATCTTTAATTCCCTTGAGGATCAAACCTAACTTCAAGATCCAAACTAGGACTAAAAGATAAGTATCATCCCATGGTCCCGATGTCCCATACCATCTTTCCTGCATCAATCTGAGTATAAAATCTGGTGTCCCATAGCATCCTATTTTATATTCACATTAATGTGTGGGTGATATTTATCATAAAGTCTAAATATCTCTTGATAGAGTACCTTGTTGCTTCAATCCTTTACGAGAATTTTGAAGTTTCAAGAATTACCTCTAACTATTTCTTTTAGGTTTTGATCCCTTAACATGATCATTTCATGATCTTGTGCTTTTCTTTGGGAGCTTGAAAACCTTTTGATGGAACATTCAAGTCGAAACATCTACTCATGCTTTTTGCATTGTACCAGAATCCCTTTAAGGATAGGCAACCATTATGTTTTACCTTCCACATACTTAAGTACCATCTTCATGATTGTAGACTACATTCTTGGAATTTCTTCACTCTATTCACACTTGGAACAACTTTACTTTTTTCACAATTTTCCAGTGGATGAATGAAACCTGTGTGAATAATTCCCAAAGGGAATTTCATTGCCAATACTTGGGCAAAATTCAGAGTAGTTCCCATTGCAAGTTCTTGGACAGTCATGGCCAAGCTTGATCAAGTTTGGTTGAACTTGCGACTATAATAAAGACTTATCTATTAAGATCTCCTAAACTATCAAAAGCTTCTTTGCTTACCCGCGGGATGTTTTGGAGATCTTTCCCTTAACTTAAGTCCAAGCATACATTGATGCCTCCCAGATTCCAATGAAGCCAAGCTCAACAAAAATGGTGAAGCATCAAGAGATAACAATTCTTCTGCCCTCTATACAGATAAAGGAAAGTCTAAGGATAAAGAAAAGAGCAAAAAGTTTGAAGATGAAGGTGCTACTTCTTAAGCTAACTATGTAGGGAGAGGTAGGAATTCAAGAGGAAGGGGTAGAGGAGGTAAGCAAGGCAGAGGGAGACCTTTCAACTCTTCCCTATGCAATATATGCGGAGTCTCTAATCACACAACTAATGAGTGCTATAGGAACTTCAAGAACTAGAGAGGAAGAGGATTCCAAAGAGGTGGCTACTCAGAATCAAGAGGAAGATTCAATCATAATCAAGGTTACAACCATGGCTACAACAACAATTACAACAAGGAGGATACAAATCAAGAAAGGAATTCAATAACTATACAGAGGATCAAGAGGATCCTCTTGTCATTATGAACATGACCTCAAAAAGAGGTATGAATGATGAGCACCTCTTCTATATTGACCCAGGTTGTTCAAACCATGGAGCAGGCAATATAGCTCTCCTTTTTGATCTTGAAGAGCCCAAGGGAAAGCACCAAGTGCAGACAGGTGATGATACCAAGCACTTAGTTGTCAAGGTAGGAAATATCAAAACTTCTGATGGGAATAGGAATTTGTTGAGTAGAGTTCTTTATGTACCTACTATCACAAAAAAATTGATGAGTGTTTGAGAAATAGTGGAGAAGGGTTTGCAGGTTATGTTCAATAAATTTGGAGCCTTTGTGGAGGACCCCCAACATGGATTCAAGAGAATTGCAAAGGGAGAGAAAATAGGTGGATTGTTTACATTTGAGCTTGAGGACAGTAGAAACATTGCACTATATAATTATAAGGATCAAAGCTTGTCTGAGTTAGAGATATGGCACAAAAGACTAGAACACATTGGTGAGAGAACATTAAAGCAGATATGTAGAGATCAATGTGTACTTGGGATACCTAATGCATCCAAGCAACATATGAATTATAAATGTGGTGCATGTTAGTTTGGTAAATCACACAGGTTACCCTTTAGAAAGAAAGGCTACATGGATGAGGAATATCTGGAACTTGTCCACACAAATGTGTGGGGACCAAGCATGGACCCTTCAATTTCAGGCTCAAGGTACTATGTGTCATTTATTGATGATTTCAGTAGGTGGAGTATCTTGTATTTCATGAAACATAAGGATGAAGTGTTCAGTTGTTTCAAAAAGTATCTTTCACTTGTGGAAAATCAAACAGGAAAGAGTTTAAAGAGGATAAGATCAGATGGAGGAGATGAGTACTTCTCCAATGAGTTTGATGCATTTTTGTAGGACAGAGGTATCAAGAGAGAGATCACAATTAGATATACTCCTGAGCAAAATGGAGTAGCAGAGAGGAGGAACAGATTAATTGTGGAAGTAACTAGGTCTATGCTAAATGAAAAGAAGTTGCCTAATTACTAATGGGCAGAGGCTGTTTCTAATGCCACTTATCTCATTAACAGGTTACCTTCTAAGCCCCTTGATAGGATGACCCCTATGAGGCATGGAATGATAGGAGACCATCACTTGAACATTCCAAAATATTTGGTTGTGTTGCTTATCTGCATGTTCCATCTCAAATGAGAGGTAAGTTAGATCCTAAGGTGGAGAAATGCATCTTCATAGGGTATGATATAAATCAAAAGGGGTGGTACATGCTTTATAATCCATCCAAAAAAGGATTTATGGTCAATAGAGATGTTGTGTTTGATGAAAATGACTCTTTGTTTGAAAGTGAATGCAGGAAGGTCAAATTGCCATATGACTTGGAAGAAAAATTTCCAAGCCTCACCAAGGAGGAGCCAAGCAGAATTGAAGACATCAAATCAAATGATGAGGACACCATCAACTTGGAGGAGTTTAGAGCATGGAAATCAAAAGTCAAGTTCAAGATGAAGAGGTTGGAGGACATACCTAAGTCATCCCACCAAGCCATAAGGAGATCACAACAAGAGAGTAAGAAGCCAATCAGATATGGGTATGATACTTCATTAGTCACTAAGCATTCTATTTATCTTGCTAAAGATTCATCACTTGAAGAACCTTCTTCATATGAAGAAGCAAGTACCAAAGCACAATGGAAGGAGGCTATGGATGCACTCCAAGCGAATGATACTTGGGAGCTAGTACCCAAGAAAGCATCAATGAAGGTAATTGGTTATAGGTAGATTTACAAAATTAAAAGGAACGCAGCTGGATCCATAAACAAGTACAAACCTATGCTTGTGGCTAAGGGTTTTGCACAAACCCATGGAGTAGACTATGAAGAAAAGTTTTCACTAGTGGCGAAGATGCCAACCATCAGAGTATTGGTAAGTGTAGCTGCATCTAGAAATTGGAATGCGTATCAACTAGATGTGAAAAATGCTTTTCTCAATGGGTGGATTTCAGAGGAGGTCTACATGGCTCAACCTCCTGGCTATGAAGATCCAAGCAAGGTAAATCATGGATGCAAATTAAAGAAAGTTGTTTATGGTTTGAACCAAGCATCTAGGGCATGGAACCATAGGCTGTCAACCTATCTTCAAGACCAAGGATTCATGATGAGCAAGGCAGATTTTTCTCTATTTATCAAAAGGAGTAACTCAGAAGTGATATACTTATGTGTATATGTGGATGACATCATTCTTATAGGTAGTGATACGAATGGCATTAAACAAATAAAAAATAAGTTGATGCAGGAATTTAAGATCAGTGACCTAGGGTTTTTGAAATACTTTCTTGGACTTGAGTTGGTATACACTAACTCTGGAATCTACATCACTCAAAGGAAATATGTGCAGGACATGTTGAAGAAGTTCTAATTGGAGGATACAAAAGTAGCTAGCACCCCTATGGAGGTAAATCATAAATTGAGTGCTCATGAAGGTGGTTTGCTTGAAGACATTGTAGGTTATCAAAGCATAGTTGGGAGTCTAAACTATGCAACATTTACAAGGATTGACATATGTTATGGAGTAAGTGTTCTCAGCCAATTCATGCATAAACCTAGAGCATCTCACTTGGAAGCTGCTAAAAGAATTTTGAAGTACCTCAAAGGTACTCAAAATCAAGGTCTTTACTTCCCATACACATCAGATTTGGACATTAAGTTGTACTCAGATGCAAATTGGGCAGGATGTAAGGATGATAGAAGAAGTACTTCTAGTTATTTATCTTTTGCAAGTGATAAACCCATCTCATGGTCTTCTAAGAAGCAACCAACTATTGCTCTATCTTCAACACAGACTGAATACAGGGTATTAGCAAATGCTACTCAAAAAGCTATTTGGATTAGGTTGCTCTACTCAGCTTTGGGACTTCACACAGCTCATTCACCAATGATCTTTGGTGATAACACTAGTTCTTTGCATCTTGCAGTTAACCCTATTTATCATGCAAGAACTAAGCATATAGAAGTGCCTACCATTATGTTAGAGAGAAACTCTTGAGCAAAAAGATTCAACTAGCATATGTATCTACAAATATGCAATGTGCCGATTTGCTAACCAAAGCACTTGATGGTACTAAGCTTTCCAAGTTTAAAACCATGATTAGATTACAAGATATTCAAGAAGATTGATGAAGCAATGCAAGCCAAGATGTTTGGCTTGAGGGGGAGCTGTTGGTGCAAATGTTCAAGCCTACACATTTGGCTTAGCATGGAAGACATTGTGTGGAACTAGCACTTGATGATCCATGTGAACTATAGCTTATAACTACTTGATCATTTACCACTGTAAAACTTGGAGAATCTTGTAAAAGCTCAAAACTCATGGAGTTAGGAAGAATGTTAGCTATGAATTGAAGTTGAGGGGATATCTCCTTAATCAGTGGAGTCGTCTTTTGTTTGGAGCCAAAGTTTTAATTTTCGAATTCAAACTTAGAAGAAACACATATAAAGAGAGTTTGTAAAATCTCACGGTATGGTGCCTCATTCAGAGCTCATTCCTTGATTACTTGTAGAACTTGAGTGGCTCACACTATAGCTCACTCAATTCATCAATATTGAGCATCATACAATGCCAATAACTTTGTACAATTATATTCTTTAATACATATAGCTCATTGATCATTTCTATCTACTTCTCTGCTATGACTAGTACTCAGAACAGGCAACATCTTTTGATCATATCTTAGTGATTACTCAACCATTTTACATAATCTTTGGCTTGTTGGAACCAGCTTGAATTTTACTTTTTGCTATAAAAGTTGCAAAGTATTTGGTTCAGGAATCAAGGAGAAATTGCATTCGAAGTGCTCACTAGTCATCTACTAGTTGTTCCCTAAAATATTGGGGATAAGATCTGATGTGCTAAAGTTATTTCTTAGAGCATAGTTCATCATTTTAAATGATTCTACTTGCAACCCATTAGCTATCTAAGCTAATTAAAGTACCTCAAAAATAATTTTACCAATTGTTACTGTGGCGTGAGCTGTGAGTAAAAAGCCCAGTAGGTTTAAGGACTAAAATAATAAGTTTTCAACATTAGCTATTCTTGAACTAGTCTTTTTTGGATTAATTGTTTCAAGTATCAATTCCAAAGTACATAGGTACTTTATTGGTGTCATTTGCAATCTGAAAGGGCCTACTTTATAACTCTAAAGTGCATCAAGGCTGGTACAAAGCAGGTTTTAGCAGTACCACCTCACTTCCTTGAGGTATCCATCCATCTCTTCCAATAATATTTTAGATTCCTGCCAAGGAATCAAGTAATACTAAGCCAATGATTGATCTTAGAATCTTTTGCTTTATTGGAATGATCGTCAAAAGAAATTCTTGATTTTTGGAAAGACTAAGACTTAAAGCTTTATTGTTTATACAAAAGATATTCCTTTTTAACCAATGAAATAGTTAAGTAGACTATTTCATTTTATTGGCTTATCTTTAGGAAGTATCCTAATTTCTAAAGATCACTTTGACAAAGGTTTCTTAATAAGCTACAATTAACTTAAATGAAACCAATAATAACTCTCTAATCCTCTAAAAGGAAGAGTTCTTTCAAGTTTTCCACTTTTCTTAAGACTTTGCATCTATACCAGAGATGTAATCATGGAACCTAGGATCCATCTATTTTGTTAAACTTCAGTTGATGCCAAGGTTCTATCTCTAATTTCCATCACTCCTTGGGATGGAAGCAAGTGAGAACTTACAAAAATTGCATAGTTTTCCTTGGCACTTTGCATCCGTACCAAGGATGCAACTTATGGAATAGAACAATTATCTTTTGAACTTGAAAATTTCAATTAGTGTAAGTTCCATTTAGCTTTATTTAATTTTGATAACATCTTGGGATAAAATCAGATAAGAGTGTTCATTAGAAAAGTGCTCAAGTATCTAAGAAAACTTTTATCATCCTACTTGGATGCACGATTTCTCAAATCCAAGCTAATGACTATATCTAAGCTTGTCGTTAGAATTCTCTAAGTTTTCTCCTAAACTTAGAGTCATCATGGAAATTTTCAAGCATCCCTATTTTCTTGACATTCCAATGAGCAAGAAAATTGAATACTTGACTTTTGAATGGCCTACTTTTTCTTATCAAGACTCCTAATTTGTGATACATAAGTATCAAGTTTGGGAAAAACAAACTAGCTACTTGCGTTACATGGCAGCTAGGAGCCTTGTAACTACCTAGTTTGCTATTTTTCCTAGCTATCTAAGTCTAGTTAGAAAAAGAAGGTAATGAAAGTATAAGTATTCAACTACTTAAAAAAGAATCATGCATATGTGAATGCATGTTCTTGCATGCAAAAGCGTGTGAGTGCATGCATGTGTTGGCATTCTCCTTTCATGCACCAAACTTATGTCAAGGAATTCTTGAGCTTGAAAATGCATGTTCCCAATCATCCATGCACAAACATTCTACTTGCTAGCTTTTAAAAAGATATGACCATTCATGTGCATAAACTTGAGCGTTAACTATCTTTCTCAAGCAAGAAAAAAACTTGTTTTGTGCATGAAAAAATTCTTTGAAAAGGAGAAATGCACCAATATTCTCTCGTAGATGCATGCCCATGCTTAATAAGTGTTTCCATACTTCAATGTTCTCATATTTTTCTTTCATTAAATTGCATACAATACTTTCAAAGTTGAAGATTCCTTCCCTACTTGAATAATAATAGCAATGCATTCTATATGAAAGCATAGAGCAAAGCAAATGTTGAAATGAAAACATCAACTTGTAAAGTACTTAGCTCTAACTCAAGCTACATTCTTCCATTGATCCTTGGGAAGAGCGATATTAAAAAACTCTTCTTTTCTTTTTCCTTCTTGAAAAAAAGAGAGGATGTAGAATCGATTCAGGCTCAAGTTAAGAGTTTAGTAGGAAATATAAGATAATACAAGAGAGACCTTCTCAAAATCGAGTTTTAGCAGCAAAGTTTAAGAATAATAACATAATGAAGTAAATCAAAACTCAATTCATCAAATGACTTTCTTGAGTCGGCTAGGATGTTCAGCTCTACAATATATGGGCTCGGGTTTGGTCGAGAATAACAGTAAATTCAAGAAAATCCAAAAAATCAAGTGCTTTCAGCTCGAAATTAGCAAAGCATATCGATAATCAGAACACATAAAATAATGCAGAGAATATACTCATCGACACCAGTTATTGTAATGGTCGAATCGCTCACATCTGTGGATAGACGCTTTAGGATCAATCGCCACCTACTCTACGGCTGCAGAATAAATTTTCTTTTTACCTTTGGTGCTTAAGGCTTTTCGATGAAGTCAGGTTGTTATTAATAATCTCATAGTTCAATATCAAACAGCTCTTGGTGTTTTTGTGTAGAGCAGTGCGTCTTACGCAAAGGAAGGTGGTTCAATTCCCATCCATAGCCGCCTGAGAAGTTCGCTCTCTTTGTGCTTTTCTCCAAACTCGTACAGACTTTTGTGAATAGCATTGATAGAATTATATGCATTACTATGCTATCCTATGTGGAACTAGGCACAACGGTTGAGATACCCCGCTAGATATATCACATCGTGTGTTCAAATCGTTGGGGCTGCTTCACCATGGATTTTACTTGCTTTTTCGTTATCTACAAAGTTTTGCACACGAATCGAGTTTGATAACTAATATTAAATAATGACGATATACTCTTGATTCAGCAGCAAACGTGGCATAGTGGCTGGAGAAATTATGTGTGTGCCAGACGACTTGTGTTCAATCCTTAGAGACTGCAATTATAAGATGAGAACATGTATAATCATTTTTGATGCTGAAAATCGAAAAGAGAAAACATACTCGCGTTTTACACCGAAAAACTCGGGACACTAATGAAAAATCGTATGCGTAGCACCGAAGGGCACATAAAGTCATGAAGACATATAAACAAACGAAATGAAAACCAATTCTCATGTAGAAGATCACCTCGGAAGGTCTCCATGGAAGCTTCACGACTCTGATACCAATGCAAGATTATGACCCACCATGTGCTAGAGAAATGACTTTCCTCCCAACGAAATGCCTCTATATATAGCTCTCTCTAGGGGATTGCCTTCTTGGGTAGGTGGATACTAACCATCCATGTGTCGGCCATGTAATTGCATGTGCACCAAGTATCCTAATTAACTCGAGTAAACTCAAGTGCATGCTTCTAGAAGGCTCTAGATCTATTTGGACAAAATACTCTCTCCATGTACCCCATGGGGATTGAACCCACGACCTCCTCCTTCACACCCTTGAGACTTAACCACTAAGCTAAGTGGATCACTTGCTCACAAGAGCACAAGACCTCCTAGTAAGTTTAGACTCCAGATCTTTGGTCATACACATGGGTGACCAAGCAGTGTCGGATTTTAGATCCATCTGAACTAGCTAGATCCTTAGATCATAGACTTAATTTATTACAATTTTCATACGTTTCTAGTATGTCAGCTTATTATCGAGCTTAGAAAGAGCCTAATTCCATCATTGACCCATCGAAAAGTTGAATCCCATCAGAATAGCTAACAAGTGAAAGATTTGTCCTCTCGAGATCAACTAATAGACATGGTCAACCAAAATTTGAGGTGGATGCCAAATAACGGCCCTAAAAGCTCTTTTGGAGTGGTTAATTTTGGAACCACATGCCTCACGAAACATATTTAGGCAACACCAAAAGGTATCAATGTTGGTTGGATCGTTATGCACAAAAGCATTCATGTCATTGACAAAGAGTCTCATGATCATCTGGTCTTGATTGAGGGGAAGAAAGAGGCCCTGAATAGGTCCTAAATGTGCATGATGTTTAATAAGGTAGTTGAGACCATTAACAACTATCACAAATAGAAGAGGGGCCAAGGAGCATCTTTGTTGGATAGAACATTTTAATGAAATAGATTGGGAAAGCTTGCCATTGATGTTTATCTATGCAGACACATTTCCCGACAATGTTGAGATCATCTTTAATGATTTTCTAACCACAACCTAGGTCTTTCAGAGATTGGAGAATGAAGTCCCACTTGAGTCTATCATAAACTTTATCGAAGTCAATCTTAAGGAAGAGAACATCTTGAGCGGACGCTGCAACAAAAATTGGACCTTCCCAAACATCAATCATAGCCTCGAGGATGGAACTCCCCTTGATGAAACTTTTTTTATCCTCATTGATCCAATTTTGTAAGTGACAAGAAATTCAATTAGAAATAACTTTAGTAAGAATCTTATAATCTCTTTGTAACATTGTAATTGGATGCCAATTTTCAATCTTTTTTTGTTACCTTTTTTTTGAATAAGCTTGATAATTTTTGTTGCCTTTTTTGTGAATAAGCTTGATAAAGCCTTTATTGGGACATTCGGGTAGTGCACCAAAAGAAACAGCCTCTTGTCACACTAGAAATAACCTAATAGTCACCACATGCTTGAAGGTCTTGAAAAACTCATTGGTGAGGCCATCTAACCTTGAGCTTTTGCCATTAGGAAGTAAATCAATAACTTCAAGAATCTCATCATCCAAAATACAATCTTCAAGAAGAGGCTTCATATTTTGTGGAATTCTTTTGGTTTTCATTCTAGAGATGGCCGCCATGCAATCATTCTTGTGAAGAGAAAGAGGTATCAAAACCCCAAAAGTTGGGTAAAGTGATTGATAATCAACATACTATTTTCTTCCTCCATCTTACACTCAACCCTATTGATGTCCATCATGAATTGAATCGCTTCTTTGGATTGTCTCTTCTTGAGTAGGACACACAGCTCTTTAGTAGGCTTGTCTGCCCTTCCTTCCCACCAATCTTTAAAGTATATATGTAGATTCTTTCTTTGAATTTCTTCTCTATATCTTAACATGCATCTGATTTTTTGGAGCCCTGTTTGGTATTGAGAGCGGCTAATGTTTAGTGCTTCCTCAACATGCCTCAACCTTTGATAAAGATTTTCCCTTCTATCACGATGAATATTTTGAAGATTCTTCTGAGTCCCAACCAAGATGTGTCCTGTCTTCATGACCACCATCCTCCAACACCTGGCTGGCGAGGAGCATGTCGGCAAGGAGCGCATGGCAAATGCCTAGTTCTAAGCAGTAGTAATTTCTTGTCGGACTAAGCGGAAAGAGAAGGTTGTCAGATTTGCATGAAAGCAAGGGGCTTTCTTGAGCTTGATGATTAGCTTGAAGGTAAACACAATTGGGTAGTGATGAGAGACAACTAGGTCTACACATTGGGAGAGGGAGGGGAGCTCCACTTATTGATTATATTCTTTGCAATATTGCTCCTCTCAAGTCTAGCTTTGCTCTAGTCAACTCTAGACTAGAGGCTTGACCAAGAGAAACCAGCCTCACCTTTGATCTCCACTAGATCTAGGTGGAAATTGACTTGGTCCTAGATGTCCCTCTCATGACCATCAATCATCCACCCTCTATTCCCCCATCTATCAAAAAGGGTGTCCATCATATTAAAGTCCCTGCAAAGAACAACTTTGAGGGGTAGAGAGTCCAAAGATTGCCAAGTGGTAATTCTTTCAGAATCAATATCAAAAGCATACATAGAGACAATGGTGAACTATAGAGGACCCCCAAAGGACACACCAATCCACCGATGGTTCTTATCTGCTTGGGAATCCACAAGTCTAGCAAACCAAGCTGCTATTAATGTCGATATCTGAACTTCCATTTCCCTTGGGGTGCATGGTAGAGAGGCGGACATAGAACGATGAAATACATTTGAGCCTCTTTTGAAGGTCCTCTGTGTCAATTTTGATGTCTTGAAGATAGATAAAGTTCAGGTTTAGGCTTTTAGCATGGATCCATTGGCCAATCATGTGTGCTCTTGAGGGGTCAAAAAACCCTCTAATATTGAAAGAAATGATTATCATTATTGGAGGTTAAGTTCTTTGTGGGGAGAGAACTTCTCCTTCTTTTTCTTGTTTTTCTCATCGTCTTTTTGCTTCGAGATGGAGGGGTCCTAACAAAGGAGTCTACCCTTAAGCGAGTTTTTCCATGGTATCTCAACCGGTTGCTTTCCTTTGTGAGAAGTCTTCTTTGGAAATGAGTTTGGTATCCTTTTGGGATTGTGTATCCAATGATCAAGCTTTTGCTGTTTTGGTTATCTTCATTATTGGTGGTGAATCCGCCCTCTTTATTAGTGGTGTATCCTTCTTGGTTTTCTTCATTATAATTGGAATCCTTTTGAAATTTCCCATCATTGCGATCATCAAAAAGATTCATTCCCTCTAGGTAAACAAGTCATTGGCCTCCTTCTCCAAGTTGCAAAAAATGTTTTTTTTTTTCCAGGGTCGTGTAAGATGGGCTCCTCTTATTTTTGCAGAAATCTAGGGATTTACCACAATAGGAACAACGGCAGATATTCTAAGGAAGGAACCTAATATTTAGAAGGAACGAGCATATCCATGGGTCTCTTCGCATCTTCGGATTATGCATATGAGTTAATAATTTTTTTCCTCTATATGTGTAGTATTATTGTCGATAGTTTATTCGTTATGAATTTATATAAAATTGACAATGCAAAACTGAAATATGATGGCACTATGGCGTCACTAGATAATTCTAAAGCATCACAAGCATGGGATTACAAAAAAGGACACCTCCACTTTGATGGTGAAAGTGCGAAAGAAAATGGTCATTTTCGAAATCGCTAACGCTATGACAAGCACACCAAAAAAGACTCTTGAAGATTGTTTCTTGATAGAGAATAGTCAAACTAGCTCTCTTTCCAGCAAGCTTTATATTGTTGGAAAGATTATTGAAGGAGCTTCAGAAAAGCCAAAGATCTTTGCAGTGCGATCTCTAAGTAATGAGAAACAAGCAGTTCAAGTTGATGGATTACACAAAAGACACCGATTGAAAATAGTTCCTGAAGAGGTAACGTTTGAGAGCTTGGAAATCAATTTTGAAGGAGATAGCTTGAAGCAAGAAGCTTAGACCTGTCCAAATGGGTGTGGTGTAGCGGTATGAGTTGAACGCCATGGGGCAGAGTGCCTGGGTTCAATTCCCACCTGGCTGGAGATTTCAAATTCCTTGTTCTCTCTCAAAAAAAAATAAAATAAGCTTAGGCCTATGGCACGAGCCTCCAAGAGCACATATTAGTAAATCTTGAACTGTGATAAAAAATATACCTTTATGTGATCACGCAAGGAAGCCCTCCTTAGTTTTTGAATCCTTCTCCAAAGGAAAGCAAAAATAGAAGAAGGGAGGCTTGGAGAATGCGGAGGACGCGTTCATGGTCCCATGTATATCTAAAGTATTGTGCAACACTGTTGGTTTTGTATATATATTTTTATATGTTGCCCTATTAAACTGGTTTCTATTTGGATCTTGAATGCTAGCGTACAATACTATGTACTGTCCGTTTGGAGTACACCTCATCATGTGTCTACCAATCTATAACTAGTGTCCGTGATCACTTCATCCAAGTAATGTTCTCTTTATTCTTTTGCTCATCACATGAGTAGGGTGCTTAACCAACATGAATACGTTTGACTTGCTTTGCTACCCCAATTAATATGTTATAGGTAGAAGTTCGCATTGTGGTTTGTAGCCACATACATATTTATATGACTGTTGAAAAGTGACACACACCATAACTTTCAAACCCTAGAAATGGTTTAGCGGGTTTCATTAAGCATTTTTGTTTGTTTTCTATCTCTTTTAGAACTCTTTGCATATGTAAATAAATATAAAATAAAAAAATGGAACTTCTTTTGGGCAAGCACATACTCACTTCTCTATAATATCAACTAATCTATGTGTCGGGGTTGACAATCGACATTTTACTATATTTCAATCTACAAGACTTCTTTAGAAAATTTTTTGTGCCAAGGCATATTCTAATATGAATCCTTCAGTGATCTTCATTGGGAATTCAGATTTTACCCATGTGGCGATTGTGCATGGTCTCGGTCATTTGATGGACAACAATATGAACATGTTAGTATATTTTGGTAATAATATGTGTAAACACACTCAAGGCTACCGCTGCATGAGGTTTTTTTTGTCTCCCCCATCTCATTTATACACCTATACCCCAAAATGTCTATTTATCTTTGTACAATCACCTAGTAATAATCTATGCATTGTGCTCTTAAGCTTCTTCTTCCTTGTATTGCTTTTGTTCATTCCTGATCCCCAAACTCTAACAATCATTACCAGTGTATTTCATTGCATTCTAAAGTCCATCATTGGCACATCTCCACTCACTAGCTAAGATAGCTAAGAAAATTGGTGACTTAAAAACGAATATCTAAAAAAAAAAATCTCTTAGAAGACTTTTACATAGCTCAAGAAATTTATTGAAGCTCTTTTCAGCCTTTGAATGCACTATCACAACAATCTGGTAAACAATTTCATCCTTTTATGCCAAATACCTGTTGGAGTTTGAGGTTTGCGAAAAAACAAATAGTGGTGTATACTTAAAAACAAATACCTTAAGAGACTTTTTGCATAGCTAAAAATTATATTTAAGCTCCTTTCAACCTTTGAATGCACTATCACAAAAATTGGGGAAACAATTTCATCCTTTTGTGCTGAATACATGTTGGAGTTTGAGGTCTGTGAAAGCACGTGTACTGCACAAGGAAGAAGAATTAGCTTGAAGCACAACACACAATACTGAATGTATACCAACTGAATGTAGAGAGATAAGTAGCCTGTTAGGATTATAGGTGTATATACAAGTGACGAAAAAACCTCCAAAAGAGGGAAAAAAGTATCCCGACAGTCCTAAGTGTGTTCACACACATCACTATCAAAATACATCAATAAATCCCCCATCGGAGTGATGCAGTGAACAAGGAGCTGGCACTCATGTATAAGGAAGTTCCAAGCTATGTGGAAAGAGACCAATCCACAAAAGGAAGTAAGCCCAAAGATTTGCAAAAAGCTTCAAACTTCTCTTGAGGTCGAGCCTTTGTGAAAAGGTCTACAATGTTCTCTTGTGTGGGCACACATGCCAAATTGATCTCTCACCCAGATAACCTCTCCCTGGCATATTTATAGTGCACCTCAATGTGCTTTGAGTGAGCATGAAGTAGAAGGTTTCTCGCAACTACCAATGCACTCTGATGGCGAGTGAAGATGATTCTAGTAGAAGATTGACCAACACCTAAATAAGCAAAAAGGCATCTAAGCCACACACACTCAACAGTCATTCTCAAAGCTTCCTTATACTTAGTCTCACAACTAGAAGTGGCCACATTAGGCTACTTCTTGCTCAACCAAGATATGCATGAGCTACCAAGCATGAAGCAAAGACCACTAGTGGACATGCAAGTGTCATAGCAACCAGCACAGCCAAAGTGAGAAAAAGCATGTAAATATGGCGGTAGTGATCCCCCCTTGGGGTTAAATAATCCAAATAGCTAGGCACCACTCAAGTATCCAAAAATGCGCTTTATCGCCTACCAATGCTTGACACCTGGGCAATGCATAAACTTGCTCACATGTGAGATAGAAAACTGAATATCAAACCAAGTTATGCATAAGTTAATCAAGCATTGAACATTGTGTTGATAGAGAAAAACATCAAATGCATCCCCAGCAGCATGAAGGCTCAACCAAAAATCTGTTTTCATAGGAGTGGCTGGTTTAGACATCTCAGCATACATAAAGAGGGGTGTCTTGGTGCAGCTTGTGGGTGTTGAGCCTCACCCTCAGCCTTGAGAGGTAGAGTATCTAGCCAGCTGACCTAACACTCGCAGACAGTACGAGGAACTGTTATGCCAAAAAAGATTAGATTATTAATGCTCTATCAAAATCGAAACTCTTTGTGCCCCTGTTGTATTATTATTGTGAATTCCGAGCTTTACAGATATATTCTATTGCTTTTCAAGGAGGACTATTTTAAAAAAGAAAAAGTTCTCTGCCCAAAACTGTTTCGAGCATTTTTTTTGACGGTTTTTTTTTTTTCTAAGCAGCAACATCGCCATTACGTTATTATAGTTCGCATCACTTTTCCTGCAATATGAATTTTACCACGAAGTATATATGCAATAGATGGATGAGCTCTGACCTTGTATTTGAATCAGTTACTGCTTATGTTCAGAAGCCATTGTCTGCTTATTTCAACCGTGTTGGAATGGCGTTACTATGTAACACTGTTAGAACATAAAGTTTAATTTGAAAGAGGAGGATTGATCGGACTCATGTGCTTGTCAATTGTTATTTCTATCACTCTCTTCAGTTTACGATGTTCAAGGTGGCGCTGAGAAATTATTCTCCGAGTATAAACATGACAAACTAATTCTATTATATGTTGAGTGACTAGTATGATGAAAATCGAATCTCTTAATTTATGTTAGCACTAATGAGATTCACTTTTGGGATAATGTTAGCTTTTGAGTAGTATATTATACCAAAATGTCAAGGGCATATTGTTGTGGGTACCTATCCCTCTCTACCTAGAATGGGCATGGAATCAACTATGTAGACAGACATGTTGACTTCTCCATACATAATCCAAGAATAGTCAAATCACATTTCTCTGCTGAGCTGGGTAACTATTAAAAAAGCCTTTCTTATGTGTATCTAATAGAGTTTATATAAACAGTAGAAGCTTTTTAGACATGATAGTGCAATGGCCGATCATTCTATAATACTTAGGTTCGAATAATGGAAGAATCTAGATAGCATTGTTTTTAGAGGTTTGACATGGGAAAATCTGGAATCCGTTCTGTTTATGTGACATAACAAACTGTTTATGATTGAGCGTTTGGTTATATGAGTAGTTTCGCTCCCATTGTGCTATGAATATTTTAATGTCTTGGTATAAGAAAGTGGTAAAGAACTAGTCCACTAACGTGGTTAGGCACTAAATGGTATAGTTTTTAGTAATTTATCATCTTTCAGAAAAGTTCTCACATTAGCTTATCAATATGCAGTACATGGTTCGATTTGAACGATTACAAGATGATGCTTTCTCATTTGCGATGCCAATACAGGTTGTGCTAATGAATGGATGCACATTATATTTAATGGGGTACTTTATATGGAAGCATTCTTCACATACGAAGTATTATATATGGAGTTGTGTTTGTTTTCTTCGAGACAGTGGTTACCTTCATTTGAAGCCATATTATACGAAACCCATGTGGGATCCAATAAAAGATAGAAACCCTGGATGTTTTATTTTTGCACAAGTCTGGATATTTACCACAATAGGAGCAGTTGCAGATATTCTAAGGAAGGAACCTAGTAAGGAACGATCATATCCATGGGTCTCTTAGCATCTTCGGATTATGCATATGAGTTAATAATTTTTTTTACCTCTATATGTACAGTATCATTGTCAGTAGTTTATTAGTTATGAATTTGTATTAAATTGGTAATTTTCACCTAAAAAGATTTCATTTTGGATCTCGTTAGTGGAAGTCTATAGCTCCACATTTTTTGTAGGAAGTTTTAGATTCCGTCCTCGTATAGTCATATGTTTGTTACTATTTTGCCTACTTCACTAGTAGGAAAAAGTAGCTGCGCTTTTGTTGCAAAAAGAAGTGACTAATGTTACTTCAATATATGAAGGAGACATCATCCCGGGGGGAGTATTACTCAATTGTGGATTTTTTATAATCCTTTTAGACTGATCGATTGTCTTTTTTGGCTTCAAACAACTGATAACAAATAATTTATACACTAACACATTAAATTCATATCTTTGGTAGTTATGCTAATATATAAAGTAGACTGAATTTAAGCACTCTTCTGTAGTTTCTTAAAGTAGAGCTGTTTGCTCGCAAAAGCACATACTCTCTAGTAAATGGCTTTTACATCCATCTAGAAAAATAATATATCTTATTTACATTCGGAAACAAAGATCATGATGTCGTATAGAAGATCTGGATGTTTACCTTCCTTGAAACGCGAGTTTTGCACTTATTTCTTGTGAAACACTCAAATAATTGTTCTTTTTAATTCCCGATCCACATAAATAGATCTGTCACAAAAGTTCCATAACTACTCAATTCGCTGCAAATTTCCTCCTCGGTATTCTCGAAAGATACAATGAGTAGACCTTACTTATTTTTGGTGTAAGGACACCAATAATAATATAGAGCTCCAAAGGTTTACTCTTGCTTTATCTTTTGTAGAATTAAGTTGCAAACAAACCATGAGGCATACTCTCTTATTAAGATCTTGAAGAGTAGAGATGAACTCTTAAGTTTCTTTCCATGACATGTCATAACTATAACTTGTTTTCTATTTCCTATTTTGACACGTCCACTTTAGCAAGCTAATGGAGATGCCAAGGTGTGATTAGGATAACAATCGAATACAATTGTACCTGTCATATTTTTCTTGATGTTCATTCTTACTAACATATTTGATTGAGTTGGTCAGTAGGTACTTTGGAGTGGTGCTCTTCATCTCGACATGTCTAAGAGCTCATGACACATTTTTGGGAAAGGATTCAATATCTGTACAGTTAAAGGATGGTGGTCGACGAAATTATGGATTGAAATGCTGTATTTCGATTTTATTGATAGAACTATTCTTATCTTTGAGTCATACAGGTAGTGCAATAGTATGTACTTTTATGTTTTATTTTGTTTCTTATGAGTTATTTTATCCATGATATTATATAGTCCATATCGAACTTTTTTTTTTTATATAAAGGAAGTTTGGCATTAGCCTACTCTCCCGGACTTGAATTAAATAAACAAAAGTACAAGAGAAGGGGTCTAGTGCCCACGGGACCCCCCAAATCCCACAAAGCAGGGGAAGATCTTACAGAGCTTAGATGACATTACAAAGAAGGTTAGTCAGTCCATATCGAACTTGATAAATACGGATACATACATATTTAATATTTTTCCATTATTACCATTTGATATGAGTAATTACGGACTGTATAATGTCTTCTTTCATCAAACATGCACGAACAAAAACACTTAGCCCTTTGGTCAAAGGGATTCTTGATTTTTCAAGTTCATTAATCTGATACTTTATTATTGTCTACAAATCACTTATATTTTGTTGGTTCTTTTAAAGAGCTAAGATGGAAATTAAAATTTAGGATTGAAATTCCTTTGGAGAATTCATTCATGCTTGAATCAATCCTTATTTGTTTATGAAGCTTTTCAAAACATTAGGAATATCTTTTTCAAAACTACATTTAAACACGAGAATTCATTCATGCTTGAATCAATCCTTATTTGTTTATGAAGCTTTTCAAAACATTAGGAATATCTTTTTCAAAGCTACATTTAAACACTTCATATTCCATTTAAACCTTTCTTTAACCGTTTACATTTATTTTTGTGACCTTTGGTATTCTCATCTTTTATTGGGTAGCTATGTTTGAAAAGCATTATTTGAATTTCATTAGGCAAGTTAGATATGTTTGTTGTTTAGTGGTTGGTTATATCATTCACCCATCTTATATTTATCTTTTCTTTGGATTATTATAAACCTTCCCTCCTAAGAGAGTACATTTTCTCACATGGTTGATGGGCGGTCCACATGGTGGATCAGCCTCCAGTGCATTCAAAGGCTGAAAGGAGCTTAAATCGGTTTTTTGAGCTATGCAAAAGTTTCCTAAGATATTTGTTTTTAAGTACACACCACTTTGATCATCATTTTTCTTGCTATCTTAGATAATGAATGGGAATGTGCTGACGATGCACCGTAGGATGCAATGTACTACTCGGGTATTGGTTGTTAGAGTTTGGGGATCATGAATACACAAAAGCAATACAAGGAAAGAGAAGCTTGAGAGCACAAAGCATAGATTATTACTAAGTGGTTGTACAAATATAAATAGACCTTTTGGGTTATAGATGTAACAATGAGATGGGGGAGAGAAGATAAACCTCATGCAGTAGTAGTCTTGATTGTGTTCACACATATTACTACCAAAATATACTAACATCTTCATATTGTTTTCCACTAACTCATTTCTAGGGTGTGAAAGTCATGGTGTATGTCACTTTTCAAAAGCTACATAAATATGTATGTGGCTACAAACCACAATGCCTACTTCTATAAGTAACATATTAATCGGGGTAGCAAAGCAAGTCAAACCTATTCCTATTGGTTAAGCACCCTACTCATGTGATTAGCAAGAGAATAAATAGAGCATTACTTCGATGAAGCGATCATGCACACTAATCATAGAATGGTAGACACATGATTAGATGTACTCCAACCGATAGTATATAGTATTGTATGTTAGCATCCATGATCCAAATAGAAACTAGTTTAATAGGGCAATATAGAAAAACAATATATAAAACCAATATTGTTGTACAATACCTTAGATATACATGGAATCATGAAACTGTTTTGTGCATTCTCCAAGCTTCCCTTCTTCTATTTTTTCTTTCCTTTGGAGAAGGATTCAAAAATTGAGGAGCGCTTCTTTGCATGATCACATAAGAGTTATATTTTCCGTTAGAATTCAAGTTTTACTAATATGTGCTCTTTGACGCTCATGCTATACGTCTAATCTTCTTGCTTCAAGTTATCTACTTCAAAATTAGTTTCCAAGCTCTCAAGGGTTACCTATTTAGCAAGTGTTTTCAATCGGTGGCTTTTGTGTAATCCGTCAGCTTGAACTGCTTATTTCTCTTTACTTAGATATCGCATTGCAAAGATCTTTGGCTTTTCTAAAGCTCCTTCAAAAATCTTTCCAACCACATAAAGATTGTTAGAAAGAGATATTGTTTGGCTGTTCTCTATCAAGAAACAATCTTTAGTAGTTTCTCTTTGGTGCTCCTTATAAGAAGATTGGGGATTTTGACAATGACCGTTTCCTTTAATCGCACTTTCACCATCAAATTGGAGGTGTTCTTTTTGTAATCTCATGCTTGTGATGCTCTAGAACTATCTAGTGATACCTTAGTGCCAATATGTTCTAGTTTTGTATTTTTGATTCCTTCATCAAACCTTGTAATTGAGTGTACTATAAGCGATCTTTTCATCATGCCTTAGTCTTTTTGTATAGGGCATCTGATTTATTTCATATCAGCCTAAGGAGGTTACTAACACCTACTTTGAGCATCATTTATTTGGGTGTGGGATAGAGCGATGGTGAGGGGATGAGGACCACCTTTTTCTACTTGGACTTTATAGAATCCTTCATAGATAGTGATGACTTATAAGAGGCAATCATGTGGTGGTCATGCAAGATATGCTTATAAAGAACCCACATGTGCGTTCTTCTCTCTCACTCTTAACTCAAAGAGTGATGTTCGCAGCCATATGTTTGGTCTAGGAAAATAGATCCTGCTCACTATGTATCTCTCTCTTAGTTGTATCCTCACCACTCTCCTCACTTTGCCAAAAACAAAGGGTAATTTTCCCTGTTCTAGCTGCAATCAACCATTGCATCATAAGTCTTTTGATCCTTATCTCAGAGGCCTATTGGCCTTGAGGCCTATATAAGAAAGGTCTTGACATTTGTTTTGGATTCATCACCTCTGATACTTGTTTGAGATTCATGAGCATATCTGACTCGTGATGGAGCTCTATCATCTTGTCATTTCGGTCATCTTGTACTACTGTGGCTCTTTTATGATGTATTCTCTATCATGCTACTCCTTGGTCACTCTCTACATAGCTCTTCAACAATCATTCAAAATATCTTCTGTTAGAAGGAGTCTATGGAAGGTGAGGGGGAGAAAAGTAGTCTCTCTCTCTTTGTAAAAGGGATGCACTATGATTCTCAGTTGCTAACTTGCTACTGGAAGCATTTATAGGGTTTTCTAGCAAAAATCAAAGGAAGATTGTGCCTACAAATGGAACATTTCTCTGCCACAATCGATTCATCACAGAGCTCTCATGTCTATGGTGGCTTATGGACATGCACATATAGAGAACTTTTAGGTGGTTCTTCTGCCCCATAGCCCTCAGATGTTGCAAATCTGAGCACATTCATCTCTATTGCTACATGTTAGACTGACATAGAGGAACCATTGCAAGCCGGAGAAAGAAAGTCAAGCATCTCCTCTCCTTCCTTTTCTCTGCTTCCGTAGAGCCATTGATGGCTGTAGAGATGATCACGCATACAAGCATGAGAGAGAGAGAGAGGTATGCATGCATGTGTGAACTTATGTGCATGTATATTTGTGTTTAATGCATCTACATATGCATATAATTAACTGGATGATTATGAGAATGCATATGTATGCATGTTGTATACATGTATGCATATGTATGACTACATACATGCATATTCATGAATGCATGCATGTTTATGTAAGTTTGTGCATGTGTATGCATAAATAGTGTGTGGATGCATGCATGAGTGAAAGTTAGTATGTATGCATGTATGTGCAAATAAGAAAGAGTTGTGCATACATATGCATGAGTGTAGTGCATGTACGTGTATGATGTGAGTGCATGTAAATGCATGTGCATGAGCATGAGCATGCATGAATACATATTTGTGAAAATGCATGAGCAAGTGAATTGCATGCATGAATACATATTTGTGAAAATGCATGAGCAAGGGTATGAGTAATGCATGTTTGTAAGAGCATGTTCATGTGAGATAGAATTATGCATGTGGATAAAGATGAATTACAAGTGCATACATGTATATACATATGCATAAGCGTATGAGCATATGCAAGCATGTATGAGTTCACGTATGCATGAATGAATGTATATGAGTGGAAGTGAATTCATGCATGAATGTGTTAAAACTTGCATGAATGTAGTAGCAGGGCAAAAGTGCATATATATAAGAAATATACATATGCATGAGTTTTCAATGTGAATTCCTTGGTGCCCATTTATTTTTATGCATAAGGCCAACTTATTTTAAAGTAGAGTTCCTAAAAATTTGTTTTAGATGTTATGATGATGAGTGGAATATCTATTCAAGTGTCCTCTCGATGTCATGTAAAAGCTTCAATAATTTTTTAGCTTTTGTTCAATGGAAGGTGCAACTTTGGAAGTATCTATCCGTACCATATTTTTGATTGCAGGTCATGTGATAAGTTGGTTTATTTGCTCATCGGTTGGTGAATAAGAGTCTATATGTGACTTATTGAAAGCCACCTTTGATATAGCAAACCCTTTTGACAGCGAATACTGTTCTTTTTCATAATTTTCATACTTAGTTTGTATATTGTATTTTTTTATTCCTTTGAACTCATTAATGAGGTATTCAATGCTATGTAAGGGGTAGAGCGGAGGCCCAGAAATGAGTTAAGCTTTTTGTTACACAACAGCATGTTCTCTCTCAGACTCTGCAAACAAATGCACACTACACACTACACATTATAGAGTGCATATTAATTTTTAACCTTGATGAAGAACTTGTCACTTGATATGAAACTATTACATCTTTTTTAATGCTTCTCACTAAGCACTCGGGTTTGATTCACCTAAGTCATCGATCTTATAATATGTATTTTTTGGGTGAAAATCTAGAAAGAAATCATTCGTTCTGGTGGTGGATTTATAATATTTCTATTTTCAATATCGCGATAATCTACCTCAAATTCACATATGTGAATCCTACACATTAATTGGTTTCATTATTATCTGAATTTGGCTATGCATACACTTTTTGGAAAAACCACATTTGAGTGATTCTTTCGTTCATTTGAACGTATGGATATAAAAATTTCTAAGAGCTCCTTGTGTATGCATTGATGTGAACATGAATGTAAATGAATATGCATGTATATACGTAAATGATATCTGTTAATATGTAAATGATACATGTGGATGTAACATGGTGCAGATGTATTTATGGGTGTAAGTTAAGGAGAGTGTGTAGATAAGATGTATGTGATTGTATGCATGTTCATAAGCATATGGGAATGCATGAGCATAAATGTAGAATGCAAAATGCACGTGCATAAGTATGCAGGATGAATGATGCATAAATGCATGTGCATAAGTATGCATGGATGAATGATGCATAAATGCATGTGCATAAGTATGCATGGATGAGTGATGTATAAATGCATGATCATAAGTATGCATGGATGAGTGATGTATAAATGCATGAGCATGAGTATGCATAAATACACGAATAATATTAATTACACATGTATAAATGTGCATGATACATGTTAGTATGTATGTATAAGAGTATGTACATGCATGAATACATAAGAATGAATGTACATAAAATGAATAAGAATGAATGAATAAGAGTGCATGAGAATAAGTGTGTGTATGTGCATAGGTGTAAGTAAGTGCATGAATGTATGCAGATAAGTATGAAAGAGTATAGGTTTATGTTTATATGTGCAAATGAGTAAGTTTTATATATATCATAAGAAAAGCTTTTTGCATAAATGAAATTAATAAAGAGAAAAACATGACTATTTTAATTTCTCATAAAAATACTTATGTGTTGTTTTTTTGAATGCTTCTTTTTCAAAGCACGAAAGAGCAATTGATATTGACGAGTATTACAAATGAGAAGAGAGAGAGCCATGCAGAAGATCGAAGCTGCAATTCCTCAGATCCTTCTATTTAGACTTTTCTAGCAAATGAGATTTAAGACCTATTGTATTAGAACTTAAAACTTTTGTATTTTCATAAATTGTAAAGGGTTGGTTGTTATTTCTTCCTTACATACATGAATGTTACCATCTCATTTACATAAACTTGAAGAGTATATTAAAACTTTTACTTATATTTGCCTAAATTGTATAGAGTTATTTTGTTCATTTTACAAACATGAATGTTTTCATCTTATCTAAAAATGAAAAACATTTTACATGTAGTCAAATGATGTTTGCTATGTTCATAGACCACTAGAATATAAACGAACACCCTTCACAACACTGTTTTCACATTTAATGACCTAAAGCACACTAAAAAGAACCCCGCATGTACTCACATAGTAAGTCCATTGCAAAATCGGATATCATCCACCTAGTGGTATTCCTGCACTCTCCAACATCCTTTGGTGAATCCGACAGTGGACATTAGGATTTTCCTTATGTACTTTTCTTTATATATTGCACTTGTTGTATTGTTGTTTTAGGTCATTCTTGTACATTCGTTTTATGTAATAAAAGAAGAGAAAGATCATTCTTCCTTGCCTCAATCTGTGTGTGTGGTCCTCTTTTATTGTGAGAGTGTATGTGTGTGTGTGAGCTCTCTTCTTATCTCCTTTCTCGTGAAAATAAGGAACGAACATATCCATGGGTCTCTTGGCATCTTCAAATTATGCATATGAGTTAATAATTTTTTTTTTCCCTCTATATGTGTAGTATCATTGTCAGTAGTTTATTCGTTATGATTTTTTATTAAATTGGTAATATTTTCCTAAAAAGATTTCATTTTGAATCTCGTTAGTGGAAGTCTGTAGCTCCACATGTTTTATAGGAAGTTTTAGATTCCATCATCGTATAGTAATATGTTTGTTTCTAGTAAGTTATGTTTGCCTACTTCAGTAGTAGGAAAAAGTAGTTGCTTCTTTGTTGCAAATAGAAGTAACTAACCTTACTTCAATATGTGAAATATAAATCATCCTGGGGGGAGTATTACTCAAATGTGTATTTTTTATAATCCTTTTAAACTGATCGATAGTCCTTTATGGCGTCAAACAAATAACAGCAAATATTTTATATACGAATACATTAATGACCTATAGTTGGAAGTTATCCTAATATAATAAGTAGAATGAACTTAAACACTGATGTGTAGTTTCTTAAAATAGAGTTGTTTGCTCACAACAGAACATACTTTTTAGTAAATGTTTTTAACATCCATGTAGACAAATAATATATCTTATTTACATTGGGAAACAAAGATCATGATGTCATATAGAAGATCTAGATGTTTTTCTTTTAATATAAAGGAAGTTCGGCATTAGCCTATTCTCCCGGACTTGAATTTAATAAAGAAAAGTACAAGAGAAGGGGACTAGTGCCCACGGGACCCCCCATATCCCACAAAGCAGGGGAAGCTTTTACAGAGCTTAGATGGCATTACAAAGAAGGTTAATTACCCTCTCATCACCCTCATGTGGGGCCCACTTGGGTTTAAGCTTGTTATTGATCAAAAGGAGTACTTGATGATGCCTGAAGGGGGGAGGGACTTCTTACAGTTAACAATCCATTTGTCAAGGAGGAACAATGATTTCTCAATTGACCACTCTTTGGGGGAGTCACCGAAGTTGAAAGCACATCTTTCCCACTAGATTTTCCATAGGGTCTCCCCTCTGATGGCGTTCCATAGAGTCGCGGAGCAGCCGATCGCCTCTCCCAGCAGGGGTTGCTGCCAACTGAGATGTTTCTGAAGTCTAATTTTCTTTCCAACCATCTGCCAGAGTCTGTTGGAGTTGGGGCAGGTAAAGAAGATGTGTGCAACATCTTCGATAGACTGGTAGCAGCGTTTGCACCAGGCAGGAATCCCACAAAATTTGCTAGCCTTAAGGTTGGTCCAGATTATGAAGAATTTGCCATAAGAGGACATACTTTTTGATTTCTATGAGGGGGTGCTAGATAGCCATGAAGATCTAGATGTTAACCTTCCTTGAAACGGGACGTTTGACTTATTTCTTGTTAAACACTCAAATAATTATTCTTTTTATTTCCCGACCCACATTGATAGATCTGTCACAAAAGTTCCATGACTAGTCAATTCGCTGGAAATTCCCCCCCTCACTATACTCCAAAGATACAATGAATAGATCTTACTTATTTTTGGTGTAAGGATAGCGATAATAATACAGAGTTTTAGAGGTTTACTCCTGCTTTTACTTTTACAGAATTAAGTTGCAAGTAAACCATGAGGCATATTCTCTTATAAAGATCTTGAATAATAGAGATCAAGTCTTAAGTTTCTTTCCATGAGATGTAGATAATTTTAGCATGTTTTCTAATTTCTATTTGGACACGTCCACTTTAGCAAGCTAATGGAGGTGTCAAAGTCTGATTAGGATATAAGTCCAATACAGTTGTTGTACTTTTCATCCCTTTCTTGATGTTCATTCTTACCGACATATTTGATTGAGTTGCTCGGTAGGTACTTTAGAGTGGTCCTCTCAATCTCGATAAGTCTAAGTGCTCGTGACACTTTTTTGGGAAAGGATACAATATCTCTACAATTAAAGGATGGTGGTCGGGGAAATGCATTGAAATGTTGTATCTTGATTTTATTAATACAACTTTTCTTATCTTTGATTCATACACGTAGTGCAATTTTATGTATTTTTATGTTTTATTTTGTTTTTTATGAGTTATTTTTATCCCATTTTGTTCTAGTGATCCATGAACTTATATAGTCCATATCGGATTCGATAAATTTGGACGCATACATATTTATTATTTTTCCATTATTACCCTTTTATCCGAGTAATTATGGACTATATAATGTCATTTTTCATTAAACATGGATTAACAAAAACACTTTACCCTTTTGACAAAGGGATCCTTCATTTTTCAAGTTTATTGATCTAATAATTTATTATTTTTTAGAACTCACTAATATTTTGCGAGCTCTTTAAAAGAGATAAGACGGAAAATGAAATTTAGTTTTGAAATTCCTTTGGATTATTAATGCCTGAATCAAACCTTACTTGTTTATGCAGCTTTGAAAAGATTTGGAAGCCCTTTTTGAAAGCTACATGTGAACACTTCATATTCCATTACAGATTTCTTAAACCGTTTACATTTATGTTTATGACCTTTGGTACTCTCATCGTTTATTGGGTAGCTACGTTTGAAAAAATTATTTGTATTTAACTAGGTAAATTAGATATGTTTGATGTTTAATGGTTGGTTATATCATCCACCCATCTTATATTTATCTTTTTGTTTAGATTATTATAAACCTTCCCTCCTGAGAGAGTACATCATATATACATTCATCAATTAGAGAAATGTAATTATTTCTATTTGTTAATATCATTCTATATAAATTTATATTATCCAATTACATTCTTTGACAATCTTTCTAGAATTTGTCAATCAATGTTACTTTACATGTTTATGTATCTATCCATACATAAACATGAGGAAAGTTAACCTGTACTCAAGCTCTATCCAAGTAGTTAAAACTACATATTTGGTGGGAGGTCAAAGCTCTCATCGTCACAATGTACATATTTTATGCTTGTCTATTCACTAAGTGTTATATCCATAGGGGATTTGAACTTGTGGCCTACAGAGTAGCAATCCGATGGGCTAACCACATGCCATTAATGCCATGGTTGAGATTACTTCCTAATCCTCTCCCTCAAGTTACAATTTAACATGTCATTTCAAGAATATAGCACTCAAAATTCTTGGAGGGCAAGTATGCAAGTGATTCTTAGTGGAGTCGGTCGCAGGCGAAGTCAATCCATCGCGACTAATTGGTTGCAGTCAATCACAGAGGGAAATGCAATCCATCGCGACTGATCTCTTGGACATCAGTCGGGTTTTCAGTCCGTCACAGGCAAAGTCAATCCATCACGACTGATTGGTTACGTGCCAAACTGTATCCATCTTGAGGGTGAATCCATCATAGGCGAAGTCAGTCCATCGCGACTGATTGGTTGCAGTCAATCGCAGAGGGAAATGCAATCCATCGCGACTGATTTCTTGGACATCAGTCGGGTTTTCAGTCCGTCGTAGGCGAAGTCAATCCATTGCGACTGATTGGTTGCAGTCAATCAGGGAGGGAAATGCAATCCATCGCGACTGACTACTCCCACTACACTAGGAGTTAGGAAGCGAAAACATATTTTTGACTTCAATCAATCGCGTTTGTCGCAAAAGCGATAGAGATAGTCGTGGCTTTTCTCCGCGACAGATGCTTTTCAGTCGATCACGTTTCTCACTTTGGGCGATAGACAGAGAGCTGGCAGAGGCTATCCTTCGCGGTCTCACGGTAGTTTTATTCGTCAGCAAGCATCTGAGGAGTTGAACTTTAGTCGAGTCCATCGTGGAGCCGGCAGAGGCTTGATGTTCTTCACCGAGCCGGTGGAGGCTATCCATTGCGGTGCCGGTTAAGGTCTTGCTGTCCATCGTGGTGCCGGCAGAAGCTATCCAGAGGCTGTCCATCGTGAAAGCCATCTCGTGTCCATCGTGATGGATACTTAGTGGCGATTGACATACGCACGACCGACAGAGGGGGGCAAATCCATTTTCAGAAAAAAAAAAAAAAGACACTTTTAATTTTCTATAAAGAAAAGAGGATCAAAGTCTTATCCATCGCGAGTGATTGAGAGCCTTTGCTTTCTCCGTCGACGATTGCGCAGCTTTTGGAGGTTATTTAAAACGATGACTTCAGAATTTAACTCTTAAATTTGGCTACCTTTGGCGGCTTCGCTCGTTAGTTCCAACTTCCAACGCTTGTCTGCAGCCATTGTTCCTCCCTAAATAATTTACCAAGTTGTTTCGCTTTGGGAATTAAGTTCCTTTTTTTTCGCTTTGGGAAATCAAAGGGAAGAGATTATTCATAGAACTTCAAAATTAATGGGTTCAGCGAAGCAATCAACTTGATTTCAAAAGAGGGTCTCGCTCCACTTTTTGGGAAGTATAGTGGAGTCGATCATGGATTTGGCGACCCCCTCATTTGTGAGAAGTAATCTGGTCCCTCCTCCAGGGGAGATCGGTAACATGGCCTCTCTGTTGGAGGGGGGATCTTGTGCATCCCTTGGGGCCTCCGAGAGTGTTGAACCCCCCTTGGTCTCCCTCAGTAGATCCGCCATTTTGTCAACCCAGGAGGAGCTCAAGAAAGTTTGCCTCATCGGCCAAATGTTTGGCCCTAGGCCCCGCTCGAAACCGTGCGACAGTGGCTTCACAATGAGTGGTCCCCCGTGGGCTAATTGTTTGTAAGTGTCAATTCTTACCGGCAAGCCACATGTTTGCTAGTCTTTGAAAATGAAGATATGGCGTTTCGAGCCCTAAG
Organism: Ceratopteris richardii; assembly: GCA_020310875.1. NCBI lineage: Eukaryota > Viridiplantae > Streptophyta > Polypodiopsida > Polypodiales > Pteridaceae > Ceratopteris > Ceratopteris richardii. The sequence goes on from CM035431.1 coordinate 31,629,920, forward strand.
CGTCGGAACCTAGCAACTCGGTCGGGCGACCCTATGCCTATTCAGATGGTCCCCTGATTTTACTCCCGACAAATCGAAATCGCTTCGGTACCCTCTCTGGGTTGAGCTCCCTAACCTGCCATACTTCTTGTACAACTTCGTGTGGGACATTGTTTTTCCTATCAGCAAGCCGTTGGCCTCACGCGAGGACATTGGTGGTCTCATTCATGAAGGTGCAAGACACTCGTTCAACGCTCGGTGGCACCCCCAAATCTGTGTCGAGGCTGACCTCAGCTTGCCGCTTCGATCGAGATCAAAGTGGACTTGGGCGAAGGGGGTTTATGGGAGCAAGACATCAATTACAAAAACCTTCCCAACGTGTGCTTTCATTGTGGCCAACAAGGTCACAGGATTTAAGATTGCCCTTTTGAGACAAAAAAGCAAGCGAAATCAAGAAGCCCCTAGAAACGCTCAAGACAACAAAGTGGCATTGACTCACTCGAGGAAGGAAGAGGAAGTCAAGGGCCCCCTTAATCCAAAAGCTGATGCAGACAGGTTCATCGAAGTCAGAAGAAGAAGGAAAAGAAGCACTAGGGCGACTTCTGAGCAAAACAACATGTCAGTTACCCCCTCCAACAACTTGTATTGCAATCTGGAAAAGGAGATCAATGAGTTTGACTACCCAGGTGAGAACCAACTTGAGGTGGACACCAACGACAAAGCCCTAGAGATCCTTGACAATAAAGAAACCTCCCAGGAGGGTTACACTACAAGCAAAGAAGACGGCTTTACTACTAGTAACGAAGATAACATGGATAGTGAAAGTTCCATCATCGGATTGACTATTCCAGAAACAGTGTCGAAAATGGTGCCTAGTTCTTCCCAGCAGGAGGCAACCCGCAAAGGAAAACAACCTATGGAGTTACCCTGGAAAAACCCCCACAAGAGACTATTGCTAATTCGAGATCTGATCCTAGCGAAAAAGAAAGATGAATCCAAGAAAAGAAGGACAAAGCTCCCTCCCGCAAAGAGGGTTCACTAGGACAATGATCATCATCTCTTTAAACCCTAGAGGGCTAACCGACCCCTCAAGAGTGACCATAATTGGTCAATGGCTTTGCGACATTAGCCTAAACCTAGAATTTATATGTATTCAAAAGATTAAATTTGACGAAGAAGACCTCCAGAAACGGCTTAGACATGTCTCCTCGACCCATGTTTGGATTCCAACGGTGCACCAGCGAGGGTCTGGTGGAACAGTAATTGGTATTAATCAATTCTGGTTTGAAAATCTTGAGAACTCCATTGAAGATGAATGCCATCAATGGATTGTTGTTTCTTTTGGTGCTCCTTTTTGTTTTACTTTAGTTTCTTTGTATGCCCCTAATGGAGAGTTAGAGAGATTGAACACTTTGGCCTCCTTGGACTCGCTCCCCCACAACGTGCTTATTTGTGGTGACTTCAACATGGTGGAGGACCCTATGGACAGATGGATGGGCAAGGGCAGGGTCATCGATGGTCGGAAGAAAGAAACGTGGGACAAAACCAAACTACACTTGGATTTGGTCGAATTCAAAGATGCGAATGGCTTTTCTTGGTCAAATCTCCAAGCGGGCGAGGACCTGAGGAAAGCTAGACTTGATAGATGCTACATCTCTCAGAGTTTTACTCATCAGTGGGGCCACCCTTCCCTCTCGCAACGCACCGACCTCACCATCTCTGATCACTACCCGATCGTTATCACTTTCCAACCTTCCACCAAGATCCGTAAGGCTCCTTGGTTCCACGCCAGTGCACCCTCCTTCTCTCTCCCCTCCATCCATCAAGAAATTGCTGATGTGTGGAAGGAGGCATTTGCCTCCGGCTTGTCCCCAGCCAAGCGCTGGAGAAGTGCGGTCGATAAGTCATATCAGATCATGATTAGATCCAGGAAGATTCTCGAGACTCTGTGGTGGGCTCATAGAGAAGCTCTTTATCACAGACTCTAGAGGCTCGAGGAGGAAGTGAACAAAGGAAAATCTCAAGCCCAGAAAGGTCTTCAAAAAATTAGAGTGCTGCTGAGATACGAGGAAGAAATACAAAGGAAAAATTTGCAAACTTTCTTCAAGGAGTGGTGGGCTAGCAAAGCCGACAAACCCACCAAAGAGATGTGTCGTATCCTTAATTTAAGGAAACATAACAGAGAATCGATCCCCTTATTGCTAGACTTAAATGGCAATGTATGCAATACGGAAGAAGATAATTTTGGGATCATTGAAGGGCACTTCACGAGACTCCTAGGGACCTCAAACCCCCTCTCCCACCATAGAAGGGATTGTATGGCAGCCATATCTAGGGTTTCACCCCACAGGATACCACTCAACCTTCGTTCCCTGCTACATGCCCCTATCTCTGAAGCAAAAATCAATAAGGTCATTGATGCCCTCCCTTCTGGTAAAAGCCCAGGACATGACGGGCTCACTAATGAGTTCTTTAAATCCTTCAAGTTGGTGGTTGCCACCCCTCTTCGTCTGGTTTGGCAAGAGATGCACACGTTTGGCGCGCTTCCTTCTTGTCTTAACAATGGCATTATCAAGTTAATACACAAAAAGGGGAAAATAACAGAATAGAGAACTGACATCCTATTATGATGCTCCAAACAGGATACAAGATCATTGCCAAAGTCATTGCCAACAGAATATCTTGCCACTTGAGAGCGTGGTTAAGCGAGGACCAAAAAGGTTTCATCAAAGGTAGGTCAATTTTGGAAACTATTATAGATATCTGGGAAGGTCTTGAATTTGCAAATGAGTCTAAACAAGACGTGGTCTTCCTCAAGATCGACTTTGATAAAGCCTATGACAGGTTGGGATGGGATTATATTCTGCAGTCGCTCCAAGATCTTGGCTGTAGTCAAAATTCACCAAGATGATCGCGACCCTTCTCGAAAACGCATCGACCCAAATTAACATTAACGACAAACTTTCGAAGGTGATCAAACTTAGAAGATCTATCAGACAAGGGTGCCCATTGGCTCCCCTTCTCTTTGCCATTGCCACGGAAGGGCTTATTAGGCTGGTGGAGCATCAGGTGGAAGCTGGTAATATTAAAGGCCTCCATTTGCCCCATGACCACAGTCAGATCACCATGAGACTTTTTGCCGATGATATGAATGCGTTTGTCCACAATGATAGGACCAGCCTGGAGACATTCTGGAGGTGTCTCGCTACTTTTTGTGAAGCCTCTAGATCCGCAATCAACCACTCTAAGACCACCTTTATAGCTATTATTGGGTCACAGCCCAACCTTCTCATTGATCATGGCTGTCAAATCATTGTACAGGGCCAAAGTTTTTGGCTTCTTGGGATCCCCTTGGGGTTTGGTGTCTCTATGGAGCAGCGGTGGAACTGGGTCCTGGCCAAACTCGAAAACAAGCTTAACTATTGGAGAGGTATGCAAATAAATCTTGCTGGTCGTGCTATGGTTATCAACACGTTCCTCCTTTCATCTACCATTTATTTCCTTTCTTGTTGGAGACCGAAAGAGCATGGTCTGTCCAAGCTGGATAGTATTTGTAGAAACTTTCTTTGGACGGGCAACCACAATAGGAGGGGGGTGCCTAGAATCAAATGGTCCATCTGCACCAGCCATAGAGATAAGGAGGGACTTGGTATCCTGGACATTGGGTGTATGGCTAACAAACTGGCGACCAAATGGATGATTAAGGCTTGGTGCAATGGGGAGGCCTCATGGGCCAAGTTGATCCTCAGAAACAAGAACGAGTTGGCTCTCATGGGTTTCCCAAATTGGAAGAATCTTGACATCTTGACCTTGTTGTTTTCCCCAATCCCCGCCTTCCCGAAAGGCTCTAATCTCGTGTGCTCCCTATGGAAGAGCTGGAATAAAGTCAAAAGCTACACAAGAATTAGTGAAGACTAGAAGTGGGCAGCCGATATCAGACGAAACGACTCTATCTGGTTTTCGATCCATGGCATCCGGAGTGTGGAATCTTGGAACATTCAAAATGCCAAGAATTTATGGAACAAAGGCTTCAAAAAATGGAAACATCTCTGGAAACAAGACACCAACCGCTGGATCAACTTCGAGGATATTGACCCTTGCGTCAACATTTCGTACGAAGAATGGAACACTTTTCAAAGTAGATGTCTCGCTTGGGACCGACACAAAGTTCACCTTCTCATGGGACAAGACACGTCGAGCTCGCTTGGTCTCAAATGGCACAATGGGAATATCCTATCAAAAATCCCAAACATCAAAGAAACAATTGACTATCAGGTTAACCTCAACAAGAAGTGGTGCCTGTCATGGACCACTACAAGAAATAGGGGGGCAGACGCCGCCGAACCGGAAAAAAAACGGGGACCGTCGCTTATGTGACGCTAACGTCGCGTAAGCGACAGTCGTGTTTTTGAAATTTTGATTTTTAGGCAGGGTGCGTCGCAGACTCAAGTTTACATCGCTTATGCGACGCTAATCTTTGTGTCGCAAATAGAGTCGCTTGCTAGCGACGGTATGGGTGACGTGGGCAAACTGGAGAGAGTCGCATATGTGTCGTCCTTTCGAGAGCGTCGCATAAGCGACACTCTAGAATGTTCAAAAAAAATTTTGATTTCTCCCGGCAAATTTGTGCCGAGATCTGGATGAGAGCAAGAGAACGAGAGAGAGAGAGAGAGAGCGCGAGAGAGAGAGACCAGGTATCCGCACACACACTTACACACACATACATATGCATAAACACACACATATACACACATAGACACACACACATACACACACACATACACATATACACACACACATACACACACAAATACACACACATATACACACATACACACATAATGTTGCATACACACACATATACATACATACACTCACACATATACATGCAGACACACATATATACATACACACACATATGCATACATAATGCACATGCAAACATACACATACATAATGCATACACATGCACACACATATACATATACACATACACACACATACACACACATACACACATACACACACATACACACATACACACATACACACACATACACATACACACACACATACACACACATACACACATACACACACATACACACACACATAACACATACACACATACACACATACACACATACACACACATACACACACACATACACACACACACATAGAGAGACATGCACACACATACACATACATGCATACATATGCATATGCATATGCATACATACATACATACTCACATGCATACACACACATATGCATACATAATGCACATGCATACATACACATACATAATGCATATGCATACATAATGCATATGCATACATAATGCACATGCATACATACACATACATAATGCATACACACACATATGCATACATAAAGCATACACACACATATGCATACATACATGCATACACATACACACATAGACACATACACACACACATACATATGCATACACACACATATACACACATATACACACACACATACACATATACAGACACACATACACACACAAATACACACTCGTATACACACATACACACATAATGTTGCATACACACACATATACATACATACACACACACATATACATGCAGACACACGTATATACATACACACACATATGCATACATAATGCACATGCAGACATACACATACATCATGCATACACATGCACACACATATACACATACACATACACACACATACACACACATACGCACACATACACACACATACACACACATACACACACATAAACACACATACACACACATACACACATACACACATACACACACATACACACACACATACACACACATACACACACATATATGCATACACACACACACATAGAGAGACATGCACACACATACACATACATGCATACATATGCATATGCATATGCATACATACATACATACTTACATGCATACACACACATATGCATACATAATGCACATGCATACATACACATACATAATGCATATGCATACATACACATACATAATGCATACACACATATGCATACATTAAGCATACATTAAGCATACACACACATACACACACATATGCATACATACATGCATACACATACACACATAGACACATACACACATAGACACATACACACACACACATACATATGCATACACAGACATATACACACATAGACACACACACACACATACACGTACACACACACACACATACACACACAAATACACACTCGTATACACACATACACACATAATGTTCCATACACACACATATACATACATACACACACACACATATACATGCAGACACACATATATACATACACACACATATGCATACATAATGCACATGCAGACATACACGTACATCATGCATACACATGCACACACATACACATACACATACACACACATACACACATACACACACACACATACACACATACACACATACACACATACACACACATACACACATACACACATACACACATACACATACATAATGCATATGCATACATAATGCACATACATACATAATGCACATGCATACATACACATACATAATGCATACACACACATATGCATACATAAAGCATACACACATATGCACACACATATGCATACATACATGCATACACACACACACATAGACACATACACACCCATAGACACATACACACACATAAAGAGATCCACACTCATAGACACACACACATCCACATATACGTGCACACACATACACACACATATACACACACATACACACATAGACACATACAACCTTAATGATGCATTCACACACATACAGATGCATACACACATACAAATGCATACACACATACACACATAATGATGCATTCACACACATACACATGCATTCACACAGGGATACAGGTCTTAAATATGACCTTTCTCCCTGGTATAGAGTACACATATTTAGGCAGTGTAGTTGTGCATGACAACGAGATAATGCAGTGTCCTGTTTGCAATAAATGGTTAACAGATTGCCATACGTGTGTGTCTATGTGTCTATGTGTAAACCCACAACCTATCTACTGACACTCAACGAGTTTCTCATGAAAAGAGATATAAGCTTATCTATGTGTATGTGTGTGTATGTGTGTGTCTATTTGTAAACCCACAACCTATCTACTGACACTCAACGAGTTTCTCATGAAAAGAGACATAAGCTTATCTGTCTGCACATGATTTAATTCAAATAGAATTTTCTCCTGTGAATAATTCACATAATTCACTGCTAATGCTCCCTTGTATATGCTTCTCCTTTGTTGATGGACCCACGTTGTAAACCCACAAACTGTCTACTAACACTCAACACGTTTCTCATGAAAAGAGATATAAGATTATCTGTCCGCACATGATTTAACTCGAATAGGTTTTTCTCCTGTGAATAATTCACATAATTCTCTGCTAATGCTCCCTTGTATATGCTTCTCCTTTGTTGATGGGCCCACGTTGTAAACCCACAACCTTTCTACTGACACTCAACGATTTTCTAATGCAAAGAGATACAAGCTTATCTGTCCGCACATGATTAAACTCAAATAGGTTTTTCTCCTGTGAATAATTCACATAATTCGCTGCTAATGCTCCCTTGTATATGCTTCTCCTTTGTTGATGGGCCCACGTTGTAAACCCACAACCTGTCTACTGACACTCAACTATTTTCTAATGAAAAGAGATATAAGCTTATCTGTTCGCACATGAATTAACTCAAATAGGTTTTTCTCCTGTGAATAATTCACATAATTCACGGCTAATGCTCCCTTGTATATTCTTCTCCTTTGTTGATGGACCCACGTTGTAAACCCATAACCTGTCTACTGACACTCGACGAGTTTCTCATGAAAAGAGATATAAGCTTATCTGTCTGCACATGATTTTACTCAAATAGGTTTTTCTCCTGTGAATAATTCACATAATTCGCTGCTAATGCTCCCTTGTATATGCTTCTCCTTTGTTGATGGGCCCACGTTGTAAACCCACAACCTTTCTACTGACACTCAACGATTTTCTAATGAAAAGAGATATAAGCTTATCTGTTCGCACATGAATTAACTCAAATAGGTTTTTCTCCTGTGAATAATTCACATAATTCGCTGCTAATGCTCCCTTGTATATGCTTCTCCTTTGTTGATGGGCCTACATTGTAAACCCACAACCTGTCTACTGACACTCAACGAGTTTCTCATGAAAAGAGATATAAGCTTATCTGTCCGCACATGAATTAACTGATCAAATAGGTTTTTCTCCTGTGAATAATTCACATAATTCGCTGCTAATGCTCCCTTGTATATGCTTCTCCTTTGTTGGTGGACCCACGTTGTAAACCCACAACCTGTCTACTGACACTCAACGAGCCTACATGAAAAGAGATATAAGCTTATTTGTCGCACATGAATTAACTCAAATAGGATTTTCTCCTGTGAATAATTCACATAATTTGTTGCTAATGCTCCCTGCAGAAAAGCTAATGATCAAGCTATTGTTCATGCATATGGTTTAAAGGGAGAGATGTATATCTGTGATAGAAAGTCAGAGGTGGTATAAAGTATACCAAACAAAACCTGTGTGACGCATTCATTGTAAGTCGCATGGTCACAACCAAAAATCACAGCAGCAAGCTCCTCCGTCGGAAGCTTCAAGATAGGAGCGGTGATGGAGGAGAATGGCTAGCCCAAGAGGAAGGAGAATGAAGGCCTTTGTATGTTTCGGTCTTACGTCCAGCTCCCATGACAGAAGCACTTTGCTGGCGATGAGACTTGTAAGAGTAATTTTAGAGTTTGTTGGAAAACGTTAATTACAAATTTATGTAATGAGATCATATGCTACATGTGTTCTGTCGGGTATGATCTCCGTTGGGAGGTGGTTTTCTGATATTTGCAGATGGAAGAACCCTATCACCATAGTTCTCGTCCATTTCCTCTTCGCTGCTAATGCTCCCTTGTATATGCTTTCTGTCAATGGTGCATACTGACATCTCACCCGTATGCGTGCCTACATGTAAACAAAACCTCATTACACCTCAAACAGTGATCTAATGTAATATCAAAGATGATTAAATCTAAGCAAAGAACCTGAGCTGAAAAACGTGTCTTCTGCTTCCCATCAGTCCAGGCATATGGATTGATGTTCATCTCTCCATAGCTATCTGCCTCAGAAATACCATGCAACTTTTTATCAATGTAATTAAACAAAAATAGTGGCATCCCTGGTCAGACATTCTTTACATAGATGATATGAGAAGCTCGAAGGCCTAGACATGTAGAAAAGCTGATGATCAAGCTATTGTTCATGCATATGGTTTAAAGGGAGAGACGTATATCTGTGATAGAAAGTAAGAGGATAGATAAAGTATACCAAACAGAAGTTGTGTGAAGCATTCAACTTAAGTCGCATGGTCACAGCCAAAAATCATAGCAGCAAGCTCCTTCGCTGGAAGGTTCAAGAACAGGAGCGGTGATGGAGGAGAATGGCTAGCCCAAGAGGAGGGAGAATGAAGGCCTTTGTATTTTTTGATCTTACGTCCAGCTCCCATGACAGAAGCACTTTGCTGGCGATGAGACTTGTAAGAGTAATTTTAGAGTTTGTTGGAAAACGTTAATTACAAATTTATGTAATGAGATCATATGCTACGTGTGTTCTGTCGCGTATGATCGCCGTTGGGAGATGGTTTTCTGATATTTGCAGATGGAAGAACCCTATCAACACAGTTCTCGTCCATTTCCTCTTCACTACTAATGCTCCCTTGTATATGCTTTCTATCAATGGTGCACACTGACATCTCACCCGTATGTGTGCCTACATGTAAACAAAACCTCATTACACCTCAAACAGTGATCTAATGTAATATCAGAGATTATTAAATCTAAGCAAAGATGTTGAGCTAAAAAACGTGTCTTCTGCTTCCCATCATTCCAGGCATATGGATTGATGTTCATCTCTCCATAGCTATCTGCCTCAGAAATACCATGCAACTTTTTATCAATGTAATTAAACAAAAATAGTGGCATCCCTGGTTGGACATTCTTTACATAGATGATATGAGAAGCTCAAAGGCCTGGACATGCAGAAAAGCTGATGATCAAGCTATTGTTCATTCATATGGTTTAAAGGGAGAGACGTATATCTGTGATAGAAAGTAAGAGGATAGATAAAGTATACCAAACAGAAGTTGTGAGGCATTCAACTTAAGTCGCATGGTCATAGCCAAAAATCACAGCAGCAAGCTCCTCCGTCGGAGTTCTTGAATATCAACCATCATATTCATACTAGCTAATGACACCCAATATGTTGTTTTTTTTTTATTTCAATATTTTTAAAAATTCTCTTTGGAGTTCTTCAAATATCATGTCACCTATATCCATGTAAGCAACTACTCATGAATTATGAACCACTCTAATAAATTGTGGATGATTGAAATCTTAACCAATAATATCGCAATAAATATACCGATGCAAAGTTGCATGTATGTAGTGTTATTTTCTCCTTTCTTTTGTTCATGTTGTATTCTTAAGATGTAGATATATAGATGTTGGAAAACTTGAACTTCTATAACATTTCAAGAACAAGAGTCAACAATTAGGAGAACAAGAGAGAGAGTCAACAAAGGGAGAGAGAGACAGAGAGAGAGAGAGAATTCAAAGCGAAAAAGATGTAGAAAGAGAGAAACAGAGACCTACATATACTTGCTTTAGCTCGCAAGCGCAGTGCAACTGCGAATGTTGGAGAGCTCTTCGATCAGATGCATGAAAATGCCGATCGAAGAGCCTCCAACGTTTTAATTTTTTTATGTCAACAGACCGTCATGTAAGCGATGCTAGTTTTGTCGCATAAATGACGTCCAAACAGCGTCGCTTATGCGACGTAAAAAGCGTCGCTTAAGCGACACTTTTGGAACCCACGTATAAGCGACGCTACATGCGAGCGTCGCAGGTCCCGTCGCAGTACAAGTCGTAAATCGCGTCGTTCACTTCGTCGTTTAATTGACGGTCCGCGTGCGACGCTCATTACGACGCACGTTGCAATTTTATAGCGGCGAATTTGTGTCGCCTTAACCGTCGCTATACGCCCGTATTCCTTGTAGTGGACACGGCTTCGGTGGGACATGAAGTTCATGGCTATCTGGCACCCCCTCATAGAAATCAAAAAGTATGTCCTCTTATGGCAAATTCTTCATCATGGAATTTGGACCAATCTTAATGCTAGCAAATTTTGTGGGATTCCTCCCTGGTGCAAATGCTGCTTCGGGTCTATCAAAGATGTTTCAACATCTTCTTTACTTGCCCCAACTCCAACAGACTCTGGCAGATGGTTGGACAGAAAATTAGACTTCAGAAACCTCTTAGTTGGCAGCAAGCCCTACTGGGAGAAGTGATCGGCTGCTCCCCGACTCTCTGGAATGCCATCAGAGGGGAGGTCCTATGGAAAATCTGGCGGGAAAGATGTGCTTTCAGCTTCGGTGACTCCCCCAAAGAGTGGTCAATTGAGAAATCATTGTTCCTCCTTGGCAAAAGGATTGTTAACTGTAAGAAATCCCCCCCTTCAGGCATCATCAAGTACTCCTTTTGATCAATAACAAGCTTAAACCCAAGCTTAATCACCCTCTCATCACCCTCATGAGGGTGATGAGAGGGTGATTAACCTTCTTTGTAATGCCATCTAAGCTCTGTAAAAGCTTCCCCTGCTTTGTGGGATTTGGGGGGTCCCATGAGCACTAGTCCCCTTCTCTTGTACTTTTCTTTATTTAATGCAAGTCCGAGAGAGTAGGCTAATGCCGAACTTCCTTTATAATAAAAAACAAGAATATAGCACTCTCTCATAGAGATCATTTTCATTTATGATCAGCTCATGAACTCCATAGGAGCGCTTGAGTTCATGTACTCACCCTTACATAGCCTCTTGAACCAAAACTAAAATATGCTGCCACTAAGGCGTCACGAGATACAAGAACAACACCTCCACTTTGATGGTGAAATTGCGATTAAAGAAAATAGCCATTGTGGAAATCGCGAACGCTATGATAAGCACCACAAAAAGAGACTGCTGAAGATTGTTTCTTGATAAAGAATAGTCAAACAAGCTCTCTTTCTTGCAAGCTTCATATGGTTGGAAAGATTATTGAAGGAGCTTTAGAAAAACCAAAGATCTTTGCAATGCGATCTCTAAGTAAAGAGAAACAACCATTTCAAGTTCATGGATTATACAAAAGACACCGACTGAAAACACTTGCTGAAGAGGTAACTTTTGAGCGATTGGAAATCAATTTTGAAGAAGATAGCTTGAAGCAAGAAGCTTGGACCTGTAGCATGAGCCTTCAAGAGCACATGTTAGTAAAACTTGAATTGTGACAAAAAATATACCTCTATGTGATCACGCAAGGAAGTCCTCCTTGGTTTTTGAATCCTTCTCCGAATGAAAGCAAAAATAGAAGAACGGAAGCTTGGAGAATGCGGAGGAAGGGTTCATGGTCCCATGTATATCTAAAGTATTGTGCGACACTGTTGGTTTTATATATTTTTTTCCTTTATTTCCCTATTACATTGGTTTCTATTTGGATCTTGAATGCCAATGTACATAGTAAGAGTTGAACACATATTATAGCTTGTTCACAATGATGTTTATTGTGCTATGCAGACGTTATCTTTTGGTGACTACCTTTACTTCATGACATTTATTGATGAATTTTATAGGCATGTATGGCCTACCCCATTAAATTGAAAGTCTGAAGCATTTATTTTCTTCGAATAGTTCTTGCTTATGCCTAAAAATTCAACATGTAAAATGGGCACCCTCTATTCTAATAGGATGAGGATATATCTTCTGAATTCATGGTATATCTAGCTGAGTGTGAGAATAAAAAGCAATGTATAGTGCCATATACATCATAACAAAATGGGTTTTGTAGAGAGAAAGAATATGTATCTCATGGAAATGAAAAAGTGTATGGTCAAAGTCTAGCTTTACCTCATGTTTTCTTGCTTGAGGCTCTAATGTGTGTCACACATGGTCCTACAAAAGCATTATAGTCTATAACTCCTTATAAATCTTGGTATGGTTGCAAACCATCTCTAGCCCATCTGCAAAATTTTGGTTGTCCAACATATGCATTAGTGCATGAGCAACAACACAAAAAATTTGATAGTAATGTTGTAAAATGCGTTTTTGTTTGGTACACTTAATAAGCGCAAAGGTTATGGCATATATCACCCATAAACTAAATGGATTCTGGTTAATTGTGATGTAGACTCTATGGAGGATTCCATGCAACCTTTACTTTCACGTATCAAAGGGACATGAATGATCTTAAGGGATGTGCATGATACATTATCACCTCTTTTCACTAGAGGATAATCAAATGTATCTACTAATGAGAAAACGTTTTCAGCATATGTCCGTTTTGAATGAGAACACAGATCATTCCATTTCTAATATAGATATTTATGAGGCAAAATCTATGCCAAAATAATTGGTGCACACTTTGAGAGATTCTAAGTTAGATACAATTTTACCTTATCTACTTGTTCAAGCCGCTCCCTTTGCATCTGATTGTTATGCAATGGATGTCTATCTCCTTTCTAATGGGATGATCCCATTTCCTTTGATGAAGGACAACATTCAAAAAATTGTATGGCTACTATGCAATATGGATATGATGCTATTATGAAGAATGGCACTTGGTCTTTATGTGACTTTCCACAAAAAGGCCATTGTTAGTAAACGGGTCTATAAGTTGAAATACAAGTTTGATGATAGTATTGATCATTATAAGTCTAGGATTGTAGTTAAAGATTATGCCCAAGCAAAAGCCATAGATTTTGATAAGACCTTTGCAGCTATGTGTCAACTAACAACTCTTCATGGCATCTGAACGCTTGCAGCTCACAATGGTTGGAATCTATACCATTTGGACATCAAGAGTGTATTCTTGAGTGGGGAGTTGCATGAATAAATGTACGTTTTGTAGCCCCATGGTTTTGTGTAGAAGGGGTATGAAGCAAAGTATGTAGATTATAAAGGCATCGTATGGATTAAAGCAAGCACCATGTGTTTGATATGAGAAGATACATGCCTATTTATTAGCAAATGGATTTTAGAATAGCCCAATCGAAAGCACTTTATATGTGGATCTTGAGCTCTATTTATATCAATACACACTAATCTCCAGTTTCTTCCATACCTTGACCTCTATTTATATCTATTTACATCAATACACACTAATCTCGAGTTTCTTCCATACCTTAGGATCGGGATGGACACATGCATACACACTTGCATGCATTTCTTTATGAATAGCTAATCACTCTTTCCTAATCACCACCGGACTACAACTATTGAATACCATACATTCTATAACGGGCTAATCTGTATATAGTATCATTTCTACCCTTGCTTGTGTGGGATTGGGGGGAGGGTTCTCATGGTTACTATGCTCATCATTGTACAATCGCACTTTCAATTAATTCAAGCCTAGGGAGATGTAGATCATAAGACTTAACTCTCCTTTAAAGCCACTCTAAAAATTGGATTTGCATTTATAAAGTATGTCGTAGTCCTTTTCGACGGATATTGCATTTGTAGTAAAAATTGGTTTTGGTGAATCTAAGTTTCTTGGTATCAATTGTTCATTTTTGGAGTATCATTCATTGGACGGGTAAAATAAATCAAGAAGAGACTTTTTTCTTAAAAAGAAAATGTATGGAATACCCTTTGGAATATGCACTACTCAAGAACAACGAACTTGATGAGTTCATAGAGTGCTAAAGAAATCAAGTGGAAGTCACAAATAGTTGCCATCGTATTGCAAGTTCAAAATAATCCAGAGCATTCTGATGCTTTATATTATATATTACATGTTTGATGGATTAAAATGTTTCAAAAGCTTTTTGCAATCTTATGAAATATTTGGAGAAATACTTCTAAGGAATGCCATAGCTCACAATAGATTTAAGAAGCTTTGCCTTATTATCATTATGAGACTTCATTATCTTTATGTATGCAAGAAGAAATTTTCTATTGAAAACGCTTATGCATGTGAAGTAATTAGGTTGTGTTTAAATGTCAAATTTTGGTATGTTGCTTTACTTGCCATTCAAGTCTTGTTCAAAGCATAATCGCTAAATTCTTCCTTTATCTGAATCACCCAACTGAATAATTTGGTGTCATATTAGTCTATCAAGGAAATTTGGAATCTTTATGACGTACATAAGGAAACGTTTTTTATCAAAATATATTTCGATCCAAATATGTTTCGATCAAAAGGCTTTTGGTTGGACTATTTTTCTCTTGAAAAAAGTGTATTATAATACAAACCTTCATTCTTGTACCATTTGATAGTAGACTTGCTAGTAAAATAGAGACAAAGGTGAGAAATTCAAATTGATAGTAGACTTGCTAGTAAAATAGAGACAAAGGTGAGAAATTTAATATATGAACACACACACGCGCGCACACACACACATGCACACAAACATACACACAAGTGTATGCATGTTATGCATACATGCACTATTGGATGTAACATGTACATACATTATAATTAGCAAGCACTGTGGTCCCTTGAAAAGGCAAGTAAACATGCATACATACACACGTGCTTGTATTTACTATACCTTGATTTTGAAAATGAATGCAGCATCATTCACCCCTTCACGAGCTCCATATATTCATAAAATCAATATTCCATGCAAGATGTTTTTTAGGTATGGTAGACCCCTCATACTTAATTACCGTCTATATTTTTTCTTTCTTGCTTTAAGGGTATACATTTATTAAATAGTTAGGGTGAATGTTGGTTCGATTCGGTAGTTCTCTTGGACCTTATTCTGTAATTGATGCTACCTACTTTAAGAACCCAAAGATTCCGTTTCTTATTCTATCCTTTGAAGTGGGAACTGCCATGGGAATAGTACAAGATAGGCATTCCTATCAAGGAGTGTTTTGTTACTTTTCATGCGGGTAGTTCTAGCCATGTATACCTTGGGAATAATCATGCATATCCCATTGAAGGTATTGGCACTGTGCATCTTTCAATAGATGACACAAATGAGCTGGTCCTCCATGATGTGAGATATGTACCAGGAATCAAGAAGAGTTTGCTCTCTGTTGGGCTAATGGGTATGCATGGTTATGACATTTTATTTGAAAGAGGGGCATGGAAGATGACCAAAGGGTCATGATTGATTATTAAAGGCACGAAGAGGGGAACTTTGTATTGCTTGCATGGAAAGGCCTTGTCTAGAAAATTCATTGCATTGGTTGAGATTAATTCTCATATGGAATTGTTGCATAAAAGACTTGGCCATATGAGCCAAAAGGGTCTATCCAAACTTTGTAACTTGAAGAAGCTTGATGTTAAAGGCACCAAGCTAGCTTTTTGTAATGATTGTCAATATGGAAAGCAAGTGACAAGTTCTTATTATTCTGGTATGTATCATAAGTCTTGTATATTAGATCTTGTCCATTTTGATATATGTAGCATGCCCACCGAATCTATGGGGGGTGCTTTATATTTTATTTCTTTTTTGATGATTTTTCTAGGAAAATTTGGGTGTAGTTACTCAAATCAAAAGATGAAGCATTTGTTGCATTTAAAAGATTTCACACATTTGTGACTACCCAAACTGGCAAAAATTTGAAATGCTTACGTACGGATAATGGAGGTGAGTTCACAAGTGTTGAATTCAAACATTTTTGTGAAAATTTGGGCATAAAGAGGGAGCTTACTTTTCCATACAACCCCTCTTCTAATTGTCTGCCTGAAAGGTATAATCGAACTCTTTGTGAGAGGGTAAGATGCATGCTCTCCACAACTAATCTGGTTTTTGGGGAGAGGCTCTTAAAATTGCAGTACATTTATGCAATCAATCCCCTCACATGTCTGTGAAAGGTGACATCCCTGAAGAGGTTTCGTGTGGAAAACCTGCTTCATATGATCACTTATGCGTCTTTGGCTGTGAAGCTTTTGTACACATAAGACCTGAGTTGAGGAGTAAACTTGATGCCAAATCCATCAAAGGCCTCTTCATGGGATATGGTGAAGAATGTTAAATGGGTTATAGAATATGGTTACCTCAGCTGAAAAGGGTCATATGCAGCTGGGATGTTGTTTTTAATGAAGCAAGGTTGCTACAAAACAATGTTGCCTCAAAGCATGACCATAAAAAGGTCACATGTCAGCAAGACGAGCCACATGTTAGGCCTATTTCACACCCTCAAGATACACCAGATATGGCTAAAAATATAGATAGTCTAGTGGTATTTGAGCTAGATGATGTTGGACAACAAGGAGACTCACCTGAAGGGCATATGCAACCACATATTCATGCTGAAAACAGGGCTAGAAATGATGTACAACAGCCCATTAACAATGAAGAAGTTGATGCACCCCTTGATGTAGTTCCATTGCCTAGTAATGTGGATCATTGGGTAAGAAGATCTACACGTCCTCGGAGGCAAGTGAATAGATATGACCCCTCTATACATTATATTATGTTATCAGATGAGGGTGAGTCTCTTACTTATAAAGAGGCAAAGCTATGTGAGCACAAGAAGAAGTGGGAGTTAGCCATGCAGGAAGAAATAAAAGCCTTGCATGCAAATGATACTTGGGATTTGGTTGAGTTTCCGAAGGAAAGCCATTCCCAATAAGTGGGTATAGAAAAACAAAATTGTTGATGGTAAACCCAAGTATAAGGGAAGGTTGGTTGCTAAGGGATATGCCTAAAAAGAGGGCATTGATTTCCAAGAGGTGTTCTCTCCAGCGGTTAAAATGACCACATTATAGGTGTTGTTTGCCCTCACAGCTGCCTTGCATTTCGAACTATTCCAATGGATGTTAAAGGAGCCTTTTTGCATGGTGATTTAGATGAAGAGATGTACATGAAACAACCAGAAGGATATGCCATTCTTGGAAATGTGCATCTGGTATGTAAACTGAAAAGGAGCTTATATGGGTTGAAACATGCCCCTAGACAATGGTATAAGAAGTTTGATGCATTTATGCTCAAACAAGGGTTTAAAAGAAGCCATGCAGATCACTATTTGTACATCAAAAAGGATGAAGATGGCAGCCCAATCATTCTTGTACTGTATGTAGATGATATGCTGCTGGTTAGGAAGATGTATCGCGACATCTCTCTCCCTCCCTCTTCTCCCCCCATCCCCCACAACCCACCCCCTCATCTTTTCCCCCGCAGCCCCCACACCCCCCGTGGCATCTCTCTCTCTCTCTCTCTCTCTCTCTCTCTCTCTCTCTCTCTCTCTCTCTCTCTCTCTCTCTCTCTCTCTCTCTCTCTCTCTCTCTCTCTCTCTCTCTCTCTCTCTCTCTCTCTCTCTCTCTCTCTCTCTCTCTCTCTCTGTCTCTCTCTCTCTCCCTCTCTCTCTCTCTCCCTCTCTCTCTCTCTCTCCTCAACCCCCATAGCCCACCCCCCACCACCCCCTCATCTTTTCCCTTGCAGCCCCCACACCCACCCCCCCTCGGCATCTCTCTCTCTCTCTCTCTCTCTCTCTCTCTCTCTCTCTCTCTCTCTCTCTCTCTCTCTCTCTCTCTCTCTCTCTCTCTCTCTCTCTCTCTCTCTCTCTCTCTCTCTCTCTCTCTCTCTCTCTCTCTCTCTCTCTCTCTCTCTCTCTCTCTCTCTCTCTCTCTCTCTCTCTCTCTCTCTCTCTCTCTCTCTCTCTCTCTATTTCTCTTTCTTTCTCTCTCCCCCAGCTCCCACAGCCCCCCCGCCACCCCCTCATATTTCCCCCCCACACCTCACCCCCCGCCACCCCCTCATCTTTTCCCCCACAGCCACCCCCCTGGCATCTCTCTCTCTCTCTCTCTCTCTCTCTCTCTCTCTCTCTCTCTCTCTCTCTCTCTCTCTCTCTCTCTCTCTCTCTCTCTCTCTCTCTCTCTCTCTCTCTCTCTCTCTCTCTCTCTCTCTCTCTCTCTCTCTCTCTCTCTCTCTCTCTCTCTCTCTCTCTCTCTCTCTCTCTCTCTCTCTCTCTCTCTCTCTCTCTCTCTCTCTCTCTCCCCCTCGCCCAGGCCCCACACCCACCCCCTCATGCCTTTCCCGGCAGCCCCCACAACCATCCCCCTCCCGCCCCCTCTGTGTACGTGAGGCTCTTAATCATGCAGCCCTTCAAGTTGTGGAGCGTTTTCGCGAATGATTATTTGGTTTGCAGTTTAAATTGCATAGCATCTGCTGCATACTATTACGGCTCCGGATCCGATTTTGTCATGGCGAGAGGGTCTTGTTTTGAGGCTGGAGGCCGTCCTTTCTACATTAACATTTTCAACATTTACTACCTCGTGTCCCTGGTAGTTGACTCCAAGCCTACGATTTCCCTCATCATGAGCGAGGCTGCTACGGCTGGCCTAACTGTGTGTCAGACACCTACCACGCATTGCAGCTCGCCCCACGCTGTCGGAAAGTTTTCAACTTTCCAGTTGATGACCAGATAAAATAAAATTAAGTTAATTGGTGAATTCTAACCTTTTTTATCACTGTTGATTAGTTGTTCTGGATTGAATTAACTACTTTTAAAGTGTTTGCAGGTACAGGAAATGATAAAGAATACATGTTCAAATTATGGTTTATTCTAAGCTGCTCATATAATGTGTGTTTAGGCCATAGAAACATTGAATCATGGGTTTAAGACCCTAAGTTTACATTTATTTATATGTATTTAAGTTAGTAGCATTAATTCCTGGTTAATGTTAGGGTTTAACTAGGTTTTCAATTAATTTCCAAAGGGTTTCAATGGGATTCTGATGGGTTTTTAGTAAGTTTTCTAGGGTTTTAGTATGTCTCAAGGGCTAGAATAGTTGTTATTCAAATACATTACTATATAAAATTAAATATTTATGTATTACAAATTAAACTATGCTATTAATAATTACTTTAATCATATGTGTGCATTTAAATACTAAGGTTCTAATTAATTAAATTCTTATCCTAAGTTTAACTTACTTAATTTATTTAATTAAGAAATTTAGGGTAATTGAATTAAAATTATAAGTCAAGTGGATAAATAACTAGTGGTCTATATGGATGCTAGAAAAAAGAATGGTATGTGAGTAATGTGGAATTAAAGTGAATTAAGGAGTGGTCTGAAAGGAAGATGCACTTAAAGTGAAAAAGTTGGTTGACAGAAAGGAGTGGTGAGAATTAGTGTAGATAAAAAGAGAGGTGAAAGTAAGTTATGTGAGAAAAGTCAATTTAAAGGATGGATGGGAAATAAAGTAGGAAACCAAAATAGTGGTATAGAGAGGATCTGTGTGCGTATATATATGTATGCTTTGATCATGAATTCCTAATGTTTCTTTGCAGGTAATTTTTCCCCCTCCTTACCTCCTTCTGAATTCTATAGAGAGAGGATAGCACGTCATGTGCAGAGATATACGTTAGTTAGAGAAAGAATTAATCTGTGTTTTTTCTCTCTCTGAGAGCGCATGTGTACGTTGAAGATTCCACCTCCATTTTTCTCTATGAAAGTGTGTGTGTGGGCCTACGTCATCCAGGCTTGAGTCCTAGTCTTCTCTTTCTTCTGTTTGTTGCTTTTGTTCTCTGCTGTTTGGGACAACTGAACAGTAATACTAGTTTCATGTTCGCTTCGAAGTTTGTTTGGTCACGTAAGTTTGCAGATAGTCTGATTCTATCAGATCTGAGGCCTTAGGTACGGAGAAGGAAGCAATAATCCCGACTGTCATCAAGCAATAGTCTGTATGCCACCAGAAGCTTCATAATCTGTGCTCGTGCTCTCTCTACGATTTTTCAGGTCAAACAGTCACAATGTCTTCATGCGGCGGCGCTCAGACGCGCATAGATCAGAGTTTTTTTTATCCTTTTCTCTTGGCGGCGGCCTGCTCACGCGTGTAGGCAGCTTCTCAGAGCAGATATCACCAGCGACATCGTCCTCTTCGTTACCATCATCACCCATTTTCTTCTGCTCATACGGTGCATCGTTGTCATCGTCTGCTTCATGTTCTCTTTTTATGCGTTCGAACGAGTCTTCATTTGTCATTGATGGTCATGTTGTTGCTTGCAAATATTATCTGTCAGTTAGATGCTCGACAACACATGCAGTGGAGGGGCATAAGAGCTTGTCAAGCATCCTTCGCGCAAGAAAAAGGATGGTGGGGAAGGGCTCTAAACTCGTCGGCTGTGGCTTGGCCACACCTAAGCTCAGTCTGTCAAATGATTACCTATCTAATATTCTAGAGACGAGTGACGAATGGATAGCAACACGCACAAGAATTCGAAATCGGAAAGTCCTCTCAGATGGAGAAAGGAAACAAAAGAAAGAGAGAGAGAAAGAAAGAAAGAGAGAAAGGAAACGAAAGAAAGAGAGAGAGAAAGAAAGAAAGAGAGAGAGAGAGAGAGAGAGAGAAAGGGAAAGAAAAAAAAGAAAGAGAGAGAGAGATGGAAACCAAAAAGAGAAAGAGAGAGTCAATCACTTTTTTTATAGTTATGTGCTTTATTTTATGGTTATTTCATCTATATTTAGTTAATTTAATTTATCAATAGTTCATTTAAGTGATAGTTAATTAAGTTTATAATTCGAGTCTATGCATATACTTGTAGGTGATTGCATACATATACATATGCTTGGATGCATGTGTATGAGCATATTAAATTGCATGCATACATATGCATGGATGCATTAGTATGCATGTGTTCATGTGGTTGCATATGTGTGAGCATGACAGTAAATGCATATGCATGATAGGTGCAACTCATAAGGCATATGTATGCATATGAGAATTAATGCATATAAGAAGTGAGCATGATATGTGCATCATCATGTTAGTAGGTATTCATATAAGAAGTGTATTAGCACAATTGAGCATGCATTAGATATTTGAATACACACTATGACTGCATATGAAAATAGTATGGAACTATAAGTGTATATGTATGTAAGTGAAATGCATGTTTGTATGTATGCATGGAGATGCATAAGAAAGATTGTAAATATGCATGAGTATGATTGATGTGATGCATAAGAGTAATGAAAAAAATACATGAGTTTATTACAAGAAATTCATAAAATATATATATGTTTATTATTTTTCATTAAGATATACTTATGTTCTAATGTTTTCTTGAAGACATTCAAAGCAAAAGAATCGAAGAGTATCGTGACAAAAGAGAAGATTTCAACAATTCAATTATCCGACAATCTGATTTAAATCCATAGAAATTATCCTTGATTAAGCTTTGTATAGGATTCACTTATTGTTAGCCATCTAATCATCCATTATCATCATTAGCAGTAATTCAATTCTAATTTGCATTATCATTCTTGTCAATGTTATCTGAAACCGTTAATTTCAATTTCTCATGATTATTGTCAAGTATCTACTCCATATTTCCTAGATTTAAGAGTAATTTAGAATTTCTGATACCTTAGACGAAAGAAAAATATACCTAAAACACCTACGATTGTCTCATACACCCTGCGTGTGCCGAGGGATTTAGTGGCTGACTGATCCACCAGCCTTATGTCCGCAACTTCCCGACAACTTGGTGAACCCGACGTGAAGGTTCGGCATGACATTGTAGGTATAAAGGTATATTTACGTTCTGTTTTGCATATGCATATATAGATAATTTGACGATTGAAGAAGAAGGATTGACATCCTTTGTAGCTGCAGCTGATTGTTCCTCGTCACGTCACCTTTATCCATCAACTTTCATGAAAGTGACAATTGCACATGCATGAAAAGATTTTGCACTGAGCACATTCACAACGAACCTCTTCATCAAGCTGGTTGATCAGGTATATTTATTTTTATTCTGTTGCATAATAGTAGGAAAAGTTTCTTTCTAGTTGCAAAGAAGTAAGAAAATTTTCTTTATTGCACAATTGTAGGAAAGTTTTCTTTATTTCTATTTCTAAAGCAGTAGGAAATTTTTCTTTATTGCATAGTAGTAGAAAAGTTTTTTTGCAAAATAGTAGGAAAGCTTGCTTTATTTCTTTGTTTGCAAAGCAATAGGAAATTCGTTAGTTTTTTCTATTGCAAAATAGTAGGAACAGTTTTCTTTATTTTTATTTCTAAAGTAGTAGGAAAGGATTCTTTATTTCTATTTACAACATTGTAGAAAAAGTTTCTATATTGCTAAAGCATAGGGAAATTTTCTTTTGTTTGCAAAATAGTAGGAAAATTTTCTTTAGTTTTTGTTGGCAAAGGAGTTGGAATATTTTCTCTATTTCTGTTTCGTTTTACGACGGAGTCGTATCAGGATCAAGATATAGACGGATTATTACGAGAATTAGATACGTATATTTCATATTTATCTATAAAGTTAGACTTATCCACTATGGCTGACCACTTTGAAGAGAAGCAGCAAGATTGAAGATTCATTTAAATCTTATTTTCCAATTAAAACCATTGCGAAGTGTCAAGGAGTGCTGATCAAGAAACAAGCATACAAGATTTCACAATTTCAAACTTACTAAGTTGTATAGGATTAGAAGATTATGGGAGCACTAAATATATGCCTTTGTATAGACTGAAATAGTTTGATATTGACATTCTTCACATTGTTTTTCTGCAACTTTATTGAGATCTTAATTTTTCATTCGTATGTCGAAAGGAATAGCACCTACCAGTAGTTCTAAAAATGATTCTAATATTAAGCACAAATTAGATCACTTAATTATAGGAACATTGCTACCATCTCCAATTGAGAATTCATATAATAACGAAATTATAGAACCTGAAATTATTAAAGATAAAATAGTGAACGAGTCTTTACGCCCATTAGAATACGATCGTCTTGTTTCTCGACTGTTACCGTTATTTACTATAGTTTTGCCAGAACCGGAGGAAAACGAAGACTTGTTCCCACCTCAATTAGTTCAAAAACCGAGCTCAGATCAAATTGAAACTGAAGAAAATGACATGATTAAAGATCAAATTACCCGTGAGAACTTAGTTTCACCTTATCAAATAGAAGCTATAGAAAGATACAGGGCTGGCCGTCTTTACGGTCCATAGCTAGTTAAAACTATTTACTTTTGGTAAGAAAACTTTAGTTTCAGTCATAGAATTAGATAATTTATATTGTTGAGTCATTAGAACCCTTATTTTCTTAAGCCTGAGTCTGCTACAGGCACCCTGCGTGTGCCGAGGGTGACATAGTTTTGAGTGGTCAAGAGATAGAGCTTTCATCATGGACCCTTACCTCATAGAAAAAAGAGTATGGAAATTGATTGATGACCTCAAAATAGAGAAGAAAGAGTTTTGTGGTAAAGATGTTACTAGGTATATCAAGGAGTATGAAAATTTAGCGTATCAATATGGCATACCTAGGGATAGTTGGGTTTCCACCTTTAGGCGTATATCAAATGGAGATACCCGAGATAGAATAAGCCTTAGGTTGGGCTCGTCCACTATACCTTGGGATATTTTTAAGACCCAATTGCGACAAGAATTTTGTTTCGAGGATTCAACAAAAAGAAATCATGAAACGTTTCAAGCTTGGGTAAATACATCGAAACCAAAAGAGAACTTAATTGAGGGTTTTCAAGAGTTTGAAGAACAATTTAGCGACTTACCTGAGCAAGAACAAGTTTATCTTGAGCCTTATAAAGTTATAAATTTTTTAACTATCCTTGATTACTCAATTCGAAAAGACCTAGAGCCTCTTTTAGAGGAACACAATACCTCAAATGGCCTGACCAATGATTGGACATATGTGCAAAAGCAAGTTCATCGACTTGCACTTAGATATGAACGCCAAAACCTCAAATATTTTCCTCTTTCTAAAAGCAACGATTTAGATTGTACTTATCAAAAGATAAATGAAGAAAACAAATTTGAAATTACAAACAATGAATTAGATGATGCTACACCAATGATGAATGATGAAAACAAAATTACGATTTCAGAACACAAAACATTCAACAAACATGAGTGTGAACATGAGAAACCTTTGTTTGACTCTTCTAAAAGTCTTCCCAAATTATTTATTGCAGAAGTGAGTGATGTAAGTGGTAAAGAAATCCCACTCATCACAATAGCTTCTCCTAAAAATATTACTCACATTGATTCTTCATATAAGGAAGAACAATATGAGAAAATTATAAACAATGATATTTATACATTTGAAAAATATGAATTGAAGGGTTTCAATATAAATGAACACTTGTTTTGTATTAATGATGTTCATATTGATTTTTCTAATCAAATTTTTGAGTGGGTTGATACAGGTCAAGCAAGAATGGAGGATTTAATATTTCAGTGGAATATCAAGAAAGCTACAAAGTTTGATTTAATATTGCTTTGGTTTTTACAGATGGACTATCGAGAAATATTATCTTGGATTGCTACCTTTTGTATAAGTTTGCTAATAATTATGTTTCTCACAAGATTTTTGAGTTGAGTTATTTTTCAGGATTAGCATGAAGATTGGGAGCTGATTGATGAACTAAGATTTTCTTCAAAAATAGACTATGAATGAAGCGCAGGAGAGATTGAAGATAGTACATGCAGTTTAAAATTTAAGCAATCAAAGCGATATTTGGATGAAAGGCGATGCTAAAGATGGAATCAATATAGATCAGGTGTAACAGTTCTAACCCTGATTAATGTTTTAAATTTTGTTTTTCCCTGCATTATCATAATTAGAAATGTACATCCTTCAGATAGGTTAAGAAACCTCTTAAAATTATGAAAAGTAGAATTTACACTGAAGTAGGAATGTGCTTGAATAGAAGATAGGAATTAGAGACCTATGGCTGTCATATGAATAGTTGAAGGAATGCTTAACTTGCAACTCCTAGTAGAAGTAGACTTGTTTTATATAGGTAAGCTTCCTTAAATCTGACCCATTTAGCTAAAGAGACCCTAGTCCCTGCTTTAGCTTACCTCTAGATCCTTTGCTCTGATTAGGGGTTAAGCCTTTCCCCTTCATCAAAAAAGTTGCAAAGAAAAATTGAAAGCAGTACATTAATGGTTGCTGCATATGAAAAGAGGAAAAATGACAAAAAGAAAAATTATGATTAAAAAAATGAGATAAAAGAAAAATCAAATAAATCAGTTGTGGTCTCGAAATCACTTCTGATTTGAAAAGCGGGCTATATAAGGCGGATGTATGCTAGAGGGGAGTTAGTTTTTTGTATCTTAATGGCAAGTGGCTAGGAGATGAGGATAGAAGGCCTATATAACATATGCTTTACTTATGAACAGAGTTAATAGAAGAGTTAGTACGAACACTATTTGAATGACTTCTATAATTTCTTTCTAAAACCTGTTTCCAATTCATGCATTGAACGAAAAGGTTTAAATTCAAGTTTACATAATTTTATAAGTTTTCTTTGCTATTTGAAGATGTACTAATGATAGAAGCATTTTTATATACAGACAATTTGAATTTGATTCATGAATAAGTTTCAAAAGAATTTGATATTGCTTTCTATGATCTGCAGGTTGGCCCATCGAGGACGATGTGCAGGTTTGGCCGGGGGAATGTCGGAAAGTCTTCAACTTTCCAGTTGATGACCAGATAAAATAAAATTAAGTTAATTGGTGAATTCTAACCTTTTTTATCACTGTTGATTAGTTGTTCTGGATTGAATTAACTACTTTTGAAGTGTTTGCAGGTACAGGAAATGATAAAGAATACATGTTCAAATTATGGTTTATTCTAAGCTGCTCATATAATGTGTGTTTAGGCCATAGAAACATTGAATCATGGGTTTAAGACCCTAAGTTTACATTTATTTATATGTATTTAAGTTAGTAGCATTAATTCCTGGTTAATGTTAGGGTTTAACTAGGTTTTCAATTAATTTCCAAAGGATTTCAACCGGATTCTGAGGGGTTTTTAGTAAGTTTTCTAGGGTGTTAGTATGTCTCAAGAGCTAGAATAGTTGTTATTCAAATACATTACTATATAAAATTAAATATTTATGTATTAAAAATTAAACTATGCTATTAATAATTACTTTAATCATATGTGTGCATTTAAATACTAAGGTTCTAATTAATTAAATTCTTATCTTAAGTTTAACTTACTTAATTTATTTAATTAAGAAATTTAGGGTAATTGAATTAAAATTATAAGTCAAGTGGATAAATAACTAGTGGTCTATATGGATGCTAGAAAAAAGAATGGTATGTGAGTAATGTGGAATTAAAGTGAATTAAGGAGTGGTCTAAAAGGAAGATGCACTTAAAGTGAAAAAGTTGGTTGACAGAAAGGAGTGTTGAGAATTAGTGTAGATAAAAAGAGAGGTGAAAGTAAGTTATGTGAGAAAAGTCAATTTAAAGGATGGATGGGTTAAAGGATGGATGGGAAATAAAGTAGGAAACCAAAATAGTGGTATAGAGAGGATCTGTGTGCGTATATATATGTATGCTTTGATCATGAATTCCTAATGTTTCTTTGCAGGTAATTTTTCCCCCTCCTTACCTCCTTCTGAATTCTATAGAGAGAGGATATCACGTCATGTGCAGAGATATACGTTAGATAGAGAAAGAATTAATCTGTGTTTTTTCTCTCTCTGAGAGCGCATGTGTACGTTGAAGATTCCACCTCCATTTTTCTCTATGAAAGTGTGTGTGTGGGCCTACGTCATCCAGGCTTGAGTCCTAGTCTTCTCTTTCTTCTGTTTGTTGCTTTTGTTCTCTGCTGTTCGGGACAACTGAACAGTAATACTAGTTTCATGTTCTCTTCGAAGTTTGTTTGGTCACGTAAGTTTGCAGATAGTCTGATTCTATCAGATCTGAGGCCTTAGGTACGGAGAAGGAAGCAATAATCCCGACTGTCATCAAGCAATAGTCTATACGCCACCAGAAGCTTCATAATCTGTGCTCGTGCTCTCTCTACGATTTTTCAGGTCAAACAGTCACAATGTCTTCATGCGGCGGCGCTCAGACGCGCATAGATCAGAGTTTTTTTTTATCCTTTTCTCTTGGCGGCGGCCTGCGCACGCGTGTAGGAAGCTTCTCAAAGCAGAGATCACCAGCGACATCGTCCTCTTCGTTACCATCATCACCCATTTTCTTCTGCTCATACGGTGCATCGTTGTCATCGTCTGCTTCATGTTCTCTTTTTATGCGTTCGAACGAGTCTTCATTTGTCATTGATGGTCATGTTGTTGCTTGCAAATATTATCTGTCAGTTAGATGCTCGACAACACATGCAGTGGAGGGGCATAAGAGCTTGTCAAGCATCCTTCGCGCAAGAAAAAGGATGGTGGGGAAGGGCTCTAAACTCGTCGGCTATGGCTTGGCCACACCTAAGCTCAGTCTGTCAAATGATTACCTATCTAATATTGTAGAGACGAGTGACGAATGGATAGCAACACGCACAGGAATTCGAAATCGGAAAATCCTCTCAGATGGAGAAAGGAAACGAAAGAAAGAGAGAGAGAAAGAAAGAAAGAGAGAAAGGAAACGAAAGAAAGAGAGAGAGAAAGAAAGAAAGAGAGAGAGAAAGAAAGAAAGAGAGATAGAGAGAGAAAGGGAAAGAAAAAAAAGAAAGAGAGAGAGAGATGGAAACCAAAAAGAGAAAGAGAGAGTCAGTCACTTTTTTTATAGTTATGTGCTTTATTTTATGGTTATTTCATCTATATTTAGTTAATTTAATTTATCAATAATTCATTTTAAGTGATAGTTAATTAAGTTTATAATTCGAGTCTATGCATATACTTGTAGGTGATTGCATACATATACATATGCTTGGATGCATGTGTATGAGCATATTAAATTGCATGCATACATATGCATGGATGCATTAGTATGCATGTGTTCATGTGGTTGCATATGTGTGAGCATGACAGTAAATGCATATGCATGATAGGTGCAACTCATAAGGCATATGTATGCATATGAGAATTAATGCATATAAGAAGTGAGCATGATATGTGCATCATCATGTTAGTAGGTATTCATATAAGAAGTGTATTAGCACAATTGAGCATGCATTAGATATTTGAATACACACTATGACTGCATATGAAAATGGTATGGAACTATAAGTGTATATGTATGTAAGTGAAATGCATGTTTGTATGTATGCATGGAGATGCATAAGAAAGAGTGTAAATATGCATGAGTATGATTGATGTGATGCATAAGAGTAATGAAAAAAATACATGAGTTTATTACAAGAAATTCATAAAATATATATATGTTTATTATTTTTCATTAAGATATACTTATGTTCTAATGTTTTCTTGCAGACATTCAAAGCAAAAGAATCGAAGAGTATCGTGACAAAAGAGAAGATTTCAACAATTCAATTATCCGACAATCTGATTTAAATCCATAGAAATTATCCTTGATTAAGCTTTGTATAGGATTCACTTATTGTTAGCCATCTAATCATCCATTATCGTCATTAGCAGTAATTCAATTCTAATTTGCATTATCATTCTTGTCAATGTTATCTGAAACCGTTAATTTCAATTTCTCATGATTATTGTCAATTATCTACTCCATATTTCCTAGATTTAAGAGTAATTTAGAATTTCTGATACCTTAGACGAAAGAAAAATATACCTAAAACACCTACGATTGTCTCATACACCCTGCGTGTGCCGAGGGATTTAGTGGCTGACTGATCCACCAGCCTTATGTCCGCAACTTCTCGACAACGCGTCTATGACGAATCTTCTTTCTGGGCTCTAGATTTTGTCATTCATGAAGCTCAAAACAAAGGAATAAGAGTGATTCTGAGTTTGGTGGACAATTATGCTAGCATGGGTGGGAAGGCTCAATATGTAAGTTGGGCAAAAGAAGATCGAGCTTCCGTGACATGAGCAGAAGATTTCTTTCATGGTTAGATGCTCAAAAGCTACTTATAGAATTATGTGAAGAATTATGTGAAGGATGTGCTTCTGAGGGTCATTCCAATATCACGGGCGGCACATAATGAGGATCTTAGCTTGCATGCAAAAGTGATAGTAAAAGTGTAAGTGGTAAAAGTGTAAGTGGATAAATGACCGTTGCCGCCAACATATCGTGACGACTGCCTATTTTTGAGTATCCAATTCAAACCTGGTGGCATATTTGATGTACTCCTCCAATTTTGGGGTAATCATTTGGCGCATATTCAGTGAACGTGGGAAATCCGCAAGGCCCTCTTGGCCTACTGGAGCCTATAAAAGCAATGGACTAGTAATCATTTGGGGACACACATATGTATAGAGCTTATCTCTGGCATCTCTTTGGGTCCTCTCTTTACACTCTATGGCTACAAGCTTATTGTAGGAAGTCACTCTGTGGTGAGGATACAGAGCTGGGCTTCCCAGTGGAGGGCTTATAGCACTATAGTGTAAAGAAGTGGCTTGGTTTTGTCATTGACTGTGAGTTAGTGGTATTTCCATGCTCTTTCCATTAGAGCAAGACTTCATACTTTTGTACTGACCGGTGCAAGTCTTCATCTAGTTGTGTTCATTGTATTAGAAGAATCTCTTGAATTGATTCTGCTTTGACATGTTAGCACAGAACATTTGCTTTTGGATCATTTCTTTTGCCTATGTTGTAATCATCTCTTCAAACTAAGGGGTGTTCTAGTCTTTCACTATCGTCATTTGTCATTAATTTACTCTCTGAGTATTTATAATACTGTGCAACTATTGTGATCTGCCTGCTCACAGAAATGTTAAAGGGTATACTTCCCTAAGGAGAACCTCCCTTGAGTACGCAAAGTACTAGAAGTGCATGTTGTCTGCTCATGCTAACAGTAGATACCCCACTCTACAGTTTGGCACGCTCGGTGGAACACTTGCATTTCTGTGAGAGGCCCTGAGCATAGTAAATAATCCTTTTCCATTATTTTTGCCCTATTGCATCTTGGAAGTAGGTACATGACCATACGCGAGCAGATAAGGAGCCTCTTCGTGTACAAAGGAGCCTTAAAAAGTCAACTATATCTTTGACTAGTGAACCAACATCCCCTCTACCTCCTTTGAATTTATGCGTTGATTTGGGTGTGACTCCATTGCCAAAAGAAAAGCATAGGAGAACATTAGACTTCTCCTCAGATACGTCAG
This sequence comes from Ceratopteris richardii, assembly GCA_020310875.1. Lineage (NCBI taxonomy): Eukaryota > Viridiplantae > Streptophyta > Polypodiopsida > Polypodiales > Pteridaceae > Ceratopteris > Ceratopteris richardii. The sequence continues at coordinate 31,660,942 of CM035431.1, forward strand.
AGGAAACACCAGTGCAAATGGAGGATCTCTCTCATTTACTCTCCAGACTTGTTGAGCCCATAAAAGTCATATTGGTCAAAGTCAACTATAGTCAAAGTCAAAAGGTCAAAGTCAATTAGTCAAAGTCAAAAAGGTCAAGGTCAAAGTCAACAGGTGCAAAGTCAAAGTGCTAAAGTGCAGGTGTCAAAGTGCACAGGTAGTGCACACTTAATTGTAAGGTCAAAGTGCTAAAGTGCAGGTGTCAAAGTGCACAGGTAGTGCATAATTAATTGTCCACAAAGGGTAAATTGGAGAAAGTGGGTTGCAGGTTGCAGAGGTATTTTCTCTAATTTCCCTAAGGTTCAAAGTGTTTTTAAAGTATTTTGGAAGGTTCAGGTGAACCCTCTCTTATGTGCAAAAGTAAAGACTTAAAAGGAAATTTGAAGGTATGTGAAGCGGCAGCGTACGCACAGGGGAAAGTATGGCCCCCCAATTAAAATTTTTGGTTTTAGTCTAAAGTCACTACAGGACAAAATAGGGAGTGGTTGGCTGCCACTTGTGAAGACAATCTTGGGACATCAAAGTGAGCACCAAGATACTATTGCAGTTAGGAGCGTACGTGATCGACACACTCAAATCAAAGCAAGGACTATTCTTGGACCAATTCTAGAGTAAGCAAGAGAAGCATAGTCTAAGTGAAGCAAGAGAGAGAAGTGCAGGAGTCACCAGTGTGCGACGTAGAGAAGTGGAGTTGAAGGAGTGCATGGAGAGTGATTAAGGGATTGTGCAGAGAGTGCTAAGCTAGTCCCCCAAGGATCTCAAGGTCTCCTTGCAGTGTGCGCGTGCCGACAAAAGGTATTCATTCCTCCCCCTTAGTGGAAGCTTGGTGCAAGGTGTGCACAAGGATAAGCTTGAGGCAGATGGAGGTTTGGTGGAGAGGAGGCTGGCGGCAAGAAGACTTTGGGGTATTTGGTATTTTGTCATTGAGCACTCTATGGGATTGTGCAGAGAAGTATTGGTTTGTATTGTGCTTCAAACATTGTAATTGTCTTACTGTAATCAATCGGCAGAAGCTTCCAAGGTGTATTTCCTCTCTTGGTCTTTTCCTTTTGTCCTACAAACCCTCAAACTCCTTCTTGTCTAAGAATCCCCCAACAAAATTTGGCACGTACGGTGGGACTTCCAAGGATATTTGAGCTTAGGAGAAACCAAGTGCAAAGTATAGCAGAGGTGACGTGTCTACAGTGCTACTTCATCATCCAAAAGGTAAATATTCTTAACAAGTGTCTCACATTAAGTGAACTATGAGCAGCTCATGACCACAACCCGGTCCCAAACATTGAGGGTCACCAGCAAGAAAACAAGAAGGAAGGTTGCTAGAAGGTCCTCCAGTCCACTATCTTCAACCTCATCAGTAAAGAGCATGGCGGGACAAGTAGACTTGGAAACCTTACTCTCAAGATTAAATATAAAGTTTCCTTCTTTCAAAGGCCTAGCTCAGGAGGATCCAGATGAACACATTAGAAGGTTTTTGGCACGATGTAAGACTAGAGGCTTAATGGGTAGGGAGGATGCCTTCTTGATTCTCTTCCCTGCCACATTAGAAGGATTAGCACATAAGTGGTTCAGCCAGTTTGCTAAAAACCATTTTACAACTTGGGATTTGATGAAAGAGGCATTTAAAAATGAATTCCAGCACGGCAACACTGCGGAGATTATCATAGAAGAACTAGAAAATTTGAGATTGGGTCCAAGTGAAAAGTTCCCAGAGTTTGTGACTAGGGCCAAGGCACTAATGGCTAAATTGCCAGATCCACCACATGATTTTTTTGTTAAGAAATGGTTAGCCAAGCCCCTACCAGTGGCCACCCAATGCAAAATAAAGGAAGTAGTGTTACCTACAGCCTCCATAGAGGAGTTCATCAACACAGCTACACGCCTGGAGCAGATAAGGCACAAGTATGGAGCTACTTCTTCCCAACCAACATATGGTATAGAAATGGAGGATCCAGTGATCCAGCTAAGGAAGGACCTGGAGGGCTTAAAAAGAAATAAGCCCTACAAAGAGGAGGAGAATGTTGTTGCTCAGTTGAGAAGGGAGATTGAAGCACTAAAGCTCCAAAAGGAGGAGGAGGCCCAAGCAGAGGAATTGGCTCAGCTGCAACTGGAGTTGCAGGAACTAAAAGGAGGTGGCATCAAGAGTGGACTTTGGTGTTCCATGTTCAGCAAGCAAGGTCAGATAGTAAATGAATGTCCTCTGTTAAGTGTGACATGCCAATTATGCAGGAAAGTTGGTCATGAGGCCCATGAATGCCAATCAAGGGGAATACCTGCAACAACATACTGGACACAAGGAGGACCCCCAACACCAACAAATGTGATGGCTGCTGCACCAAATCAAGGTAACAACTATAATCCTAGACAGAGGAATCACTTTGGAAATGGGCCTAGGAGGCCAATCATCTGTTTTAGATGTGGAGAATGCGGGCACTATCAAAGTAGGTGCACCCTACCAGAAAATGACCCTCCTTGCAGGAACTGCCCTGAGGCAAGAGACCATTATACAAATTGTTGTCCTAAGAATCAAGCCTCTTCATCCGGGCCCCATATTCAAATGATTTCTATGCACAAAGAAGAAGTGTGTGATCTAGTCAATGAGCCATCACCATCTACCAGGGTGGTGCAATTAGAAGAAATAGAATCTTTGACTATGCAGACAAGATACAATGGGAAGGTTCAAGCAGACATAGGACAAGGATCAAAGATTAAGGAATGGAATCAAGACAGAGAACCATCTGAAGATAAAGCCACCACAGGTGCAGATACAAGGCAAAAAGGAGATCTCATATGCACGAGTGATGCCATTGGGCATGCCTTCAACAGGGCTCATGAGGAGTTTGATAAGTCAACTGGAGCCCATGCTCTCAAGGAATCAGAGGCTTCAAAACTACTCAAGTCCATGAAAAAGGAGGTTAGTATTTTTTATTTAATAAAGATGGATGGGAAATTCAAGTCAGAGTTATTGCAGATAATTGATGAAGCTTCCACTACAAGTTTGGTGGCAAACACTATTGTTTTACATAAAGGAAAAATTGTAGGTGAAGCACCCCTTACAGATTATAAAAGTCCTCGGTTGAGAGTATCTATCAAAGGTCATGAATTTCAAGGAGTTATTGTGGATGGTGGTTCTGGCATTAACTTGATGCCTGAACATACAATGGAAAAGATTGGACTCCACCCTTCAAGGCCTGCAAATTTCACTATTACTTTGGCAGATCAGAGCAAAGTAAGGCCCTTGGGAGTGATCCCAAAAGTTCCACTTGAAGTACAAGGTAATCTATTCATTCTAGATTTTGTGGTTTTAAGATTGCCCCAGGTTGAAGGAGGATTTCCCCTCTTAATTGGACGACCATGGCTGAGGCATGCAAGTGTCATTCATGATTGGGGCAAGGACACTATGTGGGTACCAAAGAAAGGGCAAGAGCTGACACAGATTCATTTAGAAGAGGGCCTAGATAATCAAGGAAACACTAGCATGATGCTACAGTTGGCATATGCATGGAACCAGAATCGGAGGATCAACTCCAAATAAATTTCGAGGAAGAAGAGGATATTCTAACTTGGCTCCAAGCAGCCAACTCTTCCTCTTGTTTTGGAATTTTTCTTAATAATTCTTGCACGACTGAAGGTTACGCTGAAGATGAGGAGAAAGTCCAGGTTGATGGGTTGGGAGAGCCCATCACAGACCACAGAAGGGGCAGGAAGACACCCCTCAAATACAACTTGGAGGAGGATATGACAACCACATATAAGGAAGTTACTAAAGCTAAAGGCAAGGTAAAAGATTCGAGTGAAGAGTGTTCTTTCCCGATTCAAGAAATCCCTGCAGGATGGATGCAGGACAAGGAGGAACACATTGAAATCCAAAATGCACCTGCTTATGAAGCAATGCACGAAAAGCTAGTGGAAGAAGACAAGGGAGGAAATGAGCACGAAGATAATATGGTAGAGAGAAATCCTATCAAAGAAATACAATTAGGCACTCAAGACAATAATCGGCCAGTTTTGGTGGCCACTTGGTTGTGGAGTCACCCAGGGCTCCTTGAAAAGGTAAGATCATTCTTGACCCATTATACAGATGTTTTTGCCTGGCATTATAAAGACTTAGAAGGAGTGCCTGCGACTTATGGAGAGCATAGAATCCCTCTGGTTGATGGAGCCAAACCCATAAGAGGGAAAAGTTATAGACTTAATCCAAAATATGCTGAAGCTGTCTATGTGGAAATACAGAAGATGGAGGATGCAGGAATCATCATTCCTGTGGAACACTCAGAGTGGCTCTCACCTATGGTCATAGTACCAAAGAAGAATACTAATAAAATCAGAATTTGTGTTGACTTTAGAGCACTCAACAAGGTGACCATTCCAGATGGTTTCCCAATGCCTTTTACAGAGCAGGTCATTGAAGAAGTGGCTGGGCATGCATTATATAGCTTTATGGATGGATTTAGTGGCTATAATCAAATATCAATACACCCAGAGGATCGTGAAAAGACTGCTTTTATCACACCTTGGGGAACATATGTGTATGTAAAAATGCCATTTGGGCTCAGAAATGCTCCAGCCACCTTTAACAGAACGGTCAATCTCATTTTTGGCCCCCTATTGCTGGAATCACTTAGAATCTTCATGGATGTCTCTTCGTTTTCAGGTTCTCACAAAGAAACTCCTCTAGATTGTTTGGACCATCACTTGAGGCAGCTACAGAATGTTTTCAAGAGATGCATGGAGACTAAGCTAAAGCTCAATCCAAACAAATGTCATTTCCTTATGACAGAAGGAACTCTCTTAGGACATGTGGTGTCGGCTAAAGGTATGGCCCCAGATCCTGACAAAATCATTTCTATATTAAAGTTGCCTAAACCTAAATCTCCTAAAGAGATTCAGAGTTTCTTGGGGCATATTGGATACCATAGAAGGTTTATAAAAATGTATGTAGAAATAGCTAGACCACTGGCTAGACTTATAGGTAAGGAAGTACCTTTTAAATGGGAAGAAGAGGAGGAACAACATATCAAACATTACGGTCAAGGTTAGTGTCTGCTCCTATTTTGATCACACCTGAGTGGTCAAAAATCTTTCATATACATGTAGATGTGAGTGCCTATGTAGTGGGGGTAGTTTTGACCCAACCCAGTGAAGAATTTAAAGTGGACAGACCAATTCAATATGCCAATAGAATCTTGACCAAGGCTGAAAGGAATTATAGTACTACCTAGCAATGGTTTTTGCTGTCCAAAAATTTCGTCATTACTTACTGGGAGTAAAAGTTATTATTATAACAAATCACCAACCACTAAAATACTTGCTCAACAAACCACAAGCCACTGGTAGAATATGGAGGTGGTTGTTGTTGCTCCAAGAGTTTGATTTTTCTGTAGTCCACAAAGCAGGTAAAGAAAATGTTATGGCGGATCACCTATCCAGAATCAATATGATGGATCAAGCTAGTGGAATCAATGATGATTTTCCAGATGCCCATCTGTTCGCTGTACAAGCTCAAGGTTGGTATTATGATATCAAGAATTTCATTAAAACTGGTGTGTATCCAGAAAAGGCTAGTGCTGTGCAAAGGAAGAGACTGCTAATAAAGAGTAGACAGTATACCTTCGTTGAGGATAAATTATATAGACAGGGAAAGGATGACACGTTTAGGAAGTGCTTGGAAGAAGAAGAAGTGAGAGAAGTACTTCAATCTGCACATGAAGGAACAGGTGGTGGGCACCTTCCAGGACATATTATGAGTCAGAGGATACTGGATGCTGGTCTATGGTGGCCTACAATATTTAAGGATGCACATGAATGGAGAAAGGCATGTGACGTTTGCCAGAGGTGTGGACCTAAGCCAACAAAGCAGAGGCATAACCCCTTGATTGTTTCCACTTCCTGGCAACCATTTGAGAAGTGAGGGCTAGATTTTGTAGGGCCCATCTACCCTTCGTCAATTCCAAAAAGAGACAAATATCTCTTGATAGCTACATATTATGCAACAAAGTGGGCTAAACCTATTGCCTCCCCCGACTGCACTGCCCAAACTGTTGCTGATTTCATTTACAGTAGCATCATTTGCAGGTTTGGATGTCCACTTGAAATTTGTACAGATCAGGGTATCCATTTTGTCAATAAGGTCCTGCACGAAATTTTCAATAGGTATAGAATTTTACATAGGACCTCTTGTGCCTACTATCCAAGAGCCAATGGACAGGCTGAATCGACCAATAAGGTTTTAATCTCAATGTTAAGGAAGGAGTGTATGTTACAGCCCACTTCTTGGGGCATTGCTTATCAAGGTACCCTATGGGCATACAGGTTAGCTTACAAAGAGGCCACGGGATATTCTCCATTCCAACTGGTTTATGGCATATTGCCCATTGAGCCCTTTGAATTTTTACATGGATCACCTAAAATAGCATTCATGCAGGGCAGGAAAGATTGTGATGTCACTCAGAGGCTTGGCACACTACATAAAGTGGAGGAGATTCGTCTACTAGCAACAAAACAATTGATAGAGACTCAGATGAAGAGGAAGGAGGCACATGATCGACATCTGTGGAACAACAACATAGAACTAGGCATGTTAGTTCTTCTCCATAGACCTCATCTTCATACACAATTAAGAGGAAAATGGCTTCCACATGGGAAGGACCTTATCGAGTCAAAACAATGCTAAATTGGGGTGTTGTGGAGTTAGAGACGCTGAAAGGAGAGGCCTTGCCACTGGTCAACATTTCAAGGCTCAAGGCCTACCATCAACACACTTGAAGAAGTATGGATCACCTGGAACTACAAAATCTGTCCAGATTGTACATAGCTTTCTCATCTCATTCCGCTCAGTTTTAGTAGTTTTCTTTATCAATGTCATACTTGTTCCTTGAGTTTCTAGCAAACCTAGAAGGCATTTCATAACCTCTGCAAAAGTACAAAATTTGGGTATTTTTGGAAATTTTTCTAGCACTTTTAGCATTTTTCTAGCATTTTTTATCCTTTTTCGATATCGTTTTCTTGCCAAATAGGAGGAATAAAAGGAGGCTCTCTGTGGTTTGGTGAAGAAAATTGGGCCTAGCCCTGTAGAAAATTTCATGAGAATTTTTTCAGAAGTTTTTGGCAATTTTTTGGCCAAAAACAAAAATGTCAATCATCATTATTTTTTTTTTTAATTTTTTTAATTTTCATGGCTCAAAGCTTTTGGCTTTAGATCGCGCCTCGGATGGCCGTTTTTTTCAAAATTAGAGTCATCTTCATGTTTTTGGGCACCTTTGGACTCAGTTTTTGACTTTATGTTTCCAAATTCCCACATTTTCTATGCGTTTTGGTCAAAACCCTCAAGTTTTGAGCACATTTATCACGTGTTTTTATTTCACCACATTATCCACATGGTCTATTCTCACCTCATCTGACATTTGGTTTTTATATTTCCCATATGTACCCTCTGTGGCCCTCCAATTTGATCCTTTTAACCCTCTCAAGACCCCTGAGTCCTACTCCCAATCCCTCCCTTTTCCAATCTGCCCAGCCACATCCTTATCCCTCCCTGCCCCATCCATCCCCGCACCCTCAGCCCTCCCTTCCCCTTCCTTTCTACCCTCCATTTCTGGTTCTTGTCTGGTGCTTGTTCTGGTGGAATTGGTTGTTGCTCAAATGTCCTCTTCTAGTTCTTGCAGCTCCATTATCTTGGTGTCCTATATGCTCAGAGTTTCGGTTGTAGCTCTCCGGGACGGAGAGCACATTAGGTGGTGGGCAACTGTTGAGCCCATAAAAGTCATATTGGTCAAAGACAACTACAGTCAAAGTCAAAAGGTCAAAGTCAACTGGTCAAAGTCAACAAGGTCAAGATCAAAGTCAATAGGTGCAAAGTCAAAGTGCTAAAGTGCAGGTGTCAAAGTGCACAGGTAGTGCACACTTAATTGTAAGGTCAAAGTGCTAAAGTGCAGGTGTCAAAGTGCACAGGTAGTGCACAATTAATTGTCCACAAAGGGTAAATTGGAGAAAGTGGGTTGCAGGTTGCAGAGGTATTTTCTCTAATTTCCCTAAGGTTCAAAGTGTTTTTAAAGTATTTTGGAAGGTTCAGGTGAACCCTCTCTTATGTGCAAAAGTGAAGACTTAAAAGAAAATGTGAAGGTATGTGAAGCGGCAGCGTACGCACAGGGGAAAGTATGGCCCCCCCGTTAAAATTTTTGGTTTTAGTCTAAAGTCACTACAGGACAAAACAGGGAGTCATTGGCTGCCACTTGTGAAGACAATCTTGGGACATGAAAGTGAGCACCAAGATACTATTGCAGTTAGGAGCGTACGTGATTGACACACTCAAATCAAGGCAAGGACTATTCTTGGACCAATTCTAGAGTAAGCAAGAGAAGCATAGTCTAAGTGAAGCAAGAGAGAGAAGTGCAGGAGTCACCAGTGTGCGACGCAGAGAAGTGGAGTTGAAGGAGTGCATGGAGAGTGACTAAGGGATTGTGCAGAGAGTGCTAAGCTAGTCCCCCAAGGATCTCAAGGTCTCCTTGCAGTGTGCGCATGCCGACAGAAGGTATTCATTCCTCCCCCTTAGTGGAAGCTTGGTGCAAGGTGTGCACAAGGATAAGCTTGAGGCAGATGGAGGTCTGGTGCAGAGGAGGCTGGCGGCAAGAAGACTTTGGGGTATTTGGTATTTTGTCATTGAGCACTCTATGGGATTGTGCACAGAAGTATTGGTTTGTATTGTGCTTCAAACATTGTAATTGTCTTACTGTAATCAATAGGCAGAAGCTTCCAAGGTGTATTTCCTCTCTTGTTCTTTTCCTTTTCTCCTACAAACCCTCAAACTCCTTCTTGTCTAAGAATCCCCCAACAAGACTCAATATCAAGTTCCTACCTTCAAGGGACAAGCTTATGAGGATGCTGATGATCATGTGAGGAGATTCATCTCCTTATACCGTGGACGAGGTTTGCAGAATAGAGAGGATGCAATGCTAGTACTCTTCCCATCCACATTGGAAGGCCTTGCTGACAAATGGTAGAATCAATATGCAAATGGCCATTTTGCTACATGGGAGGCTCTAAAGAGGGCGTTCTCACAGACATTTCGCCCAAGTGACTCCTCGAAAAGAGTTCTAGATGAGCTAGAGAACCTAAGGCTAAGATCAGGTGAATCCTTTCATGAACTTTACACGAGGACAAAGACAAATGGTACAATCAATATGCAGATGGCCATTTTGCTACATGGGAGGCTCTAAAGACGGCGTTCTCATAGACATTTCGACCAAGTGACTCCTTGGAAAGAGTTCTAGATCAGCTAGAGAACCTAAGGCTAAGATCAGGTGAATCCTTTCATGAACTTTACATGAGGACAAAAGCACTTGTTGCACGTCTTCCACAAGCTCGAGGTGATTTCTTGGTTAAAAAATGGATAGAAAAAGCTCTACCCTGGTCATCTCAACAGAAGCTACATGAGTCTCTTAGATTGGATGCAACCCTTAATGATTTTGTTGCAGCGGCATCACCCATTGAAGAAGCTAGGCAACATTTTGAAGGGGAGACACAACCAAATTATGCAGCAGAACTAGAACCTATTGGGCAACTGAGGAAAGAACTAGAGGCATTGAGAATGCAGCAAAATCACCAAGAAGAGAAGGTCTTGCCACTGTCGTCGCGTCGCACTGATGATGAAGTAGCCCAACTTTGTCGCGAATTAAAAGATTTGCGGACCACTCAGGATATAAGAAGGTAGATTTGGTGTACAATATGTAACAATAGTGGACATTCCAATGCTAATTGTCCTAACAGGGTAAGTTGTCAATTTTGTGGAAAGGATGGCCATGAAGCTAGAGATTGTTACTACCTCAAGGGTACACAACAACGAGTTAACCCTCAAGCTCTAGATTCATATTATGCTAGTACTTCAAATGCACCTAATCGAGAGGAGAATCATCCAATGAAGCCTAGATATAATAGGCCATTGATGTGTTATCGTTGTGGTGAGTATGGCCATATGCAAAATAGGTGTTCCCTTCCAGAAGATGCACCTCCTTGTCAACATTGTTCAGAGGCCAAGGATCACTATACCAAAGACTGCCCAAGAAGCCGCCCCGCTCCAATTCACATGATTGCAGTCTCCCCACAAGTAGAAGGTATGAACACTCAGTCGTATGCTGTTTCATCTTCTTCAATACCCATGATGACTAGAGCTAGACAAGCAACAACAACCTATAGAGAGAAACAACAAGGACTCCAAGATAGGGAGGAGGAACAGAAGACGGGGAAGGGCAAAGGATGGCTACTTCACTAAGGGACCAACCAACAAGTCTGCAAGAAGACACACATGTGGTAAACATGGAGCAGATCTTGAAGGGTATTCATCACAAGGTTAGTTTGTATGAACTCATAAAGATGGATTCAAAAATAAGGAGTGATTATTAAAGATTATACACTCTACTCACTTGAGCCAACCACGTGCATAGATGGTTTCATGGTTGTATTTCCCCTACACCCCTGGCAGACTACCAAAGCTCAAGGTTATCTGTTTTTATAAAGGATGAAGCTCTCACAGGTGCGAGCATAGATGGAGGCTCGGGCATCAATTTGATGCCAGATTTCACAATGAGGAAACTGAATTTGAACCCCACCAAGATGGCACCATTCACAATTACACTAGCAGATCAACATCGGGTTGCGCCACTTGGCATTATTGAAAAGGTACTGATGGTAGTACAGGGTTGTCACTTTGTTCTGGATTTTGTTGTTATTGCACTTCCACAGGAAACTTCTTAGCCTTTAGTCTTGGGGACGCCTTGGCTAAGGCAAGCAAAAGCTTTGCAAGATTGGGGGAAAAACAAACTGTAGATTTCAACAAACACCAATAACCAACTACAACTACATTTGGAAGAAGGATTCGACTCAGGGAAAGCTACTGGGTATACTATGGACACTCAGGTAATGCCCTCTTTACCCCAAGAAGAAGATATATTATTGAATTGGATGATGGAAAGTACAGAGTGTTGCACAGTGGAAATCAATGAAATAGAAGAAGAAGTTGCAGATGAAGAAGTTGCAGAAAAAGTCCATGAAGCTCACAAGGAGTTAGAGAATGAGAATTTGCACTTGAATACAAACATTGAATGGGCAAAAAATATAGAAATATCAGGGAAGGAAATTTATGAGCCTGAATGTAGAGAAGATCTTCCCTTTTCGGATATACCTCAAGGATGGATCAGAGAACATATTGCAGAGTATGAAATAAATTCCACTCTTGCATGTAGTGGGGATGATTTCTCAAGTAAGACCAGTCCTAAAACATTGTTCAAGAAGTAAATCTAGGAGATGAAGAGAACCCTCAAGTAGTCCACTTGGCCTCTTGGCTATGTCATTATCCCCCTTTATTGCAGAAGGTAACTTCTTTACTTTTTGCTTATAAAAATGTCTTTGCATGGTCATACAAAGATCTAACAAGGATACCAGAGGAGCTTGGATTACACCGGATACCCTTAGTTGAAGGAGCCACTCCTGCAAGAAGTAGGCCATATGGATTCAATCCAAAGTATGCAGAGGTGGTAAAGTTGAAAATTAGAAAACTAGAAGAAGCAGGTATAATTGTTCCAGTAGAACATTCCAGGTGGCTTTCTTTTATGGTTATTGTACCCAAGAAAAATAGTGGAAAAATAAGAGTCTCTTCAGCCATTCACAGAGCAAGTACTTGAGGAAGTAGCCGGACACACTTTGTATTGCTTCCTAGATGGTTTTAGTGGCTACAATCAGATAGTGATCCATCCTAATGATAGAGACAAAACAACCTTCGTTACTCCATGGGGCAATTATGTCTATACCCGCATGGCTTTTGGCTTGAAAAATGCACCAACATCATTTAATAGAACAATGTATCTGATATTGGGAAAGTGGTTAACAACCTTTTTGTGCATTTTCATGGATGACTTTTCAGTGTTTTCAGGCACAGATAGAAGAGCAGCAGTTCAAGATTTCCATGATCATTTGGAAAATCTAAAGGAAATCTTTGAGCAATGTCTCAAAACAGGTTTGAAGTTAAATCTTGCTAAATGTCACTTTTTGGTCACTAAAGGTACTCTTCTTGGTCACATAGTATCTACGAAAGGGATAACGGTTGACCCTACAAAGGTTATTGCTATCCTTTCCATGCCTATTCCACAAAGCCCAAAGGAAGTTCAAAGTTTTTTGGGCCATGCAAGATACCATAGAAGATTTATACGAATGTATTCAGAAATAGCTAAGCCCTTGTCAAGGCTTACCAGTAAAAAGGTCCCCTTCTCATGGAGTGCTGAAGCTGAGAAAGCATTTTGTGAACTAAAATTGACGTTATGTACTGCTCCACTTTTAAGTGTTCCTAACTGATCATTAAAGTTTCATGTGCATACAGATGCCAGTCTTCATGCTGTTGGTGCGGTTCTAGCTCAACCATCATCACACAAGGTTGATAGACCTATCTCCTATGCTAGCAGACTACTCACCAAGGCAGAAAGGAACTACGGTACAACCAAAAGGGAAGGTTTGGCTATTGTATTTGCTCTTCAGAAGTTTCAGCATTACCTTCTAGGTGTACATTTTATAGTCATATCTGACCATCAGCCCTTGAAGTACTTGATAAACAAGCCTAGAGTAGCTAGAAGGGTTTGGAGATGGTTACTCCTGTTTCAAGAATTTAACTTTGATATTCATATTAAGCCAAGAAGAGAGCACTACATGGCATATCAAGTATCCAGGACTCCAATGAGCGAGAAGGCAACAGGTATTAATGATGAACTAGTGGATAGTAATCTCTTCCTAGTAGCAACTTAGGCTGATTGGTATGATGGAATTCTCCATTTTATCACTGCTGGAAAACACCCAGAACACTTGACACCTATAGAAAAGAGAAGATTACTCCTTAAAACCCAAGCGTACTCACTTATAAATGGAAATTTATATAGGTATTGTCAGGATGGTATCTTGAGAAAGTGTGTTTATCCAGAGGAGGTAACCCTTTTGCTTGAGGCGACACACAGTGAAGAGCATCTAAAAGGAGATGATTTGGCTGATAGAATCATCCACAAAGGAATATGGTGGCCTCATATCTATCGAGATGTGATCAAGTTTGCTAAAGAATGCCACATTTTCCAGAGGTGTGCTCCTACGCCAACCAGATTGAATTTCCAACCATTCATCATATCTACAGGATGGCTCCCATTCAAACGATGGGGCCTTGATTTCATAGGACCAATTAGTCCAACTGGTCAACCTGGGGGTAAGAAGTATATTTTGATGGCCACATGTTATGCAACTAAATGGATTGAGGCTAAAGCTATTATGGATTGCACAGCTTTAACAGTAGGTAAGTTTTTGTATAAACATATTTTCTCAAGATTTGGTTGCCCATTGGAAATCTCTAGTGATAGAGGCACACATTTTGTAAATCAATTACTCCAATTTATATTTGACAGGTACAAGGTTTTTCATAAAAAGTATTGTGGTTACTATCCAAGGGAAAATGGCCAAGTAGAAAGGTCCAATAAGATTTTGGTTGGGTTGCTGTGCAAATTATCTTCTGATTATCAAAGTTTTTGGCCACAAGCATTGATTGGTGCAATTTGGGCTTTCCGAATGACAAGAAGGGAAACCACTGGCAAGAGTCCATTTCGCTTAGTATATGGAAAAGAGGCATTAGCACCATTCAAATTTATTAGCAAAAAAGAAATTGGAACCAAAACCATTGGAATTGAACCTCCAATTAGGAGACTAGTGGCATTAGAAGAATACAGAGAAGGAGCAATGCAAAAACTTTAGGTAACACAAAAAGAGGGCAAGAGACTGCACGGCACGTATCTTAGGTCCAATGAAGCACAGGAAGGATCCTTGGTTTTGGTGCATCAGATCCCAGCGGTTTCAACCAAGTTGGTGCCCAAATGGATAGGACCATACAGGGTGGTAAAAGTATTACCACATGGAGCAGTACATCTAGAGGATTTGTAGGGTAAGGGATACCCCTGGTCAATATATCGAGGGTGAAGAATTACTTGAATTAAATCAAGCACTTCATTCACTGTATATACCGTATTTTAGGCAGTGTTTGCAAATGATTTTGGTCTTATGAAATAAGCAAATAAGGAGGAATTGCACCGGGACGGTGCAAAGACTTGATGTGGGGGTCTGTATCGTAGCATCTCTCTCCCTCTCTCTTCTCCCCCCAGCCCACCCCCCCGCCACCCCCTCATATTTTCCCCCGCAGCCCCCACAGCCCCCCCCCCCCCCCGTAGCATCTCTCACTCTTTCTCTCTATCTCTCTCCCTCCCTCCCTCCCTCCCTCTCTCTCTCTCTCTCTCTCTCTCTCTCTCTCTCTCTCTCTCTCTCTCTCTCTCTCTCTCTCTCTCTCTCTCTCTCTCTCTCTCTCTCTCTCTCTCTCTCTCTCTCTCTCTCTCTCTCTCTCTCTCTCTCTCTCTCTCTCTCTCTCTCTCTCTCTCTCTCTCTCTCTCTCTCTCTCTCTCTCTCCCCTCCCCCCAGCCCCCACAGCCCACCCCTCGGCCACTGCCTCATCTTTTCCCCCGCAGCCCCCACACCCACCCCCCCATCTCTCTCTCTCTCTCTCTCTCTCTCTCTCTCTCTCTCTCTCTCTCTCTCTCTCTCTCTCTCTCTCTCTCTCTCTCTCTCTCTCTCTCTCTCTCTCTCTCTCTCTCTCTCTCTCTCTCTCTCTCTCTCTCTCTCTCTCTCTCTCTCTCTCTCTCTCTCTCTCTCTCTCTCTCTCTCTCTCTCTCTCTCTCTCTCTCTCTCTCTCTCTCTCTCTCTCTCTCTCTCTCTCTCTCTCTCTCTCTCTCTCTCTCTCTCTCTCTCTCTCTCTCTCTCTCTCTCTCTCTCTCTCTCTCTCTCTCTCTCTCTCTCTCTCTCTCTCTCTCTCTCTCTCTCTCTCTCTCTCTCTCTCTCTCTCTCTCTCTCTCTCTCTCTCTCTCTCTCTCTCTCTCTCTCTCTCTCTCTCTTTCTCCCCCCCAGCCCCCACAGCCACCCCCCGCCACCCCTCATCCCTTTCCCCGCAGCCCCCACATCCACCCCCCTCCCGCCCCCTCTATGTATGTGAGGCTCTTAATCATGCAGCCCTTCAAGTTGTGGAGTGTTTTCTCAAATGATTATTTGGTTTGCAGTTTAAACTGGATAGCGTCCGGTGCATATTATTATGGCTCCGTCTCCGATTTTGTCAAGGCGAGAGGGTCTTGTTTTGAGGCTGGAGGTCGTCCTCTCTACATTAACGGTTTCAACATTTACTACCTCACGTCCCTAGCAGTTGACTCCAAGCCTACGGTTTCCCTCATCATGAGCGAGGCTGCTGCGGTTGGCCTTACTCTGTGTCAGACATGGGCTTTTAATGATGGTGCCTACCACGCATTGCAGCTTGCCCCGGGCGTCTATGACGAATCTTCTTTTCGGGCTCTAGATTTTGTCATTCATGAAGCTCAAAACAAAGGAATAAGAGTGATTCTGAGTTTGGTGGACAATTATGCTAGCATGGGTGGGAAGGCTCAATATGTAAGTTGGGCAAAAGAAGTTGGAGCTTCCGTGACATCAACAGAAGATTTCTTTCATGGTTAGATGGTCAAAAGCTACTACAAGAGTTATGTGAAGCATTATGTGAAGGATGTGCTCCTGAGGGTCATTCCAATATAACGGGCGGCACATAATGAAGATCTCAGCTTGCATGCAAAAGTGATAGTAAAAGTGTAAGTGGTAAAGGTGTAAGTGGATAAATGACTGTTGCGGCCAACCAGTCGTGACGACTACCTATTTTTGAGTATCCAATTGAAAACTGGTGGCATATTTGATCTACTCCTCCAATTTTGGGGTAATCAATCGGCGCATATTCAGTGAACATGGGAAATCAGCAAGGCCCTCTTGGCCTACAAGGCCTACTGGAACCTATAAAAGCAATGGACTAGTACTTTTGGGGGACACATATACACATATACGTACAGAGCTTATCTCTATCATCTCTTTGGGTCCTCTCTTTACACTCTGTGGCTACAAGCTTACTGTAGGAAGTCACTCTGTGGTGAGGATACAGAGTGTGGGCTTCCCAGTGGAGGGCTAATAGGACTATAGTGTAAAGAAGTGGCTTGGTTTTCTCATTCAGTGTGAGTCAGTGGTATTTCCATGATCTTTCCATTAGAGCAAGTCTTCATACTTTTGTACTGACCAGTGCAAGTCTTCAACTAGTTGTGTTCATTGTATTAGAAGAATCTCTTGAATTGATTCTGTTTTGACATTTTAGCACAAAACATCTGCTTTTGGAGCATTTCTTTTGCCTATGTTGTAATCATATGTTCGAACTAAGGGGTGGTCTAGTCTTCCACTATCATCATTTGTCATTAATTTACTCTCTGAGTATTTATAATACTGTGCAACTATTGCGATCTGCCTGCTCACAGAAATGTTAAAGGGTATACTTCCCTAAGGAGAACCTCCCTTGAGTAGGCGAAGTACTAGAAGTGCATGTTGTATGCTCCTGCTAAAAGTAGATACCCCAGTACCTCCTCTACAGAAGAAAAAGAGCACAGTGAGTGCTCTAAAACATCAACTAGACTTTGCATGCTTAATGAAAGACCTTGGGGAAGCTGAGCATATTCTTGGTATGTGAATAAAAAGGGACACGCAGCAAAATACTTTGCATGTATCCCAACATAATTTTATTGAGAAAATGCTTGACAACTTTAATGTGGCTGATGCTAAGCCTCTTGGAGTGCCATTGCAGCCACATGTTAAGATTTCCAAGGATTACTGTCCCAAAGATGATGATGCAGCCAATTACATGAAAAGTGTTCCATATGCATCAGCTTGTGGTTCACTTATGTATGCTATGGTTACCACTCGGCCAGACATTGCTCATGCAGTGGGAGTTGCTAGCAGGTTCATGGCTAATCCTAGTAGAGCTCATTGGGAGGCGGTCAAATCTATCTTGAGATATTTGAGAGGAACTAAAAACAAATGCCTTAGTTATGGAAAGGACCCATTAGAGCTGAAGGGATTATGTGATTTCGACATGGCAGGTGATGTGGATGCACAAAAATCCACAATTGGCTATGTTTTCACACTCTTGCAGGTGGTGTTGTATCATGGTGCAGTAGACTGCAAAAGATGGTTGCTTGGTCTACTGCTGAGGCTGAATATATTTCACTCACTCAGGCTTCCAAGGAAGCAATATGGTTAGCATGTCTTTGTAGTGAGTTTGGTTTGCCTGACAGAGTACCTACGCTTGGTTGTGATAGCCAGAGTGCCATATGTTTGGCAAAGAATGCCATGTTCTTGAGGATGGCCTTATCACATTGGTTAAGGTCCATACATCACAGAAACCTGCAAATGTTCTCACTAAGTGCTTACCCAAAGCACAACATCAATTATGTATACAAATGGTGAGAGTCATGTAGCTTAAAGGCGTCATTTATGTCTTTAAGTGGGAGGTTGTTGGGGTAAAGCCCTAAATAACCCCTTCATAGTGTATACATGTGTATAGGCCTATTTATAAAGGCTAAGTCACTTATTCTTTACTTTTTGGGCCAAGCTCAATGTGAACTTGGCCAACCCTAAAAGGGTTCTTTATAACATAACTTAATAATACTTTTGGCTAACTCACTTTGAGTGAAGCCTCCCAAAAAACTAATCTATCCTCTCTCTCTCTCTCTCTCTCTCTCTCTCTCTCTCTCTCTCTCTCTCTCTCTCTCTCTCTCTCTCTCTCTCTCTCTCTCTCTCTCTCTCTCTCTCTCTCTCTCTCTCTCTCCTCTCTCTCTCTCTCTCTCTCTCTCTCTCTCTCTCTCTCTCTCTCTCTCTCTCTCTCTCTCTCTCTCTCTCTCTCTCTCTCTCTCTCTCTCTCTCTCTCTCTCTCTCTCTCTCTCTCTCTCCCTCCCCCAAGCAGCTATGCCTCATCTCCTTGCTTGCACCTTCACTTTCGAGGCATTCACACACGTCCTCTACCCCTCGAACACCACATGCCGACCTTTACACCTACCTACCAGTTTTCATAAATTTTAGAGCTCATTTGAGCCCCCAAATTAGCTTAGAAACCTAATTTTTAACTTGATCGAACATTAGGTCTGGATAGGGGCAAAATTAGTCAAAAAACTAAAAATAGATGTAGAGAGCTCATTTTTGGGGTTGGATTGTTGGGAATTGAAGTAGCAAAGAGCATTGTAAACTCATTTCTTGGCTATTTGAAGATTCCAATGCTCCATCTAATTTTCTTAAAGTGTATATGTGTGTGTATATGTGGGCATTGTAGTGTGTTTCCCACTCATGCACTTGTGTACTCATTTGCTCATGGTCGTCAGACCTTTCTCATGTCTCTTCGTATTGACAATTATGAGGTGGATCTCCTCACATTGACACTCATCATTGTTCTAGAGTGACAACGTGCACAAAAAGCATACACACACATGTATGTATGGTATGCATCATGCACTATTGGATGTTATACATATACATACACATATTATTATTAGCAATACCCTGGTCCCTTGAAAAGGCAAGTAAACATACATGCAAACACACATCCTTGTCTTTACTCTGCCTTGACTTTGAAAATAGCTGCACCATCATTGACCCCTTAAAGGGGTCCATATCTTCATAAAAATCAATAGTCCATGCAAGATGTTTATTACGTGTTGTAGACCCCTCATACTTAGTTACCGTCTATATTTTTTTTTTCTTGCTTTAGGGGTATACATTTATTTAATAGGTAGGGTGAATGTTGGTTCAATTCGGTAGTTCCCTTGGATCTTATTCCGTAATCGAGGCTACTTACTTTACGAACCTGAAGATATATACTTGTACCAACATGTCGAGGGCATATTGTTGTGCGTAGCTAACCCTCTCTATCTAGAATGGGTATGGAATCAACTATGTAGACAGACATGTTGACTTCTCTATACATAATCCAAGAATAGTCAAATCACATTTCTCTTCTTAGCTGGGTACTTATGGATGCATACACTTTGCACTTAGTAACTCTTAAAAAAACCCTATTTAGGTATATCTACTAGAGTTTATATTTACAGTAGAAGCTTTTAGACATGATAGTGCAATGGATGATCATTCTATAATACCAAAGGTGCGAATAATGGAAGAGCCTAGATAGCATTGTTTTTAGAGATTTGACAATGGTAAAATCTGGAATCCGTTTTGTTTATGTGACATAACAAACTGTTTATGATTGAAGGTTTGGTTATATGAGTAGTTTCGCTCCCGTTGTGCTATGAATATTTTAATGTCTCGCTATAAGAAAGTGGTAAAACACTCCATCAAGGTGGTTAGGCACTAGATGGTATAGTTTTTAGTCATTTATCATCTTTCAGAAAAGTCCTCACATTAGCTTGTCAATATGCTGTATGCAATACATGGTTCGATTTGAACTATTACAAGATGAAGTTTTCTCATGTGTGATGCCAATACAGGTTGTGCTAATGAATGGATGCACATTATATTTAATGGGGTACTTTATATGGAAGCATTCTTCACATACGAAGTATTATATATGGAGTTGTGTTTGTTTTCTTCGAGACAGTGATTACATTCATTTG
Organism: Ceratopteris richardii; assembly: GCA_020310875.1. Lineage (NCBI taxonomy): Eukaryota > Viridiplantae > Streptophyta > Polypodiopsida > Polypodiales > Pteridaceae > Ceratopteris > Ceratopteris richardii. The sequence continues at coordinate 31,680,513 of CM035431.1, forward strand.
AAGGGATATGATAGGAAACCAATGTGGAATCCAATAAAAGACAGAAACCGTGGATTTGAACATCTCTGAATGTTTTATTTTTGCAGAAATCTGGGCATTTACCACAATAGGAGCAGTTGCAGATATTCTAAGGAAGGAAGCTAGTATTCAGAAGGAACGAGCATATCCATGGGTCTCTTAGCATCTTCGGATTATGCATATGAGTTTATATATATATATATATATATATATATATATATATATATATATATATATATATATATATATATATATATATATTCCCTCTATAAGTGTAGTATTATTGCCAGTAGTTTATTCGTTATGATTAATTTGTATTAAATTGGTAAACTTTGCCTAAGAAGATTTCATTTTGAATCTCGTTCGTGGCAGTCCTCGTATAGGAATATGCTGCTTTTTTGTTGCAAATACAAGTGACTAACGTTACTTCAATATCGATTGTCTTTTTTGGCTTCAAACAACTGATAACAAATAATTTATACACTAATACATTAATTATCTATCGTTGGTAGTTATCCTAAGATAATAAGTAGACTGAATTTAAATACTGTTGTGTAGTTTTGTAAAGTAGAGCTGTTCGCTCACAAAATCACATACTTTCTAGTAAGTGTCTTTTACATACATCTAGAAAAATGATATATATCTTATTTACATTGGGAAACAAAGATCATGATGTCATATAGAAGATCTAGATGTTTACCTCCCTTGAAACGGGACTTTTGACTTATTTCTTGTGAAACACTCAAATAATTGCTCTTTTTATTTCCCGATCCACATTGATAGATCTGTCACAAAAATTGCATAATTAGTCAATTTGCCGGAAATTTCCCCTTCAGGATACTCCAAAGATACAATGAATAGACCTTACTTATTTTTGGTGTAAGGAGAGCAATGATAATAATATAGAGCTTTAGAGGTTTACTCTTGACTTTGCTTTTATAGAATTATGTTGCAAGCAAACCATGAGGCATATTCTCTTATAAAGATCTTCAATAATAGAAATCAAGTCTTACGTTTCCTTCCATGAAAATTGCAAAAATTGTATTACACCATTGTGGGTGTACAAAAGCGGCACTGCCTCTCATTTAGCACAAGCAAAGCATTGATTGATCACATCCTGGAAGGAGTGGACCCCCAATTCATCAAATCCCTCCAACTGACGTCTGAGTCCTTAGGAATAACAAAAGCCCTCTATACCATGTTGTAAAAACCAATGCCTCATTATGATCAACAATGTGTCAAAATGCAACCACGACATGGTAAGAACATAAGGATCCCCATATCTCAACGTGAAGCGGGTACATCTTGAGAGGCAACTTGGAAAGAAACAATTGACCTCATAGTGGAAACCTTTGTACAAACCTCACCTATTTCTCCTCAGCACCTCCATCCCCACCCATTACCCAAGAAGTACATATGACGATCATGACCACTATAACCACTCAACCTACCAAGCTTGTCTTTCCACCCCTCCTAGTTCCCTACTCCATAGAGACACCACAACAACCACTACAAGAAGTATCACATCCACGATGCCCTTTAGTTTCAGAGGACCTACCTCCCAAGCTACACTCTTTTCCTCCATCACTGACCTATTGTACAATACCTCTACCAAAGCCTTTGAACTAGCCATAGGCTACCAACACAAACTTGTTGTGGTTGGCAAACCTATTCCCACTCAAGATAATATAGATATTCATGTAACCCCCCTACACCCCAATCCCTTTTACGGTAGATCCCAACTCTTCTATAGTTACTCCTATAGCCCAACCCCCCTCAGTCACTACCACATTACCATAATTTTTGGTAGACTTCATGGGAATCATGGACCACGTTATAGCTTGATCTTTACAGAGTTCTCAACCACTTGACACATCACCTTACATTGACACCATGAGCACGGTGTCTGATAGATCGTGAAAAGGAGGGAGAAGGGATACAAGGAGCTTCATTGGTTTCATATGATAAATCCTACATTTTTTGTTGACAATAATACAGCTCACTTAGAATTCTAACTCCAAAGCATTGTTTTTGTGTAAACTTAACGTTTGGTTGGTCTTCTATGCATTCGTAGGAGAAAAATCTTCATTTACCGTGCACATAAATTCTCATTTATCATTCATGCATTATAGCACTAGAGAGCTGGCTTCACACGCCTCATCCTTTGCCTATGTATATGCAAGTTCTCTTTAAGACGTTCTTGTTCGTGAATTTACTAGAAGGAAAGTTTTAATGCAACATACATAAGTGCGTACTGCACACTCGAATGTCTGTCATAAATTCAGAGTTACGCTCCAATTTGCGAGAACTTCAAGATCCATTGATAACTCCAAAGGAATGGTCGATTGGCTAAATTCCAAAGGAATGGTCGATTGAGAAATCTTTGTTTCTACTAGAAAAAAGAATCTCTCGTGATAATAGATCTCCACCATTTAGGCATCACTGTATTTATGTCTCGAAGTTAACAAGCTGAAACCCAAATGGGTCCCGCATGAGGGAGATGATAGATTTATCCGCCTCATTTGTAATGCCCTCTAGCTTACCGAACTTGTTCCCTACGGGATTTGGAGGGTCCCATGGGCACTAATCCCATTCACTTGTAACTTTTCTCCTTTATTTTAATTAAAGTCCGGGAGAATAGGCCAAAGCCGAACTTCCTTTTATTAAAAAAAAAAGATGCATTGATAACTCGCAAATTTTTTTATCCCTCAGATAGAGAAAAATAAGCCCTGATGCTCGAATCTTAAGGAAATAGATTCCACATATATCCTTGACTTATCTCTCCCTCATAATGCGTCGTAGAATCGAATTGTTTATGTTGCAACATACATGTGCAGAGTTATTCTTTAGATTACAAGGGCTTTCGTCCTCAATGCTCTCATGCTTGTTCTTGCAGAGTTCGAACTTTCAAGTCCGACCTTTTTTAACAAGAGTGCGGCACAATTTCATTTGAATCGCTAACACAAAGTAATCAACAACAGCGCATAGATCGCATGTTTTTGAAGCAATAATCAATCATAGCACGCAGAAGTTCTACATAAAAGCAAACTAGCCGGCACCCCTGGAACCTTATGATTGTAGACTTCTGTCTGTGCGCTACAACCGTTTCAAGTTGGATGTTTGGTAACAAAGCACATTTACTAGTGGCTTTAATTCCTGGTAACTTTGAGTCCAAATAGTATATTATTTGTTGTGAGAAGACCCTGACAGATAGAACTTCAACAGTTTATTGATAGTTGTAATTCAATAACAGCGGCTTCTCATGAAGTTTATCTTCACCACGATCAATCCACATATCTTACAGCATATGTTTTGTGTATGGCTTAGTTATGAAGATGAATTTGAATCCCCTTCAAACTTTTTATAATTCTTCGGCCTTTTCCTTAAATTTACGTGCACAGTGGTCAGCTACAAACACTAGCAGATGGTGTTGTGTTTAGCACACTAGATCAAAAGCATCTGTCAGTGCAAATGTTATGCGCTTACAATGGATTCCACAATGATATCTTCTCTAATTTTTGAAAAAAACAAAGCCCACACTTTAGATTTCTTTTAAATATGTAGCAAGTGCACCTAGCACGATACAAACATAATAGACTTTCAGGCTTAAACAGTGTTGGAGTTAGATGTCGGTGGAAGCATGCGAACATCACAAGGAAGAAGAAGAAGCTTGGAGCACAACACACAATACTGAATGTATTACCACTAGAATGTACTAAGATAAGGAGCACGTTAGGGCAATAGGCATATATACAAGTCGGGGGGAAAAAACCTCTTAAAAAGGGAAAAACGTGCCCCGGCGGTCCTAGAGTGTTCACACACATCACTATCCTAAATATATCAACAAATCCCCCCTAGGAGTGATGCGGTGAACAAGTAGTTGGCACTCATGTATAAGGAAGTGCCAAGCTATGTGGAAATCATTCCACAAAAGGAAGTAAGCCCAAAGCTTTGCAGAAAGCTTCAAACTTCTCCCTAGGCAGAGCCTTCGTGAAAAGGTCTACAATATTCTCTTGCGTCGGCACATATGCCAAGCTGATCTCCCCAGCAGAGAACCTCTCCCTGACATAATGATAATGCCCCTCAATGTTCTTAGTGCGAGCATGAAACACAAGGTTCCTCGCAACTTCCAATGCGCTCTGACTGTCAGTGAAGATGGTGGTGGCAGAAGACTGACCAACACCCAAATCATCCATAAGGCATCTGAGCCACACACACTCAACGGTTGCTATGAAAGATGCCCTAAACTCAGCCTCACAACTGGAAGTGACCACAGTAGGCTGCTTCTTGCTCAAACAAGATATACATGAGCTACCAAGCATGAAGCAAAAGCCACTAGTGGGCACACAAGTGTCATAGCAACCAGCCCAGTCTGAGTCACAAAAAACATGCAAATCTGATGGTAGTGATCCCCCCTTGGGATAAAACAACCCAAGTAGTTGAGTACCACTCAAGTAGAGAAAGATGCGCTTAACCGCCTTCCAATGCTTGACACCTCAACAATGCATAAACTTGCTCATCTCTGAGACAACAAATTGAATATTTGGTCGAGTAATGCATAAGTAAATCAGGCATCCAACAGCCTCCTGATAGAGGATAGCATGAAATGCATCTCCAACATCATGAAGACTCAATCATAAACTTGTCTCAATAGGAGTGGCAATAGGCTTATAGTCTTCAAGGTCAAAACACTGCAATAATGTGTCAATATATTTCGTTTGACACAAAACCAATCCACCATCAACTTGCATAAATTGAATGGCCAAATAGTCATGTAAATGCCCCAAATCAGACATCTCAAATCATGCATGCAAATCAGCCTTAAAATCAACAATATGCTTCTCAATAGGACCAATGAGCAACATGTCATCAATATAGACAACAATGATCAGAAGCACATCATTAGCACGCTTAACATATAAGGTCATCTCAATTGAACTGTTTCCAAAACCATGTGCAATAAGATAGGCATGTATCTTCTCATACCAAGCACGTGGTGCTTTGAACCATATAATGCCTTCTTTAACCTGCACACCTGGTTTTCATGCCCTTTCTCCACAAAGCCATGAGGCTGAAAAACATACACTTCTTCATGCAAGTCATCATTCAAAAATGCTGTTTTAATATCCAACTGATGTACATTCCAACCATGATGAGCTGCAAGTGCAAAGATGGTACGAACAGTAGTCATACAACAAGTATGAGCAAAGGTTTCATCAAAATCAATGCCTTTTTCCTGTGCATAATCCTTTGCAACAAGCCTAGCCTTATATCTGTCAATTGTACCATCAGGCTTACGCTTCAACTTCTATACCCGCTTAGTACCAATGGTCTTCTTGTCAGGAGGCAAGTCACATAAAGACCAAGTACCATTCTTCATTATAGCATCATATTCAGATTGGATAGCAGACATCCAATTTTTTGAATTTTGTGCTTCAGCAAATGAAACAGGCTCATTCTCACCACAGATATTAGACGCAGCCATAACATAGCAATCTGATGCAAAAGAGACGCTATGACAGCCTGATCGAGTATGATATGACAGAGGTGCATCTAATTTGCTGTCATGCAAAGTATGTACCAGCCATTTTGGAACAGTTTTTGCCTCCTTAATATCAGCTCTCTCATCAACAAGTGCATCATGTAAATCTGCATTAAAAATAGAATGATCTGCATCATCACATGAAACCTGCAAAGGTTGAGAAGTTGCCTCATTAGGACAAGCACTAGACTGTCCACATATAAAAAGAGGCAGCAAAGTATCATACATGTCTTTGGAGCCAACAGATGTCTCCTTAGTACATGAAAATAATGAATGAATAGCATCTTCCACAAAAAGAACATCACGGCTAACCAAAATGCGTTTAGTCTGTGGATGATACAGATGATAGCCTTTACTTTCAGAACTGTACCTAGCAAAAATACATTTTACTCCTTTATCATCCAATTTTCTACGATGTTGTTCAGGCACTAATGCATATGCCAAACAACTAAAAACATGCAGATGAGCAACAGATGGCTTGTGATCATGCCAAGTCTCATATGGAGTGATAGACTAAAACACTTTAGTGGGACACCTGTTAAGTACATATGTTGCATACATGATAGCCTCAAGCCAGAAACTATGTGGTAAAGCCCGACTCTTGACTATACACCTCGCCATCTCCATGGGTGACCTATTCTTCTGTTCAACAACTCCATTTTATTGAGATGTATAGAACACTATATACTGGTGTTTTATCTCACGTTCAGCCAGAAATGCATTAAAATCAGAGGATACATATTCCTCCCCTCGATCAGAAGGAAGGATGTCCATTTTACATGCTGACAGATGTTCAACCAAAACCAAAAACTATTTGAAGCACATGAGCACTTCTGACTTTGCTTTCAATGGATATACCCATGGATGCCTGGAAAGTTCATCAATGAAAGTCACAAAGTCAAGATAATTTCCAAAAGAAGGTGTCTACATATGACCATAGACATCACTATGTACAAGCTGCAATTTCTTAGTAGCCCGAACTGAACCATGTTTTGGAAAGGAAGAATGTTGCATTTTCCCCAAAATACAGCCTTCACAAACATGTTTTCCAGGTGCCTCAAGTTTGGGCAAAGAGGACACCATTTCAAATTTCTGCAGGCATAGCAAACTTAGCGAATTTCAGATGACCAAAGCGTGCATGCCAAAGCTTTGCAACTGACATAGCCTCAGAATCATGTATTGCACATGCCGAATCATTTAGAGATCTTTCATAGTCTATGAGCTTATAAAACCCATGTCATAAAATGCTAGAAGCAATAATCACATTGCCATTTGACAGATCATGAACTATACATTTGTCATCCACAAATTTCACAATCAAGCCAATCTTGGCTAATGCAGAAACTGATAACATATTTTTCTTGATTACTGGCACAAACAAAGCATCTGATAAAGTGAAAGAACTACCATCAGCAGTATTCAAAATGATCTTACCAACTCTCATAACAGGATAAGAGGAGTTGTTGGTGCATGTAGTAGTATTCCCTATAGGGGTAGGCTCGAGTGAAGAGAAGAAACTGCGCTGCGAGGCAATATGTTTGATCGTCCCACTGTCAAACTACCTAACATCTAAGTCTACTACAGACATGCATTGCCCATGAAAGATGCGTCAAAACTACAAATAGTAGTAAACGCCCATTTTTCTTCTTGCACAAGATTAGCAGACTCTGTTTTTGGTATAGAGACCTCTGCAACAACCATTCCAGCCTCTTTCTTCTTTGTCTCTTTAGCAGCCAGTTTTGGACAGTTCTTTATGATGTGATCATTTCCTTTATAGTACTTGCAAAAGAATTTCTACTTTTCTGATTTCTTTTCATCTTTGTCTTCCTGCTTTGATTGTGCAGAATTAGTAGATTTGTGCTTACTAGTTGAAGAGCTCCATTTTTCTTTGCCCAACAGAGCCTTTAATGACAAGGCATTTGGATTGCCTTTCATCATCAACCGAAGAGTAGAAGCAAAACTCTGATATGAATCAAGAAGACCATTCAGAATGGTTTGCACAAGTGAGCTATTTGGTATAACCTCATCAATAGAAATCAATTGTTCCTTCAAGTCTTTGATTTTTGTTAGAAAACTATCCATAGAATCACCTTCATTCATGTGCTCAATCTCCAACTGTTTTCAAAGGTAAGCAATACGAGCCTCATTCCTAGCTTGGTACAATGTGCTGAGTGTATCCCAAGCATCCTTAGCTCATCTGCAAGAGCGAATGTGAGGAATAATGGCATGTTTGACAGACAAAGCTATCAATGCATATGCCTGGGCATCTCTTCCATCCCAATGAATTTGCTCTACAATAGGTGCAGCAGAAACCACAGCACGAATAGGAATATGCAAAATATCATCATGTTCGACACCTTCTGTATCACATTCATTCGGTTCAATTGAATTATGAGTACCTTCAATTAGGTATTTAATTGCATTCAATTGAAAGGTGGCCTAGGTTTGATATCTCAACCATATCCACCCCCTCTGAATTTGTACATCCTCCAAATGTGCCAACCTGCATACATATCAATAAACACAAGCGAGCATCAAGTAATCATCGCGCATAAACACAATTTAAAGAAAATTTAATTAGATGCTTGAATCTAAAAATGCATTAAATGTGGCATAAATTAAGAGAAGAAGGTAGACACAAGCATCACATAGGACATATCAAGATACACTAATGCATTTAGACTAGCAATCACATGGAAAAATTGAAACTTCTTAGCTCTTTAATTAACTTAACCTAGTCGCATCCAGTAGCCCATCCCAAGCATATGCATAGACCAACCCTTACTAACTCGATTTATGAAAATATAATCTGGCTTCCCTATTGATGTCCCACTATTCAGATCCCCATCAGAACTTTTTCTATTTTTCTTTTACTTTTATTTTATTTTTCTTTACTTTTACTCTTCACCCTAGCTCAACCTTTTTATTTTTGTTTTTGTTTTTATTTGTTTTACACATGTTAGCCTTTGTCGAAATCGGGTGCGACTCATGGAACTGTCCACCCGACCAGGTTTAGCCCACTTGTCTATCGACCCGACATAGCGCACGATGCATAATGTCAGCCTCATACGAAATCGATGTCAGCTCATGGATTTGACCACCCGATGAGAGTGACTCCACCCGCCTACCGACGTGTATGAGTGCATAACAACATATAGGTCAGGCCATACGATGCAACTAGCATCGGTTCATGGCCCTGATCACCCAATCAGGGTAACTCCACCCACCTACTAGCTCATCGTGGCGCCCAACAACACATACACATACACATATGTAACTGGCTGGTATAAGAAGTCTTTTTATAAAAGATAATCTGTCTGAAGGTCGGATCAGATGAGAGACCAAAAGCAAAAGTCAAAGAATTTCACTCATCTGTTGATATATTTAGGTAGTGATGTGTGTGAACACTCTAGGACCGTTGGGGCACTTTTTTCCTTCTTTAGGAGGTTTTTTCCTCCCATCTTGTATATACTCCTATTGCCCTAATGGGCTACTTATCTTTGTACATTCTCTAGTAATACATTCAATATTGTGTGTTATGCTCCAAGCTTCTTCTTCTTCCTTGTGCTATTCGCGTGATTCCATAGACGTCTAACTCCAACAATTGGTATCAGAGTAGGTCGCCGCTTCATCTTAGGCATTGTCTACACCTCTCCGATTGCAGTCTTGAAATCACACTAATTTTGGTGAGCATACTCACCATGTTTCGACCTTCAAAAACACTATCGTAGTGCTTGTGTAGGTTGTTTCATCTTTTTGTGCCAAAGGTATATACTAGTTTCGGTTTGCTGGTATAAGCGTCTCAAAGTTTGCTACAGAGAATTTGTCTGAGCAGTTCTGTTCAACTCTTTGAGATACAATCAATTTTTTGCATCAAGGTAGTTTAGTCATCGGCCATGGCTAAAAGGAGTGATGTATTCTGCATGTTGGCTGTTGAGGATAAGTTGGATGGTACCAACTATCCGTTATGTGCTTATATGATCAGACATATATTGGTTGCAAAAGGACTGTGGAACATTGTGCAGGATGTTGAAAAATGTCCTATCACACCTGCAATTGTTAAAACTATAGGTATGAAAGCTGATGCCAAAGGTATCGAAGATGATAATATTCCACATATTCCTATTTGTGCTACAGTTTCTGTTGTACCTATTGCAAAGCAAATTCATTGGGATGGTAGAGATGCCCAGGCATATGCATTGATAGCTTTGTCTGTCAAACATGCCATTATTCCTCACATTCGCTCTTGTAGAACAGCTAAGGATCCTTGGGATACACTTATCACATTATACCAAGCTAGGAATTAGGCTCATGTTGCTTACCTCCAAAAATAGTTGGAGAGTGAGCACATGAATGAATATGATTCTATGGATAATTTTCTAACAAAGATCAAAGACTTGAAGGAACAATTGATTTTTATTGATGAGGTTATACCAGATAGCTCACTTGTGGAGACCGTTCTGAATGGTCTTCCTGATTCATATCAGAGTTTTGCTTCTACTCTTCGCTTGATGATGAAAGGCAATCCAAGTGCCTTGTCATTTGAGGAGTTAGTCTCTGTTCTATTGCAAGAAGATCAGTCGAGGCAAAACAGGTCCACTATGCGTGTTGTAGATCAAGCTTTCTTGGCTAGTCAGAAGGGCAAAGAAAAATGGAGCTCTTCAACTAGTTAGCAGAAAATTTGCTAAATTTGTACAATCGAAGAGGGAAGACAAAGATGAAAAGAAATCAGAAAAGAGGAAATTGTTTTGCAAGTACTGTAAAGGAAATGATCATATCATAAAGAACTATCCAAAACTGGCTGCTAAAGAGGCAAAGAAGAAAAAGGTTGGAATGGTTGTTGTAGAGGCCTCTACACAAAAAACAGAGTCTACTAATCTTGTGCAGGAAGAAGAATGGGTGTTTACTACTGTTTGCAGTTTTGACCCATCTTCTCATGAGCAGTGCATGTGTGTAGTAGACTCAGATGTTTGGTACTTTGACAGTGGGGCGACCAAACATATTACCTCACAACGCATTTTCTTCTCTTCACTCGAGTCTGCCCCTAGAGGGAATACTGTTACATGCACCAACAACTCCTCTTATCCTGTCATGGGAGTTGGTAAGATAATTTTGACTACTCCTGATGGTAGTTCTTTCACTTTCTCAGATGCTTTGTTTGTGCCAAGGATCAAGAAAAAACTGTTATCAGTTTCTGCATTAGCCAAGATTGGCTTGGTTGTGAAATTTTTCGATCACAGATGTACAGTTCATGATCTGTCAAATGGCAACCTAACTATTGCTTCTGGCATTTTATGTCATGGGCTGTATAAGCTCATCGACTATGAAAGATGTGTAAATGATTTGACATGTGCAGTACATGATTCTCAGGCTATGTCAGATGCAAACCTTTGGCATGCACGCTTTGGTCATCTGAATTTTGCTAGTTTGCTACGCCTGAAGAAATTTTAAATGGTGTCCTCTTTGCCCAAACTTGAGGCACTCGGAAAACTTGCTTGTGAAGGCTGTATTTCGGGCAAAATGCAACATTACTCCTTTCCAAAAGATGGTTCACTTTGGGCTACTCAGAAATTGCAGCTTGTACATACTAATGTCTGTGGTCCTATGCAAACACCTTTTTTGGAAATTATCTTTACTTCGTGACTTTCATCGATGATTTTTCCAGGCATGATTTTGGGAAAGATGGATGGATACTCCAAAAAAAGAATAGGTACTGCCAAATCCTGGTTTGTACCAGCCCCTTCTTGCTTTTGAGTTGCGTTGTGGGCCCTCTTAACTTTTCAGTGACACTATATAAGTGCCTATGTACTTTGGAAATGATGTGCGAAATGATTGACTCAAAACAGACTACTTCCAAGTTGAAGGATTAATGAAAACCTTCTATTTTTGTTCATACACCTACTGCTTGTTATGCTCAGTGCTTCTAGCACATTAGGAATTAGAAAATATCAATTTGGAGATATCAACTTAGCTCAATGAGCTAATGATTCCAAGTGGAATCACTTAAAATGATGCACTATACACAGAGCAATCAATTTAGCAATCAAATCATTACCCCCAAGTTTTTAGGACCTCTACAGAGTTTGACTAGTGAGTGCTTCGATTCACTTTTCTCCAAATTGGTTGAATGGATTATCTTTAAAATTTGTAAGAATGTAGAGAACATGAGATGATTCCAACAAGCAATAGAACATTGAAAATGGTAAAGAAATGATGGAGATATGAGCAGTACAAGTTGAGAAGTATTGATGTATTGTATTAGAACACAATGTTGTACAAGATCATAGGCATGATAATCAAAGCCTAATGACAATAAGTAGTGTAGGCTATAATGTAAGCATCACTTTCTTACAGTGTGGTCAAGGAGAACTCGAAAATAGGGTCACATGTCCCACAAGTTTTTTAGACATCTTTTGTAGATAGGGTATTTAAATTTGAATTTGAATCCTCCATTGGCTCTCACTGAAACGTAGTCCTCCAATCTAGGAGATGTTCTCTCAAGTGGAGTCGTGACTTTTCCAAGTAATAAATCCACGAGTTTGGTGGTGATTAAAAATATTCTTTTGAATTCACAATGACTTTTACAAATAGTAAAAGATAAAAGCTTCCTAGCAATGGTTTCCGTGGAACGTCAATTGTACATAAACCCTAGCCAAATGTGTAGGCTTGATATTTGCACCAAAAGCTCTCCCTCAAGCCAAAAATTTTGGCTTTGTCTTCTTCTTGAGTCTTCTTGAATGTCCTGCAATGCAACATAGACTTAAACCTGCAAAGTTTTGTACCATCTAATGCTTTAGTCAACAAGTCTGCACATTGCATATTAGTTGATACATAAGCTACTTGAATTTCCTTGCTCAATAGCTTCTCTCTCACATAATGATAGTGGACCTCTATATGCTTGGTCCTAGCATGATCAATAGGATTTGCTGCTAGATGCAGTGAGCTTGTATTATCTCCAAAACTCATTGGAGATGTAGTATGAAAAAGCAAATATGTATATAGCAATCTGATCCATATGGCCTCTTGAGTAGCATTGTCCAATCCTCTATACTCTGCCTCTGTAGAAGATAAGGTAACGGTAGGTTTCTTCTTTGAAGACCATGATATAGGTTTATCACCTACAAACGATAGGTGTCCTGAGGTACTCCTTGTATCATGTTTGCAACCGGCCCAATCTACATTTGAATATATCTTGATGTCTAAGTCTCAGGTATAGGGAAAATATAACCCTTGATTTTGAGTGCCCTTAAGGTACTTGAAAATCTTCTTGGCAACTTCCAAATGAGGTGCCCTAGGTTTGTGCATAAACTAACTTAAAACACTTACTCCATAATCAATATCAATCCTTGTCAATGTAGCATAGTTCAAGCTTCCCACTATGCTTTGGTAACCTGCAATATTCTCAAGCACATCACCTTCCTGAGCACTTAGCTTTTGATTTACCTCCATTGGAGTACTTGCAACTTTGGCATCGTGCAAATGAAACTTCTTCAACATGTCCTGTATATACTTTCTCTGAGTAATATAAGTTCCAGAGTTAGCAACTCAAGTCCAAGAAAATATTTTTGTGATCCAAGGTCACTAATTTTGAACTCTTGCATCATCTGATTCTTGATCTGCTTGATGCCATTAGCATCATTACCTCTAATTATTATATCATCAACATATACACATAGGTATATTATCTTTGAATTACTCCTCTTAACAAACAGAGAAGTATCTACTTTACTCATGATGAATCCTTCCTCCTGAAGGTATGTAGTCAAACTATGGTTCCATGCCCTAGGTGCCTACTTCAATCCATAAAGAGATTTGTTCAATTTACATACATATGTTACCTTGCTTGAATCCTCATAGCCAAAGGTTGAGACATGTACACCTCCTCTGAGATCCATCCATTTAGAAATGCATTTTTTACATCCAACTGATACATGTTCCAATTCTTTGATGCAGCCATAGTTACCAATACCTTGATGTTTGGCATTTTTGCCATAGGTGAGAAGGTTTCTTCATAATCAACTCCTTGGGTTTGTGCAAAACCTTTAGCCACAAGTCTAGCTTTGTACTTTCTTATTGATCCATTAAATTCCTCTTGATCTTATAGATCCATCTAGAACCAATTACCTTCATAGACTCCTTCTTTGGTACTAGCTCCCAAGTATCATTCTCCTTGAATGCTTCAATTTCCATATCCATAGCTTCTTTCCATTATCCCTTGGTCTTTACCTCTTCATATGATGATGGCTCTTCAAATGAAAAGTTTTTTGCAAGATCAATAGAGTGCTTAGTAACTAAGGAAGTGTCATACCCATATCTGATTGGCTTCTTGCTCTCCCTTTGTGATCTTCTGATTGCTTGGTTAGATGATTCAGGTATATCTTCTAATATCTTCATTTTGACTTTGCCTTTGTACTTCCATGCCTTGAATTCTTCTAAGTTGATGATGCCCTCATCATCTGAGTTGATGTCTTCGATCTGATTAGGCTCCTCCTTAGTGAGGCTTGGAAACTCCTCTTCCAAGTCATAAGGTAGCTTTACTTTCCTGCATTCACTTTCAAACCACGAGTCATTCTATTCAAAGACAACATCTCTACTGACCATGAATCCTTATTTTGAAGGATTGTAGAACCTCTATCCTTTCTGATTTAAGTCGTACCCTATGAAGATGCACTTTTCTGCCTTAGGGTCTAACTTACCTCTTATTTGAGAAGGGATATGCACATAAGCAACACATCCAAAGATCCTGCAATGATCAAGTGAAGGTCTTCTACCATGCCATGCTTCGTATGGGGTCATCCCATCAAGAGATTTGGATGGAAACCTATTTACAAGATAAGTGGCAGTAGATACACTCTCTGCCCACAAGTAGTTAGGTAATTTTTTCTCATTTAACATTGAGCTAGCTGTTTCAACAATTAATCTATTTCTCCTTTCTGCCACCCCATTTTTCTCAGGGGTATAGCTTGTTGTAATTTCTCTCTTGATTCCTCTATCCTGCAAGAATGCATCAAAATCATTTGAGAAGTACTCACCTCCTCCATCTGACCTTAGTCTGTTTAGGTTTCTTCCTGTTTGGTTCTCAACAAGTGAAAGATACTTTTTAAAGAAACTAAATACTTCATCTTTGTGCTTCATAAAATATAAGACAATCCACCTACTGAAGTCATCAATGAAAGATACATAATACGTGGATCCAAAAATTGAGGGATCCTTACTTGGTCCCCATACATCTGTATGGACAAGCTCTAGGTAGTCCTCATGCATGTAGCCTTTCCTTGAGAAGGGTAACCTGTGAGATTTTCCAAACTGATAAGCACCACATTTATAGATCATGTGTTGCTTGGATACATTAGGTATCCCAAGCACACATTGATGCAAAGAAACACAATTGTCCTATGTGTCTATATAGATGTAATGTGTAAATATGATGACCAAAGCACTTGATGGAAGGAAACTCAACAGGTTCAACTCAATGATTGGAATGCAAGAGATACCTATGGATTGAAGACTCAAGCATCATAGGCTTGAGGGGGAGTTGTTGGTACATTTGGCAAGCCTTAATGCTTGACCAAAAGATCAAAGGTCTACTTCATATCTTGAGCATGAACATACCTAAGTCATGTGTGAACACCTCTTGTAAATATCTTGAGTTTAACTCAAGATAAATGTAAAAGGCAAATCAAGAGAGAATTTTATATCTTTACAAATTTTAATTCACAACAACCAAGTGTTTGGAATCAAATTGATAGAAGCCTAAAAGATAGGATCACTTTTCGGTGGTAGATTCAAAATTCAAATTTGAACTCATCTATAAAAGTTCATGATTTTTAGTCACAAAGAAGAGAGCAGAAAAAGGACACATTGAGCTTCAAGATTGTGGGCACACTTAGCCCACACATGTATGAGTAAGCCTACATCATCTCCTTTGTATCATACATTTAATATATTACACATTTGTTTCAAATTATGCAACTATCTCATGTTCACTATTACTTACTGCTAGACTCTCAATTTCAGTGAGTTTGTTTTGAGGGGTTTTCTGCGTATACTTATTCGTTTACTATTATTCAACTTGTTGCATGTAGGTTCAACCTTCTAGCTCTATGCTACCAATTTTCACATCATTTGGTTTAGAGATCTACGAGATATGTTCATTACAATCTGCCTATGTCTACTATCTGTCATTCTCCTAAAACATCCCTAACTTCTTAAGATTATTTCTCAGCATATACGCATCCTAAATTAGTGAAATAACTTTCTATAGCAAGCTTAGAGTTCCAATTAGATATGGATAAAATCTCTCGGGTCAATTGTAATCAGTGAGTGAGCACTCAATGAAACAATGAGCAGGTTACAATCCATAAATAGCAAGTTTTTACAACTCTTCAAACTTGGAGGCAGTCTGTTTTGATGCAACTATTTGAAGATGATGCTCCAAAGCACATTATGGGTTCAAATGCATATTTTCGAAGCTAAAGGTGTCTACTAAGGTGATCTAAAGTAACATTGGCAGGTGTAGAGCAGGATTTGTGCAGCACCATCTCATTTCTGGAGTGTATCCAACCATCTCCTCATAGACTCGATTAGAATAATGGTGAATGCTAATTTCAAGGTGTGAAAGGCTTTTTGTGCTTCTTTAGTCCATGAGAATTTTGAGTTTGCTGTAAGCTTGGTAAGAGGTATCACTATCTTGGAGTAATCCCTGATGAATATCTTAAATTGGCAAACCCTAGAACACATTATACATCTCGAACACACGAAGGTGGTTGCCAATCAAGGATTGTCTTGATCTTCTTAGGGTCCATAAAGGTTACTTTCTCTTATACAATGTATCCTAAAAACTCCACTTTTTCTTCATGAAAAGAGCACTTTTCCAATTTTTCATATAACCCTTTTTCTCTTAGTTACTCTAGGACTATCTTTACGTGATATTAATGATCCTCTAGATTTTTGGAGAATGTTAGGATATCATCGAGATATATTACCATAGAGTCATCCAAATACTCTCGAAAGATATCATTCATCATATGTTGAAAGATAGCTAGAGCATTTGTGAGACCAAATGGCATAACTACATATTCAAAGTGCCCATACCTTGTTCAAAATGCTCTCTTCCATTGATCTCCTTCTCTGATCCTTATAGGGTTGTAAGCTCCTTGAAGGTCAATCTTCGTGAAGAGATTTGTTTTTCCAAGGTGTTTGAAGAGCTCTGATATGAGTGGTAGAGGGTATCTATTCTTTATAGTGACTTTATTCAATCCACCACAGTCTACACACATCTGGAGAGTCCCGTCCTTCTTCTTTACAAACAAAATAGGAGCTCGTGTTGGAGACTTTGAGTGTTTGATAAACACTTTTGCTAGATTCTCATCAATGTTCATGTGTAGTTCTATAAGTTCCTCTCGTGATAGTTTGTAGATTGGTCCAAAGGGTGGTTGTGCTCCCTCTTAAAGATCTATGGGACAATCATAAGGTCTATGCTCTAGGACGACATCTACATTCTTCTTTTCAAAAACATTTTCAAAGCCTTTGTATTGATTGCGTAGCTGCACTAGATAATCTTTCTTGGATTCTTGAGCTGGTATATCATATATGTCCATTCCTTCCTTACTGCATGTACGAAGTCCTTAGCTCCAATATATGTTGGGTTCTTTTGGATATCTCGGTGGGTGATTTTATTCTTTTCCCAATTAATGTCTGGATTATGCTTGTCTAACCAGGGCATTTGAATGATAACTAGGTGTAGTGGGCTACATATTACATTGAAACATATGTGGGATTCATGGTCACCAAGGTGTACTCTTAATGGTGTGTGTCCATGGTTATATACCCAGATGCTAGAGGTCGTCCATCTACTACTTCAACCACTACTAGTTTGTTCTTCTAAAGTACAGGAATTCCATGTTTCTTAACCAATCCTTCATCGATGAAACATGAGGAGGCTCCTAAATCTACTAGGGCTGTAAGGGAAAGGGTCTTCTTGTGCATGATTAAATTGGCACGTGCAAGAAATGTTTCTATGGGTGTAGCTAGAATTATGAGACCCTTTCGTATATCATGGTCTGGCTGTATGGCCTCTTTTACAACTGGACTTCCTTGTTTCCTTGCTCTACAAGGGTGGCTACAACTTTGGAGTTTGTTCTCTTGTTGGGACAATTAACTGCAATATGCGTAGGGTTTGCACAATAGAGGCATAACTTGTTATCTCTCCTTCTCTGTTTCTCTTGTGGTGTTAGGGGTTTGAACCTAGTTACATCTATTTGCATAGGTTTAGGCATAGACTCCTCTTTAGAAGTGGGCTGGAAGGGTTTCCATTGGTGAGGTCTTTCTTCTACTTGTTCTTCTTGTTTCCTTTTAGAAAGTCAGTTATCACATTGCATAGCTTGCTTGATGTATTCATTCAATGTCTTAAACTTTGGCATCATGAGTAGAAGGTCCTTCACATCATCCTTTAAACCCCATATAACTTGGATTATGATATAATCTTCATGCCAATTGAGGTCACATATCAGTTGCCTAAGTTCTGATGCATAGGTCGGGGCTGAGAGATTACCTTGATGTAACTTCTGAAGTTTTGTTTCTGCCACTGACTTGTGTTTGCATCTCCAAATGTGGTGGTGAGTTCTCGAAGAAACCCCTCATAGTCCCGAAGTATTGCCATGTTCTTCTCCAAGATTCGGGTAAACCATGATAATGCTTGGCCAGAGAGCAAGGTTCCAATAAACCCGACCTTGGATTCCTCGTCACAGTATCTATCAGGTTGCATATGGATGTAAAATTTAACTTGCTGGAGAAATCCATGAAACTTTGTGCAATCACCATCAAACTTTTTTGGCATGCAAATCTTGGGTTCCTTCATGAAGGATTTACTTGTCAGAGGAGCACTAGATTGTGCTCTTTGACTACAGTAGACAAGATTATGAAAATGTACTTCTGATTACAAGATCACCCACGCAAGGGAAACAATAAAAGGATATGTAACTCATACACGAAGTCCCACAACCCGAGACTAATAGGTATGGATAACTTGACTAGAGATGATACATGAGATCCCACAAGCCAGGATTGTAAGTATGGAGAAAGATCTTTGGATTACAAGAACTCCATTTTGGGAGATGAACTAGATATAAGAAAGAAGAACTTGATAAGATATCATACTACAAGATTACAAGTGGTCAAGGCTAGATGTCCAGGATACAAGACTAGGCAACACTAGAGTAAGAGACAACTTGAACTTGAAAGTACATACTTGATGATCAGGACTCCTTAAGCTCCCAAGACTAGCATTGGAAAGATTGAGAATGAATGTTGCCAAGGCCTCCTTTTTCAAGGGTAGTTCTGAAGGGCGGTTGCGAATTGATGATGTCATCAATGATGTCAATAAAATAAGACCTTAATATGTCAGAATTTAGCAAATAGACAATCAATTTTAGGGTCTTGGCACGTTTCAAATGCAATAAAAGCATTAGCTTCTCCTAATTCCAAACCAATCATGAGATATAGGATTCACATGGAATCTAAGGTTCATGATGGTTTCCTTTGTCCATGACATCACCTTCCCTCAAGCGACGAGTTCCATGAGGAGTGATCATGTTCTCTGGTCTTGGCTTCATTGCATTTCTCTTATGGAATTCTTAAACCTTGATTGGTGCTCTCTAAAGGTTTTCTGCAGGTTCCCAAGTATGATAACTAATGTCATACCCTTTCCAAAGAATAAGGTACTCCAATCTTCCTCAGGATATTCTTGAACCTAGGACATGCTCCACTTCAAATTCTTCATGATCATCAATCTCGATAGGTGGTGAAGGACTAGGTCTCTCCCCCCTCAATGGTGAAATATGATATGGTTCCAACATGGGTACATGGACAACTAGATGTATTCTCATGGTACTTGGTAGCTGGAGCTTGAAGGTGATTGGATTAATCTTGGCCAAGATGCTGAACGGACCAAATCTTTGATGATATAACTTTTCACAAGGCCTTGAAGTTTGCAAATTACTTCTAAGTAACCATACTTTATCCCCAATTTGATACGATAGATTCTGAACATGAAGTTGATCTGCATAGTACTTATATTGTTCTTGAGATTTATGGATCTCTTCCTTGAGTTCTTGGTGAATATCCATCAGGTACTGGGCCTTATCTCTTGCAACTAGGTTCATGACATGATTTGAGAGTTGTATATCCATCCTTGGATGTTGTCCATAATTTGCAAAGAAGGGAGTCTGCTTAGTAGATGCATGAACACTATTGTTATATGCAAACTCTACAAAGGCTAAAAGCTCAAATCAATCATTTTGATGATAGTTGCTAGTGCAACGGAGATATTGCTCGAGGACTTGATTCACATGTTCTGTTTGTCCATCAGTCTATGGATGATTTGCTGTAGATAGTTTAACTTGAACACCAAGAATCTTGCAAAGACTCTTCCAAAAGCTGGATATGAATTTTGGACCTTGAGCACTGGCAATATCATCAGGCAATCCATGAAGCCTAAATATGTATCTGAGAAAAAGTCTAGTAGTGGCTACACCTGTGATTGCCTTGGTAGTTGGAATGAAGTGTGCCATCTTTGTAAATCTATCCACAATAATAAGAATGGCATCATACTTATCTGAATTTGGTAGATTTTTGATGAAATCCGTACACAATGAAGCTCATGGTCTTTCTAGAATAGGTAAAGGTTGCAAGAGGCCATGAGGTTTATATTGGGGTACCTTGGATCTTTTGCAAGTATCACATGTTCGGATATATTCTTTGGCTTCCTTCCACATTTGAGGCCATCAAAAGTCACTTGATATGAGTTCTATTGTTTTATTCACACCTTAACCATAATTTGTACTCGCTTGTTTGGAGAACCTTTTGTATATCCCATATGATGAATATTTTGTAAATCCCAAATGATGAATATAATCTTTGTCTTCTCATATTTGCTCTCCCAAGTTTTTATCTCTTAGTGTACATGTTTTGAAGTTTATTTCTCCTATGTTTGTAGGTGTGTTTTTCCAGTACCTCTTTGAAACGTTTTTCATAGTTGTATCATTCTTTTTTCTGTACTTGTTGTAAGTGGTAATGCTATTTAATGCATTTCATGGCTAAGAAATGCCAAAAAAAGGCCTACCACAAAAACACGAGGATGGGCCCTGCAAAAGTTTTGCAGGGCCCATCCCCGCGTTTCTGTGGCAGGCCTTTTTTTGGCATTTCTTAGCCATGAAAACACATGCCATGCACATTGGGGCATATGATTGGCCTTGGCTAGAGTGCACTGCATGCTAACCCCCTGACCAATAGCTAAGCAATGTTTATGAACATACATATACTTATTTACTGCTGCATGCTTATGTGCACCTAGAGGAGTCTTAACTTTCTTTAATTATTGCACATAAGAAGAGTGTTCCACATTTCCCCAAATAAAGGTGCTAATTGAGGGAGATAGACTTGCAATATAGGTAACCTAGTGCATAGGATGGCCTAGGAATGCAAAAAAAAGGCCTGCCACAGAAACGCAGGGATGGGCCCTGCAAACTTTTTGCAGGGCCCATCCCTGTGTTTCTGTGGCAGGCCTTTTTTTTGCATTCCTAAGCCATTGCATGCATTTTGGGCAACACAAATTACAAGAAATAATGGAAAAAGACTGATTAAACTGTGCAAAAGTTATGAGATTGTCAAAACCATAAAGATATAATAGATTGAATGCACATGGAAATTGGAAAAACAAAACAATGGTTTTATAAAGTCTTTACAATTGGCTCTTGGCCTTGAGCCTCTCCACTACATTCTTTCTTCTCTGAAAAGATAGAGGCAATTGGTAAGTCAAAACTGATTGGGATATTAATTGAGGGTCTGTCAATCCAAGACCCAAAGCTATTCCTATTTGACATTTTTCCTCTAAAGTTAACTCCTAGGGTAGTAAGGGCAAGGGACTTCCTAACTAGAAATATACAATTGGTCCCTTGCATTATTGTAGATAGGCACAAAACTTTACTCAAGGCCTTCATGCACCAAGTCATGAAGTGTCCTTGAGGGGAAAAGTCCTTGTGAATTATTACAAAATCTTCCTTTGGCAATTTTCCAATGTATTGTGCCAAGGAGGAGCCATGGCCCCGGGAAACACGGTCACCACCACTCCTTGCTGCAAATTTATCCACTTCAATTGTTTCCTGCACATAGACAATCATAAAATTAAATAGATACATCTTGTATGAATATGAAACAACCATAAATGTCAGTAGAGACTTACATCTTGAAGCTTGTCTTCATCCTCTCCTCTTCCCATTGCATCTAGTGGAATTGATGAATGGGCCATGCCACTTTGCTCCACAACAGGGGATGTTGGAATCTTCTTCTCCAAAATTCTTTCCCTTGCTATGGCTAGATCTTCTTCAGTGGCATCTTGGTTGGCATGGCTCAAAATCTCTTCACACACAAATGCAATGGTGTCCGCAACTGAATCACCAAGTGGAATTGTTGCCTTTTCGATAATGTCAGAAGTGTTGTCCATGGGAACATTCGAGGTTGAGCAGAAAATACTAAGGCATTCGTTGAGGTGTAGACCGAATGCCTTCTCAATATCGTGCAGGAACAAAAATTCCTCTCCATCGACAAGTACAACTGAAAACATTTCCATCTCTACCTCTGGTAGAGTGGGTTCCACGGGGTCTAAGTTGGAGGGTGGACTCTTCTGTGTACTGGCTTCCTTTAATTTGTCCACTACTCCTTGAGGAAATTCTCTGGAAATTTTTCGACTCTCTTCTAATAAGTTGAGAGCTTCTGTTTGGGGTTCCTTCTTGTCATCTACAAAACCCCCAGTAACAAGATGGGGTAGGTCCATGGGTGAAGGTTCGAGCTCCTCATTGACAAAAAAGATGGTTGTTGCTATGGAGGAAAGATATTTTCTTCCCATTTTCCTTTTCTTATTTAATTGTTTAATTAAGGGCACTGTGTCATCTAACAGGTGCCCTGAAGCCTCAGCAATAGCCATGAAACGCTTTAAACGCTTCGCAAATGCCTCATCTCCTTTATGAATGTAGAAAAGCAGGTCATAGGGGACCCATTTACACTCATATGCTGGAATATCTATGGCATATCTTAATATATAGAATTCCATAAATCTGTGATCTCATCGATCACATCGGAATTCATGGCTATTGTCCCTTCAAGATTAGGGACTCTACAGACTAGGTCATAGAAATTCGTACGACCACTGTAGTCTGTAGTATCCAAAAACTCCATGAATAGATCTCGAGGAGATTTCATGGGAGTGGAAGTACTAGCAACCATTGCTTGCATGCGAGATTTCTAGAGGCTTGTAGTCTGTGCTTTCTAGCTCTTTGAGAGTGCAAATGTGAGAAATGAGCACATAGAACCATTTTTATAGCAGTTTCAAGTTTTTAAATTGACTGTGACCACTTTTAAAAGTATAGAATAAAGAAGTGCAATTTCAAAAAATGAGTTTTCGATGACAAAAGAATGCACAAAAAAAAACATGAGCAACCACATTTCAAAGTAGTGAACAAACTTTTTGACATTCCAAAAGTTTTGAAATTACCATTGTAGAGAAGAAGGTATATACAATGTCTAACATGAATCAATTGTCCTACTTTTTACAAGGTTCTTGAAAGTGCAAAAACCATGAGATACAATGACGAGGGCCCAAGAAGTGACATTATCAGGTTGCAAAAGAACTATGACAATGAGATTTCTATTCCATCTTTGCTCCAATCTACATGGACTTTCATTTTGTATTCCATTCTTCTGCCCACCTGTAATCAATTTGCAAGAAATTGAAGTCATTAAAGTAAAATAAACAATAATGAGAAGATTAATTTAACAAAAACATGAAACATTTCTCACCTTATGTCCTTGAATTTTGAAGATGGATTGAGTTAGTCCTTCAAACCCCATAATCATCAAGTGTTCTCTCAGATTAGCCAAGGTCCAATGATTATTCACTAAAATAGTTTCTGTTTCATTGTTGGGCAATCTAAGCTTTATTTCAAATGAATGCAAAGATCCCTCTGAACTTTGAAATGGTATCCATTTGCGAAGTTTGCACATCCAACGATCATAGTAGAATCTGATGTATAATGAAGTACGTTGTTTCAAATATCGAAATGCTATACCTGTTCCACCTATTTTACAGAGATATTTATCACCTTTTGCAATTCCTTCCATCAAACCCCAATTTTCACGAAGAAGCTTTCGACTTGCTCATATGTGATATCTTTACACATGAACATGGTGGAAGTCTCTTGGAATGAGAATCCTTGGAATAAATATAAAAACCAATGAATGGGAAAAGACCAGTGCAAACCTACAGACCTAGACACTTTTGTGAATTTCAAAGAGTTATGTATATCCATTACCATCTTTTGCTTCAAAGATGATACGGACCATATATCAGGTTTTGGCCACTCCAAGCTAAGAAGAGAACGTACTTCAATTCTCTCTAACCTTCCAAAACCATTCATTGTAGAGGGTACAACATATCTATGTGTGTAAAAGAAAACTCTATCATGGTAAAGTTGAGCAGGAGATATATTTGGAAAGACTAGTGCACCAACATCTGCATGCAATGCCTCGAAAGTACCTGTAAGACTATGAAGTGGTTGCTCATCCACCAAGTAGAAGGAAATATATCTGAAACATACAAAAACATATCTAAATAGTTGAGAAATATATCCGACACAAGAAAACATAAAATATTGTAGAGTAATACTTATAGTTCACAGGATATCTCATACTACTAGAGTTTTCAAGTTTCATAGTTGCCATTGTAAAAACATGTTGTACAATAGCAACCATCCCATTGTCTTTGTGCTTCTTGAAGCCAAGTAACTTTCCCTTCCAATGAAGATCTAAGTTTCCAAGATCTCTAACTCGATGAGGCCCAACTCTAGAGGGGTTGCATGTACACCCATGCACCTTTGGAGTACTCATGTGATAGCCACTGTCCATCTGTGGCTTTGATATTGTGACATCCTAATGTGAGGATTTCATCTTTTGGTCGCCTAGAAGCTTTAGATGTTGCCATTGAAGCTAAAGGTCTTCAAGCTACAACCGTAATTCGAGATAGGAGATGCAGGTAGGTTGGAGTGTAGAAACAAGAGCTTCAATGGTGTGCTACAGAGTGAAAGTAGTGGGAAAAGATAACTTTTTGGGACTTGGGTATGAAAATATGAGGTTTAAGAGGGAAATAACTCTTTTTTGAGTGTTTTTGAAAAAACTCATTTTTTTCAGCTCAAAACATGCACGGATTTCGAATTTGGGGTCAAAAAGAGTACTTTTGACCCTAAAAAGTAATGGGGGGTCCATTTTCAGGTGTTATGATGAGTTTTTTAACTTTTTAGAAATTTTGAATTTTTGGGCCCAAGTGAGTTACGAGATTCATTCTCTCTCTAGAGGCAGCTCATTAAATAAGGGAGAAATATGTCCCCTCTCCACCCTTCAGCCTAGTATTTTATAGGGCATAGACTGTGGCCACCACCCTCTTCTGATTGGTCCATCACTAATCACTCCTTAACCTAAAAGGCCCATTCAGGGTTCATTCTTTCCCCTAATGTGGCAAATTCAAAGCATAATTGTAGCTCAACCACCAAGATGTGAAGACAAAGACAAATTTGATTATGTATCTAAATTATGGAAGGCACTATATGGTTTAAAGCAAGCTCCTACAACTTGGAACCATAAGCTGTTCACATATTTGCAGGACCAAGGTTTTATTGCAAGCAAGGAAGATTCTTCATTGTTCATTAAGAAGGCTAACTCAGAGGTTATTTATCTATGTGTTTATGTGGATGACATTATCATTACAAGAAATGATGCCAATGGCATCAAGAAGATTAAAACTCAGGTGAAGGAGGAATTCGAGATCAATGATCTTGGATTGCTTACATATTTTCTTTTTTTTAGAGATTGTTTATATAGATTATGGTGTTTTCATTACTGAGAGAAAGTACATCCATGATATGCTAGTTAAGTTCAAAATGGAAAATGCAAAAATTGCAAGCACACCCCTAGATGCAATGGCATGCAGGGATTTTGAAGAGAAGCTTTGATTTTGCCAACTTGGAATGGCTCATAAAACCCTAACATTAGTTTGTGTAAGCATACTCCTACAATCATCTGGTTTAAAGTTCATTGTGCATGTTAAGTGTTAGGCTATGATATGGAAATTGTATTATACAAGCATTATTTATTTATAATTTCAAACCTATTCATTCTTTTGTAATAAAACCCATAGCGGAAGGGATATCCTGAAGTGTCATTTTGAATATTCACGTAGGTTTGGATACACCCATAGCATTGCACCTATACTATTTTACTCCTATAAGTATTGTTATCCCACCACTTAGGAAAGCTCACATTTTTGTATGGTGAGCAAAAGCCCTGAACTAGTACCTGTCCAACCAACTTGCATATAGAGAGGGTTGAGTTGCATATAGAGAGGGTTGTGCTTGCATACTGTATAGAAGTGCCATCTAAGTTCATCGTCAATATAAGAGATGACTTTTCTCCAAATTGAGTATCTATTAGAGCCTCACGTTCTAACATTGCGTGAGTAAATGACTTACTATGTGCTCAGGAAGTCGACTTTAATCAAAGGTCTAGTACAATAATTAACATATAGTGTAAAGTATATTGAAGTTTCAAGTACAACAAGTTTAGTGTGATAATTCTTGTTATGTCGTGTGAAGTACAATTTTTTTCTTTTTAATAAAGGAAGTTCGGCCTTAGCCTACTCTCCTGGAGTTGAACTAATTAAAAAGAAAAATACAAGAGAAGGGGACTACTGCCCACAGTGTTGAAGGGTGTGAAAGGAGGCAGCCGCTCATCAGAACTGACTTGCGTTAGCCTTGCTATGTGACTACACATTGGGTGTTTTGTCGCGTACTTTAGGAACTAGGATGTGTTTTCAGTGTGTGAAGAGTGATTAGCTATAGTTTGATACTCTATTTAAGATTAGCTTAGGAGTCTATGGTCTGTAAGGGTGTACAACTCTATACCTAGAAACAACATCATGATATGATTGCAAGATTAGTTCTTCATTAGTTATATGATGCATTGTTTGCAGACATGAGAAATAAAGTATAAGATAATGTTTTGATTGATAAATGAATTGTTTAGAAATAATGCTAAGACCTCAGAACCAAAATAATCCTATACAAGTGCTTTGAGAAAAGTCTTAATACAGGTACTTTGAAGATCCTCCTATACAAATCCTTAGATAAAAGCCTAATACAAGATTTTATGTTTCAAATGTGATAAAATGAAACTAAGAGAAGTAGCATAAATGAAGCTCCTAGTTCGTACATTTCATCAAGTCGTCATTGCTCATCAATTCTTCTTCAAATGGTCTGAAAGAGCGAGAAAACATAAGTATGTCTCATAAATCATAGAACACACATTCATATAACATATTCATACATTCATTATGCTTATGCACTTCATTCATGATTATCATGCATTTATGCACCACAATTATACTCACTTTCATATGCATTTCTTGTTCATATGCACCTAATGCATATGTATGCACACATGCACATGCATTACTCAATTAGATGCATTCTTATGCATATATTCATACTTAAATACACATACTCCATGCATCTAAACCCATCCATGTTCATGCATACGTTTCATTACTCATATGCATATGCATAAATCTCTATGACCATGTACTTACAAATATGTCTCATACATGTGCTTACACACTCATAGACACATGCATGCCCACACTCACTAATTTATGTTAATTCATATTCATAAACCTAACACTCATATAAACATAACATAACTTAAACTTATGCTAACACATGCTAATTAACTCTCTTATGTTTACGATAATACACATTCATATTCATACTTATATACATACACTAAATTTATATGTATGCACACAAATATTATCTCAAGTCTGCATATTCATACACTATTCATACACTTTCACTCATGCATACACTTATACACATGCACTCATGTACAATCATGCTCATGCATATGCATTCATGCATACATGCATTTATACTTCTCATATTCATACATGCAATCAGATAGTTATGTATGTCACTAGCAAGCACTATTTTTAATATTAACAAGCATCTATATAAACGTTCCTCCAATCATTTATGCATGCATTTCACATAAAACAATTCTTAACCTAACTAAATAATTTAAATTAATTTAAATAAAATTAATTTTTTTTTATTTAACTAATTAAATTGGCATTCACATTAATAATTATATGTTTTATAACTCCTAATTAATATTTTATGACTAAAAACACAATATAACTACCGGGAGGAGGGGGGAGACTCTTTGGGCAGGTATTCCCACAAACCCCTTGTCACAAATATTATACCTTTGGATGAAGCTTACTGAAATCTAAGAACAGAGTATAGAACGCATAGATCTCTCTCATTTGCACACATAATAGTAACAAAGGCTACACCTTCCAGTCTTGGAAACAACATCAAGTAACATAGAAGCTTTCTGTATGGTGGAAACCATCACATCATGCTTGGTTGGAATGTAAAACCATCATCAACAATAGGGAGTATGGAATCTAAAACCATCATCAACGATAGGGAGTATGGAATCTAAACCCATCATCAATAATAGGGAGCATATCATTCACCCAATGAAGAAAAGGCTCCCTCTTGTTCCCTGCAAGTTAGAGAGGGAATAACACCTTGTTGAAACTGAGATCGTTTGTTGGCTCGGGAAGATTCTAGATGATGACTTTTCATGTTCATCTTCAATGCTCATTGCAACATCAAATAACGAGTTTGATTTGCAATTCTGATGTGGCTTCTTGCTTATGCTAGAAGAGTTATTCTGCAGAGCTGGAAGCCATGAGCTACTTGATGTCATCCTTCGTTTCCTAGAATAAGGACTTTATGGCTTTGCAAAGTCCTTTACAGAGATAGCATCTCTTAGGCATCTGAATGATCGAGCCTTACTCGCAAAAAATCGCGAAATCCCTTCTTTAGCTGACTCGGTGTTCCAACAGGACAAAAAAATCCCATTGGCATGCAAGTTTCAATTGAATCAGACGATTCTGAAACAAAATTCACATTCGTATCCTCTGCAATTTTATATTCATGGACATTGTGATTTAATAAAGGATTGTGAAAAGTTGAATAATCGATTTGGAAACCTCTATATTAACTAAGCCATCTACACTGCAACCATTAAGATCTAGCCTATCAACTGCATTCATTTGAAGCAACGTGTCTACGGAAGATCTCTTGAACAAATCATTTTCATGTGATATATTTTGTCATATAAAGTCCAGATCAAAACTAGTATTATGACTGAAATGCTTGATTCTAACAGTAACTGCCACAGTAGCAATTGATGAGCTCTCATTATTTCTTGGAGACCTTCACCTATATATCTCCGCAGACTAAAAAGCTGATCCAAGCTAGCTCGCTTAACTATCTTCAACCACAGAGTCCACAGTGTGACAAAGTGGATAAGCCCTTTACAATCCCATCATGTAATGTTGAAATTCGGTAATTTGCACCCATACAAAGGTCATCGCCATTGGATAAACTCCAAGAGAAGCGATCTTGCCCTCTTAAGTTAGAATATGCAGATCCTTCAGGTGACTCAACCATAACACAGGTACTGCCTTGACTTGTCATGTTATAACCGATACAAGGACTTGAAGCCATCTTTCAGACACGGGCATGCCGGTGCCGATCATGCCCAGACAGATATGCTCCTCGAAACGGATTTTCGGGTAGCACAGGTAAACGATGGAGGAGGGGAAAAAGATTCTTCTCTCTCTCTCTCTCTCTCTCTCTCTCTCTCTCTCTCTCTCTCTCTCTCTCTCTCTCTCTCTCTCTCTCTCTCTCTCTCTCTCTCTCTCTCTCTCTCTCTGTCGATTAGATGACTGCGTGCGCATGTTTCTGTCTCTCTCCCCCCCTCTCTCTCTCTCTCTCTCTCTCTCTCTCTCTCTCTCTCTCTCTCTCTCTCTCTCTCTCTCTCTCTGTCTCTTTCACATAGCGCTGTCTCTCCTCTCTCTCTCTTTCTCTCTCTCTCTCACACACACATATACACACACACATAGCGCTCTCTCTCCTGTGCTATCTACATCTCTGCAACATCCAAACTGTAAGTTCCGATTTCTCTTTCCAATCTAGAATGCCTTAAAAAAAAAACGCTAGTAAAGAGTGGGTCCGAGAATATGGATAGCAACCACCCATGCATATAGTAGATTTTAGGGCTACATGTAGAAGCAGATGTGTGCAAAATAAAAAACATCTCCGAATCCCAGCTCTCTTCTATTCAAGAGCAAATCAATCTCTCTCTCTCTCTCTCTCTCTGATCGAACGTACCTCAAAGAGCATTAGGGAAAAAAAACACACACACACACACACACACATATATATATATATATATATATATATATATATATATATATATATATATATATATATATATATTGTGCTCTGTATTCCTTTAGCTAACCACTACACAACACACACTAACTCATGCATTCCTTATTCTAACTTATGCACACTTAAAGGTAGACTAGTACTAACTTACACTTCAATATACTTACGTATATATTTTTGTTTGTTATTTAATTATTAATATGAATTAACTAAATATCCATATAAACTAATTTTTAGTACATTAAATACATTGGATATTCAATTATCTATGACCTAATATATAATATAACTAATATATAGTGATGATACATTAATTATTAGTTAAATCATACTACCTATCTTATAGTGTCACTAATATATATTAATTAAATCCATTTTTTTCTTATAATTGACACACATATACAGATATTTAGAAAAATCCACATATGCTTAAGGTTAAAGCGTACAAACATTTATGCTACAATAAGGTAGGACATCATATATCCTTATGGATTCATACACTTTAGTATTTTATATGAAGATTCTATAAAGGTTAGAACATGCCATACACATACATATAGTTATATCGGTATAGATGATCACATTCACATGCATACATAAACTTGCATAGGTATATACTGAGGGTTAATTCCACATATCACATACACTAGGGGTTCCTACAATTACATGTAAGCAAGTACTTACGGTGATACTTACACAACATATTAGTGGTTCCATGTACTCATAAGTAGATAAATTTATAGCGTTGAAACTTTTAACACATGTGGAACCATAAACAGACCCACTTATCCATTCACATAGACACATATATATTCACCACTTCTCAATACATTCTTAAGTTCCAGATCTTCAGAGCTTTGTTGCCTGCAGGTACTAAGAAAAAAGTTTAGTCAAAGCAAAGGATTTAATCAAAACGATTTCAGAGAGATAAAAGTTAACCATCTTGAAATCAAAAAGTTTTTATTTTTATGCATGTTAATTTTAGTGTGAAAATCCTTCCGACATCTGCCCCCACCAAACCTGCACATCGTCCTGATGGGCCAACAATCTCTTCCTGCTTAATTCCTTCTTGTTTGTCATGTTTGTTAATTTGAGTTTATAATTCCCTAACTTTTTTCGGATCAAAAAACTTCTTATTGGCAAGGAGCATTGGATCAAATGAAACCTCGAAATTTTCAAGTTTCCTTGATCCAACTCATATTTCATGATCGCATTTACTTTGCTTTACATCCAAATTTTCTTCCTTAATGGGTTCAAAATTTTGATTTTCCTCTTTGGTTTTACTATTGTTGATTTCTTTCATTACTTCATGTTCTGTTGTAAATATACTCTCACTTATTTGTTCATTTGCCTTGATGTTTACTTGTATATTAGGTTTGGATAATTTTTGGTTCTCTTCATATGGATTTGGTTTAGTATGGGTCTGTTTTATGAATTCCTTCATTCCACCTCTTCCCAGATTTAATTATAAGTGTAATAAATTCTGATATTTATAATTTTTTTGCTCATTTTCAATCACTAATTTTCGTCTACGTGCATCTTCATATGACCTACAAGCCCAAAATGTGTGTCCATACTAATCACGCCAAAAATACTGCAAAGGTTGTTTTTGAATCCTATTTGGCATTCTTGGTGGAATTTTAGGAGTGGATCTTTTGAAATCATCTGAATGGATTTCAGAGGAAGGGTATGCAGATAGACCTTGGTATTTTTTCTCATTTTCATGCTTAGCTTTAGGTAATTCTAATTCTTGTATTTGCTTGGACACCAAATCATATTTTTAGTTCATTTCAACAATTTCATTAAGGAAAAAATGAACCCTGCATGGACCTTTTAGATTAAGGAGTGATTAGAGATCGACCAATGAGAAGAGGGTGGTGGCCACAGTCTAGTTTCTAAATTTACTAGACTAGGACTAGGCTTCCCTTGGTTTGTCCTAGTCAAAGCCTCCAAAACCACTACGAGTTCGCGGTTTTTCTTAGAGGAGTGGTTTGAGATTTCATATCTTTGAATAACAAACGTTAGATGGTCCAAGAGATCCAAGGGATAGAGTTATGTTGCAAAAGTCAAGGCTCGAAGGAAGCTAGACCATTAGATCATTTTATGATCGTGTGGTTCTTCTTTAAATCAAAACGAAAATGTGCAATGGCATCTGGAATATTCGATATTGTTTTGCATCTAACGGTTGATGATGATGCATTAAATGAAAAGGTGTTCATAGTTATGCACCGTTGGATTAGCTAAAGATCCAAAGGCCATGGATCATTAGTCATCAAAGAAGGCACCTTTTAATGTAGTCCCTTGGATTTTCCAAGAATCTCACGGCTTATATTGAGCATAGAACTTGGATCAACTGGAGACACGGTCCTCCATTGGATCTTTGAGACATTTGACGGCTGCAAGCTCTTCTCGATTTTTGGATCAGCGTGAAGCACAGAAGTTTGTTAGATCTTTCCGAAATGAACGGTATGAATAGACTGTGTCTCTATCCTTCTCTCTCTCTATTGTGGCATTTGAATTTTCAAGAAATGATTATGGTCTCCCCATCTCTTTTAATCTTGAGTGTTCAAAGAGAAATATCGAATGGCTTGCGTTTACTACGACCTGTCACTCATTTGAAGCCTTTTTTTCCATATATTTTAATATAGAAAACCATCGGTGGTATTGTGTGTTCCCTTAATCCCTACAAGCTTAATTTTAATCCCTAAAAATTAGGGATCCTTACAAGCCCCATGCAAGGCTCCTTTTTTCCCTAATGTCAACATTCATTTTTTCTTTGCATGTTCTTAGGCCAACTCCTAGTATTAGGAGAGTTTCTGACATAGCACTTATGGTATCATGTAAAGTTGAAATAATTCTAAATTTATGTTGTATCTCTTCATTCGCCTTACTCTCCAATTGAACAAATTTTTCTTTCCATGTTTTCAAATTTTCATCAATCAATGCATCGACATAAGCTTCAACACTCTTTGGAATTTGCTCTTGCAATTCATTTGTGTAAGATTCCTTACTATCATTTTGATTTATAGTTTTCATATTTGTATTTTGATCAATTCCCATTAATCACGTTTTGCTTAAATTAGCACTACAAAGAGTTGATGTAAATATGCAAAGAAACAAAATCTTTTAGTATTTTTATGCGAGTGATAATAATCCTTTTGTGTTTTTCTTCTTATGCTAACAATCAAAAAGTGCAAAAATAATAACAACTAATTAACTCAAGAAACTAAGCCTTATCTGTTTAGAATAGAACTCTTTTCGTGCAATAAAGTAAATCTTTTCGAGTACTTTATCAAGCTTTCCTTTGTTTTCCAATAAACAATCATGTGATCTAATATGTAGTTGTTTGCAATGCTAAACAAAAATAATCATTGTTAATGCAATGATGTTTTAATGCTTTGCTAATGCAAGTGTAGTGTGGATATTTTCTAATGCAATGAAAACAATCCTTCTTTTTCTATGATATGATTGTATGAAAATAAAGGAACTTGAATAAACATCTTACCTTTAGTGGCTTGATGCAGGAGGTTCTAATGTGCACTACGATAATTCTTTACAAACTTCTTAATAAATCAAACCTAAGTACAACCTAAAAGTGATCGTATTAATGGTCTTCTTGTATGTTGATGGGGAGGAAATGAAGTGACGAGGCTCCTCCATCTTGAATACCCTTTTTCCCGTGGAGATGCTAACTTCCCTAAAGAACAACCCTCAACAAGAGTAGGTAGCAGGAGGATCTTCACTTGTCGTTGCTTCTTCTTCCTCCACTCACCTGCAAACAAGAAGAAAATAAAGGTTAACCTTTTTAATTAAGATTGAAAAAACAACCAAAAATCCTAAGCACACTAACATCACGTTTCACGTTGGCTTCACCACATCTGTCGAGGGGTGTGAAAAAAGGTAGCCACTCATTAGAACTGACTTGAATTAGCCTCAGTATGTGACTACACGCTGGGTGTTTTGTGTTGATATATTTAGGTAGTGATGTGTGTGAACAGACTAGGACCGCCGGGGCACTTTTTTCCCTCTTTAGGAGGTTTTTTTCCCCCGGCTTGTATATACGCCTATTGCCCTAATGGGCTACTTATCTTTTTACATTCTCTAGTAATACATTTAGTATTGTGTGTTATGCTCCAAGATTCTTCTTGTTCCTTGTGCTGTTCGCGTGCTTCCGCTGACGTCTAACTCCAACAATTGGTATCAAAGCAGATCATCGCTTCATCTAGGGCGCCGTCGACACTCCTCCGTTTGCAATCTCAAATTCGCATGAAATTTGGTGAGCATACTGAGGGTGTTTCAGAGATCAAAACAACTTTGCTTTGTGGTGCCGAAATCACGATTTGAGCTCGTTTCAGCCTCCGAATGCATTATCGTAACGCTTGTGTAGGCTATTTGGTCTTTTTGTGCCAAAGATATATACTAGTTTCTATTCGCCAAAATAAGCATCTCAAAGTCTGCTACAGGTGTAGTGGAATTCATATGGGTAATTTTGTTCAACTTTTTGAGATACATTCAATTTTCTACATCAAGGTATTTTAGTCACTGGCCATGGCTGAAAGCAATGATGTATTCTGTATGTTGGCTATTGAGGATAAGTTGATGGTACCAACTACCCGTTATGGACTTATATGATGCGACATGTGTTGGTTGCAAAAGGACTGTGGAACATTGTGCAGGGTGTCGAAAAACATCCTATCACACCTGCAATTGTTACAACTACAGGTACTGAAGCTGATGCAGAAGGAAGATGTTGATGGTATTCTGCATATTCCTGTTCGTGCTGCAGTTTCTATTGCACCTACTGTAGAGCAGATTCGTTGGGATGGCAGAGATGCCCAAGCACATGCATTGATAGCTTTGTCTGTCAAACGTGCCATTATTCCTCATATTCGCTCTTGGAGAATAGCTAAGGATGCTTGGGATACACTTACCACATTGTACCAAGCTAGGAATGAGGCTCGTGTTGCGTACCACCAAAAACAGTTGCAGAGTGAGCACATGAATGAAGGTGATTCTATGGACAGTTTCCTAACACAGTTGATTTCTACTGATGAGGTTATACCAGATAGCTCACTTGTGCAGACCATTTTGAATGGTCTTCCTGATTCATATAAGAGTTTTTCTTCTACTCTTTGGTTGATGATGAAAGGCAATCCAAATGCCTTGCCATTTGAGGAGTTAGTCTTTGTTCTGTTGCAGGAAGATCAATCCAGGCAGAACATGTCCATTATGCGTGTTGCAGATCAAGTTTTCTTGGTTAGTCAGAAGGGCAAAGGAAAATGGAGCTCTTCTACTAGTAAGCAGAAATCTAAAAATGCTACACATTTGAGGAACCAAGACAAAGATGAGAAAAAATCAGAAAAGCAGAAATTGTTTTGTAAGTACTGTAAAGGAAATGATCATCATTAAGAATTGTCCAAAATTGGCTGCAAAAGAGGCAAAGAAGAAAGAGGCTGGAATGGTTGTTGTAGAAGCCTCCACACCAAAAACGGAGTCTGCTAATCTTGTGGAGGAAGAAGAATGGGCGTTTACTACTGTTTGCAGTTTTGACCCATCTTCTCATGAGCAGTGCATGTCTGCAGTAGACTCAAATGCTTGGTACTTTAACAATGGTGCGACCAAACATATTACCTCGCAGTGTAGTTTCTTCTCTTCACTTGAGCCTGCCCCTACAGGGAATAAGCTTACATGCGCTAAAAACTCCTCTTTTTGTGTTATGGGAGTTGGTAAGATCATTTTGACTACTACTGATGGTAGTTCTTTCACTTTGTCATATGCTTTATTTGTGCCAGGGATCAAGAAGAACCTGTTATGAGTTTCTGCATTAGCCAAGATTGGCTTGGGTATGAAATTTGGTGATGGCAGGTGTACAATTCATGATCTGTCAAATGGTGATGTGATTATTGCTTCTGGCATTTTATGTCATGGGCTGTATAAGCTCATAGACTATGAAAGATCTGTGAATGATTTGGTATGTGCAGTACATGATTCTTAGGCTATCTCAGATACAAAGCTTTGGCATGCACGCTTTGGTCATCTGAATTTTTCTAGTTTGCTAGTTTGCGACACCTACAGAAATCTGAAATGGTGTCCTCTTTGCCCAAACTTGAGGCACCTAAAAAACATGTTTGTGAAGGCTGTATTTTGGGCAAAATGCAGCATTCCTCATTTCCAAAAGATGGTTCAGTTCGGGCTACTCAGAAATTGCAGCTTGTACATAGTGATGTCTGTGGTCCTATGCAAACACCATCTTTTGGAAATTATCTTTACTTTGTGACTTTCATTGATGATTTTTCCAAGAATGCATGGGTATATCCATTGAAGGCAAAGTCCGAAGTGTTCACGTGCTTCAAACTATTTTTGGTTTTGGCTGAAAATCTGTCAGCATGTAAAATAGGCATCCTCCGTTCAGCTCGATAGGGGGAATATATGTCTTTTGACTTTAATGCATTTCTCGCTGAACATGGGATAAAACACCAGTGTACGATGCTGTGTACACCTCAATAGAATGGAGTTGCTAAACGAAAGAACAGGTCACTCATGGAGATGGCGAGATGTATGGTCAAGAGTTAGGCTTTACCACATAGTTTCTGGCTTGAGGCTATCATGTGTGCAGCATATGTACTGAACAGGTGTACCACTGAAGCGCTGCACTCTATCACTCGATATGAGGCTTGGCATGATCGCAAGCCATCTATCGCTCATCTACGTGTTTTTGGTTGTTTGGCATATGCATTAGTGCCTGAGGAACATCGCAAAAAATTGGATGATAAAGTAGTAAAATGTGTTTTTGTTGGGTATAGTTCTGAAACTAAAGGCTATCGTATATATCATCCGCAGACTAAACCCATTCTGGTTAGCCGTGATGTTGTTTTTGTGGAAGATGCTATTCAGCCATTGCTTTCATGTACTAAGGAGACATATGTTAGCTCCAAAGACATGTATGATACTTTGTTGCCTCTTTTTACAGGTGGACAGTCTAGTGCTGGTCCCAATGAGGCAACTTCTCAGCCTTTGCAGGTTTCATGTGATGATGCAAATCATTCCATTTCTGATGCAGATTTACGTGGTGCACTAGTTGATGAGAGAGCTGGTATTGAGCAGGCAAAAACTATGCCAAAATGGCTAGTGTAGACTTTGCGTGACAGCAAATTAGATGCAACTCTATCATATGATACTCGCTCAGGCTCTCATAGTGCCTCTTTTGCATCAGATTGCTATACTATGGCTGCATCTAGTCTCTATGATGAGAATGAGCCTGTTTCGTTTGATGAAGCACAAAATTCAAAAAATTGGATGGCTGCTATGCAATCTGAATATGACGCTATAATGAAGAATGGTACTTGGTCTTTATGTGACTTGCCTCCAGGCAAGAAGGCCATTGGCACTAAGTGGGTATACAAGCTGAAGCATAAACCAGATGGTACAGTTGATAGGTATAAGTCTAGGCTTGTTGCAAAGGGTTATGCATAGGAAAGAGGCATTGATTTTGATGATACCTTTGCACCTACATGCCGTACGACTACTGTTCGGACCATTTGTGCACTTGCAACTCATAATGGTTGGAATGTACATCAGTTGGACATTAAAACAACATTTTTGAATGGTGACTTGCATGAAAAAGTGTATGTTTTTCAGCCCCGTGGCTTTGTGCAGAAAGGGCATGAAAACCAGGTGTGCAGGTTAAAAAAGGCATTATATGGTTTAAAGCAAGCACCATGTGCTTGGTATGAGAAGATACATGCCTATCTGATTGCACATGGTTTTGAGAACAGTCCAACTAAAATCACCTTATATGTTAAGCGTGCTAATGATGTGCTTCTCATCATTGTTGTCTATGTTGATGCCATGCTCACTACAAGAAATAGGCGGGCGTAGTGACGCCCCCAAGTTGAAAAAAAAAACGAACATCGTTGCTTATGCGACGCTAGCGTCGCATAAGTGACAGTGCTGTATTTGGATTTTTCTTTTGGGCATTTGGCGCATAAATGATGCCTGCATCGCTTATGCGACACTAAAATTAATGCGTCTCAAATACCGTCGCTAATTAGCGACATTATTTGCAACGTTGGAAAACTGCATAGTGTCGCATATGCGATGCTCTGGAATGTAAAAAAAAAAATCGATTTCTCGCATCACATTTGTGCCGGGATTTGGACACAAGAGCAAGAAGAGACGGAGAGAGAGAGAGAGAGAGAGCGAGAGAGAGAGAGATACATCTTGTTGAAGCAAGGTATGCGCACACACACACACTTACACACACGTACATATGCATACAACACACATAGACACACACACACACATACACATAGACACACACACACACACACACATACACACAAATACACACACATATACACACATACACACATAATGTTGCATACACACATGCACACATAATGCATACACATGCACACACATATACACATACATGTACACACACATACACATATACACACATACACACACATACACACACATACACACACACATACACACACACACATACATACATACACACACATATATGCATACACACACATAGAGAGACATCGCACACATACACATACATGCATACATAATGCATATGCATATGCGTACATACATACATACTTACATGCATGCACACACATATGTATACATAATGCACATGCATACATACACATACATAATGCATATGCATATATAATGCACATGCACACATACACATACATAATGCATACACACACATGCATACATAATGCATACACACACATACACACAAATATGCATAAATACATGCATACACATACACACATAGACACATACACACACATAGACACATACACACACATAAACACATACACACTCATAGACTCACACACATACACATAGACGCGCACATACATACACACACATATACACACACATACACACATACACACATAATGATGCATTCACACACATACACATACATACACACATACACACACATATACACACACATACGCACATACACATATACACACACATATATGCATACCCACACACATAGAGAGACATACACACACATACACATGCATGCATACATATGCATACATAATGCATATGCATATGCATACATACATACTTACATGCATACATACATATATATAATGCATACACACACATACACACACCTATGCATACGCATACACACATAGACACATACACACACATAGACATATACACATACGTAAACACATACACACTCATAGACGTGTAGCGACACATACACATAGACACACACACATATACACAAACACATACACACATAGACACATACACACGTAATGATGCATACACACACATACACATACATATGCATACATACATGCATACACATACACACATACACACATACACACACATAGACACATACACACACATAAACACATACACACTCATAGATACACACACATAAACATAGACACACACACACATACACACTCATATACACACACACACACATACACACATAGACGCATACACACATAATGATGCATACACACACATAGACATGCATACACATATACAGACACATATAAACACACATACACACACATACATGCATACACACACACATAGAGAGACATACACACATATACACATACATGCATACATATGCATACATAATGCATATGCATATGCATACATACATACTTACATGCATACATAATGCACATGCATAGATACATACACACACATAGACACATACACACATAGACACATACACACACATAAACACATAGACACTCATAGATTCACACACATACACATACACAGACACACACACACATACACACACATATACACACACATACACACATAGACACATACACACATAATGATGCATACACACATACACATGCATACACACATACAGACACATATACACACACATACACACACATATATGCATACACACATAGAGAGACATACACACACATACACATACATGCATACATATGCATACATAATGCATATGCATATGCATACATACATACTTATATGCATACATAATGCACATGCTTACATACACATACATAATGCATACACACACATATGCATACATAATGCATACACACACATACACACATATGCATACATACATGCATACACATACACACATAGACACATACACACACATAGACACATACACACACATAAACACATACACACTCATAGACGCATAGCGACACATACACATATACACATACACATACACACACACAAACATACACACATAGACACATACACACATAATGATGCATACACACACATACACATGCATACACACACATATGCATACATACATGCATACACATACACACATAGACACATACACACACATAGATACATACATACTCATAAACACATACACAGTCATAGACACACACACATACACATAGACACACACACACATATACACACATAGACACATACACACATAATGATGCATACACACACATACACATCATACACATCATACACACATACAAACACATATACACACACACATACACACACATATATGCATACACACACACATAGAGAGACATACTCACACATACACATACATGCATACATATACATACATAATGCATATCCATACATACATACATACATACATGCATACATACACATACATAATGCAAACACACACATATGCATACATAATGCATACACACACATACACACACATATGCATACATACATGCATACACATACACACATAGACACATACACACACATAGACACATACACACACATAAACACACACACTCATAGATGCACACACATACACATAGACACACACACATACACACACACATATACACACACACACATACACACATAGACACATGCACACATAGACACATACACACATAATGATGCATACACACACATACACATGCATACACACATACACACACACATACATGCACATACATACACACACACATGCATACATACACATACTTAAGGCATACACACATACATATGTACACATATTTATACTGATTTTTAACCATTTTGTTTTATATGTTAGGTATTATGGATCCTAGTAGAGAGAGAAAGGTGAAACTCACTCTCATAAAAAGTCTTATGAGAGCAAGAGTTCCGTCTGATACTCTAGAGGCCATCATGTGTGATTACTCAGAGATGTCAGATGAGGAGCTGGACTGTACGATCCAGATGCTTACCCAGCGATCAGATGAGGGCTCTTCTGCGGCTCCACATGTAGGAAGAGAGCTATCTGTTCATAGGTATGTTTTTTTTTCAAACTTTTTTAATGATATTATAACACATATTTTCATTTATTTTTATCTATCTATTTTTCAGGACACCTATACCACCTCCAAATCGTGATAGCAGAGCATAGTTGCCTATGAGGACATGCATAGGCACCTTAGGACTAGAGTGCGATATAGAGCCAGAGGGGAACATTGTGTACATAGGGAATGGATTGGAGTTCAAGAGAAGAATGCGGGCACTATGCGACTCTTACCTACGCTTTGTCCACTTACTGTGGAAGTAAGTAAAAATTTTACATATAAATTGAAATAAGTATCTTATGTTTTATTTACATGAGAGGGATAAAAAATATGTACTCAGTTCACTTGAGACAGAGTTTGGGAGAGGATGGTCGCTTAAGTGGTGTCTAAAGGAGATGCGGACACTTATGGCTCATTGTCACGATAATGCATGGTATGCACTGCTTTTATGTATATATATGTGGATATGGGTATGTGTGTTTATGCATGTATGTATGTATATGAGAGAGAGAGAGAAAAGAGTGAGACTAGAGGTATAAATACATGCATACAAACACATATACATCATACATGCACATTTACACACATATACACATACATGCATATTTATACATACACACACATACATGCACATTTTTACACACACATACACATGCATGCACACATAGACTCATATAATCATATATACATGCATATATACATATACACATGCATATATACACACACACAACACATGCATATGCACATATAGATACACATACATACACAACACATGCATACACATAAATAAATAAATAAATAAATAAATCCTATTTCAAAAATCCTAAATTGAAAACACTAATTTCGATATTAGGGTTTTAAAACCCCTAATTTAAAAACTCTAATTCAACCTTTTAGCCATATGTTTGAAGTATATGTACACATTGAATCTATTCCTTGGACGTCCTACTAGAGAGATGTCTCTCCTCCCAACCTTATACCTCTATATAGAGCTACTCGAATCAATGAGGATCATAATATATACAAAGATATATACACATCATGTAGATACACATACATAAATATAAAATGGATTAGATCTATTATGCATCACACATACATGCCTAAATGCACACATAAATATATATATACATGCATACATATTTACATGTACACATAGACATATATACATATATACATGTACACATCACATATACATGCCTACATGCACACATAAACATATATATACATGCATACATATTTACATGTACATATTTACACATAGACACATATACATATATACATGTACACAATTATAAACACTTGCATATATTACATGAATACATGAATATTTTACATAAATGCATATGCATATATACACATATGCATATTTAACACATGTATACATATATCACACACATGCAAACACATACATATACATGAAAAACATATATATGCATACTAACATATGTATACATATAATACCCATGAATACACACACATATGCATACATACATGATAAAAATTTGCTCCTCGAAGATAAAGCTATATATAAAATAATTAGGCATACCCCAGAGCTTCATGTTCTAACTTAAAAGAACATGATTTCATCTCTCTAGTAGGATTCATTGTTATTCAAGTTAATAAAACAA
Organism: Ceratopteris richardii; assembly: GCA_020310875.1. Classification (NCBI taxonomy): domain Eukaryota; kingdom Viridiplantae; phylum Streptophyta; class Polypodiopsida; order Polypodiales; family Pteridaceae; genus Ceratopteris; species Ceratopteris richardii. Next base: position 31,723,408 of record CM035431.1, read on the forward strand.
TCTATTATCTGATATCCATTCAGAAGCTTCAAGTTATTGATCGATAACTAGAGTAGAATTTACTATCTAATCTGCTCATTCAAATTCATTATTGCCATCATTTTGGTAAGACATCAATATAGTCTCATCTTCATTATCCTTATTGATTTCATTTATTTCTTCTATTGTTAAATCTATGTTCTCATGAATCACATCATCTATTGATGGATTAATATCTATTTCTGGTAATTCCTCTTCCTCATCAGTAGAATCAGCATGTAGAGAATTATCCTCTTCATCAAAAAGATTAGTATCATTATCACATATAATGATTCTAATTTCTATTTCAGATGTTGATGTATCAGTATCTAATGTTGAATCATCAAGAGGACTTTCTTCGATCTCTGTAACAATAAACTGTTCAAACAATGACCTACCTCTAGGTTGCACATGAATGACTTGCCACCAAGGATGAGCATCTGGTTTTTTATAAAAAAATGCTTGTTCAATATGCCTAGGAAGAATATATGGTTCTTTAGTAGATCACATTACCTTGGAAGAATCAATTGCCCAAAACCCAGATAATTCCTTTCTTAATGTGGAATTACTACCTTTATACTCGGCTTGAAACCAATCAACCTTCAAAATGACCTATCAAAATATATAACAACAAAAACCCATTATTAGGTGCTTAAAAAAATAACTAACTCTATAAAAAAATATAATCAAGATTACGTCTTTATCTTTTGTTTTTTTGCCTTTTACTTCGGAGATTTTGAAGTTCCTTATACTCGCTAAGGAATGCTTGCATGCATTCACTATTATATGCTACAAAAGTAGAAACATCATTTTTTTCTTGAAATGTAAATAAAAATGGAAACCCTTACCTGATAATACCTCATCTGTTATTTTTGAAGAAGACGCGTTGGTCCATGCACGTGGAGCTTCTTCATGAACTCTTTCAAGGTACTCACTAACGTAATACATGCACTCTTCAAGCATCCAACCCTTTGCCATGGATCCTTTTGGTTTTGCTCTTTGTCGCACATAACCTTTTAATATTCCTATAAATCGCTCGACCCAAAACATCCATTGAGTGTTGACAACACCTGCGATCTCTATTTCATCTACAAGATGGACTAATAAATGAACCTGAATATCAAAAAATGAAGTAGGAAGTTCTTTCTCCATCAAACATAGTAGCTCTTTGCATTCACATTTTTTTTGTGGGATCGAGTTTTTGCAAGAGGATTTCTAGAAACCTCTGCTTGTAATTGATGAACAGCAAGTCCATGACGTGTGCGAGGTATATTAACATTATGAGAAAAGTTATCATCATCATCATCATCGAGCAAGTATTCCTGTATATCAACAATAATTTGATTTTGTATATGGTTTTTAAATAAAATAATGACATTAATATATATAGAAAATACATAACCAAGCATTATCACGTTGACCAGGTGATGGTGCACGCTCAAAAGTACCATACTCTGCCTCATGTTCAATACATTCCAATCGTGGTCTTCGATACTTGCCATAACAAGAGTTACACCAACATATGATATGCTCTTCATAGTAAAATTCATCATAATTCCTATCGAAGGATACATGTGAAGTCGTTGCATGGGTAGGAGGTGGTGGAGTACCCTCTGATTGATCAGAATCTGCACATAATAAGAAACAAAAAAAAATATAAGTTATGTATCCATCAAATATATTTAAGATTAAATGTTTGATATACTTATAGTATAAAGTCATTGCACGATGAGGAGACGGTGGTGGAGTTCCATCTGATTGATCACAATCTACAAATAATGGTATTTGATATTAATAATCTGATTATCTACATACACAAAAAATTCACATATTCATATTTACACATACACACATATTCACATATACACATTTACACATACACACATATTCACATATACACAACTACACATTATTGTGGGATAAATGCATGTATTTTATATGAATGAGTGTATATGCATGCATGTGTGTGTACGTATATATGTGGATATGTATATGTGTGTTTATGTTAGATGTATGTATATGTGTATACATATACATATATGTATGTGTATATGTTTGCATGTATATGCATATGTGGGTATGTGTATGTGTATGTATGTGTATATATGTGTATGTATTCTGATTTTTTTTTCTATTTGAGATTAAATTAACAGAAGATATTGTATGGTGGAAAAAAATAAGAGGCGAGCTAACATAACACCTGAGACGTGGCAATTTTTTCGTAGATAGCTACGTCTTCAGGAGTCATTTCCTCAGTAGAAGGTACACAAATTAATAGTTTATATTTATAATTTTTATATATTTTAGTAATTTTTTACATTTAATTTATGTTTTTTTTTTTTCTTAAATAAACAAGCTGCTGCAAAGAAGAGAGTGGAGTCGGGCCACACATCGCACCTAGGCCAAATGGGCCATAATGGTTTTGTAGCTACATTTGTAAGGATATGTGTTATTGTGAGTATATTTTTTATTTTAGTTAAAATGCAAGCAACTAATCTTTTTTATTTGTTTCAATGCAGCGGAAGGATTATGGTCGATATCCTACAAAACATGAGATCGAGTATGCTACACATTTTGGATATCGGCGTTTGAGCGAGTATATGCAAGATCATCCTGATGCCTTTGTGAGTATTATTAAATTTTATATAATTATTTTATTTTTATGAATGGTTTAATTGTTTTATTTATTTATGGTTGTCATATGTAATACAGGAGTATTATGGAGAGACAAAATTGGATGAGGTGGAGAGAAAGACACAAGAGGGACGATCTCGATTGTCACAGGGTGATCATGACGAAGAGGATGAGGAAGATCAAGATGATCATGATATTGCTGATGATGATGATTAGAATTTTAGTTGATTATGACATTGGATTATATATATATATATATATATATATATATATATATATATATATATATATATATATATATATATATATATATATTATCTATATATTTTTCATTTTAGTTATGTTTTGAATTGTGTGTATGGTATTAAGTAATGAAGAGTTTTGTTCTATTGATTGTTATTATTGTTTATATTAATCATGTGTTTTAATACTTTAATTAAATAATTCATTCATATGTGTGTACCTAAGTGTATATGTATGTGTGTGTATATGTATGTATGTGCATGTGTATGTGTGTGTATATGTATGTATGTGCATGTGCATGTGTAAGTGTATATGTGTGTACGAGTATGCGCATGTGCATGTGTATGTGTGTGTATATGTATGTGCATGTATATGTGTAACTCTATGTGTATATGTGTGTATGTGCATGTATATGTGTATATGTAGGTATGTGCATGTGTGTGCGCATGTGTATATGTGTTTTAATACTTTAATTATATAATTCATTCATATGTGTGTACCTAAGTGTACATGTATGTGTGTGTATATGTATGTATGTGCATGTGTATGTGTGTGTATATATATGTATGTGCATGTGCATGTGCATGTGTAAGTGTATATGTGTGTATGAGTATGCGCATGTGCATGTGTATGTGTGTGTATATGTATGTGCATGTATATGTATAACTCTATGTGTATATGTGTGTATGTGCATGTATATGTGTATATGTGTTTTAATACTTTAATTATATAATTCATTCATATGTGTGTACCTAAGTGTGTATGTATGTGTTTGTATATGTATGTATGTGCATGTGTATGTGTGTGTATATGTATGTATGTGCATGTGCATGTGTAAGTACGGTATATGTGTGTATGATTATGTGCATGTGCATGTGTAAGTGTATATGTGTGTATGAGTATGTGCATGTGCATGTGTATATGTGTGTATATGTATGTGCATGTATATGTGTAACTCTATGTGTATATGTGTGTATGTGCATGTATATGTGTATATGTAGGTATGTGCATGTGTGTGTGCATGTGTATATGTGTGTGTACGTATGTGCATATATATGTGTATATATGTGTATAATGTATGTATATGCATGTGTATATGTATTCCACATGCATGTGTATGTGGATGCATTTCCATTTGCATCCATGTGCATGCATGTGGATGTGCATATACATGTATTTGCGTATATGTTAATGTGTGTATGTATATATATATATATATATATATATATATATATATATATATATATATATATATATATATATATATGCAATAATGCATGCATGTAAGTCTTTTTATGTGGTTGTAGAAATGTTTGTGCATATGCATGTGTATATGTGTATATGTGTGAAAGTGCATGTTCATCATGTATAATTGTATAAGTGCACCTAAACCCATCCATGTTCATGCATACTTTTCGTTACTCATATGCATATGTATAAATCTCTATGCCTGTGTACTTACAAATATGTCTCATACATGTGCTTACACACTCATAATCACATGCATGCTCACACTCACTAATTTATGTTAATTCATATTCATAAACCTAACACTCATATAAACTTAACATAACTTAAACTTATGCTAACACATGCTAATTAACTCTCTTATGTTTATGATAATACACATTCATATTCATACTTATATACATACACCAAATTTATATGTATGCACACAAACATTAGCTCAAGTATGCATATTCATACACTATCATATACATCTAATACACTTACATTCATGCCTATCATGCATTTATGCACAAGCAAACACATGCTCATACACATGCACTCATGTACATAAGCATACTCCCATCAATTGTATGCATTATATCATTCATGTTGACACATTAATACACATGCATATGCTTCTAATATTATGCATTATACATGCATCACACTTTTCATGCTAGTGCATTAATTTTCATACATACATCTATACATGCATTCATGCACACATGCATTAATATTAAGCACACATACATACATCATTAACACTGAAATGCATACACACATGCATTTCCATTATCTCACACATACATTCATGCACTTCCACATATACATGCATACTTTCACTCATGCATATACTTATACACATGCACTCATGTACAGTCATGCTCATGCATATGCATTCATGCATTTATACTTTTCATATTCACACATGCAATCAGATAGTTATGTATGTCACTAACAAGCACTATTTTTTATATTAACAAGCATCCATATAAATGTGCCTCCAATCATTTATGCATGCATCTCACATAAAAAGTTTCTTAGACTAACTAAATAATTTAAATTCACTTAAATTAAATTAATTTTTGTTAATTTAAATAATTAAATTATTTCATATAAATAATTATATGTTTTATAATTCCTAATTAACATGTCATGATTAAAAACACAATATAACTAACTCAAAAAATATAGTAAAATAATTACATAGATCTCTCTCTCTCTCTCTCTCTCTCTCTCTCTCTCTCTCTCTCTCTCTCTCTCTCTCTCTCTCTCTCTCTCTCTCTCTCTCTCTCTCCCCTTCCCCATCTTCTGTGTAGCCATTGTCATTTCAGTGTTGGTCTCTCTCCACTGATCTTTATGGCACACAGCAGCAAGGGACCGATCTCCTCTCTCTATGTGTCCCAACAGCCGCCTCTGTCGCCATCGCCAATACCTACTGGGAGGAGGGGGGAAGACTCTTTGGGTAGGTATTACCACATACCCCCTATGACAAACATTGTACCCTTGGATGAAGCTTACTGAAATATGAGAACAGAGTATAGAACGCATAGATCTCTCTCATCTGCACACATAGTAGTAACAAAGGCTACACCTTCTAGTCCTGAAGGGAGTATGGAACCTAAAACCATCATTATGAATAGCGAGTATGAAATCTAAAACCATCATCAATAATAGGGAGTATGGAATCAAAAACTATCATCAACAATAGGACGTATGGAATCTAAAACCATTATCAACAATAGGGAGCATATAATTCACCCAATGAAGAAAAGTTTCCCTCTTGTTCCCTGCAAGTGAGAGAGGGAATAACACCTTGTTGAAGCTGAGATCATTTGTTGCCTGGGGAAGTTTCTAGATGATGATTTTTCATCTTCATCTTCACTACTCATTGCAACAACTAATAACAAGTTTGATTTGCAACTCTAAAGCGGCTTGTTGCTTATGCTAGAAGAGTTCTTCTGCAAAGGTGGAAGCCATGAGCTACTTGATGTCATGCTTCGTTCCTAGAATAAGGACTTTCTGACTTTCCAAAGTCCTTTATAGAGATAACATCTCTTAGGCAGCTGAATGATCGAGCCTCACTTGCAAAAAATTGAGACAATCCCTTCTTTGGCTTACTGATACTAGGACCTGAAGCCACCTTTCAGACACGGGCATGCCGATGCCGATCATGTCCATACTCCAGACAGATATGCTCCTCAAAAAGGATTTTTGTGCAGCACAGGTAAACGATGGAGGAAGGGAAAAATATTCTCCTCTCTCTCCCTCTCTCTCTCTGTCTCTCGATTAGATGACCGCCTTCACATGTTTCTGCCTCTCTCTCTCTCTCTCTCTCTCTCTCTCTCTCTCTCTCTCTCTCTCTCTCTCTCTCTCTCTCTCTCTCTCTCTCTCTCTCTCTCTCTCTCTCTCTCTCTCTCTCTCTCTCTCTCTCTCTCTCTCTCTCTCTCTCTCTCTCTCTCTCTCTCTCTCTCTCTCTCTCTCTCTCTCTCTCTCTCTCTCTCTCTCTCTCTCTCTCTCTCTCTCTCTCTCTCTCTCTCTCATAGCGCTCTCTCTCTTGCGCTATCTACATCTCAGCAGCATCCGAACTGTAAGTAACGATTTCTCTTTCCACTCCATAATGCCTTCAAAATAAAAATGCCAACAAAGAGTAGGTCCAAGAATGTGGATATCAACCACCCATGCACATAGTAGATTATAGGGCTACATGCAGGAGCAGGTGTGTGCAAAAAAAAAAAAACATCTCCGAATCCCAGCTCTCTTCTATTCAAGAGCAAATCTCTCTGTCTCTCTCCCTCTCTCTCTGATCGAACGTACCTGAAAAAAGCTCGCACACACACACACACACACACACACACATATATATATATATATATATATATATATATATATATATATATATATATATATATATATATATATATATATATATATATATATATATATATATATATATATATATATATATATATATATATATATATATATATATCTTCTGCAAACGTGTACGTGCTCTGAATTCCTTTAGCTAACTACTACACAACTCACACTAACTCATCATTTCTTAATCTAACTTATGCACACTTATAGATAGACTAGTACTAACTTACACTTCAATATACTTACGTATATATACTTTTTTGTTATTTAATTTTTAATGTGAATTAACTAAATATCCATATAAACTAATATATAGTGCACTAAATACATTGGATAATAATTAAATTATCTATGATCTAATATATAATATAGCTAACATATAATAATGATACATTAATTATTAGTTAAATCATATTACCTATCTTATAGTGTCACTAATATATATTAATTAAATCCATTTATTTTTTATAATTGACACGTATATAGATCAATCATATTACCTATCTTATAGTGTCACTAATATATATTAATTAAATCCATTTATTTTTTATAATTGACACGTATACAGATCTTAAGAAATATCCACATATGCTTAAGGTTAAAGCATACAAACATTTATGCTATAATAAGGCAGGACATCATATATCCTTATGTATCTATACACTTTAGTATTTATATGATGATTTTATAAATTTTAAAACACCCCATATCCATACATATAGTTATATAGGTTTAGATGATCACATTCACATGCATACATAAACTTGCATAGGTATACACTCAGGGTTAATCCCACATATCACATACACTAGGGGTTCTTACAATTACATGTAAGCAGGTACTTAGGGTGATACTTACACAACACATTTGGGGTTCCTTGTACTCATAAGTAGATGAATTTATAGGGTTGAAACTCTTAACACGTGTGGAACCATAAAGAGACCCACTTATCCATGCACATAGACATATATATATTCACCACTTCTCAATATAGTCTTAAGTTCCAGATCTTTAGAGCTTTCTTGCTTGCAGGTACTAAAATAAAATTTTAGTCAAAGCAAAGGATTTAATCAAAAAGATTTCAGAGAGATAAAAGTGAACCATCTTGAAATCAAAAAATTTTTATTTTTGTGCATGTTAATTTGAGTGTGGAAATCCTTATGACAACGGGATCCCCTGAATCCCACATAGTAGGGGTAGCTTTTACAGAGTTTAGATGGCATTACAAAGAAGGTTAATCACCCTCATCACCCTCATGCGGGGCCCACTTGGGTTTAAGCTTGTTGTTTATCAAAAGGAGCACTTGATGATGCCTGAACAGGGGGGATTTCTTATAGTTAGCAATCCTTTTGCCAAGTTAAGAAGCAAAAACATAGAAGTCACTAGACATGTCCCATTATGATTCCCCATTGTGTATTACTTGACTATGATGAAGGCTTCTGATAGAGGGAAGGCTAACAAGATGCTACATAGATTACCAAATACAACAAATCATGGGTTCACACATAATCTCATACATTAATATGTATTACCAGGCACATACACAAACATCTAGAACAAGCACATATACACACATAAAAAAGAATAGTCCATCAAGGAGAATGGTGAAAAAAGTTTCTCTTCTTCCGCTTTCTCCTTTCTGCCTTCTTGAGTTTCCTTTCATGATGCAAGAGTGTGACAACATAGTGACTGAAGCTTGAAGTTCCTCTATGCTTGCATGTGGCATGAAAGTGAAGTATCCCATGAATTTAAGCATTAGGATTCCATTTGATCTTGCTTGCATAGTAGATTTTACAATGCTCACGAAGTTGACTTTAGTCAAAGTCCACTACAATAATCAACATGTAGTGTAAAGTATATTGAAGTTCCTTGTGCAACAAATTTAGTGTGATAATTCTCGTAATCGCCTGTGAAGTACAAGTTAAGAAGCAAAAACATAGAAGTCACCAAATATATCCCATTATGATTCCCCATTGTGGATCCCTTGGCTACGATGAAGTCTTCTGATAGAGGGAAGGCTAACAAGATGCTATATAGATTACCAAATACAATAAATCATGGGTTCACACATATTGTCATACATGAATGTATATTACCACATACATATACACAAACATCTGCCAAACAAGCACATATACGCACATAAAAAAGAATAGATCATCAAGGAGAATGGTGAAAAAAATTTCTCTTCTTCTGCCTTCTTGAGTTTCCTTTTATGATGCAAGAGTGTGATAACATAGTGGCTTAAGCTTCAAGTTCTTCTATGCTTGCATGTGGCGTAAAAGTGAAGTATCCCATGAATTTAAGCATTAGGATTCCATTTGATCTTGCTTGCATAGTAGATCTGACTGCACTTGGATAGTGTTGTTACAATTCGTATTGACACAAATGTAGAATGACAACAAAGGGTTATGTTCCAAAATCGAAGGACTATAGGGTCCTCCTTCCCTAGAAGTACGAAGGGAAGGACGAGCATCTGTGTTCCATATGTCATGAAGAACTTGAGGAGAATTGAGCATAGCTTGCTTTCCATTGAGTTTCTAAAAGATGCTTCTTGGTTTTGCCTTCCACTTAGGTTAAATAATCTCTTCTGTCGGGCCCCATGAAGGGGGCATACCCCCTCCCCACCTCACCCTAGATGGCAATGATGTAGAACTCCCACGAGGCAAGATTGAGGAAGATTAATAAATGGGGAGAAATAACTCTCCCTAACATGCACGGAGAGAGATGTTCCAGAGGTGCTCAAGGACAATCTTTGAAATGTCTAAGTCCTGACTTTGGTTTGGAGATCATTTTATCCTTCCCGTTTCGGTATATATATGTGTGTGTGCAAATGCAATACAAAAGCATTTAATAATTTCATAAAAACATAGATGTCGACAGCGAAGAACGTAACGTCCAGTGTTTAAATTTGATGCTCAAAATGGGCATCAATGGGGGGTTTGGGCATCAAAGGATGCCCATGTTCAAGATCCGGGCATCCCCGAATATATATATATATATATATATATATATATATATATATATATATATATATATATATATATATATATATATATATATATATATATATATGTATATATATATGTGTGTGTGTGTGTGTGTGGATGTGTATGAGTATGTCAAAGTTGTGATTAACTGTAGCCATTGTGCCAATGTTCTTGCCTCTTGATAGTGGAATTTGAATTTGGACATGTGGCACACTAGTTATTGTCTCTATATACATTTTGTGCCTTTAGCATTGATGATCTTTACAAAAAATTGACCTTAGTAGTATTCTTCCCTAATTTTATAGCACACATTTCTAGTGAATAATTTCTATTCTAGTATCTAATTTGGCCCAAACACTTCAAATAGCACTTCAAATAGAACTTGCCTCCTTGCACGTTTAGTGAGAACATTGGGAAATCATTGTTGTAGAAGTTGGAAGCCTCATTGGCAATTTCATTACCACTTTACTAATCAACATATTACATAATTGCCATTTTGGTCATTCATATTACATACTGACTATTTTCCATATATATTATAGAGTGTTTCTACCCATGCTCTTATGCTCCCAAGTGGATGCTTTTGGATACATCGACGGTTCCACCAATGACCAAGAATATTGACTAGTGAGTTGAGATTCGCCATATACCATATATCAATGTATCATTTACTTATTTATTGTGCAATATTTCAAGAACATGCTCTCTAATTGTGAATGAAAGTCTTAATTGTAACAAGGATTACCTTTTATTATCAATTGTTTGTTGATTAATATAACAATCCATGGCACACATCGGTTGTTATTTTTCAAAAATGAAGCCAATGTCTTATATTTATTTATGTTCATATGATTTATAATCTAAGTTATAAATTTTTATATGTGTGATATGATAAGAATGCATGAATAGTTCTTTGGTGGCAACCTTTTTTAAACACTCCCCATTTCTATGGAATCAAAGAGTGCCCAAAGTATCTTCACATTTTTGGAATCAAAATGCCTCTAGAAAATGGAGCTTTAAATGCTTCATAATTTCCAATATAACTCCTTTTGAAAGGTTGAAAACTTAAAAACAAAAAAAAAAAAAAAAATTTACAACATAAACTATAGAAAATCATTTACATAGAATTGAACCATGCTTAGTCAAAAGTCTTGTATAATAAGTTAAGATAATGCTCTAACATTTGCCCCATAATTGGAAACATGCTTTTGAATGATCTTTAAGGATGCCCACTTTTATCCCTCGGGCATCCCTCAAATTTTGGTGATGCCCAGGGCTGGGCATCAAATTTAAGCACTGGTACTAACGTCTGTGCAACATAGAAATTCCTCCATTCGTGTTAGCGTTGCCTATAGTAAATGAATAATAGCAAATCAATGGTGAGTCTGGCGACTATTCTCCATTTTTATATCTTTGTCTCCGTATCACCTTAACCTATGTTAGTTGTGGCGCGTTTTTTGGAAGGTTAGGGTTTAGCGACCTATTTAGGGTAGACCGTAGCGGCCTGTTTTATTGTGTCCCACTCAGTAGTTGCTCATGCCCTCCTTGGGGGGGGGACCCTCCTTTGTCTTGTTACAACACTGTAGACTTGGGAATAATGGCCCTTCATAAAGCACTGCAAGACGGGATGGTTGGGCCATCTGTGCTGCAGTCTGGTTCCTTTGGAGCATTAAGCTCAATGTTTAATACGATGTTTGATCTTAAAAGTGCTAAGCCAGGTCTTGTGTATGCAGGTTCGAATGCAGGAGAATGTTTTGAGCAGTAGGTGCTTACAAACCCTAACGTTAACCTCCAGAAGAGGTATTTCATATGCGAAGGCGTTGCAGTCTCAACAACAAGGTCTATTCTCCATGTTCAATAATCAAGGCATGTCAGGTATCTCTATTGCTCGGACTGATGGTGAAGTGAATAAAGGTAAAGAGAAGATGGATTTGGACTGTGAGAGCAATAGGGAAATGCCCAATGCCTGTCGAGAGTACACGATTAATCTCGATCCAGAAATAGAGGATAGGGATGATTGTACCTTGATCATAGAGAGTATATGATTGGAATATTGGAATAACCACTTGCCTGAGAAAGCTGTTATTGGCTTTTGTCATGGGCCCCGGCCTGCTCAAGAAGCACTAAAGGATTGGATGAGGGTTAATTGGGAAAGTAGGGGGCTAACTGTTAAACATGTGCAATATCTCCCTAGCAACTATTTTCTTTTCTTCTTTGAAGATGCCCACAATGCTATACAGGTCATTGCTGAAGGACATTGGATAATTAGGAATACCCCTATCTCATTTTTCAAGTGGTTTCTTGGATTTAACCCTAGAGGGCCAAAGCCTACTAAGGGGCCTATTTGGATTAAATTTTTGGATTTTCTAGTTGAATATTTCCCTTGGATAGAGCAAATGGGGAAGCTCATTGGTAAATTTTTGGGGCAAAGGCCTAGAAACGATTTTAATCCCAAATGGGATCCTCAAATGTTGATAGAAGTTGATATTTCTAAGAACATTAAGTTTGTTTTGGTGCTTAAAAAATCAGAAGGATGTAAATTACATGAACAAAAAGTTTTCTATAAAAACCTCCCTAATGCTTATTTTCATTGCTATAAGCAGAGACACCTGATTAAAGATTTCCCCATGATGGAAAAGAAGAGACAAATGCTGGAGAATAAGGGTAATAATGCTAAGAATTAGCCAATAGACAATCAAAAGGCTGAATAGAAGAAGGATGAGCATTGGATAAAAAAGGCCCCTAATAAGGCTAGAAAAAAAACTTTTAACTTGGGTCTTAGACCCGAACTGCTAGTGAAAGAGATTTATAACCCTTATCAAATTCTTGAAGATGGTACTCATAATATTGTTGCAGATTTCTCAAGAAAAGCAGATACTCAATAGATCGATGTTGGATCTTCCCTCAAAGTACAAGACAAGGCTGTTAATTCTGAGTACATAGATGCAAAAGGGTGGACCATTGTGGGTAAGAAGGGTAATCAAAAAACCCCCTCAAGATCAGGCAACACTTTTGACTCTATCTCCTCAGATGATGATGAGGCAAATATTATTCACTCTGCTGATGAAGTGTTTATGGAACAACTCAATAAAAGTGATGAGGAATACATGACTCAAACTTACACTAAATTCAATAATGATCCTGATGTTTGTATGACTGTTACTAAGACAGCAAGCCCTAAATCAAAGGAGAAATATAAAACAAAAAGAAAAGAGACTATTAGATCTTCTAACTCGGCTATTAAGCCTCTCAGAAACCACAATAAGTAATCTCTTCAGTTTCTCTTGGTAGTAAGGTTGTCCTTTCTTTTACTCTTCTCATTGTGGATGTCATCAACATTATTTCCCTCAATACGAAAGGTCTTTTTGACCCTGCTCTAGGCAAAAACCAATGATTCCTCTTTAGTTCTTGATTTCATCTGTTTGCAAGAACTAAAAATAGGAGGATTCCAACTCAAAGCCAACTTGAAGATTGTCTCCAGTAGGTCTTAGTGGTATCATATTAACCACAATGGTAAAGGAGGAGCAGCAGTTGGTATTAACTCTAACCTTAACCATCTTGTAGATGAAGTCTTGGTGATAGCCTTGAAGTGCAAAGCTCCCTTGAATTTCACTATGGTCTGTGTTTATGCTGCCAATAATACTTTGGATAGATCAAAATGTTGGGAAGAAATTGGTAAGTTAAACGGGGACATTATTTCAACTGGTGATTTTAATATGGTAACAAATCTTGCTGATAGAAATGGAAATAGAGATAATGTTCTTGCTGGCAATGAAAAGGAGTGTTGGTTTAATTTGGTTAATGATCACAATCTTTTTGACTTTTTTGTTAACTCTGGGCACACTTGGAGTAATAGAAGTATGAACAAAAAGTTGTCTTCTAGACTAGACAGATTTTATATGAATGCTGCTAGGTTTCAAGAGCTTTGGAATAATAGTTGTGATTTGGACCCTACTCTTAAGGTCTCTAACCATGTTCCCCTTATTGTTAAGTTGTATGGTAACAATCCTAATTATAAAGTGGGTTGGCCTCATTTGGATATGTCCTTACTTACAATTCCCTATGTGAAAAAGAAAATTGAAAACGTCCTCAACTTTCACTTTGCCGAGGGTAACTCTCCCTTTGTGGCTTGGGAGGAAGCTATTAAAGAGATCCAGAGTGTGCTCACTTCTTTTAAGCAAAAGGCCAAGGCTATTAGGTACAACAGAAGGATGATCTTATTAAAAGAGATTGAAAAAAATCAAGTGTTCTAATTTTTAGTAACACCATTATTAGTCAGAAGATCCTTGAGCTTCAGGATAAGGTGAGGTATGAAGACTACCTTCTTGCTAGTGGTGCCCTTGCCATGTGTAGGGAATTTCAGGCTAGGAAAATTGACAAACCTAAAAAGTACATGTATAATCTCATGAGCAAGAAAAAAACTAGAGACTTTATTCCCTTGCTTAAGAAAAGTTCTGGTGGTTATGCTTCTACTATGAAGGAGAACTTGCAGGAGGTTGTTAGCTTCTTTACCAATGTTTTCTCTATGCCTCCCAAGAGAGGGGAACACATTTGGAGTACCAGAGCTTCCATAGCTCTTAAAAGAAGGAAAATGATTCCTCACGGTTTGGCCTCCCTCTTCGATCTTCCCCTCTTTGCTGGTGAGGTTAAAGCAACCATTAGTAAACGAAAACCATATAAGTCTCCTGGTCATGATGGTATACCTGAAGAATTCTTTCAAGAGCTTGAGGAAATATTGGTGCCCATTATTCTCTTGATTTGGCAAGAAGCCATATAGAAGAGGTTCCCTTTCTACCTTCATCAATAATGGAGTTATTAAATTGGTGCACAAAAAGGATCTAAGGAGGACCTTAACAATTGGAGACCAATCTCTTCTCTGACTTCTTTGTACAAAATTTATGCTTCCACCCTTGCTAGAAGGTTGAGTCCCTTAATGGATAGCATCATCCTCCTTGAGCAAAAATGTTTTGTTAAAGGTAGATATATTTTTTATGCCATCATATCCATTTGGGAAGGTCTTGATTTTTCCAAAGAGATGTATTTAAATACCTACTTCTTCAAAATTGACTTTGATAAAGCCTATGACATGATAGAGTGGGATTTTATTTTCTAATCTCTACATGACATAGGAACTGGTAAAAGTTTTATAAAGTTTGCTAGTATTCTTTTTGGGAATGCTCACTCTAAGGTTGCTATGAATGGTCAACTTTCCACTCCCTTCACCTTGTGCAGGTCCATAAAACAAGGGTGTCCTCTTGCTCCCCTTCTATTTGCTATTACTAGAGATGCTTTGGGTTGGCTAGTTAAAGATTGTATTAATCAAGGTACTATTCAAGGCTTAGAGATCCCTCAAGCTCAGTCTCACCTTTGTCTTCAAATGTTTGTTGATGATACTAACATGATTATGAGAGTTGATGATTCTTTTGCTTCCAACTTTCTTAATTGTCTTAACTTGTTTTGCTTAGCTAGTGGATCAATTGTTAAGGATGGTAAAACTAGTTTTTTTGCTTCTAATAAACTCATTCTTGAATGTGTTAAGTCTGAAAGATGTGATATCATAAAGGAAGGTACTCTTTTCAGATTATTGGGTATCCCTATGGGATGTGAAATTTCCAATGAACAAAGATGGAAATGGGTTTTAGATAAATTTCATGCAAAAGTTTTTAGGTGGATGGATATGCATCATAATATCTCTCAAACAACTTTTGTTCTTAAGCATTACGTTCTTCCTTCTCTGACTTATTACCTGGCTTGTTGTCAGCCTACCAAAAAACAGTTAGCTCAAGCCATCTCTCTGGTCAAGAGGTTTTTGTGGGGAGGCTCCAAAATCCCCAAGGTTGCCTAGAGGATTTTTTGTATGAAGAAATCAGAGGGGGGCCTTGGATTAGTATGCCTATAAGAATGGCATCCGAGATGGTTGCCAAATGGATTATTAGAGCTATCTACTCTGAGGACTTTTGGGCTTTGTCTAATTAAGACGAATACTAAAAAGTTTTGTTTAAAAAGTAATAAGAATTGGTCTAATTTTCAATTGTGGGATATTTTGATCTCTCTTGCTATTTTTTTCCCTAAAGGTAGCAACCTTGTGTGAAACTTCTAGAAATCCTGCACGATTGTCAAGAAAAAATTGCATGTTTGGTATGCTAATAATCCTCCCTTTTTCTTGCAGGACTCTCTATGGATAGGTTGGTTTGTTAGTGATAATAATTCCTCTTTATCTATTAGAGGGGATAAGTGTAAAAAGAATGGGTTTGATAGCTAGCACTGCCTATATAAGGATGGGAATGTGATTGAAGACAGTGATATTATGGAAATTGACACCTTGTCCTTGTCTTGTACGCAGATAATTAAGGATAAGAAGTTAAAGCTGCTAGAAAAGCTAGGCTCCAACCTCTAGGAGAAGCAAGTATATATTCTGGAAGTGGCTCAGGACATGTTCTCCAGTTACAAAAGAGCTTTTAACAGCATCAAAGATATAACTTGAAGACTGAATAGGAAGTAGAACATCTCTTGATCTCCACAACACTGGAGGCACAGGTTCCAGAGTACTTGGTCCTTCCCTATTGCTAGTAAGCATTCATGATTGTTGTGGCTGATATTGTATAAAGGTATCTGGATAGGTAGCAAAGCTACAAAGTATAAAATGTGGTAGTGAAGAGGATTTCGAGCATCTATTTTACAAATGTAAGTCAAGCACAAGATTTTGGAATGGTATCAATCTTTACTGCAAGTCTACAGGGATTAAGTTGCCAAGGTATAGAGAGCTCCTTATTGGAGAGTCTAGTAAGATGGATATTGTACTTTGACAGTTATTGAGGGCCCACATTCTTTAGTTGATATGGAAGAACAGGAATAGGAAATTTTTGATAGAACTTGTAAAGATCAATTCTTCTCCTGTCTTGTTGGAATGAGAAGAATTTTGAATCATTGTAAATCCTATCTCAAAGAAATTCCTCTTGAGGAAATTTGCCTTACTGTAGTGATTAAAAACTACCATTCTAATACTTGGAGAGACAAAATGTTGTAGATACACACTATGACCACAATTAATATGGTCAGATTTCTCGACATGTATATTGAGAGACAAATGATGTAATTTATCTGAGTGGTGGGGTTTCTTCCCCTCAGCCTGTGACCCCCCTATAGTACTGCTAGACTGCTCATCTCTTGGGAGTCCCCTCTGTTGTATTTTGTTTTCTGCTTAGCATCAATTTTATACTTTCTATTTCTGCTAAAAAACCTATGTTAGTTGTGAGATTTGAATATACTTGTCCTGTTAGAGGCTTCATCTTGTCGTAGCTTAGTAATGTAGTTGAACGGACTTGGGTTAATTTCTCTCCTATGGGGGCCGATCTGGGTTAACCTCATAGGCTTCATCGCATCCCCTGTGTGGAGGGCACCCTTGCCTTGTGTAATAAACTCTTATTAATCGAACTCACGTTCCCTGTGTGTTCTTTTTGTCAATGTCACTCCAAGATGTGTTGCATAATGGGATGGATAGTCCTTCTTCACACTACAAGAATAATGGGGGCGTAGCAATGCCCCTTATTGAAAAAAAGTAGGTATCATTGCTTATGCAACACTTCTTTAAAAAAGGATCGAATAAGCAACATTCAAGAAAAAAATGTTGAAAAATAATCAGGGTAGTTGCATATGCGACCGTCAGCGTTGCTTATGCAATGCTTGGCTCTAGCATCACTAAGAGCATCGACGCCTATCGATGCTCTTAGCGACACATGCAAACCGCTTGCGATGCTTTTGTGTCGCATAAGTGATGGTGTAAAAGTTGAAAAAGAAAAAAGCTTTTTCTCGGCACATTTGTGCAGGGATCGAGCAAGCGAAGAAAGACAAAGAGCAAGTGAGAGTGAGCGTGCTGATTGTAAGCGAGTCCCAGGGTAGGTTCACACACACATACACCTGCATACATACACACATATTGATGGGGGAAGTATCTCAACCCCTAAGCAACGACGAAGCGCGAATGACCTCCACAGGTATCCTTCTTTGACCTCTGCACACCAAAAGTGCTCTTACTCAGAGCTTATGTAGAGACCTCCAGTGAGCTTTTGTAGACCTGTGCTAGTTGAATGCTCACAACTGCTAGTCAAGCAAAGACCTCACTTCACTCCAGCAAGCTTTTCTCAGAGACTATATAAAGAATGAATCTTAAACTTGGGTTCAACTTTAGAGCACTCTAATAGCTACCCAATGACACCAAAATCATAGCAAATGGATAAATAGTGAAGGAGAACCAGCCCTTACAACAGAGAGCAAAATATTTTCAACAGAGCCTACACACAGAGAGAGATATCAATCACACAACTTCACTAAAATGAATGTTGCTCCCAGATTACTCAAAGAATGCTCCAAAGAATTTGTGAGCATAAAATAGACTCTAATAGCTATCCAATGAGACAAGAATTACATCAAATGGATACAATATGAGGGAGAACCAATGCTAACAACTCAAGGGTAGAGAGTTGCAACACTGCCTACGCACACACATAGATATGCCTACTAAAAGGAAAGAAACAAGCAAGCAAGGGGTAAGCTTAAGCAAGGGCCTTGCTTATCACAACTCCAGCACTTAGTGCTCACTTTACATGAGCTAAAACTCCAAGAAGATGGCCCAAAAGAAGTCGGGATACATGCTCCTTTTATAGTGAGAAGTGTGCCCCTAAAATCTAGGAACTACCTTTCCAAATCAGCCTCCTAACTTGGAGGATTTAGTTGAGATGAATTGGGGAGTGGTTGAGTGACTTTTCTTGATGGAATCTCGTGGCTTTTGGCTTCCTTTGATTGCTCCACATGTCTATAAAAGATTCCCCACAAATTTGTAGCTTGAAGCTTGACTTTTAACACTCCCCCTCAAGCTTCAATTCTTCATCCTCATCCAAGCTCCTTCATGTTGATGCTTTGCGTGAATTTTGAAATCTTCATTCCATCCAAAGCCTTTGTAAACATGTCAGCAACTTGGTCCTTGGTACCAATATGATGTACTGAAACTTCCTTCGATATCACCTTTTCCCTTATGAAGTGATAGTGCACTTCAATATGCTTGGTTCTAGCATGATAGACATGATTCGATGCTAGATGAATGCTATTGTCACAAAAAATTGGATATGTGTCAACCTACAAATTAAGTTCCATAAATAATTTCTTAATCCACATTAGCTCACATGTGACTTGAGCCAAAGCTCTATACTCAGCCTCGGTGGAAGATAATGCCACCGTGGGTTGCTTCTTTGAAATCCATGAGATGATCTTGCTACCTAGCATGACTAGGTAGCCACTTGTACTTCTTCTATCCTCCTTGGAACCAGCCCAATCCGCATCAGAATAAGCTTTGACCTGCATATCATCATCAAATGAATAGAACAATCCTTCATTTATAGTGGCCTTGAGATATCGTAACATTCTTCTTGCAGCTTGCAAGTGTGTAGTCCTTGGACTATGCATAAATTGTGATAACACTCCAACTCCATATGCTATGTCAGGCCTAGTTATTGTGGCATAATTGAAAGAGCCTACAATAGAGCGATAAAAAGTTACATCCTCTAATGGCTCTCCATCAATGGAGCTTAGCTTTACATTAACTTCCATGGGATTTGAAATAGGCTTGCAATGTAGCATCCCAAACCTCTCAAGTAGGTCTAGAATATACTTCCTTTGTATGAGCATAATACCTTCTTCTTTGTATACAACTTCAATGCCAATAAAATACCTAAGATCTCCAAGATCAGATATCCTAAACTCCTTTCCAAGCTTTGCCTTGATCTCCTCAATGCCCTTTGTATCATTACCTGTAATGATAAGATCATCTACATACACACACATGTAGACTACAAGTTCTCCTCTTTGTTTGATGAAGAGAGATGGATCCGCCTTGCATTGATTGTAACCACATTTGATCAAATAGTCCACCAATCTTTGGTTCCAAGCCCTTGGAGCTTGCTTTAGGCCATAAAGTGCCTTCTTCAACCTACAAACATGATGTGGAAACTCTTTATGAACAAAACCTAGTGGTTGCTCCATGTATACCTCTTCTTCCAAGTCTCCATTGAGAAAGGCATTCTTGATATCCATTTGGAAAGGCTTCCATCCTTTGCTAGCAGCCATTGCAATGAGTGTCCTAATGGTGCTCATCTTTGCCACAGGGCTGAATGTCTCTTCAAAGTCCACTCCATAGGTTTGTGCAAAACCCTTGGCCACCAATCTTGCTTTGAACCTAGAAATAGATCCATCTGAATTCCTCTTTACTTTATAAACCCACTTATTACCTATTACCTTCATGTTCTCCTTCTTGGGCACTAGAGTCCATGTTTGATTTTCCTCAAGTGCGTTGATCTCTTCTTGCATTGCCTCTTTCCATTCGGTGTACCTGCTTGCATCTTCATAGCAATCGGGCTCATGATCTTCTACTACTTTGTTCATATATGCATAATGTGTTGCCATGTATGAATCATAAGTAAACCTTTGAGTTGGATACTTAACTCTAGAAGACTTCCTTTCTTCACCTTTTGAAGGAATAAACCTCCTTTGCCTTGGGAACTTGATCTCTTTCTTTGACGTAGCTTCTTTCTCCATCATGTGTCCTTCATCATCTTCAACTTCATTACCTTCTTCATCCAACTCCACCAATGTTGCTTTGCCTTTGTTGATTGATTGTGCTTCATAGCTTGATGAAGATCTCCCCCTCCATGGTGAGTTCATGCTTGAACTATCTTCATTGATGGAACACCTTGGGCCGCTTAGCTCTAGGTCGATTTGTTCTTCATCATGTCCATGCTTTTCTTCTTCATAGCATACAATCATACTTCTTATACCAAGGGACTAGCTCATCAAATGCTACATCCCTTGATATCCTCAAGTCCTTTGTGTTTGGGTTGAAGCACCTGTAACCTTTATGATCATTTGAATATCCTAGAAACACACACTTTTCTGCCTTTGGTTGTAGCTTGTGCCTCAATTCACTTGGCACATGTACATAACAAGTACATCCAAATATCTTCAAGTGGGAAAGATCAGGTTTCTTACCATAATAGGCTTGATATGGTGTCAAGCCATGGATCCCTAAGGTAGGAGCCCTATTCATAAGATACACGGCGGTATTTGCTGCATCACTCCAAAACATGTTAGGTACATTCATCTCATTAAGCATTGCTCTAGCGATCTCGGCAATGTATCTATTCTTTCTCTCTACTACTCCATTTTGTTGGGGTGTGTACCTGCATGTTACTTGCCTCTTGATGCCTTGATCCATTAAAAAATTGATCCATTAAAAAATCAGAAAACGTATTGGAGAAATATTCTCCCCCTCCATCGGACCTTAGCTTCTTGATATATGTACCTGTTTCCTTTTCTACCATTGCCTTGAATGCTTTGAAACATGTAAACACATCTGATTTGTTTTTTATGAAATAAACCCAAACCATCCTTGTGCAATCATCTATAAAAGTGACAAAGTACTTGTTACCTCCAATGGATTGCTCTTTGGTTGGCCCCCACACATCTGTATGTATCAACTCCAATGGATGTTGGCTTATGTAGCCACTCTTCTTGAATGGAAGTCTCGCTTGCTTCCCTAGTTGACAAGATTCACATAAATGCTTCATACCTTGTCCTTGGAAGTTGGGAAGACCTTCAATCAGCCTCTTGAATTGCATTTCCTTCATTCTTTGTATGTTGATGTGACCTATCCTCTTGTGCCACAAGTCCAACTCCGAAATCCTCTTGTTTCCATATGTGAAGTAGACATGTTGAGTGGAATGAGAATTTACCTCCAAAGTGAAGAGTCTCCCTTGCTTCTTTCCTCTTGCTATGACCTTGTAACCTTGCTTAGGGTTCTCCACAAAGCATCCACCTTTGTTGAACCTTACTTGATAGCCTC
Organism: Ceratopteris richardii; assembly: GCA_020310875.1. NCBI lineage: Eukaryota > Viridiplantae > Streptophyta > Polypodiopsida > Polypodiales > Pteridaceae > Ceratopteris > Ceratopteris richardii. The sequence goes on from CM035431.1 coordinate 31,745,293, forward strand.
TTTCAACCATTTGCCCAACGGACACCAAGTTCTTTGTGATAGTAGGTACATGCAAGACATCCTTGAGACATCTTCCTTCCTCCTTGTCATCCAAAGCTACATCTCCAACATGGGAGATCTCATGGGTTGTATCATCACCTGTTTCTACATGTCCTTTACCTTTGGGAACATGTAGATTAGTAAACCAAGAAGAATTGCAACTCATATGGTTGCTACATCCACTATCAATATACCAAGTGTTATCTACTTTGCTTGAATTCCCATTCATGTGCATCATCAAGAGATTGTCATTTTCTGAACTTGTAGAAGCATAATTACCTTGGCCTTTGTATGAAGAACCTTGATTATAGCTCCTTTGGTTTCCTCCTTGGTAGCAATCTCTAGCATAGTGGCCAAACTTGCCACATATGTAACATACTTCGCCATCTTGATTCCTGTTTTGTTGATGTCGTCCTCCTCTTCCTCTTGTTCTTCCTCTCCCTCTTTGTGATGAGGTGCCTTGGTCATGTCCTTGATTGCTTGAGTGGCCTTGCCTTCCTCCAAACCTTCCTTTGCCTCTTCCTTGTCCTCGTCTTCCTTTGCCCCTTTGATTACCTGCATAGAAAACTTGTGCATCCTTGCTTTTAGTTGAACTTCCACCTATGTTCATTTCTTCGGTGACCATGAGAGCAACCAATTGCTCAAAATCGAGAAGATTATCCCTTACATATACTGAAGTGGTAAAGGGTTTCCACTTCTCATCATCTCTCAAACCATTGAGAGTATAAGCCACAAGATCGTCATCGTCTACGTGGCTTCCAATGGATCCCAATGCATCTGATAACTCCTTGACCTTAAGTATGTAGTCATTCATGCTACTCCCTGAGCTCTTCCTAAGGTTGTTGAGCTCATTCTTGAGTTGGATCTTCCTTGCTTTGGTGCTTGTTGAATAAAGCCTTTCAAGTGTCTCCCATACCTTCATGCTTGAATCCAAGTCTTGGATATGGCCGATCATGCTATTGCTAATGTGTTGGGAAAGGATAAAGATAACCCTCTTGTCTCTTTCATTCCATTCCCTAAAGGCCCTTCTCTGGTCATTGGTTGGATTCTCATCCAACCTAGGTCTTGGTTCACTTCCACTAATCAACCCCCAAATGCCCTTGCCCATAAGATACTTGGAGACCCTAAATCTCCATGGTTGATAGTTCCCTTTGTCTAGCTTTTCAATTTGAGTGTTGAAGTCTCCCATATCTAGTCTTTGATACTTGACCTAGCCCTTGGCTAATGCTCCAATGTGTGTAAAATTTTAGGAGGCTCTGAGGTTACCTCAATCCAAAGCTTTCCTTAGATGGACACCTTGTGCTCTTGAAACTTTGAGTAGAATAGCTCCCCCTTGATGTGAGCTACCTCCAAGAAGCTTTTGTTGATGCAAATCTTCAACCACCAACTCCAAGAGGTCTTCTTGCTTCTATGTGATGCCTCCAAGATGCCCAAATGCTCTGATACCACTGATTGAGGAAGTATCTCAACCCCTAAGCAACGACAAAGCGCGAATGACCTCCACAAGTATCCTTCTTTGACCTCTGCACACCAAAAGTGCTCTTACTCAGAGCTTATGCAAAGAACTCCAGTGAGCTTTTGTAGGCCTGTAGTAGACACCAAGAGCTTTTCAACAAGACAAATTTTACTTCAAATGGATGCTTACACAAAGAGAAACAATGTCTACAACATGAGCTAGTTGAATGCTCACAACTGCTAGTCAAGCAGAGACCTCACTTCACTCCAGCAAGCTTTTCTCAGAGATTATACAGAGAATGAATCTCATACTTGGGTCAACTTTAGAGCACTCTAGTAGCTACCCAATGACACCAAAATCATAGCAAATGGACAAATAGAGAAGGAGAACCAGCCCTTACAACAGAGAGCAAAATATTTCCAACAGAGCCTACACACAGAGAGAGATATCAATCACACAACTTCACTAAAATGAATGTTGCTCCCAGATTACTCAGAGAATGCTCCAGAGAATTTGTGAGCATAAACTAGACTATAATAGCTATCCAATGAGACAAGAATTACATCAAATGGATACAATATGAGGGAGAACCAATGCTAACAACTCAGGGGTGGAGAGATGCAACACTGTCTGCACACACACATAGATATGCCTACTAAAAGAAAACAAACAAGCAAGCAAGGGGCTAGCTTAAGCAAGGGGCTTGCTTATCACAACTCCAGCACTTAGTGCTCACTTTACATGAGCTAAAACTCCAAGAAGATGGCCCAAAAGCAGTCGGGATATATGCTCCTTTTATAGTGAGAAGTGTGCCCCTAAAATCTAGGAACTACCTTTCCAAATCAGCCTCCTAACTTGGAGAATTTAGTTGAGATGAATTGGGGAGTAGTTGAGTGACTTTTCTTGATGGATCTCGTGGCTTTTGGCTTCCTTTGATTGCTCCACATGTCCATAAAAGATTCCCCACGAATTTGTAGCTTGAAGCTTGACTTTTAACATTCTGAGGACGAGCTATAAGTTTCAAGGTAAAGAACATTTTGAGATCCAAAAATTTGATGGCACAAAATTTGCTCTATGGAATAATCATATTAAAGATGTGCTGATTCAGAGAAGGCAATGGAAGCCACTAAATGGAATCTCAAAGAAGCCTATTGACATGGATGAAGATGATTAGGATGAATTAGATGAAATGGCTAGGTCTACCATTTGATTGCACCTGGCAAATAATGCTTACTTTACAGTATTAGACTGTGAAAGTGCAAAGGAGCTTTGGAAGAAGTTATGCAATACACATGAAAAAGAGATGGCATCAAATAAAGTATAACTTCTAAGAAAGTTATATGACCTTCACATGGACAATGTTGCTACTCATCTAAATGATTTTGATGCTATATTCTCCCAGTTACAAGCTCAAGAAATGGATATGGATAATGAAATGAAAGCAGTCTTATTGTTACGCACCTTGACATCATCATGGGATACGTTTTGCACAATTATTAGCAATAATGCACCTCGTGGTAAACTGGTCTATGATGACATATGTGGAGCACTCTTGAGTGAGGAGATTCATAGAAAAATATATGGTTGGCACTCAGAGTGCAGATGCATATAATATTCATGATTCTTACGAAGGAAAGAATCAACAACATGGCAGGAGCAAGAACAAAGAAAAGAATGGTCAACAGAATAAGAGTATAAGTAATTGAAGGAAGAGGGATATCAAATCCCATTATTTTCATAACAAAGGACACATGAAGAAAGATTGTTATGCATTAAAGAATGCTAAAGGTAAAGGATAGAATGTTGATGGGCATGGTAAACAACTACCTGCACCATCTACTTCTACAATGAAGGTTGAAGAAATTAATGCTATTTTTTATGATGTTGATGTGTTGACACTTGATAGTATTGTGCCAACTAAGGCTCTTATGGCTGATTCTCTTTCCCTCACGTGGATGCTAGATTGGTGCTTCTTTCTATGTGACACCATGTAGAGAATGGTTCTCTAATTATGCAACAAAGTCTCTTGGTTCCACGAGACTTGATGACTCTTACTAGTGTGACGTGGGGATTGGAGATGTGGTTCTGCAGTTCATTGATGGTTCAAAATTTACTATGCATAATGTACGTCATGTACCTCAATTATCATGCAGTTTGATGTCAATTGGCCAACTTGATGACCTTGGTTACAAGGTGGTCTTCTATGCTCATTCGTTTCGCATATCAAAGGGCAATATGGTTATTGTAAAAGGAAGCAAAGTTGGCTCACTTTATACTTTATTTGTATCATAGAAAGAGCACTTGTTAGTTGTTACTGAACAATCCATGACTTGTATTTGGCATGGCCGTTCGGGCCATATATCATGTAGTGGAATGGAAAATATTTCTCGTTCTGGCTACTTACGTGTGTTATATTTCTCTGATTCTTCATTTTGTGAGCATTTTCAATATGGAAAGCAAACTAGGAATGTGCACAAAATGCACATTGACTCTTCAATTCAACCTTTACATCTCGTTCATACAGATGTGTGTGCTCCTATGCCCACAAGGTCATTAGGGGGTTCTCTTTATTTTGTCACTTTGATGGATGATGCTACTAGAAAAATTTGAGTATATCCTATCAAAAGAAAGGATGAGGTATTCCCTACTTTCAAAAAATGGCTTGCTTCAGTTGAGACTAAAAAAGGAACTAAGCTTAAGGCTTTATGTTCAAATAATGGGGGTGAGTATACCTCACATGAATTCAGCCTTTTCTGTCAGTCTAGAGGAATTCGTAGAGAGAGTTTATAGCTCCTTATACCCTACTACAGAATGGTGTGGCTGAAAGGATGAATAGAACTATTCATAATAGAGTAGTTTCTATTTCATCATGCAAACCTTTCACAAGGATTTTGGGCATAAGCAATATTGATTGCAGTTCACGTGATTAACATTTCACCTAGTATTGCCAAAGGTCTGAAAGTGGCACAAGAGTTATGGACAGAGAAGCCACCATATTATGATCATCTTTGAGTTTTTGGGTTTGAAGCATATGTTCATACACCCAAGAACCTTAGACAAATATTGGACCATAAGTCAAAGAAATGCATTTTTCTTTGATATGGTCGAGAATGACAATTTGGATATCGCTCATGGGATCCTAAAATACGATCAGTAATCGGAGTACTGATGTCATTTTCAATGAGTCTAAAATGCATAAAAAACTCATTAAGGAGGTTGAAGTGAGAAGAGTGGTGTTTGAGGATACTAGTCCTCTAGTTAGCGTGCATAAAATGCTACACATAGGGATATTCAAGAGAATGTCCGATCAAATCAGTATGCAAATGTTCTTGTTCAGCAACCATTCAAATGCTCTACACATGTCTCACATCCACCTGATAGATATATTCCATGTTTGGATTTTGTTATGCTAACAAATGTTGGTGAGCCCTCTTGCTACAAAGAGGCTATGCAGACAACGGATCATGTCAAGTGGGAGCGTGCCATGAAGAGTGAGTTGGATTCTATTCATAAGGATGGTACTTGGGATTGAGTACCTTTGCCAAAGGGAAGGAAAGTTTTACCATGTAAATAAGTATATAAGCTCAAATTCACATCAGTTAGCGCTTCTCCAAAGTATAAAACACTACTTGTTGCAAGGGGTTTTAAGCAACAACATAGTGTTGATTTCGAGGAAATCCTCTCTCCTATGGTCAAGATGACTACCCTGCACATGTTGCTTGGATTCGTTGCAGTGGAGGACTTAGAGCTAGTCCAAATGGATGTAAAAATTGCTTTCTTGCATGGAGATCTTACAGATGAGACCAATATGGAACAACCCAAGGGTTACGTAGTTCTTGGCAAAGAAAGTCTAGTTTGTAAGCTCAAAAAGAGCTTGTATGGACTTAAACAATCCCCTAGACAATGGTACCAAAAATTTGATGCTTTTATGAAGTTTCAAGGCTATTCTCGAAGCAATGAGGATCATTGTCTCTACACAAAGAGATGCTCAAATGGCAACTTGATATGCTTGATACTTTATGTTGATGATATGTGGATTGTTGGGAAGTCCTCTTATGACTTGTTGATTCTGAAAAAGAAGTTGAGTCAGACATTTGATATGAAGGATTTGGAGGATGCCAAACATATTCTTGGCATACGCATTACTTGTGATAGGAGTAAAAGATGCATATATTAGTCTGAAAGTGAGTATGTATCTAAAGTATTTCACAAGTTGAAGATTTAGGGTGGAAAGGCATTGAGGACACCTTTACCCACATATGTGAAATTGAGCAAGAATGATTGCCCAAATCAGATGTGGAAAAGGGATTCATGACCAAAATTCCTTATCAGTCTGTTGTTGGTAGTCTCACATATGCTATGGTAACTACGAGACCAAACATTGCATTTGCAGTGGGAGTTGTGAGCAGATATACGTCTAATCCTGGCAAGAAACATTAGGAGGCAGTGGAGATGAATTTGAGATATCTAAGTGGCAGTAAGGACAAGTTTCTATGCTTAGGTAGATGGATGGCATCCATTATTGGTTACACAGATTCTAACTATGCTAGTTGTGTAGACAATCGTACGTCTTCATTAGGGTACATTTTTTATTTTGTTGGAGGTGCTATCTCTTGGGGATCTCATCTCCAAGAATGTACAGTTGTTTCCACCACAGAAGCAAAGTATGTTGCAACAAGTGAGGCATAAGGAAGCATTGTGACTTTCTCGTCTTGCTTGTGATATGGGTCTACGTGAGCATGTATCTCGTTTGCTTAGTGATAGTCAGAGTGCCATTGCTTTGGCTAAGAATCCGATCTATCATGCAAAGACCAAACACATTGAGGTGAGGTATCACTTCATTAGAGATTGCTTAGCCACTGAGCGCATTATTCTTGAGAAGGTTCATACTCAAGATAATGCTACAGATACTTTGACTAAAGCTCTACCACAAGATAGCTTTCGACATTGTTTTCACTTGATGGGGGTTACTTGACTCATGATCTTACACAAATGGGAGGTAGTTTGTATACTTACACTCAAATATTCTTTATCATTCTTCAATTTTTCTCCCATAATTACTTTGGCCATATTGGCCTTTAGTGAAAGATTGTTACATTAGTGTCCATGTGAAAGGCCAAATGGCCGCAGGACACTGTTGTATATGTTCTTTAATAAAACATATAGTGGCCTCATCAACCAAAGACTCGAAGTTCAATCGCATTTGTAACACCTAAGAAGTTTGTGTTCGTGCTTCTTGTGTACTGTGTTTTCTACGTATTCTACAACCTCCGTGCGGAGTACCATGTGCGGTGCTTGGAGCTTGGTTTTCTACTCCGAGGATATATCGTCGTGGAGCTCTCGAAAAGGAAAGCGCACTGTGCTGCATCGCCATCGAAATACTTCAGAAAGTATAATGAAAAGCGGGCATATCACCCATGGGTACCCTCCATATCCCACAAAGCAGGGGTTAGATGCCTAGCAACAACTAGGATACAAGCCCCAAGGCCCATTAAGATAGAGACTAGGGAATGTTGTAATGTTATAATGTTATAACGTTATAATGACCAATGTGCATGTCATTAAGAGCTTAACCATTAGCACCCAATTTTGGGAATGTTCTTTTTCTTTTGGAAGTTTGGCATGCGGCCTATTCTTTATTTGGGTTGAAATTGAAATGAACAAATGCATGCACCTTGGGGACCTCCTTATCCCCCGATTTCCAAGGGCTTAATGCCAGACCCCACCAATGTGCATGTCATTAAGAGTGTTACATCTAGCCTTTTCATCCATCGTGTAATACGTGGTGTGTAGTAAGCACAAAAAAGTATTGAGAGGGAATCCCTGTACTATGCATCTGCACAATGATAGAACTAGGAAGTATCCGCTGATGGATAATACAAGATGTAACATCCTTGCAGAACATGAAAATGACACTGCTCATTTTTTCTGCAAAAATCCAACTTTGAGCATAAATTGCCGAATGAGTATCCACTCTACTGTATCAAAAACTTTATTGGAATCAATTTGCCCCAAAATTGCTTCTTGATATGATGCATCTACACAGTTATAGCATTTGGAAGTACCCATTGATGGAAGCATCCTTGCAAAACATGGAAAAAACACCAGCCATTTTCTGCAAAATCCAACTTTGAGCATAGAATGCTGAATGAATATCCATTCTACCATGTCAAAAACTTTATCGGAATCAACTTGCAACGAAATTGCTTCTTGATTTGACAGGTGTGCATATTCCCATGCCAAGTTTCATGTGCCCTTATTAAGATTCTAGCACAGAACATAAAAATTGCTCAGATATGTTTGTCCTGCATTAAATTCATTTCCACTGAAAGGACCATCTTTTTGAGGCACTTAGAATTTTAGGATCAAAGTTGTAGGCACCCCCTACTCCTGTTCATGGAAGTTTTAATTGGAAACCACAAGAAAACTAATTCCTGTTCAACTCTGAAGGAGAAAGTTATTGTGATGTATATATCCTGATGGAAAGGTCGTTTGGTGTCCCTTGTAACAAAGCCATGAAGCTTTACACAAATGCCTTCTTCTATGGCACTGCAGTGTATACATCTGGCATTAAGTTTGGCAACAGACAAGGAGTACTGTTTGATTTCAGCAACATAAAATTCATGAGTGTCAGGGCACATATTCATGTTAATTATTTTCAAAATACATAATGAACATGCTTACCTACATGGGTGTATGGCTATGAAACTTCAAATGCAAGTTCTTATATAAGAGAAATTATGTTATCATATCTAGGAAATATTATTTCGTGAAGAGTCAAGACTATTATAAACTTTTTGTCATTTGACTAGAATGTTTGATTTATTTTGACTAAGACATTGCTATATTACAAACTTCTACACTCTTTAAAGCTGAGACTTCTATGGTCATCATCGGGCTGATCAGCCACTCCTGTTGGTACCCCAAACCAGCCCGAGTGCCTTGATTTAAAGAAACTGATTAAACCAATTTGATATGCTCGTAACAGTTTCACGGACTTCAGATAAAGCAAGGGATCGAAGCAGCTGGCGAACAGCATCAAATGGAGTATAAACTCTACCAGTCTCCCACCTTATATCCTGTAAAAAAACAATAGCACACAATTATATTCGTACCAGGTGAAACCTCGTAAAAACATAACCCAAAGCAAATCTAAAGATCAGAAAGCTTAATTCATGTAGGAAAGTTAGTGGCCACAAGGACTGCATGATCTAACTTGTTTCACTTGCCTAAAGGGAATAATATTTTAGCACTACTCTCCTCGAAGAAATCAAGAAAACCTTCCTAAGCATGCCCCATAATTCATTAAAGCAACCCCAGTATCAGATTGCTCTGTTCAATCATAGTTTTCAGATATGAGCTCTTTTTTTATGAAATGTAGATGAGCATCATGACTGATTCTCTCCATAGATGGTTGAAAAGCATTCACAACCTGAAATCTCAAACTTCTCTCCACGGATGGGTGAAAGCATTCACAACCTGAAATCTCACAGCTGACAGTCTTCCTTGATCATGTAGAGTCTACATACCTTACCCAGATAGGGCTAGCCTCTAACCCCATGAGGAAGCATTGCGATCAATATCAATTAATCCAGCACATCAAGCAAAAGTCAAAATATGCAGAAGTATCCAACTCCATGAACCATGCTTAGAACCAAGTTGCAAATGAAGCCCTCAAATCAAAATTGCATGAATAAAATGCCAATATTGACTCCAAATAAAACAGGAAAATGTAGAAAGTCACAAAAGGGCATCCCTATCTGATACACCTGCTTGAAGTGAAAATGGGCCCAACATGATGATAACCAATGACAGTATTAGAGGCCTGTCTAATCTGCCTTGTGTACAAGACTCTAAACCTAAAGAACAATGGAAGATTTCTACCTTGTCAATCTAGCATGTTACATAGAATATGCTTTGAAAGAAACAGCAGAAGATTTCTATGCTCAATGTAGAGGTTTGTGTATTGCTGCAATATAGATTGCACTCCCAGCAAAGCAGTATAGCGTTCATGATTGAGACCACGAATGCAAGTTTAATTTCTATCACTCTTCTCAAAGGTTTGTATATAGTAGATCATTAAGACAAGAGCTTTGTGGCTGTTATAGCTTTTAAATGCTTTCATACTATGAAAAATGTACAACTTTGGCATGCAAGGTATGGGCACCTTTACTGCAAATATGTTTTGAACCTTTCAAAGCATTGTAACTCAGATATGCACCAATTTACAAGACCAGCCAGTCACTCACACTTGTAAATCACTAACATGAGCAGATTAATATGCTTCACAAGCAGGTAAATTCGACACATGCCTAGTGACCAACAAGTAAGAAAGAATCAAAATGCCTTTATGACCCTTATAAATGAGCCAAAAAATCAAGTAAATAAATTTATTTTTTTGTGATAAATAAAATGTGGTATGTCACCTCCTGCTGGATTTTCTCGAGTTCCTGTATTAGCCAGATTCAGCGGCTAATAAGGAATTTCCTATGGTCTGGCCAAGTTGGCAGCCCCGCTCGGGCTACGGTTGCTTGGCAGGTCCTCATGCTTCCTCTCGATTGCGGGGTCTGGGGATCATTGACCCTGCCTGTCAGAGCATAGCCCTACCGGGCAAGTTCATTGTGCGTGGTCATTTTCCTGGCCCTGGGCCCTGGAAGGATTCTCTTCGGTAAAGACTGGGCCTCTTTGCTCCTGCCACTAGTGGGCCATGGCAGCCTGAGATCAGATGGATTTTCTCTGAGATGAGGCATACGGGCTTTTCGCGGCGCAGCGAGGATCGGTTTGCTTGCATCATCTGGAGATCTTGGGAGCAGCTTCGTCCCGCTCTTGTGCAGCTTGCTCCCTCTGGTATCAAGGCACAACTCCAGCAGCCTATTACCTGGAACCCGCTCATCTGCTCAGAGAGAGGGTTCATGGTTGGTTCCCGCCCACCTGTTTCCTGGGGAGAGTTTGCCAAAGGCCCTAGGCGCAGTATGGCTGACTGGCTCAGTTTTTAGAGTCTCCCTGTGGCGCGATAGCAGGACCGATGTGTGGGGATGTGTGGTGCATCCCAGATGATTAGGGATGTTGAGACCATGATTCCGAGAGATGGGGAGACTCACGTCGATCCCCAGCTGCAAGCGGCTTGGCTTGGGGCCTCTACTCAGACTGAGGTTTTGATTGTTGCCCAGGGCCTTTATCAGGATGGGACTCTTTTCTTCTAGATTGGCGACGAGGGGCGGATGGTTCACTCGTAGGTGGAGCCTAAGTTCATTGAGGATTGTACCTTTCAACGGCTTTGTGTGGTTGGCATGCGTGGTCAGGACTCGCACTGACCCGACACACATTCGGACTCTTCTCGCCTACTTTGGGACCTAGGGGAGTGGCAATGGCGCAATCCTCTATCCTCCGCCGGGAGGCCGGGAGGGGGGAGGGGGGGGGTGGGCACTATTCCCTTATTTGTGTACTCTGCTAGATTGGGGTGGAGGATCATCCGGTCGCGTCAGTCAATAAGTCCCGCTGCGGTTGAGTTTTGGAGACGGGGTGGGCTCACGAAGGAGTTTCTCCTATCCTTTTGACGTCACATCTAGGGCGCACATGAGTCTTGTCATGTTATCCTCTTTCAATGGTTGATTGCCCATATAAGCATTGTTGTTCGTACCTGGCTAACCTATGGGGGCCGACCTCTTGACTGTTTGGGTTGTGATCATCATTTGGAGTCACAAAAGCATTGTCTCTTGGATTGCCCGTTAGCACAACAGATTTGATGGAGGATCTTGAGATTCCTTACCTGGCAGTCGAGGCTCGGACCATCATTTGGGGGGTTGTTGCTTGGGGCTCTCTCTCTCGCCCGGCCCTCATTTACAAGCATGAGGATGACACTATGGTTATCCCGATTCAGAATGGGTGGATTAATATCATGCAGGATCAAGCTTTGTACATCTCTCCGTGGAGGAGCGAGGGTGACCCTTATTGGGAACAGATCAACAGCCTCACCATGTGGTTCATTTGGCAGGCACGGTGCATCGTGCCGGTGCATCTTCGATTGACGCATGATTCCTCCGGCCGAGACTGTGCAAGATTTTTGGTTGGATCTGGTCCACACTCTACGTGGGCAGTTGGATCGCTTTCAAGGGGACTCCGGTAGCACCTCTCGACGGCGTCAAGCCTTCATCTAGCTTTGGGAGAAAGGCCCCTTCTTCACCATTCACGGTAATACTATCCGTTGAAGCTACCAGCCACTTGCTTGGATTTTTTTCCCTCCCCACACTGCCTTCTCCAAGAGATAGGGTTGTTGAGGATTTGAGGAGTCGTCTAGGGTGATCTTCCTCCTTGTACTTCTTCCATGTTCCCTGATTGGGAGTGTAGTCCGCTCGGCATTTTTTACTTACTAATGGAAGGATCCTTTTGTAGAAAAGGAAAAAGGGGGGGGGGGGAGAGTGTGATGTTGTCTTTGTCTTTTCATCCTCATTTGAAGGATATGCTCAACTTCCCCAAGTTCTTTCATTGAGAATGCAGATACAAGGTCAATGTGATCAAGCCATCATATAATGCTTCTCTCATGAAGCGCTATCTCACATCAATATGCTTTGTGCGAGCATGGAACATGGCATTCTTTGCCAAACATATGGCACTCTAGCTATTGAATCCAAGAAGAGGTGCCTTTTCACGCATCCTAAACTCATTGCAAAAGCGGGCTAACCAAATGGCTTCCTTGGAAGCCTCTCTGGCTGAAATATATTCAGCCTCTATAATAAATAGTCCAACTATCTCTAATTCCTAAAGTCTAGAGCACCATGAGATAGCTCCATTTGCAAGGGTGTATACATAGCCACTTGTGGATTTTCATGTATCTAGATGTCAGAATGATAAAATCTTTTTAATTCCAATGCACCTTTCGCGTAGCATATGCACTTGCTTTTGGTCCCTTTCAAATATCTAAGAATAGGACTTAATTGTATCCCAATGAACTTTGCCATGATTAGCCATAAATCGGCTTGCAACTCGCACTACACAAGCAATGCCTAGCCTTGTAGCAACCATCGCATATATAAGTGAACAAAAAGCTGATGCACAGGGAACACCTTTATATCGTTAGTTGGTTCATCACTCTTTGGACAATCATCTTTGGAAAGCTTCACATGTGGCTGCAATGGCATTCCAAGAAGCTTTGCATCAGCTATTTTAAATCTGTCCATCCTTTTCTCAATGTATTTTTGTTGTGACAAATACAATATGTGCTGTTGTCTTTGCTTTTTTTTCCTCATTCCAAGGTTCTTCATTGATAATGTGGAGTGTAGTTCTTGTTTTAGAGCACTAAGTGTGCTCTTTTTCTTCCTAGCAAGCAGCATATCATCCAGATACAACACTAGAATGTTTAAGCTGCCATCATCATCCTTTTTGGTGTACAAACAGTGATTGGCATGGCTTCTTTTTGAAACCGTGTTTAAGCTCAGACACGGGACTGGCCTACCATGGATTTGACATAGACAAAATACCACCAATGCAGTACAACTTACATGCCCCCACCTATTCACTCTCCCATCATTCGTCAGGAGATATGGCATACATACATATAGAGGACATGGATCAGCCATAGGGATCCATTGCCATCAAAAATGCTCCACTACCGTGAGCATTTTCTACAGATCTCAGACCAGGGCTTCATTGAGACTCCGCGCTACATGCAGACATACCTACCACACCACCTTCGAGTCATCATTGGGCATCTTCGAGTTTCATCACATCAGCTCGAGATCGAGAGGGGTCTGACTAGGGGAGTCCCTCGAGAGTACAGGTGGTGCCCAATATGCCATACAAAGATAGAGAGTGAGGAGCACTTCGTTACGAGATGCCCAGCATACTCAGACCTACGAGTGCAGTTCCAAATAGAGGAGTCACTACAGTTGTGCATCACCACTCGAGACCAGCGGAGGCTGGGACACTTCCTCACAGCAGCATATGAAAGACCAGATCAGACGACACAGCCCACGCATCAGACACGGATGAGTACCCAACAGACCATTACTCAGTTCTTTCAGCCAGATGGGCCACATCAGAGAGGCCTGCCTCCCAAAGGCATAGAGGTCACGCTCCAGCAGGCAGCACCACAGAGGGTGCAACACCGACCACATATGCCTGGATACCGATGACCTCGACTCCATCAGGAGGATATCTCATGCATCGAGGTAGCCCATGACCACATGATGGAGCAAAGGTGCACCACCAACACTTGGGTAGCCTTCCTTCAGGAGGCACTCAAACTGCCGCTGATGTACCACATACTCCACCCACCTCTACCCATCATCGGTAGTTAGGATATACATATGCACTCCCCCCCCATGGGTCGCCCCTATATTAGGTGGCCATTATCTGCAGAGTCAGAGCCATGCTTCCCCATGAACGACTACATTATCCCCACTACCTCCTCATCACCCAATACACTATCCTTTGGTTGTTTCCAGCCGTTTTCAGCCTACACAGTTGTGTCGTGAGTATTTTTCCTTTTTATTTCTACATAGGGGGTTACTACCGTTGTACATGGTTTTGCTCATAAACCAAGTTTGGCCTTCGGAAGATGTTAATAATCTCTCTCTCTCTCTCTCTCTCTCTCTCTCTCTCTCTCTCTCTCTCTCTCTCTCTCTCTCTCTCTCTCTCTCTCTCTCTCTCTCTCTCTCTCTCTCTCTCTCTCTCTCTCTCTCTCTCTCTCTCTCTCTCTCTCTCTCTCTCTCTCTCTCTCTCTCTCTCTCTCTCTCTCTCTCTCTCTCTCGATTTGGACGCCCAGAGCATTTTGAGGATCGCCATGATGCCTTACCCACCGATGCATTATATCCTACACCCACTCCAGGCATTTAGGGGGTTGTGATACCATCGAGCCTCCCCTCCCTATGCATATCATATTTGTATCTCACCCATTGAGCATATAGAGTGCATACCCATAGCACCCCACACCCTTGATGCCAGCTACTATCCCTCCTTTTATACCCGTTTGCAGTACTCACACTTTATTTTCGTTTTGGATCACAGTGGATTGGATCATACTGATGTATATGTTTTGTCTCATAGGCCGATTTTGGCCTCTAATAGACGTTAAAAAGTCTCTCTCTCTCTCTCTCTCTCTCTCTCTCTCTCTCTCTCTCTCTCTCTCTCTCTCTCTCTCTCTCTCTCTCTCTCTCTCTCTCTCTCTCTCTCTCTCTCTCTCTCTCTCTCTCTCTCTCTCTCTCTCTCTCTCTCTCTCTCTCTCTCTCTCTCTCTCTCTCTCTCTCTCTCTCGTCCTACTTCTTCACACCCACTATGGTGGGACGCGCTATTGCCCGGCTGCAGCATGGCAGGGCCCATGATCATTTCGGTTTACAGGCAGAGCACCTCATCTATGGAGGCACGACTCTCGCACCGCTCATTGCCCATCTCTTCAACCGTGCATTGGTTGAAGGGTTCCCAGACTCATGGACTGAGCACACCATAGTGCCCATTCATAAGTCAGGTGATACTATGGATCCAGCTACATACCGGACGATCATGATTGGCCCTATATTGGCCAAGTTATATGGGGCGGTACTAGAGACAGAGTTGAGTACTCTCGCTGAGAGGAAGGGCATCAAGGCTCCAAGACAGGCAGGTTTCAGACGAGATTACTCTACCATTGACCACATCTTCACTCTGAGATGCCTGATCGACCGGGCAAGGGTGAGGAAGAGGAGATTATATTGTTGCTTTGTGGACTTCCGCAAAGCATTCGACACTGTTCCCAGGGATCGACTCTTCAGACGACTAGTTGACATCGGAGCTCCGGAGGAGATGATATGGGGGATCTACGCCTTATACGAGAGAGTATCTGGTAGAGTAAGATGTCCAGGGGGCTTATCTGATCCACTTGCTAGCACTATCGGGGTGAAGCAAGGATGCCCTCTCTCACCCACCCTCTTTGGTCTTTACATTGATGAGATAGTGGACTTCATACAGAAGCAGGGGGGAGATGGCATTGAGGTACACGGATCCACTGTCCATATTCTTTTATACGCTGATGATATTGTATTGGTTTCAGAGTCTGCAGAAGGTCTACAGCATCATCTACACGGCCTAGATGACTTTTGCAGACACAGAGGGTTATCTGTGAACCTTGGTAAAACCAAGGTCTTGATCTTTCATACATCAGCACAGGTACGCAGACATAGTTTGTTCACAACAGCAGGTGGACCGATCGAGGTGGTCGGATCATATGTTTACTTGGGGGTGACATTTACAGCAGCATCAGGGGTCTTCTCTATGGCTCAGGCAGCCCGTGACCGCATCACACGTGGGTACGCAGCACTAGCTTTTATGGAGAGACAGTGCCACCAGGCATATTTTTAGGAGCCCCGCACAAAGGGGTTGCTCTTTGACACTTTGGTTACGCCAGCGCTCATGTATGGGGCAGCCATATGGGGACCAGGATTAGCTACATCAGTATGGACAACATTAGAGAGGCCACAGATCCTCATGATTGCCAGACTTATCCGCAGCAAACCTTCAGTACCACATGATATCATTAGAGCAGAGCTCGCTGCACCACCGATGCTAGTTGAGGCACTATTCCAGACAGTATGCCTATTACACAGACTTCGGAGCATGGATACAGAGCGCATTGCTTATCGTGCTTTCGAGGCATCACGTGATATGGCATTAGCAGGCGACACCTCCTCATGGTATGCACAGACACGAGACTGGCTTGCCCACCATGGCTTTGACATAGACAGGCTACCACCACTTCAGTACGACTCTCATGCACCCACCTACTCGCTCTCTCATCAAGAGAGGAATAGGATCATTCGTCAAGAGATATGGCATACATACATACACAGGACATGGGTGAGCCCTAGGGGTACATTGCCACCGAAAATGCTCTACTACCGCGAGCATTTTCTACATATATCGGGCACGGGCTTCATCGAGATTCCGAGATACATGCAGACCTACCTTCCCCACCACCTACGAGTCGTCATTGGGCAGCTCCGGGTTTCATCACATCAGCTCGAGATTGAGAAGGGTCGGTCTAGGGGAGTCCCCCGTGAGGAGAGGTGGTGCCCAGTATGCCAGACAGAGGTAGAGAGTGAGGAGCATTTTGTTATCAAATGTCCAGCATACTTAGACCTACGAGCACAGTTCCAGATCGAGGAGTCATTCCAGCTGTGCATGACTATGGGAGACCAGAGACGCTTGGGACGCTTTCTCACAGCAGCATACGAGAGGCGAGAGCGGTCAGTATAGCCCATACATCAGCCACGGGTGAGTACCCAACAGACCATTACCCAGTTCTTTCAGCGAGTTGAGCTACATCAGAGAGGTCCATCTATAGGGCTCACGCTCCACCAGGCAGCAGCACAGAGAGCACCGCGCCGACCACGCATGGGCGGATATCGTCGACCACGACTATATCAAGAGGATATCTCACGCATCAGGATTGCCTACGACCACATGATGGAGCATAGGCATACCACCACCCCCTGGGTTGTCTTCCTTCAGGAGGCACTCAGACCATAGTCACAGGGGGACGCGTCCCCGGGCCCGAGGGACGCCGGGACGCCGTCCCCCATTTCAAATATCTTGGGACGCTCAGCCGAGACGGCTGGCGTCCCGAATTTCTTTTTGATACAGGGTGCCATCCCCGGGACGCCGTTCCGGGACGGTTTCATGTTATGACGGAGATTTGGGGACGCCAAAATGGAGGGAGCGGCAGATTTTTCAAAAAAAAATTTGATTTTCGAATTTTGAAAAAGTGCCCCCACATTCTCTCTCTATAGTAGGACTTATGGGGCCCCAATGCAACTATAAAACAAGCCCTTGCTGCCCTCAAAACACACATCACACTTTCAGATTTCCCTCTTGAGCTCCTTTGGTGTGCACTCTTGCATATTCAGCAGCCCTCTCCATCCTCTTAACCTTTGAGCCTCTCTAGGAGAGTGATTTCAGCAGCCCCCCTCTTGAGTCCTCTCCTCAAGGCTCAAGAACTTACCCTTTGGAGTTCTAAACCTTCCTCCTCTCTTTCATTTGGAGTGTAGGAGCAGCCATTATTATGGCCTCTTCATCAAGCACATACAAGAGAAGGATTATTTGTGCTCTTATAAGCTAACAAAACCCTTATGAATGGTTTCCATTTCAAATTAACCTTAAAATCAGCATATTTTGAGTGCCGTCCCGGATTGGCGTCCCCGGGACGGTACAGGTCCCGTCCCCGACCCCGGGACGTCACTGTCCCCGGGACGTCACTGTCCCCGGGACGTCACTGTCCCCGGGACGTCACTGTCCCCGGGACACGTCACCGTCCCCTGGTGACTATGACTCAGACCACCACCGATGTACCACATACTACACCCACCTCCACCCATCACCAGTAGCTAGGGCGTTTTACTCACATTTTGGATCCCCCATGTATTAGGTGGCCACTATCTACAGAGTCAGAGCCACGTCTCCCCAGCCTTTTCCAGCCCTATATAGCTTTGTGTAGCGATATACTTTTTATTTCATTTTATCTTCTACACAGGGTTACTACACTTGTACATGGTTTTTGTCTCATAGGCCAAGTTTGGCCTCAGAAGACGTTAATATGACTTTCTTTCTTTCTCTCTCTCTCTCTCTCTCTCTCTCTCTCTCTCTCTCTCTCTCTCTCTCTCTCTCTCTCTCTCTCTCTCTCTCTCTCTCTCTCTCTCTCTCTCTCTCTCTCTCTCTCTCTCTCTCTCTCTCTCTCTCTCTCTCTCTCTCTCTCTCTCTCTCTCTCTCTCTCTCTCTCTCTCTCTCTCTCTCTCTCTCTCTCTCTCTCTCTCTCTCTCGTATTGGATACAGAGCGCATTGCTTATCGTGCTCTCCAGGCATCACGTGATATGGCATTAGCAGGCGACACCTCTTCATGGTATGCACAGACACGAGACTGGCTGGCCCACCATGGCTTTGACATAGACAGGCTACCACCACTACAGTACGACTCACATGCACCCACCTACTCGCTCTCTCATCAAGAGAGGAATAGGGTCATTCGTCAGGAGATATGGCATACATACATACAGAGGACATGGGTGAGCCCTAGGGATACATTGCCACCGAAAATGCTCTATTACCGCGAGCATTTTCTACATATATCGGACACGGGCTTCATCGAGATCCCGAGATACATGCAGACATATCTTCCCCACCACCTCCGAGTCGTCATTGGGCAGCTCCGGGTCTCATCACATCAGCTCGAGATTGAGAGGGGTCGCTCCAGGGGAGTCCCCCGTGAGGAGAGGTGGTGCCCAGTATGCCAGACAGAGGTAGAGAGTGAGGAGCATTTTGTTATCAGATGTCGAGCATACTTAGACCTACGAGCACAGTTCCAGCTAGAGGAGTCACTCCAGTTGTGCATGACCATGGGAGACCAGCGACGCTTGGGGCGCTTCCTCACAGCAGCATACGAGAGGCGAGAGCGGTCACTACAGCCCACACATCAGCCACGGGTGAGTACCCAGCAGACCATTACCCAGTTCTTTCAGCGAGCGGAGCTAGATCAGAGAGGTCCTTCTAGAGGGCTCACACTCCACCAGGCAGCAGCACAGAGAGCACGACGCCGACCACGCATGGTAGGATATCGTCGACCGCGACTATATCAGGAGGATATCTCACGCATCAGGACAGCCTACGACCACATGATGGAGCATAGGCATTCCACCACCCCCTGGGTTGTCTTCCTTCAGGAGGCACTCAGACCACCTCCGATGTACCACATACTACACCCACCTCCCCCCATCACCAGTAGCTAGGGTGTTTTGCTCACTCATATTATGGATCCCCCTGTATTAGGTGGCCACTATCTGCTGAGTCAGAGCCACTTCTCCCGAGCCTTTTACCAACCCTTGATAGCTTTGTGTTTATTTCATTTCATTTTCTACACATGGTTACTACACTTGTACATGGCTTTTGTCTCATAGGCCAAGTTTGGCCTCCAGAAGACGTTAATATGACTTTCTTTCTTTCTTTCTTTCTCTCTCTCTCTCTCTCTCTCTCTCTCTCTCTCTCTCTCTCTCTCTCTCTCTCTCTCTCTCTCTCTCTCTCTCTCTCTCTCTCTCTCTCTCTCTCTCTCTCTCTCTCTCTCTCTCTCTCTCTCTCTCTCTCTCTCTCCCCTCCCTCCCCCCCTCCCCCGCTCCCCCTCTCCCCCTCTCTCTCTCTCTCTCTCTCTCTCTCTCTCTCTCTCTCTCTCTCTCTCTCTCTCTCTCTCTCTCTCTCTCTCTCTCTCTCTCTCTCTCTCTCTCTCTCTCTCTCTCTCTCTCTCTCTCTCTCTCTCTCTCTCTCTCTCTCTCTCTCTCTCTCTCTCTCTCTCCCCCCCATTGAGCATATAGAGTGAATACCCATAGCACCCCACACCCTTGATGCCAGTTACTATCCACTCCTTTTATACCCATTTGCGGTACTCACACTTTATTTTTATTTTCGTTTTGGGATCACAGTGGATTGGATCATATTGATGTATATGTTTTGTCCCATAGGCCGATTTTGGCCTCTAATAGACGTTAAAAAGTCTCTCTCTCTCTCTCTCTCTCTCTCTCTCTCTCTCTCTCTCTCTCTCTCTCTCTCTCTCTCTCTCTCTCTCTCTCTCTCTCTCTCTCTCTCTCTCTCTCTCTCTCTCTCTCTCTCTCTCTCTCTCTCTCTCTCTCTCTCTCTCTCTCTCTCTCTCTCTCTCTCTCTCTCTCTCTCTATATATATATATATATATATATATATATATATATATATATATATATATATATATATATACATATATATATATATATATTTTTTTTTTTTTTTTTTTTTTTTTTTTTTTGGGGGAATACTTACTTTTTTTCATTGATAAAAAGAATAATGTACAAAGATGTGAGGAGGGAGAACAATCTCCCTATTCCACAAAGTAACCTACATCGCAACCCATTAAATAACGCAACCTAAATGTCCACATCAACCACTACACATCAAAGCTACAAGTCAAAGTGCATCCAGGAATGAGATAAACGCCTCTCTGTCATGGGAGGTCATGACATCAATCTGAAGTCTAATCTTGGCTTTACAAAAAGCCCAGGTAAAAGAAGGGGCTGAATTTTTATTGCGAAAAAGCTTTCCATTTCTAAGCATCCAACTATCCCAGAACAGCAAGTAGACACAAGTCATTCTGATCCAGTCCAAAACACCATCCCCAGATACAAAAAGCAAAAAAGTAGAGTTGAACTTAGTGGGCTTCACTTCCCATATGGGAAATAGGAAAAGATTAGTCCACCATCTTTGAATCTTCGTGCATGTCCAGAATGCATGACGCATATTCTCTGCATAAGAAGCCTGTGAAGATTCTCCACATGAAAACATGCATCTTAAAAGAACAAGGAAAATCCCATAATACATGAAATCTTGTATGCCACCAAGATGGTAGTTTTTTAAACCCCCATCTCGCGTTACATTGCCCAGCAATAGTCTGAGGAGGAAGAAGGGAAGCGTAAAAAGTGCTTGCATTCCAATCCCACCATTTAGTATGCCTTGCAAATAACCAATATCTCCAAGGATCCGATGCATCGATGGAAAGGGGTACCTGAAACTGCTGTATAAAAAGCACTAGCTGAATCCATTTGGACTGATACGCTGATCCTACTGCAAAAGTTTTCCTGATGGAAGGAAAAGATTTGATTTCCCACTTGGAATCATAACACTTTGCAATGGAATCAATACCTTTATTGTTGAAATATATGGCCGAAGCACCCAAGGAGAAAGCAAGCGGCGGGTTCGAAAGGAAAGACCAGTATGGAGATAAAGAGGCAAACGAATTTCCCACATACCGCTGCCTCCCATTCCATGTCAGGCAAACTGCAACCTTTTTAAAATTTCTCATTAAGAAATTGAGGGTAAGGAATGGAGTATGTAACGGAGCATGCGAGAAAAACTTATTCCAAGGGTCTAAATTCCAACTTCCCCTATAGCGCAGCTCTTCATTTTCTATGAGCTTCCAGAAGACCTCAGCCCATAATGGTCTTTGAAAGACTGAAATACGCATAATAAAGGCTACCCGCCTGGCTTGCAAATGCGTATGTAGATGCAGATTTCCAAGACCACCTCTCAGCTTGGGCTGGCAAATAAACTCCCATGCGGAGAGCACCAATGCCTTATTATGCCTTTTCTTCCACAAAAAATTCTTCACCAAGCCTTCGAAAACATGAAGATGACACTTCTTCCAATCAAGTAGCAATAGATAATACATAACATACGGCTGCATAAAAACTTGAACAATTCTGATCCTAGTATGCATTGGCCATTGCATCGCATGCCATAAACTCATTTTACTTCTAACTCTGTTTAAAACCCATTGAATTTTGTCTTTGGTAGACACATTTGAACCAAAAGGGTAGCCAAGATAACGAAAGATGGTGCCCTTTTCAATTTTAGGCCCTTCCCAAATGAAGGAATGAAAGTACCGTGCAGAAATATCAATAAGTGCAGATTTTTTCATACTGATGCATAAGCCCGACGCATTAGAAAAAGGCTTTAATGCCGAAATAATATTCTGAACATTTTCATGCTCTGCTTTAGCAAAGATAAATGTATCATCTGCGAAACCAACGGCGATTTGCTGAGTTCCAAAAACTGAAATACCATGAATAGAGTGCGAATTCATTCTAGCCTCCAACAGATAGAACATTGGTGATGAAGCCAACGCATAAAAAAGTGGACTTAGGGGGAATCCCTGGCGCACGGATCTTTCAATAGGAAAAGAATCAGAGAGCCTTCCATTTATCTCCACATGAGATGCTCTGTCTTGCGCTAAGATATAAATCGACCTACTGAATTTAACTCCAAAGCCAAGTTTTTTAAGCACAATGGCAATGAAATCCCATCGAACGCGATCAAATGCCTTCTCAAAATTAATTTGCATACCCACTATTTGTTGATTAGATGAAACAACATATTCCATTAAGATCTCAGTAAAGAAAATGTTATCATAAATTGATCTAGCCAGTCTGCAAAGGGTGAACCACCTTATGAATAATGGGCTTCAGCCTCAAGGCAAAAATCTTAACAAAGATTTTATAAACAATGCTCATCATAGTGATCGGCCTCCAATCACCCAACCGTTTTGGCACCTCCACTTTGGGGATAAGCTTAATCTTACCAAGCTTGAACGAGTAAGGCATCTTTTGATCTCTCCATATTTCATTACAAACATCCACAACCAATGTTTTAAGAGAAGACCA